>CM065690.1:30956498-30981498 GCA_017654935.2 Phymorhynchus buccinoides
CGCTGCACTACAACCGACTATCAGCGTTCATGGGAGCCTGTTCTGATCATAAATGCCTACACCCAAGCCTCCAGTGGAGCTTGTAGGTACTGACGGTTATGCAACAATGTTCCACCGTCTCTAGGTGTCCCAATGTCGTCATTATGTGTCCCCCATCTCTAGTTGTCCCAATTTCGTCTTTATGTGACCCGTCTCTAGGTGTCCCAATTTCGTCTTTATGTGACCCATCTCTAGGTGTCACCATTTCGTCTTTATGTGTCCCCCATCTCTAGTTGTCCCAATTTCGTCATTATGTGACCCGTCTCTAGGTGTCCCAATTTCGTCTTTATGTGTCCCCCATCTCTAGGTGTCCCAATTTCGTCTTTATGTGTCCCCCATCTCTAGGTGTCCCAATTTCGTATTTTTCTGTCCCCTCGTTGTGTCCCAATTTCGTTCTTTTGTGTCCCCTGTCTCTCTGTGTCCCAATTTTGTCTTTATGTGACCCCGTCTCTAGGTGTCCCAATTTCGTCTTTATGTGACCCGTCTCTAGGTGTCCCAATTTCGTCTTTATGTGTCCCAATTTCGTCTTTATGTGACACGTCTCTATGTGTCCCAATTTCGTATCTATGTTTTCCCCGTCTCTATGTGTCCCAACTTCGTCTTTATGTGACCCCGTCTCTAGGTGTCCCAATTTCGTCATTATGTGTCCCCCATCTCTAGGTGTCCCAATTTCGTCTTTATGTGTCCCCCATCTCTAGGTGTCCCAATTTCGTATTTTTCTGTCCCCTCGTTGTGTCCCAATTTCGTTCTTTTGTGTCCCCTGTCTCTCTGTGTCCCAATTTTGTCTTTATGTGACCCCGTCTCTAGGTGTCCCAATTTCGTCTTTATGTGACCCGTCTCTAGGTGTCCCAATTTCGTCTTTATGTGTCCCAATTTCGTCTTTATGTGACACGTCTCTATGTGTCCCAATTTCGTATCTATGTGTTCCCCGTCTCTATGTGTCCCAATTTCGTCTTTATGTGTCCCCCGTCTCTAGGTGTCCCAATTTCGTCTTTATGTGTCCCCCATCTCTAGTTGTCCCAATTTCGTCTTTATGTGACCCGTCTCTAGGTGTCCCAATTTCGTCTTTATGTGTCCCCCATCTCTAGGTGTCCCAATTTCGTCGTTTTGTGTCCCCTCTCTGTGTCTCAATTTCGTCTTTTTGTGTCCCCTGTCTCTATGTGTCCCAATTTTGTCTTTATGTGACCCCGTCTCTAGGTGTCCCAATTTCGTCTTTATGTGACCCGTCTCTACGTGTCCCAATTTCGTCTTATGTTTTCCCCGTCTCTATGTGTCCCAATTTCGTCTTTATGTGTCCCCCATCTCTATGTGTCCCAATTTCGTCTTTTTGTGTCCCCTGTCTCTATGTGTCCCAATTTCGTCTTTTTGTGTCCTCTGTCTCTCTGTGTCCCAATTTCGTCTTTTTGTGTCCTCTGTCTCTCTGTGTCCCAATTTCGTCTTTTTGTGTCCCCTGTCTCTATGTGTCCCCCGTTTCTATGTGTCCCAACTTCGTCTTTTTGTGTCCTCTGTCTCTATGTGTCCCAACTTCGTCTTTATGTGTCCCCCGTTTCTATGTGTCCCAGCTTCGTCTTTATGTGTCCCCTGTCTCTATGTGTCCCAATTTCGTCTTTTTGTGTCCTCTGTCTCTATGTGTCCCAATTTCGTCTTTTTGTGTCCCCTGTCTCTATGTGTCCCAACTTCGTCTTTATGTGTCCCCCGTCTCTATGTGTCCCAACTTCGTCTTTATGTGTCCCCTGTCTCTATGTGTCCCAACTTCGTCTTTATGTGTCCCCTGTCTCTCTGTGTCCCAATTTCGTCTTTTTGTGTCCCCCGTCTCTATGTGTCCCAGCTTCGTCTTTATGTGTCCCCCGTCTCTATGTGTCCCAACTTCGTCTTTATGTGTCCCCTGTCTCTATGTGTCCCAACTTCGTCTTTATGTGTCCCCTGTCTCTATGTGTCCCAACTTCGTCTTTATGTGTCCCCTGTCTCTATGTGTCCCAATTTCGTCTTTTTGTGTCCTCTGTCTCTATGTGTCCCAATTTCGTCTTTTTGTGTGTCCCCTGTCTCTATGTGTCCCAACTTCGTCTTTATGTGTCCCCTGTCTCTATGTGTCCCAACTTCGTCTTTATGTGTCCTCTGTCTCTATGTGTCCCAACTTCGTCTTTATGTGTCCCCCGTCTCTATGTGTCCCAGCTTCGTCTTTATGTGTCCCCCGTCTCTATGTGTCCCAACTTCGTCTTTATGTGTCCCCTGTTTCTATGTGTCCCAACTTCGTCTTTATGTGTCCCCCGTCTCTATGTGTCCCAACTTCGTCTTTATGTGTCCCCCGTCTCTATGTGTCCCAGCTTCGTCTTTATGTGTCCCCCGTCTCTATGTGTCCCAACTTCGTCTTTTTGTGTCCCCTGTCTCTATGTGTCCCAACTTCGTCTTTTTGTGTCCCCCGTCTCTATGTGTCCCAACTTCGTCTTTATGTGTCCCCCGTTTCTATGTGTCCCAACGTCGTCTTTATGTGTCCCCTGTTTCTATGTGTCCCAGCTTCGTCTTTATGTGTCCCCCGTCTCTATGTGTCCCAACTTCGTCTTTTTGTGTCCCCTGTCTCTATGTGTCCCAACTCCGTCTTTTTGTGTCCCCCGTCTCTATGTGTCCCAATTTCGTCTTTATGTGTCCCCCGTCTCTATGTGTCCCAACTTCGTCTTTATGTGTCCCCTGTCTCTATGTGTCCCAACTTCGTCTTTATGTGTCCCCCGTCTCTATGTGTCCCAACTTCGTCTTTATGTGTCCCCTGTTTCTATGTGTCCCAACTTCGTCTTTATGTGTCTCCTATCTCTATGTGTCCCAACGTCGTCTTTATGTGTCCCCCATCTCTATGTGTCCCAGCTTCGTCTTTATGTGTCCCCCGTCTCTATGTGTCCCAACTTCGTCTTTATGTGTCCCCTGTTTCTATGTGTCCCAACTCCGTCTTTTTGTGTCCCCCGTCTCTATGTGTCCCAGCTTCGTCTTTATGTGTCCCCCGTCTCTATGTGTCCCAACTTCGTCTTTATGTGTCCCCTGTCTCTATGTGTCCCCAACTTCGTCTATATGTGTCCCCGTCTCTATATGTCCTCGTCTCTATGTGTCGCCACTTCGTATTTATGTGTCCCCGTCTCTATGTGTCCCAACGTCGTCTTTATGTGTCTCCTATCTCTATGTGTCCCAACGTCGTCTTTATGTGTCTCCTATCTCTATGTGTCCCAACGTCGTCTTTATGTGTCTCCTATCTCTATGTGTCCCAACGTCGTCTTTATGTGTCCCCGTCTCTATGTGTCTCCTATCTCTATGTGTCCCAACGTCGTCTTTATGTGTCTCCCATCTCTACGTGTCCCAACTTCGTCTTTATGTCTCCCCGTCTTATATATCTCCGTATCTTTATTTATCCTAAAATTAACCCTAACCCCAACCGTATCCCTAACCCTAGCCCTAACCCTAACATTAACCCAAACACTAACCTACAGTACACCCTTAGCTAACCCTACCCCCCTAACCCTAACCCTAATACGGGAACACAAAGAGACGGGGGCACACAGATACGTATTAAAACAACAAAAGATTATTGAACATTTAATACCTATCTGAACTTATAAAATAAATACCTAACCAAATTGCTCTCTTCACATTCTCTCAATATCATTGTAAACAACAAACGCTTTTATATTACTTATTAACATATTTCGCAAATCCTATCTCACCCCGTGCTGCGCATCTTCGTCTTTGAACCCCTGTATATGTCAATAATTGCTGATAAACGGCAGGTGGACATTA
This sequence comes from Phymorhynchus buccinoides, assembly GCA_017654935.2. Lineage (NCBI taxonomy): Eukaryota > Metazoa > Mollusca > Gastropoda > Neogastropoda > Raphitomidae > Phymorhynchus > Phymorhynchus buccinoides. The sequence goes on from CM065690.1 coordinate 30,960,315, forward strand.
CTGGAAGAATAACACGCGGACACATAGGTAGATGATGAGTTTAACGCCCTATTAGCGTAAGCTCTTAAAGCCATAGCAGCCACAGCAGTCGATCCACAGAATCGGGTCTCGCTAGTCCGACACTTGCCGCCTCGCGCAACAGGGGAAAATGGAAGGGGTAAAGAATAGAGAACGCGAGCAGGAAGGCAAAATGAAGCCACGTGACAAAGGCAAAGGCAAAGAGCGTGAGTTTAACGTCCCATCACCAATCGGCCTTAGGGACACTTGTTGCGGAATGGGCCGCACATCGGGGGACCTCGGTTTTAAGTCTCACCCGAAGGACTGGGGAATAGGAATAAAGTGTCTTTCCCAAGGACACACCACTGGGGACGGAGCTGGGCTCGAACCTCCACACTTACAAGCCTGTCGGATTGTGCGAGTCGGCGATCTGACCAACTGAGCCACAGCGGTTCCTGATGACAGAGGAAAAATGTGTTTAACGTCCTCCGGTCTAAAACAGACACACATGGGACATTAGTAGATATAAAGATGGTGGGAGCGATCCTGGAGGCAATGCCCGGAGACAGTGCAACACCACAAAAGTCCCGAATTTTTAAGAATACAGACATTATTGTATCCTCACGGCTCAAGTCGCTCCTTTTATATACCCCGGCTGTTTCTAGTTTAAGGACAAAGTTCCTGAAGACTGGATCTTCTAGTGGAATGGACACATAGAGACGGGGACATAATTCATAGAGACGGGGGCACAATGAGGGCAACACATAAAGATGGGGACGCATGCATACATATGTATACAAACGGGTACAGACGGGGATACATCAATGTGATCCAGGTACTGAGTATAATTATTCATGGAGTAGTCATAAACGTAGTGCAGTCCCTGGGATAGCTTTTGGTAGGAGGGGTTACGTTAGTTGAACGCAGCAGGATTCGATGAGGTTATATTTAGACTTAACCAAAGTAAAGGGCCAGTCACACTGCATACGATTCGATAGCAATGGGATCCGATTTTGACGATTTTGTCTTTGAGCGTTGATTCACGTGAAATACTTCCATCTACAAATATTTCTACTATTTTCGCTCACTATGCTCAAGTAGACCCCCAATACGCTAAAACATAAAAAAATGTCTGATACAAAAATTACAGACATTTCATCAGATTCGTGTACGAGGGACTACAAATACAGTGAACATAACTGGTAGGATTTCATCACATTACTTAAGCAGTAGATTTTCACGAGAATCATGCCTCGCCAATGTCACAATCGGATCGCATTGCTATCGAATCGTATGCAGTGTGGCTGGCCCTTAGCTGAGATCAACGCCCTGTCTTTTTTTTCTCTCGAGGCAATTCGTATTTTTACTGATTGGGGTTTTCTCCTTGGTAGAAGAAAAAGCACATGAAACGTCTGTGCACTTGCCTTTTTTTGTTTAAAAAAAAAAGAAGTTCCTGAGCTTCGAATTAAACTGGCAAACTTCGGTTTCGTCCGTCCATACGCGACCTTGACCTTACCCAGCTAAGCACGCGAGGGAACATTGCACCCGCGTTCAGCGTTTTTTTAAAAGAACATTGTCTCAATTAATACAACAAAATAAATATCAAATACGGCGCAAACGACTGATGATGTGATAGCGGTACAGTTAGGGGAAGACGGGGTAAAAAGCGCATGGGCGGGTAAGAAGCCCACCCCAATTATCTCATGAAATGAAGCAAATTTCAGTCTAATTTTGCCCATGAGACGAGCGTTAATGTCTAGCATTCGTCTCATGGGCAAATTTGACTGAAATTTTCTTTATTTCATGAGATAATTGGGGTGGGCTTCTTACCCGCCCATGCGCTTTTTACCCCGTCTTCCCCTAACAACGGCGCGATTGAGTTTAGGGGTATACTGATACGTATCGGCGTAATTGAGATACGCCGTACAAGAAGGACTAAATTAATGGACGGGGAAGGGTGCAGATGGAGTAGGGGATAAGGGAGGGGGTGCAAGTTCGTTGGGGGGGTAGGTGATTAAGGAGGGGAACGGACAAAAAGTAATAGGAAAATAAGTAACGGAAAAAAGTAACAATATTTGCTAGGAAAGAAACTAACCGAAAAAAGTACGTTTTTCCTGTTACTTTTTTTCCTACAGCCGAATAAAGACGCTCCCAGTGTCTTTAAATCTGATGAGAATTTAATCAGTCAGCAACGCCCTCACTTTACCGAGACCGGCAACTGATAGCATCATTATCATCATCGTCATCGTCACCTCTCATTAACTTCACTGGCACCTGTTGATTGCATCGCTTTAATAATATTATCGGGCATAAATGAGCCCACACATGCACCGTATGCACACACGCATGTACACACACACACACACACACATACACACACACGTGCACACACACACACACACACACACACACACACACGCACGCACGCACGCACACACACACACACACACACACACACACACACACACACACACACACACACACACACACACATACAATCACACACAGCTTGTTTTTGCTCTCTCCCTTTCAAACTATGATTACATTTGTATTTATATTTTGTACATAATTGTATTTGCTAGTCATGATCTATGTATGATTTGTTTTTTATATTTGTTCATTGTGCTTTGGTTCATTATACCAAGTTTAAATTTTGATCTTTACATTTTATTTGCTTCAGCATTTTTCTTCTTTTTATGACAGAAGGATTTTTTAAAAAAGCTTGTAGCTTACTCCTTTATCGTCAATAAAGATACTTTTGACTTGACTTGACTTGACACACACATACACGCACATACACATGCCAACACACGCACGCACACATACATACATGCTCGCACAAACATACACATACATACAAAACACACACATGCGCTGGGAAACGCGCTCACGCGAAGTGGTTTAGAAACGCTTTAGTAGACATTTTAACACGGACAAATTGAACTATGGAGACGCGCAAATCATCATCATCATCATCATCATCATCATCATCATCATCACCACTACTACCATCACCACCACCATCATCATCATCATCATCATCACCACCACTACCATCACCACCAACATCATCATCATCATCGTCGTCGTCGTCGTCGTTCTCATCCTCGTAGTTGTCATATGCGTCGTAGTCATATTTATCGTCGTTAATGTCGTCGTTCTCGCCACCATCATCAACGTCATTACCATCATCATCGTCGTCGTCGTCGTCATCCTCACATCACTTTGAACACTTTAAAAAAAATTATATTTATATTCTTATTTTTAAAGTTCTAATATCTCATCTTCTAAAGATGCTGTCAATGGAGCTGTAGGATCGAGCAAATTGATATTTCCGTACGACGTACCTTGAGCCCACTGTTGTCGAATATACCACTCTTTTCAACCCACCAATTTTGTCGAGCGCTTTCAACCACTTTTGTTGACACTTTCGAAACATTTTTTGTTGAACCAAACACTTAGACGCGGAAACCTCATGCACTTATCCGTAAATAAGTCAAAGGAAGAAGGAAAAAATAAGCGCATGGTTTTTTGCATATAATGTGCATGCGCCCTCAGGCCTATATCGACGGGTCGACAAAAGTGGGGACCTTGTTCCCAGCAAAAATCTAGATCAGTGGCTGGTTTGACAAAAGTGGTTTCGAAGGTGTCGACAAAAGTGGTTTGGTTGACAATAGTGGTTGGTTGACAAGAGTGGTTGATTCAACAAAAGTGGTTTAAAGGGGTTAACAAAAGTGGGTTGGTTGACAAGAGTGGTTGATTCGACAAAAGTGGTTTCGAAGGTGTCAACAAAAGTGGTTTGGTTGACAAGAGTGGTTGGTTGACAAGAGTGGTTGATTCAACAAAAGTGGTTTAAAGGGGTTAACAAAAGTGGGTTGGTTGACAAGAGTGGTTGATTAAAAGAAAGTGGCTTAAAAGGGTTGACAAAAAGGGTTGGTTGACAAGAGTGGCTGATTCGACAAAAGTGGTTTCGAAGATGTCGACAAAAGTGGTTGAAAAGGGTTGACAAAAAGGGTGGATCGACAAGAGTGTTTGATTCGACAAAAGTGGTTTAAAAGGGTTGACAAAAGTGGGTTGGTTGACAAGAGTGGTTGATTCGACAAAAGTGGTTTCGAAAGTGTCGACAAAAGTGGCTTAAAAGGGTTGACAAAAAGGGTTGGTCGACAAGAGTGGTTGATTCAACAAAAGTGGTTTAAAAGGGTTGACAAAAAGGGTTAGTTGACAAGAGTGGTTGATTCGACAAAAGTGATTTCGAAGGTGTCGACAAAAGTGGTTTAAAAGGGTTGACAATATAAAGGTTGGTTGACAAGAGTGGCTGATTCGACAACAGTGGTTTCGAAGGTGTGGACAAAAGTGGCTTAAAAGGGTTGACAAAAAGGGTTGGTCGACAAGAGTGGTTGATTCGACAAAAGGGGCTTAAAAGGGTTGACAAAAAGGGTTGGTCGACAAGAGTGGTTGATTCGACAAAAGTGGCTTAAAAGGGTTGACAAAAAGGGTTGGTCGACAAGAGTGGTTGATTCGACAAAAGGGGCTTAAAAGGGTTGACAAAAAGGGTTGGTCGACAAGAGCGGTTGATTCGACAAAAGGGGCTTAAAAGGGTTGACAAAAAGGGTTGGTCGACAAGAGTGGTTGATTCGACAAAAGTGGCTTAAAAGGGTTGACAAAAAGGGTTGGTCGACAAGAGTGGTTGATTCGACAAAAGGGGCTTAAAAGGGTTGACAAAAAGGGTTGGTCGACAAGAGCGGTTGATTCGACAAAAGGGGCTTAAAAGGGTTGACAAAAAGGGTTGGTCGACAAGAGTGGTTGATTCGACAAAAATGGTTTAAAAGAGTCGACAAAAAGGGTTGGTTGACAAAACTGGTTGATTCGACAAAAGTGGAAGCTTCAGACGTGAATAGAAGTCTCTTTCAACTGCTTCTTTATTAACTGACTGCAGATTGTATCTGCATCTGAAGAAACTGTGTATACAGATGAGTTCACTTTTTCGGGAAAATGAAGACGTACCCTACATGGGGGATATGAACATTGAGAGGTGCATTTAACAGCCTTATCACAACTGGTTTCTTTGAGGAAATAGAGAAGGTCTTAGCTTTGACTTTAAAAAATGATTACACCCATCATCATTTCTCTTTCTATTATAATTTATACTCAGTTGTCTTCCCTTCGTTCGAATGCAACCTCTGCAAAGGAAAATGAATGATGCTTTTTGGCTCACTCGTGTTAGATCTATCTCCAAAACATAAAGCGAGTGAGTCTTGAAGGCTTTGCCTCTTGTTTTGTGTTTGTTTTTCTTGTCAATAAGCCATCTAAACATTTTAAAGAAATTTTGAGGAATATAAAGTCATCATCTAAAAAAACCCCACACCTTTGTTTTCATCTTGTGGTTAAACTGGACGGCCATTCAAGACATTACTTATTTATTTATTTACAGTGTTTTGTTGTTATTGCTGTATTATATATGGACGGGATTTGTTTGGCATTGCATACTGTAAAGGTTAGGGCATAACACTTGAAATAATCTTTAGAAATCGAACGAATTGAATCATTCATTCTCTTACAATGATCACAACGAAAAGAAAGTCCTATATTATAATCTTTGTTTCTCAAAGTACACACACTGACACCATTTGTTCAAGCTTTCAAAACCCAACTGGTTTTTTCCCAGTTGAAAACACGTAAATGGAGTCAAATCAAAAACACCGTAAACCCATCCCCACCCCTTGGGTTTCTTCCCTCTCTCTCTCTCTCTCTCTCTCTCTCTCTCTCTCTCTCTCTCTCTCTCTCTCTCTCTCTCTCTCTCTCTCTCTCTCTCTCCTTTTCCTCTCCCTCACCCACGTCTTTCTTTAGGGTTAGGGTTACGGTAAGGTAATATATCTCATATCTCTCTCTCTCTCTCTCTCTCTCTCTCTCTCTCTCTCTCTCTCTCTCTCTCTCTCTCCCTCTCTCTCTCTCTCTCCCTCTCTCTCTCTCTCCCCCCCTCTCTCTCTCTCTCTCTCTCTCTCTCTCTCTCTCTCTCTCTCTCTCTCTCTCTCTCTCTCTCTCTCTCTCTCTTTTATATCCTTCTGATGTTGAATGTCTATATTATTATCTGATTGGTGAGAAACGGGATTGGATGAACGTTCTTTCTCGTGTTTCTTTTGTCTATGTTTCCCGTTCATTTCTATGCTATTGTCTCTTTGTTTTTATTGCTTTGTTGCTTGGCTTAGTGTTTGTAGGACTGGATGATAAAAAGCATTGTTTTTGCTTAATCTACTATCCTCATTAAAGACAATTATTGGTGTAAACGAATTTGAAAAAAAAAGAGAATCGCATAGTAAAGCAGCAACATAAACAAATAAGAACGAGCACAACATTATTCAATTCAACTCAATTCAACTCCCATAAGTATCCCCCAGCCTCTCTAATCTCTGAATGCCTTTCTTTCTATATCTCGTTGGAATTCAAACACTGTAGAAAGAGACAGAAACTATCATTCACGAAACAACAAGACTGGCGGTAATTACAACAACAACAAAAAGAAGTAAAGTACTCGTCTCTCTTCCTTTCGTTCATTCATGTTCTCCCATTATAGAAACATAGCTAACCTGGACCTACTCAGTGACTGACTGTTTTCTACTTCGCACCAGTTAGACTAACTGTGGACTTTGGCACCTTGGCAACATTGGTGAGGAGTTCGGTTGGCAGACTTTCCCGGTTTCACGGTAATTGGACGGAAGTAATAACGGCATGTGTGTTGTAAGTCGGTTGGAAAGGTTAAAACGTTACGCAACGGGATTATTGAGTAGGTGAACGGAACAGGCAAAGGTTCTAATAATTATTTAAGTGATGTACTTGCGCCACATTGTCTCTCTGTCTGTCTGTCTGTCTGTGTTTCTCTCTCCCTCTCTCTTTCCTACTCTCTCTCTCTCTGTCTCTGTCTCTCTCTGTCTCTCTCTCTCTCTCTCTCTCTCTCTCTCTCTCTCTCTCTCTCTCTCTCTCTCTCTCTCTCTCTCTCTCTCTCTCCTCTCTCTCTCTCTCCTCTCTCTCTCTCTCTCTCTCTGTGTGTGTGTGTGTGTGTGTGTGAGAGTGTGAGAGAGAGAGAGAGAGAGAGAGAGAGAGAGAGAGAGAGAGAAGGAGAGAGAGAGAGAGAGAGAGAGAGAGAGAGAGAGATAATTTGAGTGGTCTATCGATAAGGTACTACCGCAAAACGAATAAAGAAGGCTGAAGGCACCTTCTGGCAAGTACCCCTGTGCCCTGCATTACAGTCAAATACTTTATATGACAGAAGGTAGTATCACTGATTGTTAATTGAGCCCTTCCCGTACCCCGTGGGTGTGTTTGCACCCATACATTTACGTTTTGCTTCATAGTTTCAAAACCGTTCATTGAATCTTGCTGAAATGCTATGACTTTGTCAATGACCGTTTCGTGCATGTCCACGCCAAATATCCAGCATTTGTGTTGAAAAACAAGCGAGTAAATAAACAACAAATTCGTCGTTTAGTGAGTTATTTTTTTCTCTCTTTCTGTTTCAGCTCTCATCGTGCGGTATTTGACTCGTCGCTTCATCGGCGACTATGACCCAGAAATGGGTAAGTATTTTAAAGAAATAAATGTTTTATTATAATCTCAAGTTTTTGTGTGTGTGTTTTTGCAGCAGGGGAAGGAGTTATTGTCCTTGTCCTTGTCCATAGAGACCACCACTACCTACTACAAGGGATTCTGCTTGTAAATCAAGGCCGGACCTAAGTTTGTAAGGGGTGGGGGCTAATTCATCGAAGGTGCGAAACACCAAGACTCCTAGAAGAAGCAAAATAGTGCAATCTGGGCATGAAATAAAGGACTAATGCCATCACTGTTCATACCCCTATTGAAACATGCCTTGAACCATTAGGTACACATCATGCTGCTTCCACACTGCTAGGCATAGCCCGCGAGGAAATTTAGCTGCCGCTCGGCGACAAGAATTGTATTTTGTTTTTTGTTTTTTTAGGAAAGAGGGTGGGGGCTGCAGCTCCCTAAGCACCCCCCCCCCCCCTCCCCACTAGTAGATCCGGCCCTGCCCTGTATTGGAATCTTCTTCTTCGATCGCTCAGACAGTTTGCTGTCAATTATGAGCGCTGATGCGTCATGCTGCCGTTATGCGCCTAACTAAGAAGTAGTTAGGCCCAGAAAGTCCGACTTCGCCTGGAGGAAAAAGTGTTTCGTGGAAAAAAAGGCAGGAGAATGGAAGGACCGGTAAGGCAGAAAGATAGTAGATGACAGTAAGCAAAGGGGAAAGTCATAGTCAAAGAGAGTGACATATTTGAGGAAGTCACAAGCACAGAACTTTCAGATTGTGGGGGAACTATTTATATGACAAAAGATGTGCCACCCCCCATGCATTTCTCGGTTAATTGTATTTTTCCGTTTTTGCCTTTCTTACCATACATAAAGCTGTATTTTAGGAACATTTTTAGCTAATTACCTTTTTGGAATACTAACCCTAACCCTAACCCTACCCCTAAACCTACCCCTACCCCCCACTATGTACTGCAGTACACCGCGATTTGTCACAGTTGTGGTTCGTTGCGTTTTTCCGTCTTATACGGTGGGGGGTAGGGTTAGGGTTAGGGCTAGGGTTAGGGTTAGGGTTAGTATTCCAAAAAGGTTATTAGCTAAAAATGTTCCTAAAATACAGCTTTATGTATGGTAAGAAAGGCAATAACGGAAAAATACAATTCACCGACCACGTTCATCAGTAATCAAAAAGACAAGTTCTTGGGCAATATTTATTTAATTCCATTTACTTTGGCTTAAATTTATTGTGTGGTTGAAAAAAACCCCACCCCAGCCTCGTGACAGATACACACAGATAAATATACAATGCATGAAAAATGCTCCCGGTTCAATTATATTTCTGGACCCAGGATAAAACGAAAATCAGATCAAATCAAATCAAATCAAATCATCTTTATTATCTCATAACAGAGAAATTGCAGCCAGGTGCACATAAGAAAAACAACAATAAACACATTAATTTTATCAACAACAATTAAAGAATATAAACTAATAACTAATAACACTGCAATATTGTAATTAACAAACTGGACGAATACGAACAATTACTCCAGTAAAACCAGAACGCATTTTTAAAATACATTTTAAATCAAGACATAATCAGTTGAAAAACGAGGCTAATTAGTCAAGGACATACACAGCAGTAATCTATTGTAGAACAAGGGGACTACAAGATGTTTCTCACGTAATATGTCAATGGATAAAAACACCCCCAAAAAACACAAACCACGATGACCTAATTAGGAAATTATTCCCCTCATACCACTCTTATTCTTAATAATTAAAAAAAATTCCTTCGTGCCCCGACAGGGATTTGAACCCTGGATCTTCGGTTTACGAGACCGACGCCTTACCGCTTGGCCATCGAGGCTCCTGATAAAGTGTGACACATTTATAGTTGTGTGGTTGTGGGTGGTTGTGACCAAGACTTGTATGTGCACACGGCGTTTAAAATAGTCGAATATTTTATTTTTGGGCTTTTCTACATACTATGTCTCTGTCGCGGAGTTTACGGAGCGAAGGTGATATTGTTTTTCTTGTGTGTGTGTGTGTGTGTGTGTGTGTGTGTGTGTGTGTGTGCGTGTGCGTGCGCGTGTGCGTGTGCGTGCGTGCGTGCGTGCGCGTGCGTGCGTGCGTGCGTGCGTGCGTGCGTGTGTGTGTGTGTGGGTTTGTTAACATCATAGCACCATGAAGGAATACAGATAGGAAGATGAAACTTGCTGGGCATGTAGGCTAGGTTCTGTAGATGTGCCTTTTGGTGTCACGGTCAAGGTCATGACCTTGAAAACTGAAAATCTATTTGTAGCTATATCTCGGGCACCAGTCAACATATGATGTTGAAACTTGGCATGAAGGTGGTTTGGTTTATGCTCGTTCCGAATATTGTTGACCAATCAAGGTCAAGATCAAGGTCAAGGAGATCGCTGGATCCTGAAGGGGGGGGGGGGGGGGGGTGTCGGAAAAATGGAGTTCCCAAGATAACAGCATATCACCATGAAGGAATAAGGATAGGAAGATGAACCTTGATGTGCATGTAGGCTAGGTACTATAGATGTGCCTTTTGGTGTCAAGGTCAAGGTCATGACCTTGACGTATGACCTTGAAAACTGAACAATTTTTTTTAGCCATATCTCAGGCACCAGTCGACATAGGATGTTGAAACTTGGTATGAAGGTGGTTTAGCTTATGCTCCTTCCGAATATTGTTGACCAATCAAGGTCAAGGTCAAGTTCAAGGAGATCGCTGGACCCTGAAAATCGGGTGGTCGGAAAAATTGAGTTCCCAAGATGAAATCTGGTGGGAATGTTGGCTGGGTATTGTAAATGTGCCTTTTGGGGTCAAGGTCAAGGCCAAGGCCAAGGTCATTACCTTGACGTGTGACCTTGACAACTAGCAATGCGGGTGATTCTCGGATGCTTTTATGGGAAATCTACTCAGCAAGATAGGAAAGTCAGCAGCAGAAACAGTAAGATAGTGACAGTATGCAGCAGCAGCAAGATAATCACAGTCATCCTCCGAAGTCGGGGTGTGGCTGCGTAACTCCGCGGGTGATTCTCGAATGCTACATTCGATAACTTTTCAATCTAGTTGTGTTGATTGCTTTGTCACTGCAGAAAGAGTTTCCTGTAAAATGGACAATAAAAATATTGATTGATTAATTGATTGATTGATTTGAATATGAATATGACGACGATAATTTTACAAAAACGATTAAGAAACCAGTAACTACTTCTCCGATGGCGGTAATAACTACTATGACGATAACGACGAGGAGAAGGAGGAGAAAAAAAGAAAAGAAAAGGAGAAGCAGAAGAAAAAGAGGAAGAAGAAGAAGAAGAAGGATGATGATGAGGAGGAGGAGGAGGAGGAGGAGACTTTGACGTCACTGATGACAACACCAACAACCATGGAGATGATGATCATGAGCACGAGTACGATTGCAGCTTCGACGAAAATGATGGTGGTGATGATGACAGCGACAACGACGATGACGGCTTCGACAACAACAAAGATGACGACGAAAACGACGACGACGAGGATGATGATGATGATGAGGATGATGGTGATGATGATGATGACGACGGTGATGATGACAATGATGATGATGATGATGATGATGATGATGATGATGATGATGATGATGATGATGATGATGATGAAGATGATGATTATGATGATGACAATGATGATGACGATGATGAAGATGATGATGATGAAGAAGATGATGATGAAGAAGAAGAGGATGAAGATTATGATGATGATGATGACGACGACGACGACGATGATGATGATGATGATGATGATGATGATGACAATGATGATGACGATGATGATGAAACGATGATGATGCTAATGATGATGACAATGATGATGATATATTGATGACGATGACGATGATGATGACAATGATGATGATTATGATGACAATGATGATGATGATGCTAATGATAATGATGATGATGATGATGATGATGATGATGATGATGATGACATTCCATGTTTCAGAGGCTATCTTCACCCACAGCGCTACCGTGGACAACAAACAGATTATCATGCACATCATGGACACTGCGTGGAACGTAAGTTGGAATCATGATGATCATCATCATCATCAGCATTATAATCTTCATCACCTTCATCGTCGTCGTCTTCATCACCATCATCATAATCATCATCATTATCGACGTCGCCGTCGTCGTCATCATCATCATCGTCATCTTGATCATCATTGACATCGTCATCATTATCATCATCGTCGTCGTCGTTGTCGTCATCTCCATCATCATCATCATCGTCGTCGTCGTCAACGTCGGTTTTTTTTCCATGCATACTTTATATTATGGACAATAAACAGTCTTATGTTTTGTGTTGTCGTCATCGTCGTGATCATCATCATCATCATCATCATCATCATCATCATCATCATCATCATCATCATCATCATCATCATCTTTGCATAATGCATTTTTTTAAAAGCTCAATTACTCTTCGTTCAAGATTTATATTGTTAGTTAAGAAGGTGTTCAGTATATTAATTGATTATGGGTTTTCCTCAGAATGAGCCCAGTAGGGCCTACTTTCGTTGGACTGTGTGTATGCAACTAACTTTGATTGACAATAACATGAACTAGAAGCACACGAAGGGTGCAAACATTTGCAAAGGCACCTGATTTTTACCTGTATTTTCCATGTCCATGCAGCACTATCATAATATTATGACAATGCCGTGTCTTTTAGGCATGATTGGCACACACGCTAATTGATGTGAAAGCAAAGTGTGTGTGTGAGTGCGTGCATGCGTGCGTGTGTGCGCGCGCGTGCGCGCGTGTGTATGTTGTGCGCGCGGCATAACTGTTTACCGGTTTGTTTGTACGCGTACATGATATATATGTGTTTGTGTGCACGCGCGTGTATGCGTTTGTAATTGCTAGGGGAAGACCGGGTAAAAAGCGCATGGGCGGGTAAGAAGCCCACCCCAATTATCTCATGAAATGAAGCAAATTTCAGTCTCATTTTGCCCATGAGACGAGCGTTAATGTCTAGCATTCGTCTCATGGGCAAATTTGACTGAAATTTTCTTTATTTCATGAGATAATTGGGGTGGGCTTCTTACCCGCCCATGCGCTTTTTACCCCGTCTTCCCCTACACGCTCGCGTGAACGTGTGTGTTGAGCGAACGCGCGTAAGCTTATGTGCATTCAGGGGAACATATTTTGTTGGCGTGCGTTGCTTGCATAAATATATTCTTAAGTAACGTTTACGCTACCTCGTCTCCATAATCTCAATTTACCTTCTTCTCTTCCAACACCCCCCTCCTACACCCCCTTACAGAGCTCTTTCCCAAGAGAACCTCGCCAAGACCCCCTCTCCTGGGCCGACGGTTTCCTCCTCCTCTTCTCCCTCACCGACGCCACCAGCTGGGCCTACGTTCAGGAACTCGTCACGCGCCTGCGCAGTGTGCGGGAAGACGAACGACTTCCGCTCGCCATCGCCGCCAACAAATGCGACCTCATCCACCTGCGGCGAGTTGCCAGCGGCGACTGCGCTTCTTGGGCCGCCGAACATGGCTGCGAGTATCGGGAAGTCTCCGTGAGGGAGGATCCCGAGAGCGTCGAGGAGGTGTTCGTCTGTCTGAGTCGGCAGGTGCGCACGGTGCATAAGAAGAGGGAGAAACTGTCCTGGATAATGCAGAGACCAGCGGTGGCGGCGAAGCTTCAGATTCGGCAGAGTTTGAGGAACTTCGCCGAAAAGACTTGGCGTTCTCGGACCTCCACTTTGTGATTCGGTGTTTCGGATTCGGTGTGTGTGTGTGTGTGTGTGTGTGTGTGTGTGTGTGTGTGTGTGTGTGTGTGTGTGTGTGTGTGTGTGTGTGTGTGTGTGTGTGTGTTGTGTGTGCGTGTTGTGTGTGCGTGTGCGTGTGCGTGTGTGTGTGTGTGTGTGTTGTGTGTATGCGTGCGTGTGTGTGTGTGTGTGTGTGCGTGTGCGCGCGTGCGTGTGCGCGCCCGCGTGCGCGAGTGTCACACTTCCGTAAAGATCAGTTTGTGGTTCTTGGTTGGTCAGTCGTGGTACTTTGCTTAAAGGGGCACCCTGACGGATGAGTTTTTGCAAGGAAACACGTCGAGATCACCAGGAAAACACCCTTCACACAGAGGATCGCAAACACTCACTTTGCTCTGGTTTCCTAGAAATCAAACAGTTAAATCGGCGATTCCTCCTTGGCGGAGGTGCTGGAAGTCAAATTCGTTCACGTGGCTTCTCTTTTCTAATGGCCGCCTGAGTTTAGACCAACTCGTTTGCACGACATTTCCACAATACAAGCCTTTTTATTTTATTTTATAAAAAAACTTTTTATACAGTTTACCAAAAAGGAGTTTCTCTCACAACAAAGGAAATATGTTTTACTGCACTACAAAGAAGAAAAAGCTTCAACCACAATGAGTGGCCTCCACCCACCCCATACAAAATGACCTCTCTCCGGCATCTCCGCCAAGGAGGCATCGCCGTTTTTGACGGTTTGATTTATAGGAAACCAGAGCAAAGTGAGTGTTCCGATCCTTGAAAAGGCTGTCTTTCTGGTGAGCTCGACGTGTTTCTCGCAAACACTCATCCGTCAGGGTCCGGTCAAGAAGTTTGTATGGCTGTTGAATTTGCAAATAGTTACGATGCATAGGGCGTTACTGATTTGTGCTGGTCATGATAGGTAGAACGATGCTGAAGGATAGAATAATGGTTTCCCAAGACAGATTAAACAGCTGTAAGGGATGCGCTGTACAACATGGATACGAAATTCAAATATTGCAAAAGTTCATTATGTTGAAATTCAGAATAGTTTTATGCACCGCAGCTTTCATTAAAAAAAAGTATCACCAACAACACAAAATGTCGTGTTATATGTAAGTGTATATATACAATTTACGATCACGGTACTTTCCGAATAAAAAAAAAACCCATGGGTATAAGTACATTGATGTAACAATGCATTTGTGTGACTTTGCGTTGGTCATATTGCATGCTGACTGACATACTACAAGACACGCACACATAGAAACCGCAAAGGGAAACCGCAAATGCAAAAAACTAAATGCAAAACCACCCCCCCCCCCCCCCCCTCCCTCTCTATCTGTCTGTCTGTCTGTCTGTCTCTCTCTCTCTCTCTGTGACTCTCTCTCTCTCTCTCCCTCTTTCTCACACGCTCTTTCTGTCTCTCTCTCTGTTCTACACACACACACACACACACACACACACACACACACACACACACACACACACACACACAACACCACAACACACACACACACACATTGCACGCACAACACACACACACACAACCTTTAGTTGTTGTCCAAGAATAGTCACATTGTAGCGTAAAAGAGAAATGTAAAACAACGTGAAGGAAGGGAGATAACTCGAACAACATGATTTCATACAATAGTTCTCCCCCTTTAAAAACAATGAAATAGCCATCGTGAGTGCTCATTTGTGTGTGTGTGTGTGTGTGTGAGTGTGAGTGTGAGCGTGCGTGCGTGCGTGTGTGTGTGTGTGTGCCGCGTGTGCGTGTGCGTGCGTGCGTGCGCGTGCGTGCGTGTGTGTCGTCGCGACGTGTGTGCATAAAAAACAAATCTCCAAAGAATCCATTAGTTTATTATTTTTAAACAACTTCACAAGGGGTTTATCTATGACATAAGAACAAATGAAAGAAAAACGAAACAAAAAGTAGAACATAAAGGGAGCATAAATAAGGGTGTGTGTGTGTGTGTGTGTGTGTGGGTGTGTGTGTGCATGTTTGTTGTGTGTGTGTGCGCAGCGCGCGCGCGCGCGCGCGTGTGTGTGTGTGTGTGTGTGTGTGTGTGTGTGTGTGTGTGTGTGTGTGTGTGGTGTTGTGGTGTGTGTGTGTGTTAACAAACGCTAACATTCAAGTACATTTCTCGGAGATTGTCTTTAGTAGATCAGCAATTACGAAAAATACATTATAGACTTACTTTCATCAATCAGCTTCTGACAACAATACATAATCATATCAGCAATAGCATTTTGTAAACTCCAGTCCATAACAGAGAAACATCCGCAAAGAACATATCAATTATACCCCCGCCCTCTCTTTTTTTCAAGAGAAACATGAAAAGAGACGCAGAAGGCGTTTATTAAAATTCAGATGTATCTTTTGTAATGTATTCCTATCCCTCCCCTCCCCTCCCCCCCCCCCCCCACGAGAAAGTGAAAAAAGCAACACCGAAGCATTATAAATAATTCCCTCCTTAGTAGGATGTGACTGCTCCGTGGCGGGGTATCAAACACGGTTACACAAGTAATGTCCTCCATGAATGAGATCTGTTTAACGTCCTCTCTGGTCTGGAACAGACACATATACGGACATTAGTAATATAAAGATGGTGGAAACAATCCTGGAGGCAACGCCCGGAGGCAGCACATCCTGGAACGTCCGGAATTTTTAACGATCACAGATGTATATCTTATCGTAATGTCCTCATCCCTGGCTGTGCCAGTTTTTGTACCATGGTGTTCAAGCTGTGCTTCGGCACGGGATGATCCCGTGAGTCTTTAAGCTAGGGTGCGACACCAACTAACCACTATAATAATTAGATTTCCCTTTAGTCAACTACTAAACAGCTATTTTCGACATGAGATATCTGGGCTGACGGGGTAAAACACTACCACAACAGCAGCATCAGCAGCTGCAGCATAGCAACGACAAAATGCACGTACTACTGCTGCTACTGCAGGGGCTCCCAATCGTCCCGCAAACCAAGAGGTCCAGTGACTCCTTCACATACAGTATAGAGGGTCCCGGAAGCAGGATAGAGGGTCCCAGTGGCATTGCGATGCTATAAGCATTTTTCTAGTGCATCCCTGGAACCCCCTGCACATTCTCTTAGAATTCCTTTAGAATTTTAGTACTTCATAGACCCCAAATGGGGGTACCCTGGTGTACTGTGCCACTACTACTACTACTACTACTGCGCTGCTACTACTACTACTACTACTACTGCTACTACTACTACTACTACTACTATACTACTACAGTGGACCGTCCCTTATAAGACCTTTAAAAAATGAGGTCTTACCAGGAAGGGGCCTTATAAGGGGTATTTTATACTTACAAGGAAGGGTAAATGTTTCAGAGAAGTAGGTCTTATTGGGAGGGAGTCTTGTAATGGGGGGTCCTTATAAGGGAGGTTCCACTGTATACACACACTGCTCCTCCTCCTGCTGCTCTGCTGTTGTAGCTGCTACTAAGACGATGTTTGATGTTTAGACGATAATGATGGGAGATACGAAGAAGAAGAAGAAGAGAAGAAGAAGAAGAAGAAGAAGAAGAAGAAGAAGAAGAAGAAGAAGAGAAGAAAAGAAGAAAAGAAGAAAAAGAAGAAAAAGAAAAGGAAAAGAAAAAGAGTAGCATACAACTCTTCTTCCTCTCCTCCCCAACCTACTACTACTACACTACTACTACTACTACACTACTACTAACTACACTACTACGACTAGCTACTACTACTACTACTACTACTCACTACTTCTGCTTCTACTAAACGATGATAGTGATGATGATGATGTTGATGATGATGATCACGATCTTGATATTCAGTAGTGATCGATTGAAAATTTTGGGGTTTACGAAATTGGCACATTGGAGGCTTGTTACGTTTCTGTCCAAAATAAATCAATAAACAAAACACGTAACAAGAATGAACCTATAAATAAATTTGAAATAGTTCATGCAAAATTGTTGAAGAAGAAGAAGAGGAAGAAGAAGAAGAAGAAGAAAGAAGAAGAAGAAAAGAAAAAAAAAAAAAAAGAAGACGAAGAAGAAAAAGAGAAGAAGATGAAAGAATCAATAATCATAATATAATAATAATAAGAAGAATAAGAAGAGAAGAAGAAGAAGCAGAAAGAGAAGAATAAGAAGAGAAGAAGAAGAAGAAGAAGAAGAAAGAAGAAGAAGAAAGAAGAAGAAGAAGAAGGAAGACGAAGAAGAAGAAGAAGAAAGAGAAGAAGAAAAGAAGAGAAGAAGAAGAAGAATAAGAAGAAGAAGAATGAAGAGCAGTCTCTCCGATCTGCTGCTGCTGCTGCTGATGATGATTCCGATAATGAAAGAAATACAACAGCTTCGTGTTATGCTACTGTGTGTTATTCAATTCTAAACGAAATGCAGGAGGAAATAAAAACTACAAGTAAATGTCTTCACATACAACGAACCATTTCTACAATAATTATACTGGCATACAAGAGAACTACTACAGCTTTATTAATGCTTATCTATATCACAAGACTATAAAGTTACAAAATAATAACGATAATATTTGTCGTTAGTAGTACACTTGTATACCACAACGTTTCATATAAAACAAACAACGAATAGTTGATTAATACACACATTAGTAACAGAAACCAGATAGTATTAAATATTATTACGAACCTATCAGAAAGTCAGTTAATTGTCATCAATGAATAAATAATCAGCAGCTTCTTTCCAGTTTGTCATAACTACAACACTGGGCCTTCAGACATAATAGGACACTGCGTTTACACACGTCAGGCACGCACGCACGCACAAACAAACCACACGCACGCACGCACGCACGCGACAGCACAAGCACGCACGCACGTACCTACGACACAACAATAATCGATTATAATGTCTTCCCCACTCACCACACCCAAACTTGACAATCTGACAAATAAATGTGTATGGTCTTGCTCTAGTCGCGAAATTTGACATCTGCCCCCGTTCGTAAAAGCCACCCAACTCAAGTGAAATGGTCCGTAGATATAATTATCATGATAGTGTCCCTTTAATCTACTATTTAAAAAAACCCCCACAAAAACAGTACCATAACCTCTATTTCGCATCATAAGATATTGGTGCAATGCGTTTGCTATACTGATGGCTTGGAGTCAAACGGACTATCTTTAGATAGTCCATGGCCATATTATTGGATTTATCATCAAAAACTAAACTCACACGACTCTAAAACCGAACGAAACATGAGAACCTACTCATTTCGTTGACACGAGTGAGCCAAAACCCAATACAAATATTTTGCATTGTTACAAATCAGACATGAAACTAGTTTCTGTTCCATCCGGTGCAATAATGTCTTTTCAGCTGCGATATTAGAGAACACACATGAAGTTGACTGAAGAAAAAGCTGAAAGACCGATGTATTTACCACTGTCCAATTCCTAGAAGACGTTCCTCAAATGGCTTTTACCATTGTTAAACTTAACTGCAGTAGGGGCCCACAGTAACATGAGAGCTGTACAATAGATGATTCTCTACAGTGATGGAAAATCATGGTACAGTTTAGTCTCTTATGGGGAGACTTGACTCTCGACGAGGGGGCCCTTGCACCGCTCTGGTGCAGCAGCCAAAAGGGTTGGCTGGCCTTTGGGGACCTTCTCAATGCCAGCTGTGTCCTCAAATCCCATTGGCCGAGAGAGTGGGGATGTACCCTGGACAAGGCATCTCCACTATACACAAATTATCGGTCAGCCCACCAGAATATATCTGCCCCCTATGCTATCTGGCAGTCATTGTCGGAAAACGACCAGACTGGTATACAAAAAACACGAAATGCACCCCAACCCTTTTTCTAAAACAAACAAACAACGAAAACCAATTGATGTCGCCAGAGTGCAGCTAAAGTTCCTCGCGGGGGGTTCCTGCACCTCATCAGCACCACCAGTTGATAGGTTCTAATGGTCCAAGGACATGTTTCAGTAGGGGTGATGAACAGTAATGGCATTAGTCCTTTCTTTCATGCCCAGATTGCACTATTTTTGCTTCTCGATTAACAAAGTTCCGGGGGAACATGCCCGGACCCCCCTATATGGGTCTTGTGCTTTGGCACCTTCATGAAATTAGACCTCCCCCCTTCAAAAACTTATGTCCGGACCTGAATTGTCCTGTTGTGTGCGTCGACTGCGAACCTCCTTTTTACTGAACCCAGTTATGGGAATGAGTTCTTTAATTAAACGATTCAACAATGACAGTTATGCTTACGTCCGCATCGGCTACAAAGAACATACGCGGGACGAACGTTCGCCAAACACGGGGTGCGGTGCCGCTACCTCAGCACCTCGCACTACTTACTCCTGATCTACGACTCCGCTCAGTCCACTTCCCCCACCCCGCTGCGTAGAATCAGCCTCGGATTCCAGGAAGTTATGAAGAGAACCAGTTCCGGGCAGGCCGGAAGTGTGTGGCGTCACGGTTCCGGTTCCGGTTTACTCTGGTGGCATGCGCAGTTCATGCTGTTGTGTGTGGCGGTTGTGATGAGGTTTCTTACATCCTGAAGAGTATGGAGGTAGGGAAGGAACGTGGAGATGTGATTATTCTGACATTTCAAGTTTTAAAAAAGGGAGTCAGCAAGGGAGTCGGACACTAGCAACAAAAAATGAATAAGCATGGTTCTATATGCCTAAATAATATATTCACTTCCTTCTTTCCTAGAAGTACTGTCAGCTTGGAACCTGATTTCAACATTCGTGAATTTCGACATTGTATTCGACACTTTCATCAACTTTATAATGAATTAACGACTGGTGGACCAGGCCTGTGGCATTTGAAGATAAGCTGTGGGGTCCTGCTGCAGCGCTGCAGTCAACTGCGACCTTCATCCACCAGGACTGGACTAAACGTCTACCATGGCAGGAATCAAAGAAGAAGATAGGATAAGGTGTATATGGGATCGTTGCGACAGCGTGCATTTTAAAACCGGAATAGGTAGGCCTACATAACAGTCTGTGACCCTGTTTGGTCATTTTTTGGTGTTGTAATTACCTTTTATGAGTCAGGTGAATGGTTCGTCCCGCGTATGTTCTTTGTAGCCGAGCGGACGTTAAGCCTAACTGTCATTGTTGATCGTTTAATTTAAGAACTCATTCCCAATCACTGGGTCAGTAAAAGGAGGTTCGCAGTCGACGCACACAACATGACATTCAGGTCCGGACATAAGTTTTGAAGGGGTGGGGTCTAATTCATTGAAGGTGCAAAGCACCAAGACCCCTAGGGGGGTCCGGGGGCATGTTCCCCCGGAACTTTGTTTAATCCGAGAAGCAAAATAGTGCAATCTGGGCATGAAATAAAGGACTAATGCCATTACTGTTCATACCCCTACTGAAACATGTCTTGGACCATTTAGAACCTATCAACTGGTGGTGCTGATGAGTGCTAGGTATACCCCCCGCGAGGAACTTTAGCTGCACTCGGCGACATCAATTGGTTTTCCTTTGTTTGTTTGTTTTAGGAAAAAGGGTGGGGCTGCATTTCGGTGTTTTTTGTATACCAGTCTGTCGTTTCCGACAATGACTGCCAGATAGCAGAGGGGGCAGATACTATTCTGGTGGGCTGACCGATAATTTGTTTATAGTGGAGATGCCTTGTCCAGGGTACATCCCCACTCTCTCGGCCAAATGGGATTTGAGGACACAGCTGGCATTGAGGAAGGTCCCCAAAGGCCAGCCCATCCCTTTTGGCTGCTGCACCAGAGCCGGTGCAAGGGCCCCCTCGTTCGAGAGTCATAGTCTCCCCATAAGAGACTAAACTGTACCATGATTTCCATCACTGTAGAGAATCATCTATTGTACAGCTCTCATGTTACTGTGGGCCCCTACTGCAGGCTAATGT
>CM065690.1:30983998-30993237 GCA_017654935.2 Phymorhynchus buccinoides
CCTCTTGGTTTGCGGGACGATTGGGAGCCCTGCAGTAGCAGCAGTAGTAGTGCAGTTTTCGTCGTTGCTATGCTGCAGCTGCTGCTGCTGCTGTTGTGGTAGTGTTTTACCCGTCAGCCCAGATATCTCATGTCGAAAATAGCTGTTTAGTAGTTGACTAAAGGGGAAAATCTAAATTATTATATTGGTTAGTTGGTTGTCGCACCCTAGCTTAAAGACTCCCGGGATCATCCCGACTGCCGAAGCACTTGAACACCATGGTACAAAACTGCACCAGCTAGGGATGAGGACATTACGTAAGATATACATCTGTATCGTTAAAAATTCCGGACTTTCCAGGAGTTGCACTGCCTCCGGACATTGCTTCCAGGATCGTTCCCACCATCTTTATATCTACTAATGTCCCGTATGTGTCTGTTCCAGACCAGAGGACGTTAAACGGATTCTCATTCATGAGGACATTACGTGTGTAACCGTGTTTGATTACCCCGCCACGTGAGCAGCCACACTCCTACTAAGGAGGAATTATTTTATAAACGCTTCGGGTTGTTTTTTCACTTTCTCTTGGGGGGGGGGGGGGGGGGGGGGGGGAGGGGGGGGGGATAGATACATTACAAAAAGATACATCTGAATTTTAATAAACGCTTCTGGTCTCTTTTCATGTTCTCTTGAAAAAAAGAGAGGGCGGGGGTATAATTGATATGTTCTTTGCGGATGTTTCTCTGTTATGGACTGGAGTTTACAAAATGCTATTGCTGATATGATTATGTATTGTTGTCAGAAGCTGATTGATGAAAGTAAGTCTATAATGTATTTTTCGTAATTGCTGATCTACTAAAGACAATCTCCGAGAAATGTACTTGAATGTTAGCGTTTGTTAACACACACACACACACACACACACACACACACACACACACACACACACACACACACACACAACACACACACACACACACACACACACACACACACACACGCGCGCGCGCGCGCGCGCGCGCGCGCACGCGCACACACATGCACACACACACACACACACACACACACACACACACCCCTTATTTATGCTCCCTTTATGTTCTACTTTTTGTTTCGTTTTTCTTTCATTTGTTCTTATGTCATAGATAAACCCCTTGTGAAGTTGTTTAAAAATAATAAACTAATGGATTCTTTGGAGATTTGTTTTTTATGCACACGCGCGCGCACACACGCACGCACGCGCACGCACGCACGCACACGCACACACACACACACACAAACACACACACACGCACGCACGCACGCTCACACTCACACTCACACACACACACACACACACAAATGAGCACTCACGATGGCTATTTCATTGTTTTTAAAGGGGGAGAACTATTGTATGAAATCATGTTGTTCGAGTTATCTCCCTTCCTTCACGTTGTTTTACATTTCTCTTTTACGCTACAATGTGACTATTCTTGGACAACAACTAAAGGTTGTGTGTGTGTGTGTGCGTGCGTGTGTGTGTGTGTGTGTGTGTGTGTGTGTGTGTGTGTGTGTGTGTGTGTGTGTGTGTGTGTGTGTGTGTGTGTGTGTAGAACAGAGAGAGAGACAGAAAGAGCGTGTGAGAAAGAGGGAGAGAGAGAGAGTCACAGAGAGAGAGAGAGAGAGACAGACAGACAGACAGACAGATAGAGGGGGGGGGGGGGGGGGGGGGGGGGGGGGGGGGGGGTGCATTTTGTCGGTTTCCCTTTGCGGTTTCTATGTGTGCGTGTCTTGTAGTATGTCAGTCAGCATGCAATATGACCAACGCAAAGTCACACAAATGCATTGTTACATCAATGTACTTATACCCATGGGTTTTTTTTTTATTCGGAAAGTACCGTGATCGTAAATTGTATATATACACTTACATATAACACGACATTTTGTGTTGTTGGTGATACTTTTTTTTAATGAAAGCTGCGGTGCATAAAACTATTCTGAATTTCAACATAATGAACTTTTGCAATATTTGAATTTCGTATCCATGTTGTACAGCGCATCCCTTACAGCTGTTTAATCTGTCTTGGGAAACCATTATTCTATCCTTCAGCATCGTTCTACCTATCATGACCAGCACAAATCAGTAACGCCCTATGCATCGTAACTATTTGCAAATTCAACAGCCATACAAACTTCTTGACCGGACCCTGACGGATGAGTGTTTGCGAGAAACACGTCGAGCTCACCAGAAAGACAGCCTTTTCAAGGATCGGAACACTCACTTTGCTCTGGTTTCCTATAAATCAAACCGTCAAAACGGCGATGCCTCCTTGGCGGAGATGCCGGAGAGAGGTCATTTTGTATGGGGTGGGTGGTGGAGGCCACTCATTGTGGTTTAAGCTTTTTCTTCTTTGTAGTGCAGTAAAACATATTTCCTTTGTTGTGAGAGAAACTCCTTTTGGTAAACTGTATAAAGTTTATTTTAAAAATACAAATAAAAAGGCTTGTATTGTGGAAATGTCGTGCAAACGAGTTGGTCTAAACTCAGGCGGCCATTAGAAAAGAGAAGCCACGTGAACGAATTTGACTTCCAGCACCTCCGCCAAGGAGGAATCGCCGATTTAACTGTTTGATTTCTAGGAAACCAGAGCAAAGTGAGTGTTGCGATCTCTGTGAAGGGTGTTTTCCTGGTGATCTCGACGTGTTCCTTGCAAAAACTCATCCGTCAGGGTGCCCCTTTAAGCAAAGTACCACGACTGACCAACCAAGAACCACAAACTGATCTTTACGGAAGTGTGACACTCGCGCACGCGGGCGCGCACACGCACGCGCGCACACGCACACACACACACACACACACGCACGCATACACACAACACACACACACACACACACACACACGCACACGCACACACACACGCACGCACACACACACACACACACACACACACACACACACACACACACACACACACACACACACACACACACACACACACACACACACACACACACACACCGAATCCGAAACACCGAATCACAAAGTGGAGGTCCGAGAACGCCAAGTCTTTTCGGCGAAGTTCCTCAAACTCTGCCGAATCTGAAGCTTCGCCGCCACCGCTGGTCTCTGCATTATCCAGGACAGTTTCTCCCTCTTCTTATGCACCGTGCGCACCTGCCGACTCAGACAGACGAACACCTCCTCGACGCTCTCGGGATCCTCCCTCACGGAGACTTCCCGATACTCGCAGCCATGTTCGGCGGCCCAAGAAGCGCAGTCGCCGCTGGCAACTCGCCGCAGGTGGATGAGGTCGCATTTGTTGGCGGCGATGGCGAGCGGAAGTCGTTCGTCTTCCCGCACACTGCGCAGGCGCGTGACGAGTTCCTGAACGTAGGCCCAGCTGGTGGCGTCGGTGAGGGAGAAGAGGAGGAGGAAACCGTCGGCCCAGGAGAGGGGGTCTTGGCGAGGTTCTCTTGGGAAAGAGCTCTGTAAGGGGGTGTAGGAGGGGGGTGTTGGAAGAGAAGAAGGTAAATTGAGATTATGGAGACGAGGTAGCGTAAACGTTACTTAAGAATATATTTATGCAAGCAACGCACGCCAACAAAATATGTTCCCCTGAATGCACATAAGCTTACGCGCGTTCGCTCAACACACACGTTCACGCGAGCGTGTAGGGGAAGACGGGGTAAAAAGCGCATGGGCGGGTAAGAAGCCCACCCCAATTATCTCATGAAATAAAGAAAATTTCAGTCAAATTTGCCCATGAGACGAATGCTAGACATTAACGCTCGTCTCATGGGCAAAATGAGACTGAAATTTGCTTCATTTCATGAGATAATTGGGGTGGGCTTCTTACCCGCCCATGCGCTTTTTACCCGGTCTTCCCCTAGCAATTACAAACGCATACACGCGCGTGCACACAAACACATATATATCATGTACGCGTACAAACAAACCGGTAAACAGTTATGCCGCGCGCACAACATACACACGCGCGCACGCACGCACACGCACGCATGCACGCACTCACACACACACTTTGCTTTCACATCAATTAGCGTGTGTGCCAATCATGCCTAAAAGACACGGCATTGTCATAATATTATGATAGTGCTGCATGGACATGGAAAATACAGGTAAAAATCAGGTGCCTTTGCAAATGTTTGCACCCTTCGTGTGCTTCTAGTTCATGTTATTGTCAATCAAAGTTAGTTGCATACACACAGTCCAACGAAAGTAGGCCCTACTGGGCTCATTCTGAGGAAAACCCATAATCAATTAATATACTGAACACCTTCTTAACTAACAATATAAATCTTGAACGAAGAGTAATTGAGCTTTTAAAAAAATGCATTATGCAAAGATGATGATGATGATGATGATGATGATGATGATGATGATGATGATGATGATGATGATGATGATGATGATGATGATGATGATGATGATGATCACGACGATGACGACAACACAAAACATAAGACTGTTTATTGTCCATAATATAAAGTATGCATGGAAAAAAACCGACGTTGACGACGACGACGATGATGATGATGATGGAGATGACGACAACGACGACGACGATGATGATAATGATGACGATGTCAATGATGATCAAGATGACGATGATGATGATGACGACGACGGCGACGTCGATAATGATGATGATTATGATGATGGTGATGAAGACGACGACGATGAAGGTGATGAAGATTATAATGCTGATGATGATGATGATCATCATGATTCCAACTTACGTTCCACGCAGTGTCCATGATGTGCATGATAATCTGTTTGTTGTCCACGGTAGCGCTGTGGGTGAAGATAGCCTCTGAAACATGGAATGTCATCATCATCATCATCATCATCATCATCATCATCATCATTATCATTAGCATCATCATCATCATTGTCATCATCATCATCATCATCATCATCATCATCGTCATCGTCATCAATATATCATCATCATTGTCATCATCATTAGTCATCATCATCGTTTCATCATCATCGTCATCATCATTGTCATCATCATCATCATCATCATCATCATCATCGTCGTCGTCGTCGTCATCATCATCATCATAATCTTCATCCTCTTCTTCTTCATCATCATCTTCTTCATCATCATCATCATCATCATCGTCATCATCATTGTCATCATCATAATCATCATCTTCATCATCATCATCATCATCATCATCATCATCATCATCATCATCATCATCATCATCATCATTGTCATCATCACCGTCGTCATCATCATCATCATCATCATCCTCATCATTATCATCATCCTCGTCGTCGTCGTTTTCGTCGTCATCTTTGTTGTTGTCGAAGCCGTCATCGTCGTTGTCGCTGTCATCATCACCACCATCATTTTCGTCGAAGCTGCAATCGTACTCGTGCTCATGATCATCATCTCCATGGTTGTTGGTGTTGTCATCAGTGACGTCAAAGTCTCCTCCTCCTCCTCCTCCTCCTCATCATCATCCTTCTTCTTCTTCTTCTTCCTCTTTTTCTTCTGCTTCTCCTTTTCTTTTCTTTTTTTCTCCTCCTTCTCCTCGTCGTTATCGTCATAGTAGTTATTACCGCCATCGGAGAAGTAGTTACTGGTTTCTTAATCGTTTTTGTAAAATTATCGTCGTCATATTCATATTCAAATCAATCAATCGATTAATCAATCAATATTTTTTATTGTCCATTTTACAGGAAACTCTTTCTGCAGTGACAAAGCAATCAACACAACTAGATTGAAAAGTTATCGAATGTAGCATTCGAGAATCACCCGCCGCGGAGTTACGCAGCCACACCCCGACTTCGGAGGATGACTGTGATTATCTTGCTGCTGCTGCATACTGTCACTATCTTACTGTTTCTGCTGCTGACTTTCCTATCTTGCTGAGTAGATTTCCCATAAAAGCATCCGAGAATCACCCGCATTGCTAGTTGTCAAGGTCACACGTCAAGGTAATGACCTTGACCTTGGGCCTTGACCTTGACCCCAAAAGGCACATTTACAATACCCAGCCAACATTCCCACCAGATTTCATCTTGGGAACTCCATTTTTCCGACCCCCCGATTTTCAGGGTCCAGCGATCTCCTTGAACTTGACCTTGACCTTGATTGGTCAACAATATTCGGAAGGAGCATAAGCTAAACCACCTTCATACCAAGTTTCAACATCCTATGTCGACTGGTGCCTGAGATATGGCTAAAAAAAATTGTTCAGTTTTCAAGGTCATACGTCAAGGTCATGACATCATGAGCTTGACCTTGACACCAAAAGGCACATCTATAGTACCTAGCCTACATGCACATCAAGGTTCATCTTCCTATCCTTATTCCTTCATGGTGATATGCTGTTATCTTGGGAACTCCATTTTTTCCGACCCCCCCCTCCCCCCACCCCCCCCCCGATTTTCAGGGTCCAGCGATCTCCTTGACCTTGATCTTGACCTTGATTGGTCAACAATATTCGGAACGAGCATAAACCAAACCACCTTCATGCCAAGTTTCAACATCATATGTTGACTGGTGCCCGAGATATAGCTACAAATAGATTTTCAGTTTTCAAGGTCATACGTCAAAACCTTGACCGTGACACCAAAAGGCACATCTACAGAACCTAGCCTACATGCCCAGCAAGTTTCATCTTCCTATCTGTATTCCTTCATGGTGCTATGATGTTAACAAACCCACACACACACACACGCACGCACGCACGCACGCACGCACACATCGCACACACGCACGCACGCACACGCACACACGCGCACAGCACACACACACGCTTGCACGCACACACACACACACACACACACACACACACACACAAACAAGAAAAACAATATCACCTTCCGCTCCGTAAACTCCGCGACAGAGACATAGTATGTAGAAAAGCCCAAAAATAAAATATTCGACTATTTTAAACGCCGTGTGCACATACAAGTCTTGGTCACAACCACCCACAACCACACAACTATAAATGTGTCACACTTTATCAGGAGCCTCGATGGCCAAGCGGTAAGGCGTCGGTCTCGTAAACCGAAGATCCAGGGTTCAAATCCCTGTCGGGGCACGAAGGAATTTTTTTTAATTATTAAGAATAAGAGTGGTATGAGGGGAATAATTTCCTAATTAGGTCATCGTGGTTTGTGTTTTTTGGGGGTGTTTTTATCCATTGACATATTACGTGAGAAACATCTTGTAGTCCCCTTGTTCTACAATAGATTACTGCTGTGTATGTCCTTGACTAATTAGCCTCGTTTTTCAACTGATTATGTCTTGATTTGTATTTTAAATGTATTTTTAAAATGCGTTCTGCTTTTACTGGACTGTTTGTTCGTATTTGTCCAGTTTGTTAATTGCAATATTGCAGTGTTATTAGTTATTTGTTTTTTATATTCTTTAATTGTTGTTGATAAAATTAATGTGTTTATTGTTGTTTTTCTTATGTGCACCTGGCTGCAATTTCTCTGTTATGAGATAATAAAAGATTTTGATTTGATTTGATTTGATTTGATCTGATTTTCGTTTTATCCTGGGTCCAGAAATATAATTGAACCGGGAGCATTTTTCATGCATTGTATATTTATCTGTGTGTATCTGTCACGAGGCTGGGGTGGGGTTTTTTTCAACCACACAATAAATTTAAGCCAAAGTAAATGGAATTAAATAAATATTGCCCAAGAACTTGTCTTTTTGATTACTGATGAACGTGGTCGGTGAATTGTATTTTTCCCCGTTATTGCCTTTCTTACCATACATAAAAAGCTGTATTTTAGGAACATTTTTAGCTAATAACCTTTTTGGAATACTAACCCTAACCCTAACCCGAGCCCTAACCCTAACCCTACCCCCCCACCGTATAAGACGGAAAAACGCAACGAACCACAACTGTGACAAATCGCGGTGTACTGTGCAGTACATAGTGTGGGGTAGGGTTAGGTTTAGGGCTAGGGTTAGGGGGTTAGGGTTAGTATTCCAAAAAGGTAATTAGCTGAAAATGTTCCTTAAAATACAGCTTTATGTATGGTAAGAAAGGCAAAAACGGAAAAATACAATTAACCGAGAAATTCATGGGGGGTGGCACATCTTTTGTCATATAAATAGTTCCCCCACAATCTGAAAGTTCTGTGCTTGTGACTTCCTCAAATATGTCACTCTCTTTGACTATGACTTTTCCCTTTGGCTTACTGTCATACTACTATCTTTCTGCCTTACTGGTCCATCCATTCTCTCCTGCCTTTTTTTCCACGAAACACTTTTTCCTCCAGGCGAAGTCGGACTTTCTGGGCCTAAACTACTTCTTAGTTAGGCGCATAACGGCAGCATGACGCATCAGCCGCTCATAATTGACAGCAAACTGTCTGAGCGATCGAAGAAGAAGATTCCAATACAGGGCAGGGGCCGGATCTACTAGTGGGGGGGGGGGGGGGGGTCTTAGGGAGCTGCAGCCCCCACCCTTTTTCCTAAAAAAACAAAAAACAAAAAAACAATTCATGTCGCCGAGCGGCAGCTAAATTTCCTCGCGGGCTATGCCTAGCAGTGTGGAAGCAGCATGATGTGTACTTAATGGTTCAAAGCATGTTTCAATAGGGGTATGAACAGTGATGGCATTAGTCCTTTATTTCATGCCCAGATTGCACTATTTTGCTTCTTCTAGGAGTCTTGGTGTTTCGCACCTTCGATGAATTAGCCCCCACCCCTTACAAACTTAGGTCCGGCCTTGATTTACAAGCAGAATCCCTTGTAGTAGGTAGTGGTGGTCTCTATGGACAAGGACAAGGACAATAACTCCTTCCCCTGCTGCAAAAACACACACACAAAAACTTGAGATTATAATAAAACATTTATTTCTTTAAAATACTTACCCATTTCTGGGTCATAGTCGCCGATGAAGCGACGAGTCAAATACCGCACGATGAGAGCTGAAACAGAAAGAGAGAAAAAAATAACTCACTAAACGACGAATTTGTTGTTTATTTACTCGCTTGTTTTTCAACACAAATGCTTGATGTTTGGGGTGCCCATTGCTCGAATCTTTCATTGACAAAGTCCTAAAATGTCAGCAAGATTGAATGGACGGTTTTGAAAATATGAAGCAAAACATAAACGTATGGGTGTAAGCACACCCACGGGGTACGGGAAGGGCTCAATTAACAATCAGTGATACTACCTTCTGTCATATAAAGTATTTGACTGTAATGCAGGGCACAGGGGTACTTGCCAGAAGGTGCCTTCAGCCTTCTTTATTCGTTTTGCGGTAGTACCTTA
>CM065690.1:30993737-30996237 GCA_017654935.2 Phymorhynchus buccinoides
TTCTTCTTCTTCTTCTTCTTCTTCTTCTTCTTCTTCTTCTCTTTGACTTCTTTGACATTCTTCATCGTCTTCTTTTCTCCTCTCCTTCCCTTGTTCTTTCCTCCTTCTTTCATCTTCTTCTGCATTGCATCTTGTCTCACCTCTGCATAATTAATCGAATTACACACACTCAGAGACTAATAATGTTCCAAGGATTTCCTCATCATCGTGGTATTAATTTCCATCAGACAATCTCATACTGCCAATCAAAAAAAAAATCTGGTGTGCCAAAATGCAAAACGGTGGTTACCCTCCTACCAAACACGTCTCTCCTTTCATCGTGTTAGCCTGGGAATATATATATTGTAGACCCTCCCCCTCTCTCTCTCTCTCTCCTCTCTCTCTCTCTCTCCTCTCTCTCTCTCTCTCTCCTCCTCTCTCTCTCTCTCTCTCTCTCTCTCTCTCTCTCTCTCTCATCTCTCTCTCTCTCTCTTTTTGTGTTCACTGTAAGGGGGGGGGGGGGGAGAGAAGCTGGCGGCAAAGAAAGTAATTTCTGTGTTTTGATGATGTATACTCATAACGCATTTGTTTTAAGGACTGATCTTAATTTTACATTCAAATTAGTCTTGTTGTTTACAACTGAGTGTTTGTTTGAAGATATGATGTGAAGCGAGGCGATGTGAATATATATATATATATATTATATATATATATCTATATATGTGTGTGTGTGTGTGTTGTGTGCGTTGTGTGTGTGTTTGTGTGTGTGTGTGGCGTGTGGTCTGTGTGTGTGTGGTGTGTGTGTGTGGGTTTGTTTGTGTGCGTGTGTGTGTGTGGGCGTGTGTGTGTGTGTGTGGTGTGTGTGTGTGTGTGTGTGTCGTGTGTGTGTGTGTGTTACTCAAGTTAAAGTCCTTCCACTAAAAGTGATTCAGACAAAATTATATTGCTGTGTGTTTTTGGTGTGGTGAGTGTATTGTGCATGTAGCCTGTGTCTGTAAGTGAGAATTAAAGCAGGTAATATAATAAGTATAGCAGATGTAATCATTACCCCCACCACACCCACATCATTAAGTAAAGTTATATCTTCACTTAAAGAATATAACCGATCAATGAACAATGTTAAAAAATAAATACTAATGTGAACTACTTAATAAGCATTTTCTAATTGAATCAAGGACAGAGTAATCATGTAATATACTGGGTAGAGACAATGGTGTCGATCCATCAGTAAAAACGTCAATACCCGAATTCTGGAAAAGGTCTCTTGCTTTAGGACAATGAATCAGCAAATGACTGACACTCAAGGATTCACCACACATACATTTAACATTATTGCAATATTTTGTTTTGAACGAATTCAACCGAAGTCTATGGATTAGACTATCAATCTCCCTGGACGAGAAAGTAACACATTTGTGTGATGTTTTCTCATTGTCTCTATCATTAGATTTAATACAGTTATTATAATACTTGATGAACGTCTGAGTTCATCAATGAAGTTTTGACATTTTCTTGAGATGTTTTTGTTTATAATTGAGAAACATTCTGTCAGATCTAAAAGAACATTGATTGATACAGCGTCATTAATATTTTGAGCTGCCTTTTTTTTGCAGCTTGGTCTACCCGTTCATTTGCTGATATTCCACAGTGAGAAGGCACCCAACAAAAAGTAACAATAATGCCTTTCAAAGAAAGAAGGTGTATATCATGATGTGTGTGTGTGTGTGTGTGTGTGTGTTGGGTGTGTGTGTGTGCGTGTGTGCCGTGCACGTGGTGTGTGCGTGCGTGCGTGCGTGTGCGTGCATGCATGAGTGCGTGTGAGGTGCGTGCGTGCGTGCGAGTGCGTGCATATTTCTGTTGTTGTTGTTGCTGGTCATGATATGATGCTTACGCTTTTTTGTGTGGAGTAAACCGTATAAGACCTACATCATTATTGGGTGCATGCGTTTGTTCACAAGGATTCCATACCTCAGAGTGACCTTTCTTTTCTTTGAGTCCTTTCACCGCCAATGTCGCATTTTAGCACCACAGTGATTTAACAACCATGTCATAAAAAGGCATCAAATTTAGGTCTGTTATCCAAAGACCCTATTTTCTTTGATGTTTGGGAGGTAAGGATAGGCCCTACTTTAAATATGTCATAGAGGAATCCCCACTTTTGCAGATTACTATTTTTCTCTACCCAGGTAAGATTAATGGACAATAGGGCATTTGCCACGAGTGTTCGTTCACTATACTATACTACTAATTTGCCCGCACTCGTACTGCCCAAGTTACGCTGACCTCTCTAATTCAACTCTCCAAGTTCAACTCAGTGAATTTCAAGGCCACCGGCGCGTGGCAAATGCCCTATTGGCTGGCGGCGAAAGGGTTTTTAAACAAGAACAAAATAAAATAATTTCGAGGGGTGCCTGCCAGAACGGTCTATCTCAAAAGGAATAAAGAACACAGATAGGCAGTTCTGGCAGTCACCCCTCAAAATGACACACAATTATATAAAAACAATGGCACTGATTCGGGC
>CM065690.1:31014751-31017251 GCA_017654935.2 Phymorhynchus buccinoides
TCTCCCCTTCATCTCTCTCTCTCTCTCTCTCTCCTTTCTATCTCTTCTCTTTCTTCTTGTCGTCCTCTTCTCTTTCTCTCTCCATTTCATTCTCTCTTCTCTTTCTCTCTCTCTCTCGCATTACACAGTTCCGGGACACTGTGTCTGATTCCACTGACTGTATCCACCACCATTGCCAAAAATACTGTGCCCTTCAGCACCTTTGTTTTTACTTGGCTTTCCTTTCTGGTTTCGCTCCTCTCGTTGTTGTCCGTCACCGAAGGTACGACTTTTGCATGGGCTGGTTTGTATTTTGTTTGTTTGTGTTTTTTTGTTCTTTGTTTTTCTGTCTGTCCCAAGCATATCTCCCGAACCGCTTGACCGAATCGCGTCAATTTTTGTGTGAAGGTGTGCCTCCGTAATAGGAAGAGATCGGCGTAAACCACTTTGCCGTCGTGACCTTGACCTGAAGTATGACCTTGAAAACTGAAAATAAAATATATTTTTAGCCATATCTCGGGCACCGATCAATATAGGATGTTGAAACTTGGTATGAAGGTGGTTTGGCTTATGACCCGGTTCTGATGATGGGCATACCGATCAAGGTCAAGGTCAAGGTCAAAAAGATCGCTGGAGCATGAAAATCGGACGGGCCATTTTTTTCTCCTTCTGTCTGTCCCAAGGGGATATCTTTCGAACGGGTTGACACAGAATCACGTCAAATTTTGTGTGCTGGTGTGTCACCATGAGAGGAAGGCATCCGCGCAAAACCATATTGCCGTCGTGACCTTGACCTTGGCGTACGACCTTGAAAACCGAAAATCTTTTCAGGGGCCATAACTCCCACACCGTTACGCTGTTAGGTGTGTGTTAGAGTCTTCAAATTTGGCATGGAGGTACTTTGGCTTATGCCCGTTCTGATGGTGGCATACCGATCAAGGTCAATGTCACGGTCCGGGCGATCAGTAGGCCTTGAAAGTGGTAGGGGTCTACACATTGGGTTTTAAGCCATATTTTCCACATTGGTACTTGACAGAAGCGCTTCAGATTGTGTGTGGTACTGTATAACCTAGAGTAAAAAAACATCCGAGCATAAATTATCACCATGCTGACCTTGACCTTGAAGTGTGACCTTGAAACCGAAATTTCCTTCTTTGCGCTAAATGTTTCTTCTTCAAGCTGTATCTCGTGAACTAGAAGACAGAATCCCTTCCAATTTTGTGTCAGGATGTGAAACTCTACTGGGTGTCGCAAGTGCGTGGCATTTCTGGTGACGGGACATGACCTTCGATCGCTTAGACATTTTCTGTCAATTATGAGCGTAGATGCGTCATGCTGCCGTTATGCGCCTAACTAAGAAACAGTTAGGCTCAGCAAGTCCGACTTCGGCTGGAAGAAATTTTGTTGAAAGTGTTTCGTGAAAAAAAAAACCGCAGGAAAACGGACCGGTAAGGCAGAAAGATAGTAGATGACAGTAAGCAAAAGGGAAAAGGCTGACTCAAAGAGAGTGACAGATTAGAGGATGTTGCAAGCACAGAACTTCCAGAAGGTGGGGGAACTATTTATACAAAAGACCCCCCGGTATCCCCACGGTTTTTTGTTGTTTGTTGTTATTATCCCGTATCTGTGTTTCTGCGGTTTTTCTTTATTTGCCTCCGTCTCTCCGAGTCACCTTACATGCACATGTGCATGTTGGAAAATAATCCTCTGAAAGATAATGTGCTGATAGAACACAGACGAAAGAACGAAACGTGAAAGAAGGTTGTGAGATGGTGATCGTGGGTGTGGGTGTATTCTCTTCTCTTCTCTACAACATTTCTCTTCTTTTTCTTTCCTTCCCTTCTTTTTTTCCCTCCATACCAGCCCATTTTTGTTTTCAACAATCAAGAAAGTTACAACCAAACTTTTTCAAATAAGACCAAAAGGAATTTTTTTAAACGTCTTCTTTTAAACTTGATTTCGGTCATTGAAATATTTGATACTGCTAATGCGACTCAAATATTCAAGACAAATATTTGCAATAGAAATCTCATCACAATACTTACAGTAATAAATGAGAAAAACAAAACATTTTTTGTGAACTCAACTACCACTATGTTTTTGCACTTATTCTTGCTCTTATTTTCCAAAACAAAATTAACATTTATAATACAAAAGGACCTTGACTTAGAAAGCAGCAATCAAGCCAATGCCAATAGGGCATTTGCCACGAGTGTTCGTTCTCTATACTAGACTACTAATTTGCCCGCACTCATTCTTTCCTTCCTTTGTCATGTCCCAATTCCTAGTTTATTTCTTCCTGCTCTTTATTATTATTATTATTTTGTTGCGTTCTTAATCATCTTCATGTCTCCGTGTACTTGTCTTACGGTGTTTTATCCTTCTTTCCAGTTTTTGTTTGTGGCTCAAGCCACAAACCTATAACTCACTTTGTCGGTCGGTCGGTCTGTCGGTCCAAAATTGTCGCACATTTTGACAAAATTGTCGCACTTCAAATCGAGGCTACACTTCAAAATTAATT
>CM065690.1:31022251-31027251 GCA_017654935.2 Phymorhynchus buccinoides
TGTTGTTCTTCTTCCTCCTCATGTTCTTCTCTCCATGTATTTGTCTCACGGTGTTTTATCTTTCTTTCATATTTTTGGTGTGTTTTATTTCCAGACAACAAATTTGTCGATGGTGAAAGAAACACATACCTTACCTATGCACTGTTTAGTCTTTTTTCTTTCTGTCTTTTTTTTATGGAGAGGGGGGGGGGGGGGGTACTTTGTGCGGACATACTTTCTCTTCTTTTTCTTTGCTTTGGGGATGGGGAGACTTGCTTGCGTATAAAATTTAAACAGAAGGGATTGAGATGTCTTTGTAACGTCTGTTTTGCTTGTTTGTTTGTTCTCAGCAAACACAAAGGGGGGGGGGGGGGGGGGGTGTGAAGTGAAAACGGAAGCGGGCGAAACAGTCACGTGATGATCATAGCCCCATTCGTCCAGTTATCTACTGTGCTTTGTTACGTAATATCTATCATACCCATAATCGCACTGGGTAGTATTAGCAATGTAAACATCTTTTGCTAAGATTACAAGAAAGAAAAAGATCCCTTGGCCTGTTGGCCGTAAGATCATTCTACTTCTTCTTCTGCATTCCCAGGCCATATGTCCATAATGGGTAAGGTACGTATGTGTCTGGTTTTTAGTTTTCACTGCTCTCCCCGCTGCGTACAGCCCACACATTCCGGTTTCGGAGGAGCTCAAAGGAGAAAATTGGGAAGATGTGGTTTTTTAAGGCAGGAGAATGGGCCAATAAGGCAGAAAGATAGTAGATGACAGAAAGCAAAGGGAAAAGGCAAGAGTCAAAGAGAGTGAAAGATTAGTGGAAGTAACAAGCACAGAACTTCCAGAAGGTGGGGAAACTATTTGTACGAAAGACCCCCCGGTATCCCCACGGGGGAAAGTAATCATTCACCATGTTTAGGGCTCGGTGTTGGAAGGCCATTAGGAGCAATTGTATCAGACGAAGGACCCAAACCCGAAGTACTCTCCAGGATAGCCAGACTTATGCTGCAATGACCAAACTCAAAACCATCTAGAAAGATAAGACCATCGCTGTCGGCTCAAATTCAGACTGATACGCTCACTGGTCATGTCAATCTTTCTTTATGCCTGTGAATCAAGACTCAAGACTCAAGACTACTTTATTATCTCAAAAGTGAGACATTGATTTGTGGCACGGCATAAACACATAATTATACAATAAGAACATAATAATGAAATACCCAACACATAAACCTTTATAGGACATGTAAAAAGAAACCACGATTATTCAATATAATAATAATGCACCTGCACATAAAAACGGATTAGGATAAACTAGAATGCAATAGCTCGATATAACCAAATAACAGTTTGAAAACTGCAGAGAAGTGGATGCGTAAGCGCGCATAGCGATTTGACCTTGACAGCAGACATTGAAATAGGAATCAGAGTAGTGGAGATTAGATGCTTTCAAACAATCCTCGGCATCTCCTACAAAGATCACATCACCAATGAAGAAGTCAAAAGATAATGCAATTGCACCATATGTTAACCTACTGACCCAACTAGTCAAAAGACGCAAGTTCAAATGGTATGGACATATTAGACAGAAGAAGAGACGGGAAGACAACATCCACGAGTGGACGGGCCTGGAGCTGAAAGACACACTAAGAAAAGACAAGAACCGGGACGATTGAATCCATGCACACAGCACGGAGCCTTTTCTGTTTGAAAGACATGGCGCCCTACCCATCCAAACGTGTTGATAATCAGGTGCTTTCGGTTCTTTTGTTGATGAAATATCGAGAAGAGAAGCAGAAAAAACCCGGAAAAAAACAGATTGTGGGTTCATCCCATAACAGGTCACAATAGGAATTGTTCGGAAATAATTAAGGGAAGTAATTTTATGGTGTGTGGGAGTGATCTTACCTAATTCAATCGGTCAAACAGGGGAAGTCACTACTATCAGCTCTCGTAGCCTATCGACTCATGTGTTTGAGCAGACATACAGCACTTAAAGCACCGTGCGTCATTCTAAAACATTATGTTATTTATATTTTTACGTCACATTTTGCAAATGTTATCAGTTTGTGGCCACTGGCCACCCCTAATTTTTTTTTTTAAATGTTTGCAAGTCGCTGACTCGCATCCTGCGGTTTTAAGCTTCGACACCATTGTTGCATTGTTGCTATGGCGTTTGACCGAGTAATGGAGGTAAGCAACTCTAATTTTCACAAAGTGCTCTCCCCTAGTGTGTTTTCCCGAAAATCGTCTATTAAATACAAAGAATACGTTAGCCTACGCATCAGCAAAAGAAAAGGAGAGAGAAAGGGAGCAGAGGGATGAAGTGGAGGTGGCTTGGAGGTTGCCAGTGGAGGCTTGGGAGTGCGTTGAGGGCAAGGAGGGGGAGAGAAATGGAAACCCATTATAAACACACTTAAGATGTGGTGGCCTTGGAGAATAAATAAAACAAATCTGCGCCAAAAATTGGCAGTTATATTCCTGTTTCCCCCCCCCCCCCCCCCCCCCCCCCCATTTAACGTTTGCTCTGTATGTGCGTATGTACTGATCGAGGAAGGATGGAATAGGGGGGATGTGTATGATGAGAAATGTAGATAAACATGCAGGTAAGAAAAGAACAATGAACAACGAACAGCAAACGATAGTATTTGGAGGAAACTTATACAGACTCATCTAAGCAAAAGCAAAAGGAGACAACACATGCGCATTTGTTATTGTTGTTGTCTTACCCTGGCTAAAAGACTCCTGGGATCATCCCATTGAACACGATGGTACAAATGCACTAGCGTCCATGACCGTCTTTATTACCCCGCCACATGAGCAGCCACACTCCGACTTCAGAGGATTTTGGAGACTGATGATATTATGCTACGAGCTTGTCATGGCTAAAGACAATCTCCGCATAACTATGCAGTGCATAGCCAGATTTTGATGTAGCCTTGGTGTTCTTGCCTATGTCAGTTGCTCTGACAGCCTTAAGCCAAGGCGAGCACAATTGTTAGTTTTGTACATTTGCCAGAAGTTTTGTTTCTAATTTTTGCAATGTTCTGTTTCTTAATTTGAACACATTGTAAAGGAAACTAGATATGATATTGCATGTGTAAACTGGATGTCTTGCACGTGTTCTTGTTCTGAATTATCTTTTGGGCGTGTGTTTATAGAATGTTAATTATTTAATGGTATTAACGAAAGGAATGGGTGGAGGGGGGGAGGAGATCTGGACATTATTAATGTGTGTGAGATGTGAATTCGTGTAATCTTACTGTTGTTTTCATAAGATTTCATTGTTTTTGTTGATCATGTTCTATTTATTTGCTTTTGGTCTGCTTGTCTGTCTGTCTGTCATCAGAGAGAGAGAGAGAGAGAGAGGGGGGGGGGGGGGGGGAGGATTAGAGGGGGGAAGGGGGGGAGAGAGAGAGAGAGAGACTGAAAAAAGACTGAAAACTTTATCACACAAGGATTAAGATATTAGGCCAAGCCTATTCTTCCAATCTGTCCCTGGGACGAATACAAGACTGATACAAAACAATAACGAAAAAAAAAAAAAAAACAAAAAACGGATATGCGCATGCATGATGATGCCAGGTATCAAAGTAAACAACAATTTAAGCAAAACGAAATAACCAAGTAACTAAGAAGTAGATAAACAAACAAGCAGAAAAAAGGGTGGAGCTGCAAGAATGTGTAAGCAGCATTAGTATTTCAACATCTATAGCAGTACTAATAATCTTAAAAATAATAATGATGATGATGATAACAAGATAGATGATGATAATAACAGAGAGGAGAGAGAGAGGAGAGAGGAAGAGTGAGAGAGAGAGAGAGAGAGAGAGAGTCGGAGTATGGAGAGAGAATGAGAGAGAGAGGGAGAGGAGAGAGAGAGAGAGAGAGAGAGAGAGAGAGAGAGAGAGAGAGAGAGAGAGAGAGAGAGAGAGAGAGAGAGAGAGAGAGAGAGCGAGAGATGTCAGAGAGAGAGAACTTTTATTTAACCAGAGACATAGATACAAGAGATTTTTTCCACCCAGAAATAGAACATTCAATAACAAAGTTAACAAACGCATGCACAAAAGTGAAAAGGCAAATGAGTTGCAGAGAGAAACTCTTCTTGCAGAGACGGAGAGAGAGAGAGAGAGAGGAGAGAGATGTGTCTTTCTCACTCTGCACTATAACTATAACTGTATAAGTAGTTAATTGTTTCAACCTCTGTTGCCCTGAAAATACACGTTTGCTTATTAACTCCCTTGAGCTATAAATAGTAACAATTATCTTCGCCGCAATCGGTCTGGACGTCACGAACACAGCTCTGTACCGTCTAACACCGACATTAACAACTTCTTTCCAGTGCAACGTAGCATTGATTGACGTCACTCGTTACACCAGCTACCTCTGATCCACCGATCCTAACATTAACAACACTAACCGACAATACTTGACCCTATTCAACCACTGTTCTCTTTCAAGGCCACCTCTACCTCTCTCTCTCTCTCTCTCTCGTCTCTCTCTCTCTCAGTCTCTCTCTCGTCCTCTCTCTCTCTCTCTCTCTCTCTCTCTCTCTCTCTCTCTCGTCTCTCTCTCTCTCTCTCTCTCTCTCTCTCTCTCTCACTCCCTCTCTCTCTCTCTCTCTCTCACACACACACACACACACACACACACAGAGACACACACACACACACACACATCCGTCTAATATCACGAGAAGTGGATAGACGTTAAATGAAAGACACACACACACACACACACACACACACACACACACACACACACACACACACACACCACACACACACACGCACACATACACGCATATACACAATCACATATATTCACACGCGCAGGCATACGCACGCACGTATATACCTGCTCACACTACTACCAACCCACCATCAGTTGTAAACTTTCGGCAACTGTACCATCATCTTCACCCACTCCCACAACACCCTATTCACCCTATTAGTTATTCCACCATCAGTGTTCATACTCTCTCTCTCAACTCTCTCTCCTCTCTCTCTCGCCATCTC
>CM065690.1:31032251-31057251 GCA_017654935.2 Phymorhynchus buccinoides
CAAGGAAAAGGGAGGGGAGGGGGGGGGGGGAGCTAAGAAATGGATGGAGGAAGAGCGGGAGAAGGAGTAGGAAAAAGAAGAGGATGATGAGAGGTGGAGGAAAAGGAGGTTGAGGAGAAGGGTGACGAAGAGGAGGAGAGAAAATGAAGAGGAGGAGGAGGAGAACAAGAACCACAAGGAACCACGAACAATAAAAAAAAATTAAAAAGAAGAAGGAAAGAAGAAGTAGAAACTAAAAAGAAATGCAGAAAGAAAGAAAGAGAAAAGAACACCACAAATGTAATAACCGTTTGGAGGATGAAAAAGAAGCGGGTCCTGATAATTTTAATTTCTGATCACTCCCGTTTACATTGCACTGGCAGTTAGACTTCTTCTTTTTTTAACGCCATATTGTTTATGGTGCAGCAAATCGCAGGTAATTGTGGAGTTGTGATCTAATAAGTAGCATCTGCGCCTTCCTGATAACAGAACATGATAACATACACAGGGGGGGGGGGGGGTTTGGATACAAATAGGATAAAACTTGTTTTTAATGTGTTTGAAACGATCACATTTTTGGGATACAGAAAACACGTTCTGAAAGAGAATATACGCAGGAGAAAATAAGAAGAAGACAAACAGATGCGCACGGTGAAGAAAGACACGTCATTTCTTCTAAAATCATTCCATTGTCATGAAACTTGGGAGTACAAAGACAGCCTAAAAGGAGAAAACTCAACCTTAATACGAAGTCGTTAGAACAGTTAACAGATCAAGTGGAACAATCGCCGGGGGAGTTTCATAAACAACTAGCGCAACGCTCGTACCGGTAACGCCTAGTAACGGTAACGCCAAGTACTGGTAACGCTGAGTACAGCAAATTTGAAGCGATTCGGTTAAAAAACGGCGGAGTTATAAGGTCCCGTTTCCCGTTAGCGCTGCTCTGAGAGTGACGCCCTCTCCCTAGTAACGGTAACGCCTAGTAACGGTAACTTCAAGTACTGGTAACGCTGAGTTCAGAAAATTTGAAGCGATTCGGTTAAGAAAGGCGGAGATATAAGGCCCCGTTTCCCGTTGGTGCTGCTCTGAGAGTGACGCGCTCTCCCGAGTAACGGCAACGCCTAGTAACGGTAACGCCAAGTACTGGTAACGCTGAGTACAGCAAATTTGAAGCGATTCGGTTCAGAAACGGCTGAGTTAGTTTAGCCAACTCCCTCCTTGGTAAACCAAAGTCCACACCTCTACCTTCTTCTATCCCTGTGTCTGAACTCCCTCAACATTTCTCTGACTTCTTTCACAGCAAGATAGCCACCATCCACCACAATCTTGATTCTCAATCTGCTCCACCATCAACAGTCCCTGATCCCTCCTTTTCTGGCAGTATGTGGTCTGAGTTCCGTTCTGTTTCCACTGATGAGGTTAAGAAGATTTTGACCCGAACTCAGACTACAACCTGTGAACTAGACCCTCTACCTTCATCTCTCTTCTCCCAGTGTCTTGATGATCTCCTTCCTTACTTTGCATCCATCATCAATGAGTCTCTATGTTCTGGCCGCTTTCCAACTCATTTCAAATCTGCAGTTGTCAAACCTCTCTTAAAGAAGCCTAGTCTCGATCCTGAAAATCTAAAGAATTATCGGCCTGTCTCTAATCTTTCATTCCTTTCTAAGCTCACGGAAAAGGTGGTTCTTAAACAGCTGTCTGACCATCTTCAGGTAAACGATCTTTTCTATCCAAACCAGTCTGCTTATCGAGCAGGTCACAGTACTGAGACAGCCCTCTTAAAGATAACGAACGACCTGCTCACTGCCTTGGATGAAAACAAGGTTTCTCTTCTCTCTCTCCTTGATCTTTCTGCAGCGTTTGATACTATCGACCACTCTATCCTCATTTCTAGACTTCACACCTCCTTTGGTCTATCTGGGGCTGTTCTTTCCTGGTTTTCTTCCTACCTCTCTGATCGCACACAGACAAATGTTGTCAATGGTTCTTCATCTCTTTCAAAAGGTCTTCAGTTCGGTGTGCCCCAAGGTTCAGTCTTAGGCCCTATCCTTTTTGTTCTTTATGCCCAACCTCTCTCCGCCATCATCAACCAGCATTCTCTTCTACATCATAGCTTTTCTGATGACAATCAACTGTACATTTCTGCCCACCTGAGTCAGTTAGATCAAATGATTTCTTCTTCTAAGTTGTGCATCTCTGCTGTTAAAACATGGATGTTTTACAACAAACTGCAACTAAATGCTGAAAAGACAGAGATGATTCTTGTAGCCTCTAACCACACAATTAAAACTCAGGTTCTCCCAGGTTCTGTCGACATTGATGGCACTGAGATCAAGCTATCGGCATCCGTCCGCAATTTAGGTGTTACTTTGGACCAAACCCTTTGACAGTTCAGATCGGAAGCGACCGTTGTGGGTTTGACCGTTCTGAGCGGTAGCGACCGTTCTGAGTTGTAACAACCGTTCTGAACTGTAATGACCATTTTAAGTTGTAACGACCGTTCTGAGCGGAAGCAACCATTGTGGGCTTGACCATTCTGAGCGAAAGCGACCGTTCTGAGTGAGTTATAACGTCCGTTCTGTGTTGTAATGATCATTCTGAGGTGCAATGACCATTCTGAGCTGAAATGACCATTCTGAGCTGAACTGACCATTCTGATATGTAATG
Organism: Phymorhynchus buccinoides; assembly: GCA_017654935.2. Classification (NCBI taxonomy): domain Eukaryota; kingdom Metazoa; phylum Mollusca; class Gastropoda; order Neogastropoda; family Raphitomidae; genus Phymorhynchus; species Phymorhynchus buccinoides. The sequence continues at coordinate 31,034,901 of CM065690.1, forward strand.
TATTCTGAGTTAAAATGACCATTCTGAGCTGTAATGACCATTCTGAGCTTTAATGACCATTCTGAGCTCTAATGACCATTCTGAACTGCAATGACCATTCTGAGCTGCAATGACCATTCTAAGCTGTAATGATCATTCTAATCTGTAATGTATTCTGAGCTGAAATGACCACTCTGAGCTGAAATGACCACTCTGAGCTGTAATGATCATTCTGAGCTGTAATGATCATTCTGAGCTGTAATGACCATTCTGAGCTGCAATGATCATTCTGTAATGACCATTCTGAGCTGCAATGATCATTATGAGCTGTAATGACCATTCTGAGCTGCAATGATCATTCTGAAAAGTGTCTGAAGACTAGATTAATCTTTTTGTTGTGGGGTTGGGGTTTTTTAAAAGAAGAAGTGAATGCTAGAGGGATAAACGGACCTTACAACTATCTACAGACGGTAACAGTATGATTGGTCATTGTAGCTACGAATAGTCGTTTCAATTCAGAATGGTAATTAAACAGGGGCGGATTTGTGGGGTTACAGGGATTCCCGACACCAGCACCCCCTTCTCCCCTTCCCGCCAAAAAATAAAGAAATAAAGGAAAGAAAAGAAGGAGAGGTGTAATTCCTAGCCATAATTGCAGCTTATTCTCATAGGGGAGTCTTTCATTGCATCGTCAGCTTTTGAGGGCTTTGCCTCCCAGAGCCCCCAACCGAACACTTAAGGACAATATCATAATGCTGTGTCTGAGTGACAAACGAGATTTCTTTTTTAAACACTTTCAAATGCAAAAGAGACACGTCATTGGGTGTTCTCTAACTGTCTACAGCAATTTATGCAAGTCTTTTTTTTTATAAAACTGCAAAACTAAATCGGTTTATTGCTTTAAAATAAACATGTTATTAACCAACAATATAGCAGCTTAACAAAAGTTGGAGAGAGAGAGAGAGAGAGAGAGAGAGAGAGAGAGAGAGAGAGAGAGAGAGAGAGAGAGAGAGAGAGAGAGAGAGAGAGAGAGAGAGAGAGAGAGAGAGAGAAAATACAGGTGGACATACAGCCATGCATACAGACAGACATACGGATAGACAGACAGACTGAGAGAAACACCAATATGACCTTCTTGGCGGACTGCAAGGTAACAATGACGTAGGTACTGTAAATAGGCTTTAAAAAAATAAGGTGATAAGCTGACTGATGGGGAAAGACAAGTGAAATGTTGGTTTAATCAAAAGCTGATGTTGGTGCTGCTGCTGCTGATGCTGGGGCTGTTGCTGCCAGTCATGGGCGATTCTGGTGGCCCCACGTGAGATCAATCTGCTGGCTTGCCTTACCTCCCTTTGTCAAAAAGAAGGCGTAATCTAGTGTTGCTAAGCGCGGGCGAGAGAGAGAGAAACAAACAGACACACAGAAAACTAGCGAGTGAGTTTGCCGTTGCTAAGAAACTGCCTTCAAATGGAACGCCACCTGGTGTCAAGGGATAAGGACAATAGTTCCACCTAAACAGCCAATTTTGTGTAAAAGAGACAAGAAAACGAGGGTGGTTAGAAATCGAGGATGAGTCTGAACATAGGTGATTATCTTGTCACTCTCTTGTCTGTGTGTCTGTCTGTCTGCCTGTTTACCTGTCTATCTGTATCTGTCTCTATCTCTGTCTCTGTCTCGGTCTCTCTGTCTCGGTCTCGGTCTCTCTGTCTCTCTCTCTCTCTCTCTCTCTCTCTCTCTCTCTCTCTCTCTCTCTCTCTCTCTCTCTCTCTCTCTCTCTCTCTCTCTCTCTCTCTCTCTCTCTCTCTCTCTCTCTCTCTCTCTATCTATCTATCTATCTATCTGACGTTATAAAGCGACGCTTTGTCAAGAAACTAATATGCATAATTGTGCACCCAATTGCATGTGACACTATCATTTGGGGGTTTCCATCTGAACAGTGAAGTTTTGTGTGTGTGTTTGCTGGACTGGCATGGTAGACAGTTACTGTTGTTTGCTGAGCATCATCATATAGTAAAAAGCCAACTGTCCGTGAGTGTGTGTGTGTGTGTGTGTGTGTGTGTGTGTGTGTGTGTGTGTGTGTGTGTGTGTGTGTGTGTGTGTGTGTGTGTGTGTGTGTGTGTGTGTGTGTGTGTGTGTGTGTGTGTGTGTGTGTGTGTGTGTGTGTGTGTGTCTGAAACACGAAACGGGCCTTATAACTCCGCCGTTTTTCGACCGATTCGCTTCAAATTTGCTGTGAGCCCTAACGGGCCGATGGCAACGGCAACCGAGGCAGCCGTGTCATTTGCGCGGTTCGGCAAATGCGCGAAACGCGCATCCGCCGGCCTCTCGGCGCCCGTATCTCCAGTGTTTCTGGACCGATTCCTTCGAATTTGGCAGGTAGTTCACCGGGGACGGTGACTATCCTTGTACCAACCCGGAAGCGAATCGGTTCAGAAACGCGCGCGCTATACGACTCCGCCGTTTCTTAACCGAATCGCTTCAAATTTGCTGTACTCGGCGTTACCAGTACTTGGCGTTACCGTTACTAGGCGTTACCGTTACTAGGCGTTACTGGGACTCGACGTTGCGCTAGTATAGCATTAAACAGAACCGAAACAGACACACACACACACACACACACACACACACACACACACACACACACACACACACACACACACACACACACAAAAAAAAAACCACGTGCACGCGCATGCACTGTGTGTGTGTGTGTGTGTGTGTGTGTGTGTGTGTGTGTGTGTGTGTGTGTGTGTGTGTGTGTGTGTGTGTGTGTGTGTGTGTGTGTGTGTGTGTGTGTGTGTGTGTGTGTGTGTGTGTGTGTGCGTGTGTGTGTGTGTGTGCGTGTGTGCGTGCGTGCGTGCGTGCGTGCGTGCGTGCGTGCGTGTGTGTTTGTGCTCGAAATTCACGCGATGCACGTGAATAGGAAGTTGAATAAGATAAATGTGAATGAATTTGTGTTCACGGGTGATTGCTCTTTCCGGTCAAGTAATATTTTATTGCTTACAATTATACCACCTCTTACTTAGTAATCAAAGTTATAAAAGTCTATTCTTAGCAACTTTTGAGCAGTGCATACATCGTGCGTACTGATACACAGAACGTTTTAACTGCACATTTTTTTCTGTTAATAAAGCGAAGGATGGGACCGGGGGTTAGAGGGCATCTGCATCAATTACGTAGACAGACACCCAATTCTGGTACAAAAGCCAACGGAACACTAAGGGGAGAGAACAAATAAATAAATAATAAAGAAGACATTAAAAAAAATGAAAGTAAGGATTTGCTGTTGAAGACGAGAGGCGGTTTTTTTTCTTATTTTTTTTCTAAAATTAATTGTATTGTCCTCTTTTTAAGTTTTAAGTTTTTAATGCCTCGATCGTCTCAGTTCCCACGGTCTCATTGCTGAGGTTGTTCCAGTCTCGCACAGCTCACGGGAAGAAGCTGTTCTTGTAGACTTCTGGGTAAAGGTCAAGATGTGCCACCCCCCCTACATTTCTCGGTTAATTCCATTTTTTCCGTTTTTGCCTTTCTTACCAAACATGAAGCTGTATTTTATGAACATTTGCAGCTAATTATCTTTGTTCAATAATGAATTGCAGTCATGATAAAGGCCATTATCTAATAGGACCCCCCCCTATGTACTGCAGTACACCGTGGCATTTGTTACAGTCGTGGTTCATTGCGTTTTTCCGTCTTATAGTAGGGGAGGGGTAGGGTTAAGGTTATGGTTAGGGTTATTATTCCAAAAAGATAATTAGCTGAAAAGGTTCATAAAATACAGCTTTATGTTTGGTAAGAAAGGCAAAAACGGAAAAATGGAATTAATCGAGAAATGCAGGGTTGGGTGCCTGCCATCTTTACCTTTACCGACTTCTCTATTGCTAACACTCGATGTTGTTGTAGCAGCGGGTGTTGTTTCTGGCGAACTGTGCTATGGTGTTCTGAGACTGACTTCCTTCAGATCTTGTTGGTCTAACTGGCCTCTTATTTCTGGCAGGAGTGGTGAAGGCATCCACCTCTATTGCAGAAAAGTGCCCATTGATGATTTTATACAGAAAGTCTCTCGTCTCCAACAACATCTCATTAGACCCCTTTATTTTATTTTATTTTATTATATATATATTCGTCTTCTTTATCACTTATTTATATTTTTCGTGCTCTCCCCAAGTTTTTTCCGTTGGCGTTAATACCAGAATTGGGTGCCTGCCAACGTGCGTCATGCAGATGCAGATGTCAGAAGATGATGTTTCCGTCTCTTATGTAGGGGGGTCTGGTGTAAGTCACGGAGCATGTCAGTAACACAGCCAGGGTTTCTGGAGGAATAATCCTGCTTGACGGGCATGTGCCTTTTTATAACGTGTGTGGTGTTGCTGGCAGGCAAAGAAAACAGGTACATTGGAACCTCCCTTATAAGACCTCCCATTATAAGACTCCCTCCCACATAAGACCTACTTCTCTGAGACATTGCCCTTCTTTGTAAGTATTATAATTACCTCCCTTACAAGACCCCTCCCTTATAAGACCTCATTTTAGATTATTTTTGAAGGTCTTATAAGGGAGGTTCCACTGTATGAAAAATCTTGCGGGGAATTCCTTTGCATGGAGTATGTGCTTGAATTGGTGGGACTGAGTAGAACCTTGGAAGACATCAGAACTGGTAGTAATTTACCTGTGAAGTTCGACACCAGCGAGCAGCTGGTTCTGTGGGCTGCCCTCAAACAGAACGTGCCCCAGGAAGACTAAGTGGAAGACAGTTCTCTCTGGAAGATGGCTGATATTGATTTTTGATTGATTTAATTTAAAGTCTGTTCACAACAATGGTGATATTAGACTTAAATAATTACATTAATTAAACAAAAACAAAACAGACATAAACAAATATTGAATTAAAATGAGGGGAAAAGAGTGTGTGAGTGTGTGTGTATGTGTGTGTGTGTGTGTGTGTGTGTGTGTGTGTGTGTGTGTGTGTGTGTGTGTGTGTGTGTATGTGTGCGTGTGCGCGTGTGTGTGTGTGTATGTGTGTGTGTGTGTGTGTGTGTTGTGTGTGTGTGTGTGTGTGTGTATGTGTGAGTGTGTGTGTGTGTGTGTGTGTGTGTATATATATATGTGGGGGGGGGGGGGGGGTGTGCGTGTGCGTGCGTTCGTGCGTGCGTGCGTGCGTGCGTGTGTGTGTGTGTGTGTGTGAGTGTGTGAGAGAGAGAGTGTATGACCGTGATGGGTAGAAGGAAACAACCAACAACAACAACAACAACAAAAATGGATTTGGGGCAAAGAAAAGAAAATGAATATTAACTAACGTATCAATTATAGTAATCTTGCCATTCCAGAGCTGGATATGACATAAGCTATTTTGATCATTTCATGAAGATAGCTGAGGGGGGTGCGCATAATGTGTGTGTATCTGTGCATGTGTGCATGTAGTGAGTTTATGTGAGTGTGTGTGTATGTGTGTGTATCTGTCTGTGTGTGCATGTGTGAGTTTCTGTGAGTGTGTGTGCATGTGTGTGTGTCTGTCTGTCTGTCTGTGTCTGTATGTTACATGCGTGATCAGGGCACAGAACAGGTTAGCAGTCACCTGGGAAGTCATTAAAGTCACAGGGGGAAGCTACAGAAGTCTGGACAATCATAGCGGAAACGGACACGTAGGTATCACTCCGTCCAGGTACTGTCCAATCCTTGTCACAACTATATAATTTATAGTATGGAGTACAGTAGGTCGGGTTAAGGACATGTTGAATACTCGCTATTCACATCTGTATTGTTAAAATATCTGGATTTTCCTGGTGTTGCACTGCCTCCGGGCATTGCCTCCAGGATCGTTCCCACCATCTTTATATCTGCTAATGTCCCATTATGTGTCTGTTCCAGACCGAGAGGACGTTAAGCAGAATTTCATCAGGTCGGGTCAAGATGGCCGGTTGGGTTCAAAAGCCCACCCCTCAAAAACAAAAACAAAAAAGACCAGGAAGCATAGTCACATCGAATTAACAACGTTCACACCTTCACTTCGTGGCTTGAGAACAAAAAATGCCACAACACTAAAAGGCCAAGTCCTCTTTTCTTCTAGAAGTTGGCAACATAATTTGCCATCTTCCTCGTGTTTGGAAGGCATTAGCTGATGCTTTGTAGAGCATCAAGACCGATAAGGCTTCTATTAAACGTTGCATGTTGGATTTACAAGCGGATCAAGAGGCACAAATAGGCGTGTGTCGAACCAACCACTCTTGTCGACCTAACACTTTTGTCGACTGTTTTAACATTTTTGTCGACTGTTTTAACACTTTTGTCGACTGTTTTAACACTTTTGTCGACTGTTTTAACACTTTTGTCGACTGTTTTAACACTTTTGTCGACTGTTTTAACACTCTTGTCGACTGTTTTAACACTTTTGTCGAACCAATGTTGTCGACACTTTCAAAACTAGCTTTCTTTGTATCAACCATTTATGTTGACTGGTGACAAAAGTGGGGACCTTGTCCCCAGCAAAAAGGTGACACGCACAAGTGGTTGTTTCGACAAAAGCGGTGTCGAAGGTGTTAACAAAACTGGGGAAAGAAGGTTGTCAAAAATGGTTGGTCGACAAGAGGGGTTGATTCGACAAAAGTCAGTCTTACAGACGTGTACACAACCACCAACACACGAAGATCTCACCACACACATGGGGTATAAAAAAAAAATTGAAAACCATGAAATTTGAGTTCATCACCACCATTACTGTAAGATAGCTTATTTCTCAAAATATTTGGAAATAATTGAGTGATATCGAGGCTGGATCTTGATTGTTCACATAAATTGTAGTGGAGAGTGGCGCAGTGGTAGCGCGTTCGCCTCGTGCCAAGTAAACCCGAATTCGAACCTGGGTACAGGGGATTTTTCCTCTCACTTTGCACTAGGCCTTACGGCCTGAACGTGGAGTCTTTCGGGTGAGACGATAAACCGAGGTCCCGTGTGCCCATGCACTTAGCACACGTTAAGCCCAGTGGCAACGAAAAAGTTGTCATATGGTCAAAATTTAACCACCACCCCTTTCCTTCTTCATCAGTCGCACAGAAATCGCATGCAATAAAAACAAAAACTGCGACGCTCTCTCCAGGTGGGAGCAACCCGAATTTCGCAGAGACGCCTCTGTGACAATAAGTACCTAATACCTAATTATCTTAACACAGAGTGTCTGTGGCTTCCACACAAAAAAATAGCAAAATGATTCATAGCATAACAAACAGATGTCTGAGGGGATGGGGGGGGGAGGGGGGTCAAAGGTGGCATCCTGCCCCGAACTGCCCTACTGGATGAACTTGGGTCTGTATTGTTCTGGCAACTACTTTCGCTTTGCAGGCGAATCGGTGCCATAAATAACTTTGTGGGTTTTTTAAAAAAAGGGAGTTAATTTACGAGACGTTCCTTCCCCTTGTTCGTTTCGCTGTACCCTACTGTCCTGTGACGGTCGTGACGTCTCCGGCCTTGGTCCTTTACAGCCCTACTGTCACGAATAAAACTTCTTTGTGTGTGGTTCGTGACGCCCGGGTTGACGGTCACATGATTATGGCTGTCTGGGCAGCATTTCCTTGGCTTGTCCACCACCGTCGTCACCCACTGCCAGCCACATCCCACTCTCCAGTTCTCTGTATCTCTCTGTCCATATGTTCATATTTCTATCTCTATCTCTCTCTGTGTCGTCTCTCTCTCTCTCTCTCTCTCTCTCTCTCTCTCTCTCTCTCTCTCTCTCTCTCTCTCTCTCTCTCTCTCTCTCTCTCTCTCTCTCTCTCTCTCTCTCTCTCTCTCTCTCTCTCACATGCACTCGATATATCTGTGCTCTCTCTCTCTCTCTCTCTCTCTCTCTCTCTCTCTCTCTCTCTCTCTCTCTCTCTCTCTCTCTCTCTCTCTCTCTCTCTCTCTCTCTCTCTCTCTCTCTCTCTCTCTCTCTCTCTCTCTCTCTCTCTCTCTCTCTCTCTCTCTCTCTCTCTCTCTCTCTCTCTCTCTCTCTCTCTCTCTCTCCCCTCTGTCTCCCTCTGTCTGTGTGTGTATGTGTCTGTGTGTGTCTATGTGCATGTGTGTGTGTGTCACTGTGAGTATCTCTCTGTCCTTGTCTATCTGGCTGTCATTCTCTCTCTCTCTCTCTCTCTCTCTCTCTCTCTCTCTCTCTCTCTCTCTCTCTCTCTCTCTCTCTCTCTCTCTCTCTCTCTCTCTCTCTCTCTCTCTCTCTCTCTCTTTCTCAATATCTCTGTTCTCTCTCTCTCTCTCTCTCTCTCTCTCTCTCTCTCTCTCTCTCTCTCTCTCTCTCTCTCTCTCTCTCTCTCTCTCTCTCTCTCTCTCTCTCCCCTCTCTCTCTGTCTCTGTGTGTATATGTCTGTGTCTGTGTGTGTGTTGTGTGTGTGTGTGCATGTGTGTGTGTGTGTGTGCGTCACTGTGAGTATCTCTCTGTCCTTGTCTGTCTGGCTGTCATTCTCTCTCTCTCTCTCTCTCTCTCTCTCTCTCTCTCTCTCTCTCTCTCTCTCTCTCTCTCTCTCTCTCTCTCTCTAAATGTTTAGTTGAAGGTAAAAGGATTATGCGGTTGTTGTTGATTTTTTAGTCCCCGAGCCGAAGGTTCGGGGAACTATTGTTTTTGTCTGATCCGTCCGTCCGGTGTCCGTCCGGTGTCCGTCCGGTGTCCGTCCGGTGTCCGTCCGTCCGTTCGGCGTGCCTCCGTCCGGCTATTCGTCCGTTTTTCTCAAAAACTATTCAGTCTATCATCATCAAATTTGGTATACTAGTTTGCCAAGATGCAAGCTATCCACTGATGTACTTTAGTTTTACATTAAGGTCAAGGTCGCGCCAGTTACGGGGTTCAAACCCCGAAACACATAATCGCTAATATCTCGCGAAGTTTGGCATGTATTTTAATGCAGTTTTTTTCCCACAACATTTCTTGATGAAGAAAGGTGTCATGAATTTGTCTGTGCGCGCGTGTGCGCATGATCGCGCGCGCTCAAATCACGTGTCCGAACCCCAAGGCTATATATAAAAAAAAACTATTCAGTTACGTGCTGTTTTGATGCGTTTTTATGTAGTTACGTGCTGTTTTTATGCGTTTTTTATGTATGTGCACAGCCGACACATTCTGATTTCCGAGTAGATCGGCGATGCTGCGAGGGGACTTTGCTACCGCTCGGCGTTGCACTTGTTAAATATTTTTTGGGTAGTTTTTTTTCCCCCGGCACCAGCCCTATCTTCACAAACGAAAGAGAGAAAGCCTATCATCAGCAAAGCCAGAACAAAGGCAGATGTTTCTGTTATGCTTCGTTAACGAAAACATCAACTATGATGCCAGAAGAAATTCCGTTTTCTTCATAATCATAACCTATTTGGACACGCAGCAAGGTTAGGTATATTTATACTATGCCTATTGCTGAGCAACCATTTATTCCATGTCAGGAAGTGACGTCAGCAGCATTGCTTACGTCAGATGTCGTTATGAGATAACATCTGACTGGTAGCATTTTTACGGTCCTGTATGCCTATTCTTTCCCTCTGTTTCTCTATTCCTCTGTCTCTGTATGCCTGTGTCTCTGTCTTTGTCTCTCTGTGTCTCTCTTTGCCCTTGTATGTGACTGTCTGTATGTCTCTCTCTCTCTCTCTCTCTCTCTCTCTCTCTCTCTCTCTCTCTCTCTCTCTCTCTCTCTCCTCTCTCTCTCTCTCTCTCTCTCGTTCTCTCTCTCCCTCCCTCCCTCTCTCTCTCCCTCCCCCTCTCTCTCTCTCCCTCCCTCCCTCCCTCCTCTCTCTCTCTCTCTCTCTCTCTCTCTCTCTCTCTCTCTCTGCCCCCCTCTCTCTCTCTCTCTCTCTCTCTCTCTCTCTCTCTCTCTCTCTCTCTCTCTCTCTCTCTCTCTCTGTCTCTCTCTCTCTCTCTCTTTCTCTCAACTACATTCATTTTGTTGTCTGGTTCTGCTATGAGAAAAAAATTCAGCCGAAACCGAAAAGAGCTATTTTGAGCCGATGTAATACATCTTAATTCTACCAGAGAGAATGTAACAGAGAGAATGCTAACCAGACCCTTGCAAAGGGACGTAACCAAACTTCTGGCTTGTACCAACAAAGAAGGAAAAAGCCCCACTGAACAGTCTGTGTCTGTGATTCTACTGAGACAAAAGGCAGACATGCAGCAATGAAGACCAAAAAATGCAAGAAAGAGGGATAGGTGGGGGACAGACTCATAGGCAGACAGACGGACAAAAAGAAGGAAAGAAACTAGGAAGAACGGAAGGAAGGAAGGAAGGAAAAGAAAGAGAGAAGAAAAGAAAGAAAGAAAGAAGGAAAGAAAGAAAGAAACTTGACACCTAACACAGTTCAATGTTGAAGGCACTCTATTACATGGCGTTGAAGTGAACAACTTTTCTTGTTGTTGATTTGTAATAGAACAATGTAACAATCCTCTCACTCTTCCTATCTTCCGACCTATGGAGAAAACCCACAGAAAAGAGGAGTCAGAGACAGCTACAAAGAAAGAAAGAAAGAAAGAGGAGTCAGAGACAGACAGAAAGAAAGAAAGAGGAGGCAGAGACAGACAGAAAGAAAGAAAGAAAGAAAGAGGAGTCAGAGACAGACAGAAAGAAAGAAAGAAAGAAAGAGGAGTCAGAGACAGAAAGAAAGAAAGAAAGAAAGAAGAGGCAGAGACAGACAGAAAAAGGAAAGAAAGAAAGAGGAGGCAGAAACAGACAGACAGAAAGAAAGAAAGAGGAGGCAGAAACAGACAGACAGAAAGAAAGAAAGAGGAGTCAGAGACAGACAGACAGAAAGAAAGAAAGAGGAGTCAGAGACAGACAGACATAACGAAAAACAAAGAAAGAGGAGTCAGAGACAGACAGAAAGAAAGAAAGAAAGAGGAGTCAGAGACAGACAGAAAGAAAGAAAGAGGAGTCAGAGACAGATAGAAAGAAAGAAAGAGGAGTCAGAGACAGACAGAAAGAAAGAAAGAAAGAAAGAGGAGTCAGAGACAGACAGAGAGAAAGAAAGAAAGAGGAGTCAGAGACAGACAGAGAGAAAGAAAGAAAGAGGAGTCAGAGACAGACAGAAAGAAAGAAAGAAAGAGGAGGCAGAAACAGACAGACAGAAAGAAAGAAAGAGGAGGCAGAGACAGGTAAAAACAAAAACAAAAGAGAAAGCAGACCGAAAAATAAACAGAAACAATGACAATACGTAGGAAAGTAAAAGAAACAAGGGCGTCGCCGAGCGGCAGACATGTCCGTCACCAGCAATGCCACGCACTTGCGACACCCCGTAGAGTGTCACATCCTGACACAAAATTGGAAGGGATTCTGTCTTCTAGTTCACGAGATACAGCTTGAAGAAGAAACATATAGCGCAAAGAAGGAAATTTCGGTTTTCAAGGTCACACTTCAAGGTCAAGGTCAGCATGGTAATAATTTATGCTCGGATGTTTTCTTCTCTAGGGTATACAGTACCACACACAATCTGAAGCGCTTCTGTCAAGTACCAATGTGGAAAATATGGCTTAAAACCCAATGTGTAGACCCCTACCACTTTCAAGGCCTACGGATCACCCGGACCGTGACATTGACCTTGATCGGTATGCCACCATCAGAACGGGCATAAGCCAAAGTACCTTCATGCCAAATTTGAAGACTCTAACACTAACGGTGTGGGAGTTATGGCCCCTGAAAGATTTTCGGTTTTCAAGGTCGTACGCCAAGGTCAAGGTCACGACGGCAATATGGTTTGCGCGGATGCCTTCCTCTCATGGTGACACACCAGCACACACAATTTGACGTGATTCTGTCAACCCGTTCGAAAGATATCCTTGGGACAGACAGAAGGAGAAAAAATGACCCTCCGATTTTCAGGCTCCAGCGATCTTTTTGACCTTGACCTTGACCTTGATCGGTATGCCATCATCAGAACGGGCATAAGCCAAACCACCTTCATACCAAGTTTCAACAACCTATGTTGATCGCAGCCCGAGATATGGCTAAAAATAGATTTTCGGTTTTCAAGGTCGTACGTCAAGGTCAAGGTCACGACGGCAAAATGGTTTGCGCCGATCTCTTCCTATTAAGGAGGCACACCTTCACACAAAATTTGACGCGATTCGGTCAAGCGGTTCGGGAGATATCCTTGGGACAGACAGAAAAAGAAAGGGAAAAAAAAAGAAAAAAATGCAAACCAGCCCATCGCAATAGTCCGTCTTGGTGACGGACTAAAAACAGTAATGGTTCCAGGAATCCTGACTGGGACTAAGAATGTCACGCTTCTGGTTCATGACAGTCGACAGCCGAGAAGTGACACGTGTTTCCTATGGGTGCTAAGTCTGAACCAGACCCCCTTATAATACCCTGATGACTAGTGGGGGGGGGAAGTAGTGGATATTAAAACGGTGCTAGCCTCCGCCGAGATAGGTAATTCCATTTTGATTTGCTAAACGCCCAACAGAAGCAAACACGAACAGAAGGGGGACATAAAGAGAGAAACAGCTCGAGGATAATTCGCATTGCTTCACGCGCGCGAAGTGTGTGTGTGTGTGTGTGTGTGTGTGTGTGTGTGTGTGTGTGTGTGTGTGTGTGTGTGTGTGTGTGTGTGTGTGTGTGTGTGTGTGTGTGTGTGTGAAGTCAAGTCAAGCCAAAATGATCTTTACTGACGATTAAGGATTAAGCTGTGTGTCTGTGTGTGTGTGTGTGTGTGTGTGTGTGTGTGTGTGTGTGTGTGTGTGTGTGTGTGTGTGTGTGTGTGTGTGTGTGTGTGTGTGTGTGTGTGTGTGTGTGTGCGCGCTTGCTTGTGTGTGTGTGTACGAGTGTGTATGTACGTGTGTGTGTGTGTGTGTGTGTGTGTGTGTGTGTGTGTGTGTGTGTGTGTGTGTGTGTGTGTGTGTGTGTGTGTGTGTGTGTGTGTGTGTGTGTGTGTGTGTGTGTGTGTGTGAAGTCAAGTCAAGCCAAAATGATCTTTACAGTGACGATTAAGGATTAAGCTGTGTGTCTGTGTGTGTGTGTGTGTGTGTGTGTGTGTGTGTGTGTGTGTGTGTGTGTGTGTGTGTGTGTGTGTGTGTGTGTGTGTGTGTTTGCGCGCTTGCTTGTGTGTACGAGTGTGTGTATGTACGTGTGTGTGTGTGTGTGTGTGTGTGTGTGTGTGTGTGTGTGTGTGTGTGTGTGTGTGTGTGTGTGTGTGTGTGTATGTGTGTGTGTGTGTGTGTGTGTGTGTGTGTGTGTGTGTGTGTACGTGTGTGTGTTTGTGTGTGTGTGTGTGTGTGTGTGTGTGTGTGTGTGTGTGTGTGTGTGTGTGTGTCTGTGTCTGTGTGTGCGTGTGTGCGTACATGTGTGTGTGCATGTGTATGTGTGTGTGTGTGTGTGTGTGTGTGTGTGTGTGTGTGTGTGTGTGTGTGTGTGTGTGTGTGTGTGTGTGTGTGTGTGTGTGTGTGTTGTGTAAAGAGCGATTCTGTCATATCAAGTTTCAACACTCTAAGCAACCTCTATCTTCTTCCAAATGTCTCCACTCCTCACTGAATCAGTACAAGTTGGGGGCAGCGTTTCGCGTGCGAATTATCTGATGAGATTCAGACAGAATAAGAGCTCGCGTGCCAATCCTAGAGATACTGACTCTGACTAGGATGACAACGATGGTGACATTGATAGTGACAGCATCACTGGCATTAACACTTTGACGATGGCTGTGACATTGAGAAGACAGTGGTCTTTCTGTGGAGAGAGAGAGAGAGAGAGAGAGAGAGAGAGAGAGAGAGAGAGAAGAGAGAGAAGAGAGAGAGAGAGAGAGAGAGAGAGAGAGAGAGAGAGAGAGAGAGAGAGAGAGAGAGAGAGAGAGAGAGAGAGAGAGAGAGAGAGAGAGAGAGAGAGAGAGAGAGAGAGAGACTCAATGACTCAAATGTTTAATGACGAAAGCCAAACAAGCTCATATCACCACAGGAGAGAGGGAGAGAGAGAGAGAGAGAGAGAGAGAGAGAGAGAGAGAGAGAGAGAGAGAGAGAGAGAGAGAGAGAGAGAGAGAGAGAGAGAGAGAGAGAGACTCAATGACTCAAATGTTTAATGACGAAAGCCAAACAAGCTCATATCACCACAGGAGAGAGAGAGAGAGAGAGAGAGAGAGAGAGAGAGAGAGAGAGAGAGAGAGAGAGAGAGAGAGAGAGAGAGAGAGAGAGAGAGAGAGAGAGAGAGATGTGTGAATGTGGTTATTCTGTAAGAAGTCAATGGTGTGCATAATGTGGGCGTCTATGGGTTTCATTTGTTTCTGTGTTTGTTCGTCTGTCCACCATTCCCTCTATCACCTCCGCGTGTTTGTGTGCCACTTATGCGAATGTATGCAAGCATAATGTGCGTGTAGGTGTATGCATGCGCGCGTGTAGGTGTCTATGTTCATGCATGAGCGTGAATGCGCGAGTTCATACCCATAACGAACACTTTTTTTGTATCATAAAACACTGACAAACCCTTCTCTCACACACAAAACCAATACTACCTCCTGCTTTCCATTACCCCCACTTCCCACCATCCACACCTCCCCTCTCCCCCTCACTCTCCATCATCATCCCCTACCCTATTCCATCTTCTGTCAATCAACTGACATTCAGCTGTCTTTCGCTCTGTTTAGCGGTCAGCGAACGTTAGGAATGTGTCTGAGAGGAGAAAAAATGAGGAAAGAAGAAGAAGAAGAAGAAGAAGAAGAAGAAGAAGAAGAAGAAGAAGAAGAAGAAGAAGAAGAAGAAGAAGAAGAAGGAAGAAATGGTCATAAATGTTTCCTTTGCAAGTCTTGCGAGTCTGATGTTAGGACAGCTCTTTAGGCTAAGAAGCGTTCGTAGAAGTTTGTAGTAGAAGATGTTATTTACGTAATTTATTTGATGATGTATTAAACTATCCAAGAATATAGTATTTGTTTCACTGAATGGTACAATTATGTCACTCTGATCATTGCATAAGTGTAATGAAGTGTATCATCACTTTTAGTTGTCAAATAATGAAGTGTATCATCACTTTTAGTTGTCAAATAATGAAGTGTATCATCACTTGTAGTTGTCAAATAATGAAGTGTATCATCACTTTTAGTTGTCAAATAATGAAGTGTATCATCATTTTATTTGTCACATAATGAAGTGTATCTCTTATTTGTCAAATAATGAAGTGTATCATCACTTTTAGTTGTCAAATAATGAAGTGCATCATCACGTTTAGTTGTCAAATAATGAAGTGTATCATCACTTTGATTTGTCAAATAATGAAGTGTATCATCACTTTTAGTTGTCAAATAATGAAGTGTATCATCACTTTGATTTGTCAAATAATGAAGTGTGTCATCACGTTTAGTTGTCAAATAATGAAGTGTATCATCACTTTGATTTGTCAAATAATGAAGTGTATCATCACTTTTAGTTGTCAAATAATGAAGTGTATCATCACTTTTAGTTGTCAAATAATGAAGTGCATCATCATTTTTATGTGTCAAATAATGAAGTGTGTCATCACTTTTATGTGTTAAACAATGTTGTGTATCATCACTTTTATGTGTTAAACAATGTTGTGTATCATCACTTTTATGTGTCAAATAATGAAGTGCATCATCACTTTTATGTGTCAAATAATGAAGTGTGTCATCATTGTTAGTTGTCTCCTCCCCACACTAAGCACACGTCGTTAGATGAAATGAGACAACAGATAAAGAACCCCTTTGCAACATAGCGATCCTCTAGGCAAAATGTTTCTCTCTGAATCTCTGTGTCTCGATCTATGTCTGTCTGTCTGACTATCTGTCTCCGTCTCCGTCTCTCCCTCTCTCTCCATCAATCTCTTTCATTCTCTTGTCTCCCACCCCCCTCCTCTCTCTCTCTCTCTCTCTCTCTCTCTCTCTCTCTCTCTCTCTCTCTCTCTCTCTCTCTCTCTCTCTCTCTCTCTCTCTCTCTCTCTCTCTCTCTCAAACACTGACAAGTTACTTTGATAATATGATTCCTGTAACCGATTCGCTTCCCCTTCCCCTAACATGTATTGTGGTCCATGGCCAATATGCATTAAACATTTCAGTGTTCAGTGTTCAGTGTTCTCTCTCTCTCTCTTCTCACTTATCAAAAACACGCGCACCCGCACAAACAGTCGCACACTATGGAGAGCCAGAGAAAGCTTGAAGATGAGCTACGAGGAAAAGACATGTAGACAGGCAGTGGGACAAAGACACCCATGCACAGACAGACAGACAAACAGACAAACAGACAAATCACAAAAACCCTTGGTTTCCATTGTAAGTTACCCATGGAATTTCGATTTATACAACGTATAGTGGAGACCCCCTCGTGGGGATACCGGAGGGGTCTTTTGTACAAAATAGTTCCCCCACCTTCTGGACGTTCTGTGCTTATAACTTCCTCTAATCTGCCACTCTCTTTAACTATACCTTTTCCCTTTGCTTTCTCTCATCTACTATCTTTCTGACTTATTGGCCTATTCTCCTGCCTTTAAAAAACCCCAAAAACACTTCCAAATACTTTTTCTCCTTTGAGCTCCTCCGAAATCGTAATGTGTCGGCTGTGCGCAGCGGGGAGACCAGTGAAAACTGAAAACCGGACACATACGTACCTTACCCGTTATGGCCATATGGCCTGGGAACGCAGAAGAAGAATGGAGACGGGGGCGCGGGGGGGGGGGGGGGGGGGCGGACATTGAGATACAATGAGAATAAAAGCCTAGAACATGAGAGGGATACGCCTACTATTATCTAATTTTATACTATATATACTTGTGGCGGTGCCATAGCCAATGAGGTTTAACCACTGGGTTTAACCGAGGCGTGGTTACTGCTACACCTATCAGTATTTTTTTTTTTTAAATCGGGACTTTACTGGTTTGGTACTGCCTCCGGGCATTGCCTCCAGTATTGTTCCCACCATATTTGTATTTACAAATGTCCCATATGTGTCTGATTCAGACCAAGAGGACGTAAAACACCATTTTCGGGATACGCCTTTGTCAAAACAAAAGCCAGGTAAGGGTCGAATGGTCACTGAGTGGTCAAGACTAAAGCCCCCTGGATTAGAGCCTGGCTGTTACGTGACCGGAGGGGGAACGGGAGCAGCAGAAGGAATGGGAAAAAAGTTTTTTGTTTTTTAAAACGGTGTGTGTGTGTGGGGGGGGGGGGTGTTAAGTTGGAGGGGGGTGAATTAGCAAAAGAGTAGGGGTGATAATGCGGGGGAAAGAATAAGGGATGCGAGGAATAGTGATTACTAACGTAAAAGTAGTTTGCGGAGAACAGAACTGAGAAGAGGCAACAGGGTTGAAGACGGAGAGAGGGGGAGAGAGAGAGAGAGAGAGAGAGAGAGAGAGAGAGAGAGAGAGAGAGAGAGAGAGAGAGAGAGAGAGAGAGAGAGAGAGAGAGAGAGAGAGAGAGAGAGAGAGAGAGAGAGAGAGAGAGAGAGAGAGAGAGAGAGACAGACAGACAGACAGACAGACAGACAGATAGAGAGACTGTGAGGGCAAAAGGGCAAAAATAGTACTTATCCTACTAAAATAAAAATCCCACTAAACATATAGTATAGTAGTAAATGAAGGACAGGAGATGCATAGGTTGGGGTTTGGCCCCTGCACAGTGAGCGCTACGCTGGCCGGAGTGGTCCAGTCTGGATACTGCGAAATATGGTTGATTGTTTATGGAGCATAGTGTTAAAGTTTCTTCTCGCATCGCATAACCTCGTGTCGCTTGAACGTCTAATGAAGACAGCACGACTTCAAAAGTTTAAAAATTGAAGATAACTCAAGACCATAAAAAAAGGACAGACAACGCAATAAACGACAAGAAAAGAAACGACGCAATACAGTATCTGTTTGACAGGCTTACATAATACAAGTTCTCTAAGAACTGTCATTGCATGTCCATACTCACCCGATTTGCCCACCCCTTTGGAGCCCAGCACCGCTATGTTGACCTCCCTGCCGTGACTGCCGCTGCTGCCGATGCTGCTGCTGCTGCTGTTGTTGCTGCTGCTGCCGTTGCTCAGACGAGGGTGACCACCATTACTACTGCCACCACCACCACCACCACCACCTCCACCTCCCAGCATCTCCATCCCTTCACCACGATAAGATGACTTCCTCATGGAAGGAGCAGAAAGTTTGGGAGAAATTTTGTTGGATTTTTTTTAGGGAAATGTTAGTTGTCCTTACGAATCCACTCTTTGAATAGCAAGGTCAACGTTGTATCAGCCAGAGCTTTTGGAAACGTTTACAATCACATCACCCTTTCTAATAGTTGGCTCAATGATCAATCTCAGGTGTACAATCACATCACCCTTTCTAATAGTTGGCTCAAGTATCAATCTCAGGTGTGTGTATATCAGTACACTACCACATTTCCCTTAGTCCAGATGGACTCATTAAAGCACACGGAGAAGGCTTTATACATACGAAGCAGTGCACGGTTTTTGTTGGTCAAGTGCTCCCCTCTGCTGGCTGTTTATATGACCACACGCGTAAAGGTAGTTTACGTTTGGCTGCTCGGGTTCCGTGTTTCCGTGTGTATGAATTATCCATCGTGAAATGTCATTAGACCAAAGACCGGACAATGATTTACGGTCTTTGTTTAAATGCACGAATTGAGTACTTAGTGAAAATCTCGTACAATTTCACTTTTCCATTGGTTGTAGGCTCATGTATGGCAAGCGTAACTCTACATATAGATGCAGTAAAATAAAATTCGACTTAAATGCGCTTTTACTATTCAAGTTTATTTGTTCAGAAGTCAATCACATAATCCGTTGTTTCAACTAATTTAATTTTTGATTTAAAATGGGCTATAGGCGCAGTTTCTCTACTCACATTGCCTTGTGTTGCAGTTGAAAAAACCCCACACCATACATTAGTGTTGTCGAAACAAAAATTATCCATGTGTACTAGTTGTGATTTGTCTTTTCATTTTAGTGATAGAACAACATTTAACCCTTTCACTGCCAGCCATTTTTCAGCCCAAATATACCATTAAGCTAACCTGGGTAGAGAATAAAAAATATGCAATATTGCGATTTCCTCAGTGAATGTCTAACATTAGGCCTATCTTTACCTCCCAAAATTAAGAAAATAAGGTCTTCGGATAACAGACCCTGATTTGATGCTTTGGGGTGACATGAGTGTTAAACCATTGTGGTGCAAAAATGCGACATTGGTGGTGAAAGGGTTAACAACGTACGTGTAGCCTGTAGGGTAACTGATTGTCTCTGCTTTTTCAATCACGAGAATCTGAATACAAAGAAAGGGAAATCATACGAACATCCATTCTTATGCCACTTTATTTGTAGACAATTTTACAAGGTAATCAAAGTTTTGTCAGTTCTGATGTAACACTGTGTGATTCTTTTTTAAATAAAGAATAACAATACTAATAGCTTGCAAATAAACCAATACAAGGTCAAATCAAAGAAGAGCACTGGTGTTTTTTAAATATATAATTCTTAACATCTAACCACTCTGCCCACAGTCGGATTCCTGCAGCTGCGATTCTAGCGCAGATTCTAACACCTTTTCGCTCGCACAATAATTGCAAAATTCCTTTTTTGACAATTTACGCCTTTGATCTCAAACACAGAAATAAACAAAGTCTCTCAATAGTTGCCAGTCTTAAGCTCTCACTTGTTTTGTTCACAGCCAAGAACTATACGTTCTTCACACTGCAGCTGCTGTTTAGCTTTTCACTAGCCTAACCCTGCAAAGAACACACATCGTGGGGATGCTATTGCCCTGTAAAAGATAGAACATGGCTCTCAACTTTGACGACTCCAGACCAAAATATACATGGTCTCAAAATTGTGTACGGTAATACTAGTATTCGCCCTGTGGGACTAACGTCTTTACTGATTCGTCTGCAGCCGAGTGTTCTGCAGCGTTGGTTTCATCCATCTAGAAAGGTAAAAACGAAAAATAATGTCTTTAGTAAAGGTGTTCCGGAACATTCAGAGGCATAAAGGTACGCATGCGTGAACGGGAGGGTGGAGGCAGGGTGGGGGGGGGGGGTGATGGTGATGAGATTAGCGTCCAATCGGTCAGAGACCCTTATGGACGGCAGACAGGGAGGCATGAGGGCAGGCTGACATAAGGATGAGACAGACTGACGGCGCCCAAACAGGCGAACAGGTAGATAGACAGGCAGGAAGATACAGTCAGAGTATTGTATTGTATTCGTATGATGTTGTATTGCATTAATGTCATATCAATTTTATATGATATATACCAAGAAAGAGAGCATGCAGTAAATAAAATAGATGGAAGGGGGCGGAGGCAGGGAGGCAGGAGGGCAGACTGACATAAGGATGAGACAAACTGACGGCGCCCAAACAGACGAACAGGTAGATAGACAACAACAACAACAACAACATACAGTATTTATACGGCGCTGAATCTTGATAGAAATCAAATCAAAGCGCGCACACACGTTAACATTCAAAGCGCATTCAAACAAAAACGCAATACAAAGCGAACACACACGGATAACATAAATGGAATATAGCAGAAACAGACCTAATGGCAAGAGAGAGAAGAGAAAGAGAGAGCGGAGCTTTAATGACGGGGGAACAGGTGGGTTTTGAGGTTAGCTTTGAAAGCAGAGAGAGTCGGTCGCTGACGGAGGGAGAGAGGAAGTTTGTTCCAGGAGGTCGGTCCTGAGACAGCAAAAGAGCGCCGACCAACAGTTGAAAGCTTATACCTAGGGATCTGGAAAGAAAGAGGGTCAGAAACTGAACGTAAAGTGCGAGCTGGCGTATAGATGGAAAAATTGTCGCAGAGGTAAGATCGAGCAGCTTTATGAATAGATTTATAGCAAAGTGTGTTTAATTTATACTCAATTCTGTCTGCGACAGGAAGCCAGTGCAAAGAACGCAGAAGAGGGCTAACATGATCGAACTTTTTCTTCCTAAGGACAAGACGAGCAGCTGTGTTTTGAATACGCTGGAGACAAGATAGAGAAGAGACTGATAGGCCAGAAAGGAGAGCATTACAGTAGTCAATACGAGATAGGATGAGGGAAGTAACAAGCTTTGCTGTGGCTTCATTTGAGAGGTATTTACGAATATAGCCAATGCAACGAATTTGATAGTAGCAAGACTGACAGGTCTGAGTCAGGAAACTCTGCATGGAAAGAGTATTGTCCAAAGTGACACCTAAGTTTTTGACTGAGTCTGAGAGGGGAATGATATTGTTACCCAGTTGGATTGACTCTATGGAAACAGAGGCTAGTTTGTTTTTTGTCCCTACAAGCATTGCTTCGGTTTTTTCACCATTTAATTGAAGTTTATTTTGAACCATCCAATTTTGAATATCAATATAGCAGTTGTTACTTTCTGTAAGAATGGAATCTAGATCTTCAGGGGTTGTACTGTTTTGGAGTTGTGAGTCATCTGCATAGAAGTGATGTTTCATGTTGTGCTGGTCGATGACACTGGCAAGAGGTGACGTATACAAAGTAAACAAGACAGGACCAAGCACAGACCCCTGGAGGACTCCACAAGAAAGCCTAACCTGTTCAGACTGACGACCATTGACCAGAACTGATTGAAAACGATCAGAAAGGTAAGAGGAAAACCAAGAAAGAGCAGGGCCCTTAATTCCAAAAGTATGTTCAAGACGAGACAGAAGAATGGAGTGGTCTATGGTATCAAAGGCAGCAGAGAGATCAAGAAGTGTCAAAAGAGAGATTTGACCAGCATCAGAAGCAAGACAGGCAGGAAGATACAGTCAGAGTATTGTATTGTATTCGTATGATGTTGTATTGCATTAATGTCATATCAATTTTATATGATATATACCAAGAAAGAGAGCATGCAGTAAATAAAATAGATGGAAGGGGGCGGAGGCAGGGAGGCAGGAGGGCAGACTGACATAAGGATGAGACAAACTGACGAAACAGGCGAGAGAGACAGGCAGGAAGATACAGTCAGAGTATTGTATTGTATTCATATGATGTTGTATTGCATTAACGTCAAATCAATTTTATATGATAGAAACGCAGAAAGATAGCATTCAGTAAATATATATATGGATAGAAAAAAAATCAGATTGCATTTTATTAATAATTAAAACACTGCTTTGATAGTAGCACTCTCCTTTCGAAAAGAGTGAATAACATCCACTCACATACACTCACACACACACACACACACACACACACACACACACACACACACTATTCTCTCTGTCTCTCTGTCTCTCTCTCTCTCTCACACACACACACACACACACACACACACACACACACACACACACACACACACACACACACACACACACACACACACACACACACACACACACACACACACAACACATGCGCCCCTCTCACCCCCACCCCCACCCACATACATACGCTTACACAACTTACATGGCCAATAAAACAAATATTTTGGTTTGGTTTGATAAAT
>CM065690.1:31059751-31184751 GCA_017654935.2 Phymorhynchus buccinoides
TCAAACTCACGGGTTTCACGTGTTTTCCCTCTTATACCTGGTAAGAAATCTTGTTTTGATCAGATTTGACTCCCATACTAATGCCCCCAATTTCAAAACGAAATATCATTTTAAACAGCAGCCTCAACTTAAGTTGGGGACATTTGTATGTGGGTCACAGCTGCCTAGAAGAAAAAAAACAAGGGACTTAATCGTAGTGCCTTAGTGTGTCTTTAAAAGAGAAAACAAATTGTTATTTATTGTCCTTTGTTCACCAAATTATCCTTTAAACGTTTGATGGATGGTTGGCTGTTGAAAAAAAAATATAGACCATATTTGTTAATGTCCTTTTCCTCGCCATAGTGGTAGAGTGGCTCAAGGTCATGTGTGGTACATAGTATTGATGGCCTTGACCTTGACTTTTGACCTTGTCGTTGTCAGCGGTGGCTAGCTGTAGTCCAAAAACCGTTGGGCGTACATTCATCTAACCGTATACACATTCTTAATCAGTTTCACCCGACGATTGCAGTGGAAGACATTTTGAAGCTTGTTGATCTCTTGGCCTTTACCTTTGGCCTTGAGGAATTTAGTCTGTAAACCATTAGTCATACACCCATATACATACTCTTGATCATCATCATTCAAGGAATGGAGTGGGGTATATTTTGAAGCTTGTTGACCTTGCTCTTGACTTTGAGGAGGATATAACCCATATAACTATAGCTGTTCTTGGTCAGCATCACCCAAGGATTGCAAGAGGAGACATCGTGAAGCTGGTTGACCTTGAAATTTGACCTTGGACATGTATAATTGTTTTTAGTACCTTTCACATTTCCACAGCTGCATCGCATTACCTCTTAATCAGTTAATCAGCATCAACCAAAATACGCAATGGGGGGGAGGGGGGTATGATCGAGGTGGGTGGGGACACCGGGCAAAAGACTGCCGCTCAGCGAATGCTGCTGTCTGCCTGCCAATCTGTCTGTCTTTCTGTCTGTATCATTAGGCCTACTCTAAATCACTGATTAAGCGACGCGCTCTCCAGGTGGGAGCAACCCGAATTTCACAAAAGACGCCTCTGTGACTATAAAGTACCTAATACATAATGCCTGCTGAACAGGTATCCAGGTGTTTATTCTTTGTTCAAGCACTAACATTCAAATGCTGTCAAATGGTCAAAGGGAAGCTGCAAGCAACTCCAGGTATTTGACAAAAGTAATCAAGAGTATTGTCCCTTTGACGAGACAGGGGACATGCAATCTCAGGGAAAATGGAGGATGGGGGTAGAAGAGCTACACCGCCAGGTACTGAGGTTTGCAAATGCATCCGTTAGTGTGTTAGTTATGAATAATAATAGTAGGGGAAGATGGGGTAAAAAGCGCATGGGCGGGTAAGAAGCCCACCCCAATTATCTCATGAAATGAAGCAAATTTCAGTCTCATTTTGCCCATGAGACGAGCGTTAATGTCTAGCATTCGTCTCATGGGCAAATTTGACTGACATTTTCTTTTTATTTCATGAGATAATTGGGGTGGGCTTCTTACCCGCCCATGCGCTTTTTACCCCGTCTTCCCCTATGCAAACTGGTTTTCATGCATTTTGTGGGAGTGGGAAGCGGTATGGGGGGATGGGATTTTGGGGGGATGGAGAGGGTGGGGGTGGAGGGAGTGGGAGGACATAACTCTGACCGGGTTCTCATTGTCACAATGCATTTCTAGTTGATGTTCCATTCTCTCTTTACTTCTTGCACCCATTTCGGGACTACTTTTTTCCCGTTTTAATCGTTTCTTTGTTACTCAGATTATATTTTGTATGTTGTTGGCTTATTTTTCCAGAGATGCGTTTGCCCTTTTCTATTTTTGTCTCCTGTTGTTGGTTGTATTTGTCCTCTGCCTCCACTCCTTCCCTCGTGTTCTCATGTTCTCTCTCTCTCTCTCTCTCTCTCTCTCTCTCTCTCTCTCTCTCTCTCTCTCTCTCTCTCTCTCTCTCTCAGCTCTGTGGAATTGGCGAAGATGCAGTGGGACGTTTCACAAGGGCTAACGTTACGTTGCGCTCGCTCAAATCGGCGAAAACGGTCTAAGAAACCCCCTTTGTTTGCCGAAAGTTCGCGTGGCGTTTTGTTCTTGCCAAACACCGAGCAAGCGGCGAACTATCCGGAACTAGTAGGGGGTGAATACGTTTCTTGTTGTTGATTGGTCTATTAAAGTTTGTTTAAAATAAAATTTAAAAAATATACCAATCAGACAAGAGCTTGTAATATTTTTCCACAAACGTTTTCTAAAGTGTTTCGTTTGGCGTAAGCGTTATTCGCGCGGCGAACGTTATCTAGAGAAACTCGACCCACATTTACACCCCCTCCTCCATTTATCGTTTCTTTCCATATTTTGTCTTTCACGATAATCATCTCCGTGCCAGTAAAACCATTACAAGTGGAAGTGATCTGCGTACTTGCTGTGTCGGTGCACTTTTTTCTCAACGGTAGGTTTTCCTAACCGTGATCATGTAACATTGTTAACAAACGTTCTCATTGTCGTTTCTGGTTCATTGATAACTTGTATTACAGTGGAACCTCCCTTATAAGACCTCCCATTATAAGACTCCCTTCCACATAAGACCTACTTCTCCGAGATATCGCCTTTCTTTGTAAGTATTAAAATTACCTCCCTTATAAGACCCCTCCCTTATAAGACCCCTCCCTTATAAGACCTCATTTTGGATGATTTTTGAAGGTCGTATAAGGGAGGTTCAACATTATAATTATTTCCCCTTCATATGTCATGCCTTGCTGAACTCTTCCATATCTTATTGTTGTCTTTAAAAAATAAAATAAAAAGCTGTATTGATCTTGCAAACGTTTTGCTCTTTAAAACATTTCCCCCCCAGTCTTTGTCCTTTGCCGATCATACTTGTGTTGTTGTTGTTGTTGTTAGTACCCTGGCTAAAAGACTCCAGTGATCGATCATCCCAACAGTCGAAGCACTTGAACACTATGGTACAAATGCACCAGCTAAGGATGAGAACATTACGTGTGTGACCATTTAAAAATAATTAAAATTAAAAAAATGTATTACCCCGCCACGTGGGCAGCCACACTCCGCACTTCGGAGGATTTTGCTCTTCTTCGCCCATTGTTTATTGGCTTATGTTGTCTTCCACCTTTTCTTTTCTAACAGGGCGTTCTCTCTGTCTCACTGTCTCCCTTACTCTATGGATCTGTGTACGTGCGTGTATGCGTGTGCTTCTTTTTTGTTGTGTGTGTGTGTGTGTGTGTGTATGTATGTATGTGTGTGTGTGTGTGTGTGTGTGTGTGTGTGTGTGTGTGTGTCTGTTTTGTGTGTGTGTTGTGTGTGTGTGTGTGTGTGTGTGTGTGTGTGTGTGTGTGTGTGTGTGTGTGTGTGTGCATGCGTATGCTTTTTTTTGTGTGTGTGTGTGTGTGTGTGTGTGTGTGTGTGTGTGTGTGTGTGTGTGTGTGTGTGTATGCGTGTGCTTGTTTTTTTTTGTGTGTGTGTGTGTGTGTGTGTGTGTGTGTGTGTGTGTGTGTGTGTGTGTGTGTGTGTGTGTGTGTGTGTGTGTGTGTGTGTGTGTGTGTGCATGCGTATGCTTTTGTGTGTGTGTGTGTGTGTGTGTGTGTGTGTGTGCGCGCGCGCGCGCATGCGCGTGTGTGTGTGTGTGTTTCCAATTCCAAGTGCATAACAGAAAGAAGTGCAAAGAATAAATAATCAGGTCAGGTCCTATTAATTTGTAGTCTATTTTCAACCCACAGTCTTCGGCGTCGGGTAGTCTGGTGCACTATATATAGCGCTTCTTCAATTAGCTGCATTGGTAACACTGTCACATCATTTACTGTTGCTCTTTTACACTCAGAAAGAGATAGATAAGGGGGGGGGGGGGGGGGGATACACGTACATGTATACAGTCAGGGATACAGACAGATCCCTACATAAAAGAGAAACAGGCACAGCAAAGAAAAAACGAACGCACACACATGATTAGCATAGCCAACAACAAAAAATCATTTGACTTCACATGACCGACAGAGACAAAAATCATCTGGGGAGGGGAAGGGGGGAAAATCAAGGATATGACAGAATATCTACTTACGTCCATTCCAAGCAGAACAGTCAGTGAAAACAATAGTTTGTTGTTGCTTACGTTGATGTTATATTTTTTTTTTTTTTTTTTTTCCCTGTGGCCATTTTTGCAATTATCGAAGCTGAAGAATCACCATAGATATTATAATTTGTAAAGAACAGAATTCTAAAGTATGACAGGCTAAGTATTTTATTGAAAGCAATGCAAAGCATTGTTAGCAATGCCGCTTAAAACAACAATCATTAAAGCGAACTCATGTGGATTTATTATTTTTACTATAAAATATATGAACTGTGAAAAGATATGAATACCATTTTTTTACAAGAAGAAGAAAGACAAGAAGAAGGCTTGGTGGAACGAAAGTTTGGTAACGATTGCAATATTTGGTGTGTGGTTGCTTTTGTTTTTTACTGAACACAACATTTTCCGCATAAAGTGATTAGATCTTCCCAAGAAACACAATTTTAAAAAGGATGCACAAACTAATAACCATACACAAAAATGGTGCATTAACAATTCTTAAAAAAAAAAAAATTGTCAAAAGATAGATTTTGTTTGCTTATACACTAAAGGAAAATTACAGCAAATGATTTATGAAAGAACTAACAAAAGAAGTTTGTGCAGGAAAATAATTTTCAATTCCAATTTGGCTGTCGTATTTACTGACGGTGGGTTTTTTCCTCCAGAAATTCATGGAAATCAATGTTATTGTTTTCCAGTAGTGGTCAAAGAAACGTGCAATGACGCATAATATGCCTTTGCACCGCCAAACAAGTATCAGTTCATAAAAGAGCGTCTAAAACAAAATTCTCAAAAGTTGCGTAAGTATGTAGATAAAAACAATTATATTATTCACTGTTATAGTTTGTAGTATCTTTTCAAACCGAAAAGCATATCTTTTAACACAAATAAACGCCTATAAAAAAAAATACCGAAAAAACCCATCGACGTAACCGGGTAACCTGAACCTTTTGACCTGCATCGACCTTTGTTTTACGCGCAGTTTCATGCGCCGCTTGATCTCTTCGTGCGCTGTTCCATACGCCCTCGCCAACGGAACCACGCGCCCCTCGCACGCCTGACGTAGCTGAACAGACGACGATGCGCGAGGGACCAAGGCCTCCTGCGAGCTAAAGGCAACGGCGAACCACCACCTTCTTCAGGATGGGAGAGAGTTCCCGTAAAGTGGGGCGGGGCAAGAGGAAGAGGAAGACTGTAGTAGTTCAGGCGATCCGAGGGCAAGAGCGACCACAGGGCGTTGTCACCTAGGGCGAACATGTCCACTGGCTGGGTGGTGTTCATAAGGGCGGGGGTGGTTGTAGCAGTAGTACGTGTGCTGGTTACAGTGCGGGTTGGGGTGGTGATGGCGAAGGTGACGGTCGACGGGGTGATGGTGGTAAGGGGGCCATGGTTGATGCCTGATGGGGAAGAAGGCTGGGAAGTGGTGGTGGTGGTGGTGGTGCTGGTGCTGGGGAAGATGCTTGTAAGAAGCTGTGAAAACAGTGGGAATTATTTCTATGATTCTGTTACTCTCTCTCTCTCTCTCTCTCTCTCTCTCTCTCTCTCTGTCTCTGTGTGTCAGAGAGAGAGAGAGAGAGAGAGAGAGAGAGAGAGAGAGAGAGAGAGAGAGAGAGAGAGAGAGAGAGAGAGAGAGAGAGAGAGAGAGAGGACAGGATGAAAAAAGCTTTGTCAGCTTACTTTTTAACCCTCAATAAAGATCATTTTGACTTGAACTGACTTCACACACACACACACACACACACACATACATACACACCCACACACACACACACACACGCGCGCGCGCGCGCGCGCGCGCGCGCACACACACGTGCGCACGCACGCACACGCACACACGCACGCACACACACGCACACACACACACACACACACACACACACACATACACACACGCACGCGCGCGCGCGCGCGCGTCATGCTCGTTTACTAATTCACTCAATTAACTCAATAAATGAAGCTCAACTAAATTCAACCAATGAATCAATAATTTTGCCTTGGATGGTGAAAGATGGTATATACACAATGACCTACCCTGTTCAGAACGTTATCACTCCCACCCTCGCGAACTACCTCCTCTTTTTCCTTCACCTTTTCCTTCTCATCCTTCTCTTTTTCCTCCTGCTTATTCTCCTCTGCTTCCTTCTTAACCTCCAGTTGCCCACAGATGCTTTCTGTGGCCAGCACAGGACACAGCGACGGGAGCGGCCTTGCGGAAGAAGCGTGCTGGACAACGACGTTAGACATGGTGGTGGCCAATATCACAGCGGCTGAGGCCATCACCAGAGACCCGATCACATCGATCCCCGAGCACTCGTCTCCTTCCCCAGTTGCTGGAGGGCGCGTCACTTCTGGAGACAGCATAAGACCTGACCCTTCGTTCGGGATTTCGGGTTCTCCGTTAGGAGACCTCGCCTTTGCCGTCGATGGCTGGGCAGGTTTTGCGTTTCTGTTCCGGTCTTCTTCTTCTTCATCCTTCTCGTGGAAGTCTTCAGGGGGCTGACGGTTGCCTTGGAAGTAACCGCTGAAAAAGGATCTCGCTGCTCTAACTCTGCTTTTCCAGTTTGTGGACAAGCGGTAAGAGTTTTGCGCAGTGGGTTCCACTGTGAGTCTGTTGTAGTGGCCTTGATGGTGGTGATTGTCTGGGCGGTTTGAAGCATGAAGTTGTTCTGACTGGGTATCACGATCCTGACAAACGTCATCTTGTGAACTAGGGAGGTTTCTAAAGATCGGAGACAATCTAGCCTCAGATTTGGCCAGGGACGATCCTCCTTTTTCTGGGTCTCCCCCTGCGTTGCAGTTCACATTGTAATGCCATGTCTGACCAGGCTTGATCTCGTTGCCCCATGCTGACGGTCTTGCCTCAGCAAAATCTTCACAAACATGAGAAACAGCCTCTTGAATCTCTGGATTTTGAGCTTTTAATTTCCGCTTCAAACTGTTTCCTCGCTCCCATGTTTGGAATGAAAGTGTCTTGTTGATCCGGACCCTTTCGTTAGCTTTGTTGACTTCCATTTCCCTATCACATGGAAGCAGATGCAGACATTTTTCTTTCTGCCTCTCCACTTCATCTGAACAATCCTCTCCCGCAGATAATGAGGAGTGCAACTGTATGACAGGTAGTGACACGTTGTGGCTATTCTGTTCCATCTTCTGTGCACAACCATAGCTTTCATTCCCAGGTATACGGTTAAACTGGCCGCTGATGTTGTTGCTATTACTGTTACCATTGTTTTCCCTATTTCTGATGGATTGGCTGAGGTAAGAGTTGGTGTGATGACGGGATAACCAGTTGTATCGGTTGTTGATGCTTTTCTTGACACAACTGAGAATCCCATTCATGATGGGTTCATCTAGGTTGATGTTGCTGATGTTGTTGTTATTGCTGTTGTGATCCCAACTGTTGATGGGTTCACTGAGGTAGTGGTTGATGTTGCTGATGTTGTTGTTATTGCTGTTGTGATCCCAAATGTTGATGGGTTCACTGAGGTAGTGGTTGATGTTGCTGATGTTGTTGTTATTGCTGTTGTGGTCCCAACTGTTGATGGATTCACTGAGGTAGTGGTTGATGTTGCTGATGCTTCCCAGGCTGATCTCATCCAGCGGTGTGTGGCGGAAGCGACGATGGCGGTTGTACCCTCGGCGGCTGGTGTGTTCGGCTGACTGAAAGTACAAGGAGTTCTTGGTAAGTAGACTTACATACGTGTACGTAAAATCCAAACAACTTTATCATCCAACAACAAAATTAAATGCGATGCCGATTTTCCAATTACAGATACAAAAACAAGCAGGGCTCCCAGGGACCCCCATTTGGGGGGTGAAACACTAAAATTCTCAAGGACCCTCTAAACGAATGTGCAGGGGGTCCCAGGGATGCACTAGAAAAAATATTTTTAGCATGTGTAATGCCACTGGGACCCTCTATCCTGCCTCTAGGACTCTCTATGCTGTAAGTGAAGGAGTCCCTGGGACCACTTGTTTTGTGGGACGATTGGGAGCCCTGACAAGTACAAACAGGTATTTTCAAACTTGAGGTTAATCGTTCACTCTGTGAAACAGAGGGGGGGGGGGGGGGGTTAAGCAAAATTAGCCTAGTATGCATAAGCAGAACTAATAGACCTACGTCTAAACATACCAAATTGCCACGCTGTTGTTTTCCGTGCATGCATATATTTCAAACAGTGACATAAGCACAAGTAGCCAAAAGAACAACCTCTGGCTGAGAATCCAAAATATCCCTGTTATTATATAAAATTGAGTGCAAAACCATAAAATACAACACTTGATATTTGCAAAGTTTTTTTTATTTATCAATGCAAATATGGACAAAAGCTACCAAATCTATGCAGCTTTCTGTATTACTTAAAGACAAGATATCAAATTGAAAAATATATTGCATATATGAATATGGAATACCAAGCGTTTTCTGAGAAGTGGCGGTTATATCTGCCATTAATGGATTTATAGTTGATATAAAACAAAACTGCTTCTTTGTTCCTGTTTCTGGGGGGAAAGCTTTGGGAATATAAAATGCTTTTCTCTGTGACAAACCTATATGTCCTCTGCCTTCATTATTTGTTTACCGAGGTTATCCTTTCATTAATAATTACATATTATTCATATTCATATACTGTTTCTTAATATTCCTTTATTAAAGCAACATTCTATTCCTATGTTGAGGAATATATAAAGATATACAATATGTACATTATTGTTTGTTGATATGTTGCTGACATTACCATGTCTCAAACACTTTTTTGTTGTTGTTTGAATTATGCTATGTTCCTTGGAGAGAAAAAAAATAAAGAGAAAAAAAACCCACCAAAAACACACTTGCCTGATTGACGTTACTGTTGGGGTTGTTGCTGTCAGCAGCAGCAGCAGCAGCATTGGCAGCAGCATTGAGGAAGTCCACTCTCAACAGCATCATCTGCTGGATGCGGCCCGGCTGGTGGAAGATGGCGATGGGGCCCACCTCGAAGTCACCGTGCCGGGAACGGTTGGTGGCAGACATTTCTGGAAGGCCTGGTGCAGATACAATAAGGGTATCATAACTCTTTTGTTAAAACTGGTGGTATTAGTGATGATAATGGTGGTATAGTGGTGATTTGGTTTTCAGTGTTTTTCAAGGTTAAATAATGACAATAGCTGTGTTCTCACTTCGCTCTCTCTTTGTTGAAACTGGTGGTATTAGTGATGATAATGGTGGTATAGTGGTGATTTCGTTTTCAGTGTTTTTCAAGGTTAAATAATGACAATAGCTGTGTTCTCACTTCGCTCTCTCTTTGTTGAAACTGGTGGTATTAGTGATGATAATGATGGTATAGTGGTGATTTCGTTTCCAATGTTTTTCAAGGTTAAATAATGACAATAGCTGTGTTCTCACTTCTCTCTCTCTTTGTTAAAACTGGTGGTATTAGTGATGATAATGATGATATAGTGGTGATTTCGTTTTCAGTGTTTTTAAAGGTTAAATAATGACAATAGCTGTGTTCTTGCTTCTCTCTCTCTCTCTTCTGCCCGTCTCTGTTTTGGCCTGTCACTCTCTCTCTCTCTCTCTCTCTCTCTCTCTCTCTCTCTCTCTCTCTCTCTCTCTCTCTCTCTCTCTCTCTCTCTTTATTCCTCTTTCTTGATCTGTCTTTGTCTCTGTCCCCTGATTATATATCCTTCTGTTTCTCTTTCTCAACCTGATTTTCCCCAACAAACTCTCGACTCGACAGTCTGAGACAGTTAACAAAAATGGACGCATGGTAAGGTGGGGCAAAAAGGCCAAAACATCTGTTTTAGCATTTATTGCCACTTGACTTGTGTACAAATGATTCTGTCAAATTGTAAACGGTTAGGCTATGTTGTAGTGTGATTGGGCCTCTATCATTTACATCTAACACAAAATGTCTGTAGGTCGAAAGAGAAGAGAAAAAGGATTTTCTTTCCTTAGGGAGGGAGGGGAGAAGGGGGGGTTGGTGGGCGTTTTTCCCCCACCTTACCATACATGCCAGGGCTCACAAGGACCCCCATTTGGGGGTATATGAAGCACTACAATTCTAAAGGACCTTGTAAAAGAATGTGCAGGGGGTCCCAGGGATGCAAAAGAAAAATTCTTTTTAGCATTCGCAATACCACTAGGACCCTCTATCCCGCCTCTAGGACCCTCTATTCTGTAAGTGAAGCAGTCCCTGGGACTCCTTGTTTTGCGGGACGATTGGGAGCCCTGCATGTTTTGATTCAGTTCTACTCGTTCAATTCGTACCCTTTTTTCGGCTGAGGTTGGAGCGCCTGCGTCGCAGGGAGTTGAGGGAGACGAGGATGGCCAGTGTTGGTTCCACGCACTCCAGCCACACGGAGGCCGGCAGCCCGTCCACCAGTGGTTCCAGACAATGGGCGGGGTCTGTCCACAGCTTGCTGGGTTCCATCACAATCCCCCCTCTTTCCCTTCCCTGCTGATAAGGGACGGTGGTACTAGTAGTGGTTGCAGTGTTGGCGTTCGCTTTTCTAGTACCCTTCACGCCATCCTGAATGGTTGGCGTGCAAATTAACATTATTGAAGAAATAACAAAAAGGTCGTTGGACATTAGACTTTACCAATATCATTAATGAAACATGGTACTGGTATCCACACGCAACATCAAACATAACGTCGGATCCTTCAATGGGGACTTAAAGCAAGTCTGACCCGTGCGCTTTACGCACATGAAAAGAACACGGCAGACAAAAGTCGATAACAGCAGGGAGACATACCACTACCTCATACTCGTATGAACCAAATTGATAGCTAGGTTTCCAAGGTTGCTTGTTTTTGTTCTTTTGTAAACAAGTTTGTTCCTTAACTTCACACTACGAACAAACAAATAAATTAAAACACACACACACACACACACACACACACACACACACACACACACACACACACACACACACACACACACACGCGTGCGCGCGCAGAGCTGAGAGAAATTGGCGTGAAAATGTCCGCATGCTATACAACATACATGCATATATATGTATATTACACTATGAATGGATGGGTGGATGGATTGACAGATAATTGGGCCGATGGATATAGATGGTTGGATCAATGGTTGGATGGATTCATGGATTCAATAAATCAATCCATCGATTAATCCATGACCCAACCCGCACACACATTCCGCACAAACCTTGGTGTAATAAGATGCCACAGGTCTCTTACTGCAAGCCCTCAGCTCGTCGTTGGAAAACCCGTAACCGATCGTCAGCACTGGGACGCTCGCACGTGAATCGCGGAACTCCAGCAGTCCCTCAGCAAAGAGGGCCATCTCCAATTGCCCGAAGGAATCCATAACTGCCCCTCCTCTTCTTCCTCTTCCTCCTCCTCCGCCTCTTCCTCTTTCTCTATCAGGCAGAGCTTCAAGGTTGTTGTTATCGCAAAGTTCTAGGTTATCGGGGTCAAGATCGAGGTCGAGGTCACAGAATTGGCGGGTCTTTCTGACGCTGAGAAGAACGACGGGCGCGTGGTTGTTGTCTGGATCGACCGTACCTTTACTGGTGGGGGTGGTGGTAGTAGTAGTAGACGGGATGGCGGGTGAGTGGTGGTGGTGCTGGTGGTGATAGCGGTGCCCTGAGCTGGATGGAAAGAAGAAGAAGAAGAAGTAGAGGCAGGATGGGATGGGGTAGAGACTGAGTGGAGGGGGGGGGGGGGTGATAAGGATAGTTGCAAGGTTGGTATTAGTGTTGTTTTGCAGTGTCACTTTTAACTGATGTTGTTACTGTTGTTGCTCAAGGTGGTGTGGTTGTTGTCTTTGTTGTTGTTTTTA
The DNA here is from genome assembly GCA_017654935.2 of Phymorhynchus buccinoides. NCBI lineage: Eukaryota > Metazoa > Mollusca > Gastropoda > Neogastropoda > Raphitomidae > Phymorhynchus > Phymorhynchus buccinoides. The sequence continues at coordinate 31,071,634 of CM065690.1, forward strand.
TAGGGACTTTTTGTTGTTGTAGTTTTTAATTTTGTCGCTTAGGTGGGTGGGTGGAAGTGGCAATGAATAGGTGAAATGTCCTACTCTCTCTCTCTCTCTCTCTCTCTCTCTCTCTCTCTCTCTCTCTCTCTCTCTCTCTCTCTCTCTCTCTCTCTCTCTCTCAGAGCTCTCTCTCTCTCAGAGCTCTCTCTCTCTCAGAGCTCTCTCTTTCAGAGCTCTCTCTCTCTCTCTCTCTCTCTCTCTCTCTCTCTCTCTCTCTCTCTCTCTCTCAGTCTCTCATTATATGTCACTAGGACCGGTATGTTGTGGTTAATAACATTAACACTCGAACTCGCGTGTGCACATACGTACAAAAAGCATGAAAATCACAACAACAAAAACAAGAAGCAAACGTCACCAACCCAATAGCATGGAGGACTCTGGAAGAGTCTGTAAAGAAGACAGGGGAGACGGAATGGGTAGGGGGCAGATCCACCTCGCTGTCACTGAGGCTGCTGCTGGATCTGGATCTGGTGGATGGCTGCTTCCACGTCAAACAGCCCAGCAGGCGACCTGGGATGGGTCGGACCCACGAGAGAGGCATGCTCATAATATTGGACATGCAAGCAACAAGCGTGCATGAGCAAGCATATACGCGTACACATACGCGCGCCTACATCACAATCGCTCGTACACACATTCACAAACAAACACACACATACGCGCGCGCACACACACACACAAACGCGCGCACACGCACACGCACACACACACGTACACATACATACACAATCGCTCGTACACATACACACACACACACACATACGCGCGCGCGCACACTGACACACGCACACGTACACATACATACACACGCACACACAAACTTAGCCCGTAGACTCTCGCACGCACACAGAGAAAGAGAGACGGACGAGATAGAGAGACACAAATAGAACATCTCTGATGATCAGCTCTCCCAGGAGTTTTAATAATAATTTTATACACATGCAGGCATTTTACACCACCTCTACCGTATCCACTCGACCTCTATCCCCATAGTCTACAAACAACATTCCTCCCCTCTTCTTTTCCCTATCCTTATCTTTATTACTCACAAATGTCTCATATAGGCCCCTATGTGCCTGTGCCAGACCGGAGCACGTTACACAAATTCTTTATTCTCTCCCAGGAGTTGCTAGTTGCTTTTCTTTTCGACACTCCAGGGCTCCCAGCGACCCCCATTTGAGGGTCTATGAAGTACTAAAATTCTAAAGGACCCTCTAAAAGAATGTGCAGGGGGGTTCTGTTTCTGTGTAATAGTCGAAAGGGACACTCATCCCAGGGATGCACTAGAAAAATTCTTTTTAGCATTTGCAATGCCACTGGGACCCTCTATCCCGCCTCTAGGACCACATATACTCTATGTGAAGGAGTCCCTGGGACCCCTTGTTTTGCGGAACGCTTGGGAGCCCTGCACTCACCCAACCACCTGTGGTTCTTCCCTGGCCGTCCACCCCGGGGTATGGAGCGGGTCATGATGACACTGAGGCCCCTCCTCCAGACCTCTCCACTCCTTCGTTCGCCCCTCGCCTCCTGGGCTCACTTCAATCCCTTCTGCCCCTCCGTTGTTCTTGGTGATGGCGGGACAGGCTGGCTGTCACTATCAGGCGCAAGAACGGGGATTTTTTAGAATCCCAGTTAAATTTGTATATGAATTACTGTTTTGTTTCATTAGGTAGCTGATAGTGCTAATGACTGATTTGTTTTGAACAAATCAGAGAAAGACGGGAGGGGGGGGAAGAGAGAGAGAGAGAGAGAGAGAGAGAGAGAGAGAGAGAGAGAGAGAGAGAGAGAGAGAGAGAGAGAGAGAGAGAGAGAGAGAGAGAGAGAGAGAGAGAGATTTCTCCTTGGGAGATAATAAAATGATTTTGATTGATTGAAAGAGAGAGAGAGCATGTGTTTTTTCTCTCGAATATTTCTAGGTCCAAAAACATCAGAGCACAAATGCCTAATAATCACACCGCACTTTGATTGACAGGCTGAGTGCTATTTAATTTGATCACATGCAACTTTAGGTAAGTTTTCTTCTGGTAAGTCTAAAGGTCGCTGTGCACGTTAACATTTTTCACAAAATATCTTTATTTTCCACATGGCAACACAGTGTTAGGCCACTCATACTATGACTTACAACTCATTGTGTGGCCATGGAGAAATCGTAATATTTTGTGAATAATAATTGTTAACGTGTACAGAGACGTTAACCGTAACCAGGGTAGAATCTAATGTCAGGGGCGCAGCATCCATGTCAGGTACTCAGACAAGAGCCTGGCCACTTTTTTTCGCTTGAAACCCCCCCCCCCCCCCCCCCCCCCCCCCCCCCCCCCCCCCCCCCCCCCCCCCCCCCCCCCCACACACACACAATTTGCATTAACAAAAACTGCATTTTTCTGCTTTTAAGCATCATTTAGAAGCATCACTCCGTCTCGACCATAAAACTACCCCAAGCTTCTGTATGACTAGTCTACATATAATAAGCGCATAGAGCTCCACATTGGTGGAGGAATGCGCTATATAAATGATTCACTATTATTATTATTTATTATTATTAATAATAATACTGAACATTTATATAGCGCTTTACTCCCTTTGCAGGGAGCTCAAAGCGCTTTACATAGACAATAAAACACAAATAAGTCATTATGCACATGACTCACTACAATCAAATTAAATAATGAAATATGCATACAATAATATGCCAAACATTTGATTTTTGTAATCCCGTAATCCGAAAATATGGTTTTACGCCCTCTTCGGCCTTTCGGCCATGTGGGGCATTTGTAAATACATGTACAAAGATGGTGGGAACAATACTGGAGGCAATACCCGGAGGCAGTGCTAAACAAGTAAAGTCCCGATTTTTAATAATGCAGATATGTGTAGCAGTAACCACTCCTCGGCTAAACCTCATTGGCTATGGTACCACCACAAGAATATAATAATCCCGTAATGTTAGCTACAGTGTCAATCTTTATGATGAATTCGGACACAATGTAAAGCATTTGAAATGAATAAAACAAATTGAACAATGAGCACTCGTCTAGTAGAAAGAAACTTACGCCTGAAGAAAGGACAGAAATGGAAACGAAGTGGTTTGCTTTGTTCCAGATTTCCTTGTGTGTGGTGCGAAGGTGCCAAGGCACCACACTCCAAAAAGCCTTATTATTACGTCAGAATTAAGTTGTAAGCTGTAACTTGACGTCACGAGATAGGTTAACACGTCACGCTAGATAGGCATCTTCCTTGTTGATTTTATTTGTTCCAGAAAGCACTGACACATAGTAAACTTCTGCGAGACAAAATCCCTTTCTTTTATGCATCAGAATCGTCAACAAGATTAGATGACGGAGGATGCCTCAAGAAAGAAGAAGACCATTTTTTATTTATATTCTAGATAAAAACAAAGTGCGTGCGTGCGTGTGTGCGTGCGTGCGTGCGTGCGTGCGTGCGAGCGTGCGCGACACATTCTGTATTAATTTGTAACAGTCTTTAACTGGAGCGTTTTTGTCGTTACAAAAACGAAATAAGTCTTACTCAAACGGTCCAGGTGCCTTATATTCTATATTAGTAACGGTCATTACATGATGCGTAACCATCGTTACAACAGCGAATTAGTCTCTTTTCAAAAGTTTTGAAGGCTTCAGACTCATCATAGTATTATTCTTCTGTAACAGTCGTTACATGGTCCGTAACTCTCGTTACACAGTGTGTAACGGCCGTTACAGCGGATTAATCTCTTTTGAAAAGTGTTGAGGCTTTGAGACACATGTTCTTTATTTGTGTACCAAAACGCTCCAGTTACAGACTGTCGATGCAAGAGCGAACTATTCTCTATTCAAAGATTTCGAGCGCTTACATAGACAAATTCTACATAAGTAGGCTTAACGATGGTTACACGTTGCGTACCGGTCGTTACATAGTGTGTAACAGACGTTACACAGTCCGTTACAGTCGTTGCAACAGAGGCTTAAGGCTCATAGAGTTGGTGAGTTAGTGATTTTGTGTGTGTGTGTAGGCTATGTGTGTGTGCACGCGCGCGCGTGTGTGTGTGTGAGAGAGAGAGAGAGAGGGTGGTGTGTGTGTGTGTGTAACATTCTTTAATTAGTGCGTTTTGGTCATTACAACAGTAAAATAATCTCTATTCAATCGTTTTGATTGCCTACAATGACACATTGTATATGAGTAACGATCGATCGTTATGTGTGTATGATTGTGTGTTTTAAGTGCGCATGTGTGTTTTAAGCGCGCAATGTGTGTGTATGTGTGTGTGCGTGTGTGTGTGCAGTGTAACAAATTAAGTGTGACATTTTTCAGTGAGAGGGTTAGTGTGTGTTTGAGTGAGAACCAAAGTGATCGAGTAAATGAGATATGGATTAAGAGAGACAGACAGAGAGAGAGAGAGAGAGAGAGAGAGAGAGAGAGAGAGAGAGAGTTTGAGGGTGCTTGCGAGTGAAGACATTTTTTGCAATTTCATTCTTGTTCAATTCGTTTCTTGTTTATTGAATGTTATTGTCTGTTACTGTAGGCCAATATATTTTTGTTCAATGTAAGTACCATTTTATATAGTTAATCTGACAATAAATTGTGTGTGTGTGTGTGTGGACGCTCGCGCATGCGTGCGAAAAAATACAATTATTCCGAGGGCTTCACTTATCACATTTTATACAGGTAGAGGGCTTAAAACGAACTATTCTGTATTTATATCGGTGGTTACACAAGTTTGTAATGGTGTTTACGTGTGTAAAGCTATAGGCCTACTTGATCATTTTGAACGGTCGATATACGGTTTGTAACAGTCGTTACAACTCAATACTTTTCTATATCCATACAGTGTTTTCATACCTAATGTGTGCTCGTAACGGTTCGTACAAACTGCAAAACAGTATTCATACCACAGCATTATAAGCTATTAGTGTGTGTGTGTGTGTGTGTGTGTGTGTGTGCAACATAATATATATTTGTAACAGTCTTTATAACTAGTGCAGTTTGGTCGTTACAAATCTGGAATAATCTTTATTCAACCGTTTCGAGGCCCTTTTATTCTATATAATATTAGTAACAAGTAGTAAACTACTACAGCAAAATGATCTCTCTTCAAAAGTGTTGAGGTCTTCATACACATAATTATTCTTTGTCTGTAACGTCCGTGACATGGTCAGGTGGTCACGTGCGTAACGGTCGCTTCACATTGCGTAACTGTAACCTTGCTCAGGTTAAAAGACAGACAGACAGCAAGAAAGTACTAATACAGGACAGACCTACGTGGAAGGGACAAAAATGGTAGAATGGGGAAACTCACCAGAGTTTGGGTTTGGTGATCGAGGTAGAAAAAGGGAAGGATTTATATTTTGTTTTGATGAAGGTACGTGGAAATTGGAATTAACACAGGTAAAGAAACAGGAAAGTTTTGAATTAATCAACAATATTATTGTGTGAAAAATTAGTGGGTTTTTTTTCACTCAATCTGATATTACATCAAGATATTAAAAACATTCATAAAGAAAACAAACAAACAAAAACAAAAATCCAGAGAGAGAGAGAGAAAGAGAGAGAGAGAGAGAGAGAGAGAGAGAGAGAGAGAGAGAGAGAGAGAGAGAGAGAGGTGTTCTTTTTCGTAGTCTCTTAATACAAGTTGCATTTCTTCTCCTTCGATCATTGTATTGGGGTTCAACGGTTGTACAGTGGAACCTCCCTTATAAGACTCCCTCCCACATAAGACCTACTTCTCTGAGACATTGCCCTTCTTTGTAAGTATTAAAATTACCTCCCTTATCAGATCTCATTTTGGATGGTTTTTGAAGGTCTTATAAGGGAGGTTCCACTGTATTTTTGGTAAACTAGTATTAATAGTAGGGCTTGAGATTGTGGTGGTGGTTGTGTAATTTTGTAAGTTCTAATAGTTTGATAATTCGTCATTGTATATTTTAGTGTTATCATTTTAAGCAAGTTAGGCTTATCCTCATCCCAAAAGTTTTTTTTTTTCTCTCCACATATTAACATTAAGTATTAGTTTGTCAATTGTTCTGTTACTTAATTAATTTAAGTTAAAACCCTTTCACCGCCAAAGTCGCATTTTAGTACCACAGTGATTTAATACCTATGTCATTAAAAGGCATCAAATTGGGGTCTATTATCCAAAGACCCCTTTGTCTTAGTGTTAGGAAGTAAGGATAGACCTTATTTTATATATATGTATATGTCACAGAAGAGTCCACAATACTTCAGATGGATTTTTGTTCTCTACCCAGCCAGGTAAATTTAATGGACATTTTTGGCTGAAATATCGCTGGCGGTGAAAGGGTTTTAAGGACGGACTGTGCCCAAAATGCCATATTCTTATTGCTTTGTTTTGTGTACTAAAATGTTTTGATTTCAATTTCTGTGTTTTTTGGTTGGTTTTATTATTGTTTCTCAAATTCTTTCCAGCTGTGTGTCTATTTGACTTTCAAACTCTGTTTGCATGCATGTCTGTCTGTCTGCCTGCCTGTTTATTTATCTGTGTGTGTGGGGGGGGGGGCTGTCTCCCTCTGATAAATGCAATAAACACACACATATAATAATTAAAATAATAACAAAGAAAGCTTATATAGCGCACATTCCAGGCTAACTGCTCATGGCGCTTTACAAAAAATACATTTAACCAAATCACATCAATGCACATGCTCGCACGCACACAAGCACACACTGACGAACACAGCATATCATTTACATGCGCATGCACACATACATACATACATACATACGTATATACACGCATAAAGAATCACCAGTACACAAACAGTCTTTCTTATTAAAAAAAAAAAAAAATTGTCTCCTGAAGATTCAAATTAATAAATATCATGTGTGTATGTATCTGTACATGCAAGTATGTGTGTGTGTGTGCAAGAGAGAGAGAGTGTGTGTGTGTAAATATTAAAATAATAATTTCCACTTGCGTGCTGCAAGCCTTCCAGCTTTTAGGCGGCCCGGAGTGTACTACTCCTGTCCTACAGAACTGGGAATTAAACAAATGAAACTCCCCAGAAGCAAACTTTGCAGACGCACAACATTAATGAGAACATGAAACACAAACATTAGGGTTTCAACACTTTTATTGTACAAAAAGTGGAGGTAGCTAAGCAAGTCAACACAGCGTTGAAATAAAAATGCATCTGTTTTCTCTATTTGAGGATTCTTATTCTAAAATTCACTCTTCCAATATTTCATATAAACATCCATGCATAAACCCATGTGCACACACCCAAACAGACTAACAAAGAACTGACGGATGAGTTTTTGCAAGAAACACGTCGAGATCACCAGAAAGACAGCCTTTTCAAGGATCAAAACACTCACTTTGCTCTGGTTTCCTAGAAATCAAACTGTCATAATGGCGATTCCTCCTTGGCGGAGTTGCCGGAGAGAGAAACCATTTTGGACGGGGTGGGTGGAGGACGCTCAGTGGTTGAAGCTTTTTCTTCTTAGTAGTGTGCAGTTTTTGTTTTTTAAAGGAGCTATTTCCTTTTGGTAAACTGTAAACAAAAAGGCTTGTTTTGTGGACATTTCGTAATTTGGTCTAAGCGACTGAGGCGGCCATTATAAAACAGAAGGCACATTCCTTCTCTTTCACTGGAAGAATTTGACTTCCAGCACCTCCAACAAGGAGGAATCGTCGATTTGACGGTTTGATTTCTAGGAAACCAGAGCAAAGTGAATGTTGCTATCACTGTAAAGGGTGTTTTCCTCGTGATCTTGACGCGTTTCTTGCAAAAACTAATCCGTCAGAGTGCCCCTTTAAAAGTTTTAATCAAACGTTAACATCCTACAAGACTATGAACATGACTGTACCAATGAAACAAATTATGCCAACAGAAAGGTGAACTGAGTTTCCTAATAACCTACGAGGGATCTTCAACCTAACTCACACTATCATAATCATTCACAAGCAGTAAACATTCTGTAAAGTATACACTAGCCTGTCTTCTACAAGCATGTTTTCAGATCTAAATGTATTGTTCTGCGACAATGCATACAATTTGTAACAACCCTTTTTTAGACGCAACATCTTCATAAGATTCGCCTTGTCAAAAATGATCATGCTATGAAATGTAAAAAATAAAAGTTTGGCAGAATTTGCCCAAACCTGATTTACTTCTTGCAAGATGCATTGATTTTAACCCCTTGACTGCCACATAACGTATCACGTACAGGCTTGATGACATCATGAAATTAAGAGAAATAACAACGGGATGCAGTTTACAGCTCTTAAACCTCCATAAAAATTGCCAGAAGCGTTTCTATCTCCAAACCATTTTGGCTGATTGACTTGTTAACAATTCTGCATGGATGCAACTGGAGAAAATCCAAAAACAGGCAAGGCAGGGGTCCAGGGGCCGCCCAGGCCCCTGGCAGGACCCCTGGGGGGTCAGGGGGGCAAAGCAAAATCATACTCAATTTGAAGCTTATTCCAGGCTTGTAAAGTGATAATTCACTATTTTCTCCCTTGAACTTTGAATCAATTTTGGTGGGGGGGGGGGGGGGTGTCAAAATTTGCCTGGTTTTCAAATTTTGAAAAACAGGCGCCGCCTTGTATCCGAGGCAAGGTTGCATCCATGATTCTGGCAGTCAAAGGGGTTAAAGATGCTACAACTTTCATACAGATTTACAACTGTATCTTCATTTATCTCTGTCAAAGAAGATAGAATCTCAACAAAAGGTTGTTCTTTCGACAGAATAATCTCTTGTACTTTTTTTTAATCCATGTGGATATCGCGCCTTTCCACAGTCTGCTACGAAGCAGCCTGTCTGGCCAAAACATCTTTGACGAAGGGGTTCTCTTTGGCATCCACCTCTGCCTTCAATTTCTGGATTTCGGCGTACAGCTCTTCTGAAGATGCGCATGAGGTAGCCAGCTTCTTGGCCTTGCTTAGAAAGTCTTGGATGATCTCTTCTCCTTCCTGTGGAACCAAAAGAAAGAGTACTTTATTTTATGGACTAGTATGAGACGCACCCCCCAACTTTTACACAAAATTATTTTGTTCCTCTAGTTTCTTATTTCTTATTTATGTAGATATTGTGTGTATTTTTGTGCTAGACCTTTCAAATAACCCCCTAGAATCTCAAACAATACGTGAGATCTATCTTTTAAAGACCCCCCACATCACGTGTCACATTCCCTCTTATGCTTGGAAGATTTCTTAAGATTTCTTACCAACTATAAGAGGGAAAACCATGATTTTGACAAGTGACGTGGTGGGTCTTTAAGATCTGAAACTGGGGGTGAGATGACGCATTAAAATGATGATTCGTACGTCAAGTCTTCTGCTTGGCCTATCTAGGCTAACTTAATGCCAATAGGCCAAATTGGAGTCGCTAGCCTTGATATAAAATTCTACAAGATCGTGAAATCTCCTCGCTCATTGGCAGATTCTTTTCTCAGCATTCAATCATGTCCTTTCATACACTTGATTTTTTTTTTATTAACAGGGGAAGTGAGCTGGAGTTCTTCCCATGGTCTTGTCAGGGCTCCCAGGGACCCCCATTTGGGAGTCTATGAAGTACTAAAATTCTAAAGGACCCTCTAAAAGAATGTGAGATGCACTAGTAAAATTCTTTTTAGCATTCGCAATGCCACTGGGACCCTCTATCCCGCCTCTAGGACCCTCTATACTGTAAGTGAAGGAGTCCCTGGGACCCCTTGTTGTGCGGGATGATTGGGAGCCCTGCTTGTCTCAACTCTTTAATTAACTCTTCTAGCACCATGGGCGAATGTATTAGCCCAGTACATCACACCTCAGTCCCACCAAATGCAAAGACATTCACTGCCAAATACCCTGCCATGTGTTTGTCTATTTTCAGAGCTTGTGTCAGTGATTTTGTTCTGTTAAAGCAAAGCATGCGCATTTCAAAAAAATAGGTACCCCCTTCTTGTTGGTTGAGATGCAACAGACAACCAAGAACGTCAAAAAATACACGACGCTAGAAGAGTTAAAATTTGAAACTGAGGGTCAAAATACCCCATAAAAACTGAAAAAAAGGGGGTGAGCATATCCCTTAAGAGAGGAAAAATTCAGTAACCAAGACATCATTTGTCGTATTATACGGTGCAGGGGTCTCAGTGTGGGGAAAAAGTAACGCATTATAGTCTAAATACGGTATGAAAGTTGTTAGTTAGTTAGTCTGTTATAGTCCCGTCAACAGCTATGGTTATCTCAGGACTGTCACCGCATAAAGTTCGACCACGTATAGCAAAACACAAATCCATGAATCTTAACGTACAAAACCTGAAAACAAAAAATGTAGTACAATTAATAACAGGACACTTCCATCATTATACCCTATAGCACATAAGTCCACACAGTGCTGGAAACGTGGAGCCACACTACTCTCATTTATTGGATCTGGTTACAAAAAAAGGATAACAAGCTAGTAATCTAAAATACATAAAAAAAGGCTATATAAGCAAATATGCACTGCAGAATGGACAACAGATGCTCACTCAAGTGCGTAACATCTCACGTGTGAACGCCAGTGTACAATAAAAAAAAAACTGGCATGTCAAAGACTGTAAAAAGGAAAAATGTGGAAGGGTTTTATAGAAAAAATGCAGGAGAATGGACCAATAAGGCAGAAAGAAGTAGACGCCAGAAAGCAAAAAGAAGAGAAAAGGCAGAGTCAAAGAGAGTGATAGAGTGGGGGAAGTTACTAGCATATAACTTCCAGAAGAAGGGGGAACTATTTCTGCTGAAAGACCCCCCGGTATATGAAAGTTGTTAACATGCTGAAGTAGTTAAGAATTTCCTGTAAAATGGACAATAAAAATATTGATTGATTGAAACATGGCACTGGCCAGCAGTAGATAACAAGCACGGGCAAAAGGGTAATAAAAGATGATGGTGGATGGTGGATAATCACAATAGGTTGTAGTGTATGAAAGAGAGACAGAGACAGAGATGGTGGATACTCAAAATGGGTTGAAGTTTGTCACACACAGAGAGAGAGAACACTAACTGGAGAAACTCTAGGGAAATGCAAAGAACAATAACTGTGGAGATGGCAGCCTATCCCATACATCCACAGCAGGTCCCACCTGTTTGGCCATTTTCCGTTTCTTCACGGCCGGCTCGTCGTCTCCCTCCAGTTGGGTTCCCGTCACGTTCAGCGACTGAAAATCTTCCAGCTCGTTCGCCTTCTGACGAGCGCACTGCAAGAACAGGGGGGTTAGTGAGGATAACATAATCATATCACACACATGAAACGCACAAGATAAAATCATGGAATCAACCTCTGAAAAGCACATACATACTGCAAACCTCCGCTAAGACAGGTAGACAGTTCAACAGCTCAACATCGGCTGCGCTGTTAAAGGGATACCGAGTTTAAAGAATTATAAATTCCCTGGAATCAGTTTCAAGCTTCTCTTTCATTTGACAGAATTAAGACACCACCACTCCACCCCAAAAAAAAGAAAAAGTTGTTGCCCGTAGATTACCTTATTTTAATAAAATAAAAAATGTATCAATTTGTTTGTTTCATACTGGTATACGTGTAAACTGTAATTTTCTTTTATCAAAATCTGTTAAAACTTTACAGCAATCTTGATAAATTCACAGAACAGTAAAACTACAATAGATGTGGATGACTGATAAATTAAAAACAAAATTAATTGAACATTTAAAATAAGTCAATCAGCAGACACTCTAATATTCATGAAAATTACACCTAAATCTGTTTTAAACAATTTCAGAATTTTTTTTCACAAAAATAAAGAAACAAAGACAAACAGAATTGTTTCCTTGGAAGAGTTAGAGAGCATGTTTAACTTACGCATATGTTTACCAACACGTGACACAATGAAATTTTACGCTTAACGTAAGTCACCACTGCTTTTATACATGTATATGCCATGAATTCACATAAATAATAACTGTGGCTAATACTGCATATGGCATGCTGACCCGAGTCCAGACCTGCCTGCCTTCTAAACTCGAAATGAGTAGTTTCAACCTCAAAATGAGTAGTTTTGGAACAAAATGTGCAGTTTGAGGTAAAAAATATTTTGCGTCATTTAGTGACATAAATGACGTGTGACAATGTTGTGACATATTGTAAATTAACCGCCATGACATGGTGCATAAAAATACAGAAGCCATATGGGTGCTGTTTCTTCTCTCAGAACAAATCCAACACTCATCATGGCTTGGGTTAATGGTTCATTGACTGTCAATTTAGTCAGGAGATTTGCTTTTCAGTCATTGTTCAGTGTCATAAATGAGTAGTTAGCACGCTTCAAAATGCATAGCCACACTCAACAATGTGTAGTTGAGTAGTTTAGTAGCAAAAAATATGTAGTTTTCTATGGTCAAACCACAGTGTAGGCAGGTCTGTGAGTCCAGAGTGGTGGAAGAATTATAAATGAGAGAATAGAGAAGAGGTGTGTGTGGGGTGGGTGGGGTGGTGGGGGTGGAACAGGAAGATGTTACTCTTTGTTTTGCTAGCAATGTTATACACTATAGCAAGTGGTGTTCAAGACAGCCATCCTCTTACCTCCACTACATGCTTGGGAAAGTGAGCAAGCTCGGCAACATGGATGCCAAAACTCTGGTCGCACACCCCTGCACAACAGTCATCGCTGTCAATTACATCACGATTTATGAGCTGATGCTGTGATATGAATGCATCATTAGTCATGTACCTATTCAAAACAGTGCAGCCCGCCTCATACTGCGCAAGCACAAGCGTGATCACGTCACGCCACTTCTGAAGGAGCTCCATTGGCTCCCTGTGCAGTCCCGCCTTCAGTATAAGCTGGCTGTCCTATCCTTCCGTCACTTTGAACAGACCCTTCCGCCTTACCTCTCCAGTGGTCTTCACACCTGCACTCCTTCCCGCTCACTCAGATCCTCAAACACCAAACTTCCGAAAGTTCCAAAAACAAATCTAAAATCATTTGGTGACCGCAGTTTGTTTCAGTGCCCCTGCTGTTTGGAATTCCCTCCCAGTCGATCTCCGTCATGAACCAACTCTCTCCGGTTTCAAAGCTAAACTCAAGACTCACTACTTTCAAAGCTCATTCGGTTTGTACATTTTTCCTTCTTGATCTTGTACCTGGGTGAATGATTGGATAATAATGTCTTGTGTAACTGCGGGTGTATCAGTGAATGGAAGCACCTTGAGTGTAAAATAATTATAGAAAGGCGCTATAGAAATGCTATAAATTATCATTATTATATCCATGAAAAGAAAAAAAGCCAACTGTGCATGGATAGAAAATTATGAAACTATCATAACAAAATAAAAATTCTGTATACATTTTTGAAAGTGCGCCTTATAATATGACGTTCCTTTTAGTCTGAAAATAAGGTACCAGATTTTTGGGACTATAAGGCGCACCTGGTATATTAAACGCACCCCCTAAATGTACACAAAGTACAGATTTTGTTATCAACATTTCTTACTATATTTTTAGTCATATTATAAGGCGCAGTGGTCTCAGTCTGGGAAGAAAAGTGTTGCCTGATAGTCCGAAAAATATGGTAACGTTCAAACGCAATATCACAAGAAAACGACCCTATATAGGAACAATACAGTGGAACCTCCCTTATAAGACCTCCCATTATAAGACTCCCTCCCATATAAGACCTACTTCTCTGAGACATTGCCCTTCTTTGTAAGTATTAAAATTACCTCCCTTATGACCCCTTCCTTATAAGACTTCATTTTGGATGATTTTTGAAGGTCTTATAAGGGAGGTTCCACTGTACAAAAATCACTAACTGAGCCATACGTTCGACTTCTACGTTTATTGTAGTTCAATGTTCTGAAGTATTCTCTCATGTTCAATATCTAGTGCACTACCAACCTGGCCTGACCCTGTACAGCAGGGTCAAAGTGTCGTTTGAGGTCAAGGCCGTGACATGGAGGTTGTTGACAGTGGGGACGACGTCAGCCAGTGCCGTCAGTTCGTGGAAGTGAGTGGCGAACACGCAGAAACAGCCGATCTTGTTGGCAATGTAGCTGTCAACAATAGCAAACACCATTTTATTAAAATTACAATACAGTGGCGGAAGCCCCCCCCCCCCCCCCCCCCCCCCCTCCCACCCACCCACCCACCCTTCTCTCTCTTTCCCAAATACATTCTACAAATAATTTATTAACCCTTTCGCCGCCAGCCATTTTTCAGCCCAAAAATACCATTTTATTAAAATTACAATACAGTGGCGGAAGTCCACCTCCCCCCCTCTTTCCCAAATACATTCTACAAATAATTTATTAATTCATTCCATTCCATTAGAAACATTTTGTTTCTGTGAAGCAATTATTTTGACTCAACAGTTTCAAAAGACGTACCATGCCATATAAGTCTCAGCAAGACTTTTGTTGATTTTTAGTTTTTTGTTGTTGTATTAACACATGTTCTCACTTCATTACTCAGTAATGCATAAATAAATGCCAACCACCATTCATTCATCTCGACAACAGGACAACATTTATGAAGTGCTCAGTGGCATTCAAACACATGCACATACACACACACTGACACTCTCTCTCTCTCTCTGCATAATTTTTCAATCTGATATCATTTTGATTAAGAACAACCTTGCTTTCGGTGTAAGATCAAAGTTGATTAAGCTTAAAATCATATAGTGCAGAGACATAGAAAGAAACTGCAGATTGACTCAAATACGGAAGACATGGAATACCTTTCAAGCCTAGAGAAAGAAAGAAAATATAAAATAAGATACTCATATGAAAAACTGGTTTATCAGCTGAGCAAAATAACAAAGCGTACATACTCTGATATTGCCCAGGCCAGGCCAAATCCATCATATGTCGATGTTCCCCGCCCCAGTTCGTCTATGATGATGAGAGAATCCTTAGTCGCTGACTGAAAAATCAAAGCGCGCTTTATTCATACACATGATTATAGAAAATTGAATACTGCAACTTAGTCATCACTTGCCCTTAAGAATTTTTTTTCTCCAAAATTCAAAACATTATGCATTCATCTCTCTTTTGGATGTTTGTAAACATCTATGGCCGTTGTCCTTTTACTTTCAAAGAAGTTCCATTGATAAAATTTTATGCAAAGATTTTGATTTGAATGAAACAATTTTTTGCAATTTTTAAAAATGAAAACACATCAAGAAGGTAAAAAAAAGAAGTAACAAATTTAATACAGATGCAAACAAAGAAAACTCGTTGACCCCTTCCCTGCCTGGTCCCGTGTCTGATGGCTTTTTGTCTTAGACAAGTCAGAAAAGATATTATCTCTAGACCATTTTTTTTTTCAGATTAAGTCAAACAGGTCTCTTTTTTCATGTTATCATTAATAAAGAAGGTAAATCCTCCCATGTTCTCTGACAGCGAAGGGGTTAATAGTAAAGATAAGCCCCTTGACTGCCACATAATATATCCTGTACAGGCTTGATGATGTTTCTGATGTTGTCATAAGGTAACAACTCCAGGATGCAGCTGTTTGCTGTGCAACAGTCGGGAGGGTTATACCTCCAGACCAATTTGCCAGATCAACTCTAACTATTCTCTTTTTGAACATAAAAGTTGTGGGGTTTTGGGGTTTTTTTCTCAAATTTTTCCTGGCAGTCAAGTGATTAAGTGATACATTTTATTTTAAATCTCACAAACAAACACACTGATACACACAGAGAACCACACAGTCAAGGCACCTGAACCCCCAACATAAACATGGTAACCAAGATGAAGCTGACTGACGCAAAAACCAACAACCACTCGGAACAAGACCACCACAGCCCCCCCCACACACACACACACACAACTGACCCTGAGGATGGATGCGGTCTCCAGCATCTCGGCCATGAAGGTGGACACCCCCTTCAGCTGGCTGTCTCCGGCCCCCACCCGGGCCAGCACACAGTCCACCAGGCTCACCTCCGCCTCCGCACAGGGCACGTAGCACCCCAGCTGGGACAGCAGCACCGCCACACCCACCTACAACACACACACAGGGTTCGTACAGATTGTGGTGCGTGGTCCGTTATTGCTCACAGTAGCTTTTCTCAGCTCCTTTCAGTTCATGCCTTTTGCTAACACTCGTCACCAGCATAAACGAATTTAAGGTGCTTTATCCATTAGGCTTACATTGTTTTATATGGTGGCATTGTTTTATATGGTGGTATGCCACTTGTAAGGTCTTTTCCAATCCCTAACCACAATCAATTATAAGAATATTTGTCGCTGTTGAAAGAAATAACTCTGTGGAAAACTGAAAGAAGCTAGAATGAGGGGAATTCGTGTACTGTGATGTTGAGAATGTTGTTGTTGTTGGAGTGGGTTCATATTATTACGTCCAAGAGAAGGCACACTGACTACAGACAGCCATATACGCAAGGTACGTTTATTTATTACAGTAACTACACAGTAGAATAGTAATATCGTCTCATCCAAAAGACTCCACATTCAAACCATAAAGCCTAGTGCAGAGTGACAGGAACAATCCCCTGTACCCAGGTTCGAACTCGGGTTTACTCGATACAAGGCGAACGCGTTACCTATGTGCCACTCTTACACCATATATATTACGTTTTCTTCCTTTGCATGACGAATGCCCCTTTTGAGAGCGGTAAGAGAGACTGTTTAGACACAGAGAGAGAAACAGAAACAGAGAGACAGATAAACAAACAGATACAGGAAAGAACAGGGGGAAACGAGAACTGACCGATCTGATGTAGGTGGACTTGCCTCCCATGTTGGGTCCAGTGATGATGTGGAACATTTGCTCATCTGTGACAAACCACACACATCAACAACAGTGTGACAAAACCACAATGTTCTCATAATTACACTAGCACTAGTAGTAGGTGTCTTACTAGCCAGAGTGTGTAAATATCTGTACCGATGATTGTGTTAAGTTTGACACCGCATGGTGATATTTGCACCAAATCTGAAAATAGTAGTCCGTGAATTGAGAAAGCCAAAGGTGAAATATATACCCACCAAAATATTTCCTCTGGAAAATTTGGTGTTTTTTGTTTGTTTTAACAGGGTTCCCAGGGCTTTCAGCTATCCCCAAGTAAGGACCTTGTAAGGACCTGTAGTCCTAAGGATAATCTGCATATTTTAGCCGACGATCTTCAAAGGAACACTTTCCCAGCATTGTGAACAATGTCTAAGCAGATACAAAAACTATGGCTGACACAGATATACGCGTTTTCTCGCAAAACGACACCAGAATAAAGAACAAGATTTTAATCCAAATATCTCTCGACAACTTGCGATGCATCGTTCGTCTGCTAAGCGGTCAGTTGAAACGGGAAGGTGGGGGAGGGGGATCTGCTCCACTTTACCCTTGCTGAGCGATGTTTCTCAAGTGTAAAAGTGCTGCTTCTGCGATCTATTTTGAGTATGGTCTTGCTGCTCAGGGCAGTTTTTGGCAGCTGTCAGGACTTGTAAGGACCTTGAAGTGAATGTAAGCACTTGTAAGGCCTTACTTGGAGATTTCAATTGGTCAAAACTTATAAGGACTGGTAAGGCCCCTATGAACCCTGTTTAATGTCAATAAAATCTGAAAATCATGTTGAGATCACCCTTCAAGGGGATGACAGGACTTCCGTACAAACAGTTCCCCCACCTTCTAAAAGTTCTATGCTTGTAACTTCCTCTAATCTGTCAGTGTCACTCTCTTTGACTGCCTCTTCCCTTTGCTTACCGTCATCTGCTATCTTTCTGCCTTACTGGGCCATTCTCCTGCCTTACAAAGACTTTCTCCAACCAAAGTCGGACATGCTAGGCCTATTTCTTAGTTAGGCGCATAACGGCAGCATGATGCATCTGCGCTCATATGACAGGAACTGTCTGAGCCATCGAAGAAGATGTTAGGATCACAGGCTGAATGTGAAATCATGTGTCATCTAATGATTTGTGATGGCTACTACTGACAAAAAATAATCAATGCATATTATAAAAATTGTATTGGAAGCATTTTCTATGCAAACTTGTGTTAAGCTGAAGTACTATTAAATCAAGCCACTTCAACTATAATACATACCCTGACAGGTTCTAAATCAGTACAGCAGATGTCAAGTTTAAACTTTTTTATGGAAGTTTAAGGCAAAAACCATCGAGCGGAAGCTGGAAGTGTTCCAAACCAAGTGTCTGCGATGAATCCTGAAGACCTTCTGGCCCAACACCATCTCAAACGAAGACCTCCGCAAGACCAGAGCAAGAGTTATACTAACATGCTTAAAAATCGTCTGGATGCATTACCAAATTTTTTAGAAGTTTTTAGAAGCTATGACTAATAATTTTATTATGATGCTTTATTAGGAAAGTTTATGCCACATCAACCTTGACCGAAAGGAAACAAAATTACCAGAAAATACATAAAAGATGGGACTGTTTTAAAAAGCTTCATGGCTTGTTTGGTCCCAACCTACCTACCTACCTAAGAGTTGCAACTCTGCCCGAGACCATCCAGGCTTGGATGTGGAGGTGGTAAGGTCACATCTGCTGCATGTCACCAGAATCACTACCCAGATCAAGTGGCTCTACGCTAGACACCACCACAGGGGAAAAGAAACCGAGGGCGGCCAAAAGAAACCTGGAGAAGGACGATGGAAAAAGAGCTGAGGGGCAAAGGACTATCTCGGGCAACAGCCCCCAACGTAGCAGCAGACAGTCAGGTGAGATCGCTTGCCGTCGCTTCAAGCGCCAGACGGCACAGAGAGAATGAGTGAGTGAGTGAGTGAGTTACAACAAACATTTAGAGGACTATCTTGAGCAACAGCCCCCAACGTAGCAGCAGACAGAGTCAGGTGGAGATCCCTTGTTGATGGGCAAAGTAAAGGACTATCTTGAGCAACAGCCCCCAACGTAGCAGCAGACAGAGTCAGGTGGAGATCCCTTGCTGAGGGGCAAAGTAAAGGACTATCTTGAGCAACAGCCCCCAACGTAGCAGCAGACAGTCAGGTGGAGATCCCTTGTTGATGGGCAAAGTAAAGGACTCTCTCTGGCAACAGCCCCCAACATAGCAGCAGACAGAGTCAGGTGGAGATCCCTTGCTGAGGGGCAAAGTAAAGGACTATCTTGAGCAACAGCCCCCAACGTAGCAGCAGACAGTCAGGTGGAGATCCCTTGTTGATGGGCAAAGTAAAGGACTCTCTCTGGCAACAGCCCCCAACGTAGCAGCAGACAGTCAGGTGGAGATCCCTTGCTGAGGGGCAAAGTAAAGGACTATCTTGAGCAACAGCCCCCAACGTAGCAGCAGACAGAGTCAGGTGGAGATCCCTTGCTGAGGGGCAAAGTAAAGGACTCTCTCTGGCAACAGCCCCCAACGTAGCAGCAGACAGAGTCAGGTGGAGATCCCTTGCTGAGGGGCAAAGTAAAGGACTCTCTCTGGCAACAGCCCCCAATGTAGCAGCAGACAGAGTCAGGTGGAGATCCCTTGCTGAGGGGCAAAGTAAAGGACTCTCTCTGGCAACAGCCCCCAATGTAGCAGCAGACAGAGTCAGGTGGAGATCCCTTGCCGTCGCCTCAAGCGCCAGAGAGTATGAGTGAGTGAGTGAGTTACGACAAACATTTAGAGCACAATTAAGGAAAAGAGTGGTCTCCTACCTTTCTGGAATGTGGCATCATTGGGGATGAAGGAGACGTCGTCCTGTACCTCCAGACAGGGGTGGCGGGCCTCCTTCAGCTTCAGAACTCCAGAGCCTGCAGGAAGAATCGACAGGCCGCAAATGATAACACACAGAACTGTGACCACTTGGTGTTTGGACCATCACATACCACGATTGCACAAAAACTTGCAGGTAAATTATGATCACTTCAAGTTTGGAACAGAAAGTCTGAAGTTTCTATAACCAGTCCATATTTTGCAGACTATACCTCCCTTATAAGACCTTGGAAAATCATCCAAAATAAGGTCTTATGTGGGAGGGAGTTGTAATAGGGAGGTCATTGTAATACTTACAAAGAGGGACAATGTCTCAGAGAAGTAGGTCTTAAGTGGGAGGAAGTCTTAAAAGAGAAGGTCTTATAAGGGAGGTTCCACTGCACTAAGGCGACATTTTTTTAAGATTGAGACCCTGCTGCACCTTATACTTTTAACTAACAATACAGTAAGAAAGTATAATGATAAAATCTGAATATTGTGTAAAATCTGGGGGCTGCGCTTAACCCCTTGATTGCCAAAGAAAATTAAAGAAAAAATAATTGGGCAAATGATGCCATGAAAAAGACAACTGATAGAGCCAATCTGACAAAATGGTCTGGGGATATTACTCTCTTGACCGTGTCAGAGCAAAAGCCAGCATATCAGGGGTATTCCTCTTCATCTGATGACATCATCAGTGATGTCATCAGGTCAGAGCGTGATACGTTGGTGGCAGTCAAGGGGTTAACAGTCCAAACATTACGGTACTTTATCTGCAGCATAAACAAGCATTCTGAATTAATAATACTGTCGCCACTAATAACTTCCGAAGTAGCACATTCACGTCAACATTATTATAATACAGTGGACATCAGGCAAGTCAAAATTGAAAGGACTGAAATTTTATTTTGAGATAGCCAATATTTTGCGGGGGAAAAAAATGCCATAAGACTGCCTGCTGATGAAGAACATAAGTCAGAATTTCCTCCTCATTTTTTTTTGCCATAAGGATTAAATTGAGACCCAAAAATTATGGCGAATTATACGATTTTTTTGTGGTACCCATATTATAGGTAACTGGTTTCCATTGCATTGAGGGTGACTTTCAAAATAATGTCGCTCATCTTACTATGGCCACAGCAGCTCATCTTATGAAACAAAATGTGGAGGAACAATATAGTAACACAGTGGCATGGGTGCAGAAAATGTAAAAAACCTGAAAGGCCGGGGTCTAGGGGTAATGTCCCCCTGCAGCTGAAGAAAAAATTGGGTAAAGGTAAAGATGTGCCACCCCCCTGCATTTCTCGGTTAATTCTATTTTTCCGTTTTTGCCTTTCTTACCATACATAAAGCTGTATTTTAGAACATTTTTAGCTAATAACCTTTTTGGAATACTAACCCTAACCCTAACCCTATCCCTAAACCTAACCCTACCCCCCACTATGTACTGCAGTACACCGCGATTTGTCACAGTTGTGGTTCGTTGCGTTTTTCCCTCTTATAGGGTGGGGGGTAGGGTTAGGTTTAGGGTTAGTATTCCAAAAAGGTTATTAGCTAAAAATGTTCCTAAAATACAGCTTTATGTATGGTAAGAAAGGCAATAACGGAAAAATAGAATTAACCAAGATAGGTAGGCACATCTTGACCTTTACCAAAAAATGATTTATGAAGGTATTTTAGATTGCTTCTTCCACAATTTATACAAATACTTATTTAAAGTGTTTGAAAAATACAGTAGACACACAAAGATCTTGTTTGACAAATTCAAAAAAAAGGAAATTCTTTTTCTGGTAAAATTCAAAAACAGGAAATCTTTGTATACCAGGAAAAGTTGCACCCATGGAGTGGTTCACTTTTGGGGAGGATGGTGGGTCTGACGAAGGGGATGGGGGTGGAGGTAATAACCGACACAGTGACTCACCTTTGGGGAGGATGGTGGGTCTGACGAAGGGGATGGGGGTGGAGGTAATAACCGACACAGTGACTCACCTTTGGGGAGGATGGTGGGTCTGACGAAGGGGATGGGGGTGGAGGTAATAACCGACACAGTGACTCACCTTTGGGGAGGATGGTGGGTCTGACGAAGGGGATGGGGGTGGAGGTAATAACCGACACAGTGACTCACCTTTGGGGAGGATGGTGGGTCTGACGAAGGGGATGGGGGTGGAGGTAATAACCGACACAGTGACTCACTTTTGGGGAGGATGGTGGGTCTGACGAAGGGGATGTGGGCGGAGGTAATAACTGACACAGTGACTTACCTTTGGGGAGGATGGTGGGTCTGATGAAGGGGATGTGGGTGGAGGTAATAACTGACACAGTGACTGACCTTTGGGGAGGATGGTGGGTCTGACGAAGGGGATGGGGGGGAGGTAATAACTGACACAGTGACTGACCTTTGGGGAGGATGGTGGGTCTGACGAAGTGGATGGGGGGGAGGTAATAACTGACACAGTGACTGACCTTTGGGGAGGATGGTGGGTCTGACGAAGGGGATGGGGGTGGAGGTAATAACCGACACAGTGACTGACCTATGGGGAGGATGGTGGGTCTGACGAAGGGGATGGGGGTGGAGGTAATAACCGACACAGTGACTGACCTTTGGGGAGGATGGTGGGTCTGACGAAGGGGATGGGGGTGGAGGTAATAACCGACACAGTGACTCACCTTTGGGGAGGATGGTGGGTCTGACGAAGGGGATGGGGGCAGAGGCGGACACGTGGGCAAAGCTGACCAGCACGTCCATTTGAGCGATGAGGTCATTAAGCAGAAGCATGGGGTCACAGTAGCCCGCTGTGTGAATTAAGGGACAAAAAAGGGCACAGCCATCATTGCCTCCTCTCACAATCTTCATCAAATGATTACAAAACTCACAAACTGAGGGTGTGAGATCCCAAAACCTGAAACTATAATTCTTGAAAATAAACTGAAAGATCGTAAAAAAAAACCCACCTGAAACTGAACTTCACACAGACTTGTTGAGCAGTAAGGGGGGGGGGGGGGCTTTTTACTTCAAAACTACTCAAGTTTCACACAAAATTACAACATTACATTCTCCTGAAATCTCTCATCCTGGGATTTTGTACCCAATTTTTTACAACTCTTTAATTTTTTTTTAAACGGAAGTCACTGGCCGGAAGCCACAAGTTTTGGCACTCCGAAAACCATAAGCCAAACGTTTCGGCACTCAAAAAAAAAACAACGGACTTCTGGCATGTGCCAAACAATTAGCACCCTTACATACTATTAGCCACATCACATATTTATGCATCCTTGATCACATTCACAACAAAGATTCACTCTTGTCTTCAGGCGCGCACTGCCTGCACATTGTGAGCTGATCCACACAGAAGGTAAGCCATACAAAAGAACTAAAATTGAAGCTGATCCAAGTAAATTCGGTGGGCTGTGGAGCAAGCCCAAGAGGTGCAGTAATGCATAGAGGAAAAAAGAAGAACCAGAAAAGTACTGTATCTTACGGACTACTAGGCGACACCTTTTCCCAAACCTAGACCTTTGTGCCTTATAATATGACCAATCATAAAATAAACTTCAAACTTCCAATACTTTATTTTACAAGGATAAGAATTTAGGCTGGGCCTAGTCTTCCATTCTGTCCTTGGTTCTAAGCATGCAATACATAACTAATACTATAAATGAACATTGAGACACTGGAACATCGCCAACAGAAACAGCAACAGTAATATAGCAACGACATGGTAGGCAGAGCATCAACATCAGCAATAAAAACAAGCAGAACAGAAAACTAGCCGACCGAATAAACAAACAAATAGATAAATGAAAAACACCTTATTCACTACAATTTACTTCTTCTACTACCATTACCACTCCTACTACTATTACTGCTACTACCACCATCGCCACCACACCACTACTACAACTACTACTACTACCTCTACCACAACCACCACCACTGCTACTACCACTACTACTACTAAATAAGAAACTGTAAGAACAAAATCAGAATTTTGTGTCAATTTTGGGGGGTACGCCTTATTATAGAATTTTGTATCACTTTTTGGGGGTACGCCTTATTATAGAATTTTGTATCACTTTTTGGGGGTACGCCTTATTATAGAATTTTGCATCACTTTTTTGGGGTACGCCTTATTATAGAATTTTGTGTCCATTTTGGGGGGTACGCCTTATTATAGAATTTTGTGTCCATTTGGGGGAGTATGCCTTATAATAGAGTGCGCCTTATAGTCTGTAAATACGGTATATAACAATACGATTTAAAAAGAGAAAGAAAGAGACAGACAGTGACAGAGAGAGAGATAAAGGCAAAGAGAGAGAATGAGAGAAACACTTGATTCATGATTAAATTGTTAAGACCACTACCCCGCCTCCCCCACACACACACACACACAGACCAGCAATGTTGATGATTTCGGAGACCACAGTCTTCTGCTGTTCGTTGTAGTTCTCTTTGGCCTGCAGGTATTCCTCGTTGAACTGTCGCACGGCCGTGTTGTGGAACCGCACCCCGTTCTTGTTCGTGTCGATCGTGCGGTAGTTCTTGTTGTTCCGCAGACACTTTTCATCCTGAAAAAAACCCCACCCCCAAAACTCTTCACTGACCCAGTGATGAACAGAGGATGGACAAGTGATAGAACAAAATGCCCTGACATACAAAAATCAATAGGACAAAGTCAGAAAGTGTTCAACATTTGTCCTTACAGGAGATAATCAATTTTTGTTTTTAATATAACTGCAGACCTGCCTACTTAGAATTTTCCCAATCAGTAGCCCAGCCATCAATTTTCAGTAGCATGGCAAATTTTTTCGTAGCATCCACAAACGACGGCAATCGATTTGTTCTCTTCCTCAGCCGAAATGCACTGCTTCTATGTTTCGCCGATTGAACGTGTTGACGGCAATCATCTCTACCGCCATGATTCACAGAGAAGTCCACATGGCAGAGGTTGCACTGCAGCGAGCATGGTTCGCACCGAGTCGACTTCTGACGATGCAAGGCCACTCTTCCGTGTAAGCTATTTTGAAAACTTGTGCGGCAGGCCGATGTTTTTTTTATATTAGAACAAGATGGTGTGCCAGATGAGTTTCGTTTTCTGGTTTGGGTTCGTTTTTCTTCGTTTGAAACATCTCCCGAATCGCTACTGCTGCTGGAGTCCGCCATTTTTTTCAGAGAAAAGTAATAAGAACGCATGCGCAGTCACTTTGATCAAAACGGAAGTGACTAGGTTATCGCGCGTGACACGGCGTCTGCTCTCACTTAGAAACAGACAAAACCGGGAACGGCATTATATACTTAAAGAAAAAATCAAATGCCAGCAATTTGTTTTTTTCCGTAGCAACGTTAAGGTTGCCGTAGCTCCGTAGCAAAGCCTTATTTTTCGTAGCTGCTACGGCCAAATCGTAGCAGTAGGCAGGTCTGTAACTGTCCTATGACATCACTGCTCACCCATCAAATCATTGAAAGGAACAACTTGGTCTTCAGTACTGTTTTTAATTCGTTTTGACACTGTCTTCCTGTTCAAAGTAGAATTGATCACAAACTTTAATTCTACAATAACTGAACTAAGAAACATCACAACGCTGCACATTAACACAAACAGGTGAAGATGGGAAAAGAAGCGAAATAAAAATATAAAAAAAATCGTCTTAATTTAAAAATAATACTTTTTCCAAGGCAATGTGTTACTTACATCAATTAAACAAGATCTGGGATCTTCTGATAACTGCAAAATCTAACTTTCTTCAAAATTAGAGAAAGTTCTTTAAACATTGAGTAGTTTAGTTTTCATACAGCAGTTCGGAATTCTCTCGTACAGAAAATGTGGCATTCAGATTGTTTTAAAGTGAGCAGCAGACAGAAGATTTGGGGTAAAGGTGAAGATCAGCACCCCCTTCCATTTCTCGGCTCTCCCGGCATTTTCAGATCTTGCCTTTCTTAGCAAATATTTAGCTGTATTTCATCAACTAATTCTCTTTGTTGAATAATTAATTGCAGTTATAATAAAGGCCATTATTTAATAGCCCCCCCATGTAGCGCAATACACACAACAGCCGCGGAGCGTTGGACAGTCCTGGTTCATAGCGTTCTTTCTGTCTTGCCTTTATCTTCTACTATTATTGAATGCATGTTTTTAATTATGTAAATGTATGAAAATTAACGTTAAATATAGCAAACAATAGAGGTTGAAGTTCTCAATCTGCAGTAAGAAAGACAAGATCGGAAAAAAAGGGAAAGAACTGAGAAATCGAAGGGGGGGTTTCAATCTTCACTTTTACCAGATTTGGAATTCTCTTGTACAGAAAATGTGGCATTCAGAATCTTTGAAGAAAGCACTAAAAACTTGCTTCATAAACATTAATTTTAGCCCTGAGCTGTCAACATCTTGCTATGCAGAATAGTAAAAGCACAATGGAATGGGGATCGAAGCAGCAAAAAGGTATGAGAGCGTGAGAGGAACAAAATGACTTCACTGTTTGCGGTTCATCTCAGAATTATCTGTGACGACGACCTTGCAATGTCACGTATCTGGTGTGCAATCAAAAATATCAATGTGACTGCTTTCACTGTCAGTTCCAACCTTTCTGGTGACCCGGAAGAAGAAGCCCAGCTGGTTGTTACTCTCCAGTTTCACCGTCTTGTTTGGCTCAAGGCCAAGGTCACGAGCCACCTGCACGATCCCAATCACAGATATAATATCCTCTCTCCCTTTGAGTCAAATGTTCCTTCTTCTTTTTTTTTTAATATGAAAGACTTCTAACACTACACATCACTCATTTACAAAGCATCTGACAAAATAATTCATACAGTACATTACTGTAAACGTTCACAGGGTAAAGATGTAAATCAACACCCCCTGTCACAGTCTTGGTTCATTGCGTTCTTTCCGTCTTACCTTTATCTTCTACTATTATTGAATGCATATTTTCATTGTGTAAATGGGTGAAAATTAATGTTAAATGTGGAAAACGATAGAGGTTTGTTTAATTGCTCAATTCTCAGTAAGAAAAGCAAGACTGAAGAAAACGGAAAGAACCGAGAAATGGAGGGGGTGTTAATATGCATCTGTGCCGTTCACAGTACAAAGGAACTAAAACGACACACATAATAAAGTGCATTTTAAAATAGTCTCAAACTTTGAAAGTAAGCAAATGCTTACACAAGAAATCATATTTGAAGTGATGTGCATGAATTTCAATGAAGAATCATTTTAAAATTTAACTGCCCCCCCCCCCCTCCCCCCCCCCCCCCCCCCCCTGTCTTAAGCACTTGTTGTTCTAAAATTACTGGATACAAGGTAAACATGTTTTAACACACTCATCAGTCTAATCTTGACAGCCATAGCTTACCCTATTTAACTGCCCCTTAATGCGGCCTTCCAGCTCCGTTATGTTTCCCCTCAACGCTGCACACACAGACGAAAAAACATACAACTGATACAAGTGAATAAACAAAACAGCATGATAAACCATACATGCAAGGCTATAGCTTTGGTAGTATAGAATGGGAGACAGATAGACAGACAGAGAGAAAGAGAGAGAAAATCTGAGAGAGAGAGAGAGGAGGGAGAGAAACGAGAGAGAGAGAGAGAGAGGAGAGAGAGAGAGAGAGAGAGAGAGAGAGAGGGGGGAGAGAGAGAGGGAGAGAGAGAGAGAGAGAGAGAGAGAGAGAGAGAGAGGGAGGAGAGAGAGAGAGAGAGAGAGAGAGAGAGAGGGGGAGAGAGAGAGAGAGAGGGAGAGTGAGAGAGAGAGAGAGAGAGAGAGAGAGAGAGAGAGAGAGAGAGAGAGAGAGAGAGAGAGAGAGAGAGAGAGAGAGAGAGAGAGAGAGAGAGAGAGAGAGAGAGAGAGAGAGAGACAGAAATACACACATTAAAGCCATAACAACCGATCCCAGGGATTGGGTTTCGCTAGACAGAAAAGTTCTGCCTGGCAGCAAGAAGCCTGTCGCTCGCAGTGGCTCGCACAACAGGGAAACAAGAAGGGCAAACCGTCTCTGTCTCATGCAGCCATTCAAATGATGGAGCGCGCCTCGAGCGTCCCTCCATTCATAATCCTGGTGCAGCTTTAAGATGGATAGAGGGAAAGAGAGGAAGGGGGAGAGAAACAGAGAAACAGAGGGGCAGATAACACTGATTGAGATAGACACAGAAAGAGTCAGCCAAGAAATTATTTAGTTTCCTGAGTTATTTCCTTTCTCCAACTAACAAAATCGCTACAAAAAGTTCAATCCATTCGAGACAATATGGTAAGCAGTAAAAATTTCCACCAATCCCATCTGACCCAAAAACTCGCTTTTGATTCTCAAGGCTGCCTACCCCATGATGCAGTTTCCAGGAACAAACTGCTTAAAAACCAGGGACAGAGATTTATTTCCAGGGACATTTCGTGATTGCGATATCATGCATAACGAAATATATTTCATGATCTAGTTTCTGCGACTGCATGTTTTGGGTAGTCCTTTTGTTGCTTCTCGGTGCCAACACGCTTCTATATTCAAGATATTTTGGTGTTCAGCAACCTAACAGAAAGAAAATTTGAACTGTGCCTGTTGTTTGGGGTGTTCCTGTGTTTAATAGTAAGATAAGGTAACAAGACAAGTGACTGCTCAACAACATGTTGATTCTACTCAGTCGATTCTAGGGATGCCAGACAGAAAAGTGGATTCCATTCCATTTTTAACTGTTTCCAGGGACAAATACCCCTTAGGGGGGGACAGTAGGCAGCCCTGGATTCTTCCTACCTAACCACATCATGGCAGTTAAAGAAATGTTAAATTCTAACATAATCATTTCCTGCTGGGATATCCCCAATGCACGGCTGATTTCATGACTTACTAGCCAGGTTCTCATCAAAATCGGGCTTGATGACAAACTCATGCTGGTCGACCAGGCTGAGGTCTAGGGTGGTCTCCACCATCTCTTGAAACTTGGAGAAATCCAGCAACAGCTCCTGCAACAGTAACGACGATGATGATGAGGATAACAATGACGTTGATGATTACGCTGATATGGTCGACCAGGCTGAGGTCTAGAGTGATTCCCACCATCTCCTAAAATTTGGAAGAATTTAGCAGCAGCAAACCTTAACAATAATAATACAAATTGAAGAAATCCCACAAGAACTCATGCACCTAAACGAAGGTATGAAATAAAATGCATGTCCGCCTTGGCTTAAGGCCGTGTCAGACCAATTGAGCATGGACTAGAGGTGGGTAGGAGGGGGCCACTCTTTGGGACCCCTAAACCATGTGGAGTGTTCTTAATATTTGCACACATCTTTGAATAGTTGCTTGGTTCATTTTCATTTATTCTAATGTACTTTATAAGTTCATTTTGCAAACATTATGGCATGGTTAAATGTTGGTTGTTGGTTTTTTTTGTCTGTGTGTGTGTGGTTTTTTTTATAATCAAACTTTATTTTCCCACAGAATTTGACAACAGAAGATGACACCTTTAAAAACTGTGAAGTCTAAATAAAATTGCATTTAGAATCGAGAATTCTGATCGCTTCTCTGCCTTTTGGCTAAGACAGTGATTCAGGAACATAATTTTTTTGTTTATACCATGGTTGGTTTGTTCAGCCCGTCGTACATGGCGAAAGCCGATACGCGACGTTAAACTGAACTTCCATCCATAAAATTGCCACTAGCAAAATCATGGTTCTAGTCACGCAACTCACTCTACAGGAAAGCTTCTGTGCATGCTTGCGTGTATGGATGTGTACGCATGCACAGATGATACACACATAAACACACACACCTTGATAGGGTTGCTGAACAGCTCCATGATCAGCGGTGTGTGCTGACCGGAATGTCCCTCCAGGGCTTCCACCAGGTATGGCATCTTGTCTATGGCCTGGTACACCCGGTAGCAATCCTGTACACACACACACACAAGGCAAGCCTGTTAGGCTATCTTATACTTGTGCCACTCAAAGTTTTATTCTCCCTCCAAAGCAACATTGTGCTATTCTCGAGAAAGGGTTAGGGCTAGGATCAGCCTAGGATATTAAAAAAACCTGAAAGCAGCAGACTTTGAGATTGAGGGTCGTGAACATGAGGTGGTGGGTGCCCAAAGTACAACTTTGCCGCATGTTAACTCATTCGCATCACAACGATTTTGAATGATTTTAAAAAAACTCACAAATCACTCCAGCCATGCACACAAGCAAAACATACATAAACAAAAGGAGAAATGAAAGAAGATTACAGGTTTTTACTTCAGGTTTAAACATAGGGAAGTGGTAGATCACTTTTTTTTAGGCTACAAGTGGCAAGGTCGCCACCAGCCGCCAGCGCCCGCTTAGGCTAGAAAAAGATGAAACAGAAAAATCTGCATCCCAGTTATCCCCCTTCATCCGATAACATCAGAATTGAAGTCATCAAGCATGGACGTGAAATGTTCGCCCGTAAGAGAAGATAATCTATTGACTGAAGAAGCTCCCCCACGGGGATACCGGGGGTCTTCCGTACAAATAGTTCCCCCACCTTCTGGAAGTTCTGTGCTTGTAACTTCCTCTCTCTCTATTTGACTCTGCCTTTTTCCTTGCTTTGTGTCATCTACTCCGACTTTTGGCCCAGTCTCCTGCCTTTTTCTCAAAATAATCTTCCATATATTTTAGTTTTCTCCTTTGAGCTCCTCCGAAATCGGAATGTGTCGGCTGAATGCAGCGAGGACACCAGTGAAAACTGGAAAACGGACACATACGTACCCATTGTGGCCTTATGGCCTGGGAACGCAGAAGACTGAAGAAGACTGAAGAAGCAACCTGTCTTGCTCTTTTCCCTCATCAATTGATCTCCCTTACTGTTGACAATACGGACATAGCCAAAAGCTCTGCCCCATGTCCATTTCCCACCTGCAGCGTTGCCTTGCGTCGCTGGAACTTCTTGGCCATCCTCTGGAGGTCCGGCACGCGACGCAGCTGCTCCTCCTGCAGCGTCTGACGCAGCCCTGAGTCCTCCAACATGGCCGACACCACGTTCAGCCGCTCCTCTGATCACACACATTTCAATGAAGATTAATTTGTGAAACAAAATTGAGTAATACCTCCTCTAATGACCTTTTAGCGAATGGTGATTGATCTAAACAATTTAATATAACAGGTAAAAAATAAAATAAATCTCCTTGAGATCAAAGTGCATGGGGTTTTTTGTGTGTTCAAAGTAAAAGAGAGAGATCAAACTACATGATGTGTTCAAAGTAAAAGAGATCAAACAAATTATGTTTTTTTGTGTTCAAAGTAAAAGGGGAGAGAGATCAAACTACATGGGCTGTTTTTTGTGTTCAGAGTAAAAGATCAAACTACAAAAACTTAATGACCTTCGGATTGGGACTTTGAGCTAGTCTGATTCCTGCTTCCCGATATGAAACAAACTGACAGCACCAGGTCGAAGACATAAGTCAAAAATTCGTACTCTCAAAGGGGGTGTTTGGTGAATTATTGACCAACTCTCATCTGATCTCACCTATTTTATTGATGTCCATCAGTGGCTGCTTCACCCACTGGGCCAACAGGCGCTGCCCCTGAGCTGTGCGACATCGGTTCAGCAGTCCCAAAATGCTGTGCGTTTTATTTGTTCCTGCGCAGAGACAACGAAAAGAGAAATAGTTATAATCAAATAAATGTATCATAATAACATAAAAGTCTTGGGGACCTAGGAAAAATCTCCATGACTGGCACTTTCTCGCTTTACCTAGTTTGGCTTAAGTCCATCAGTTCCTTTTGAAATACTTTGTGTCTTTTTTTTCTTCTTCTTCGTTCGCTCAGACAGTTTTCTGTCATATGAGCGTAGATGAGAAATAGTTAGGCCCAGCACGTCCGACTTCGGCTGGAGAAATCTTTGTAAGAATTTATAGAAAAAAGGCAGGAGAATGGACCAGTGAGATAGAAAGATAGCAGATGACAGTAAGCAAAGGGAAAAGACAAGAGTCAAAGAGAATGACAGAACTAGAGGAAGTTACAAGCACAGAACTTCCAGAAGGTGGGGGAATTATTTGTACAAAAGTGGGTATCCCCACGGGGGGATTCGCGTCTTTGTAATGTTCAAATCAGATTCCCTGGGATTGTATTGATAAGGCTTGCCATGTGGTAAATGTGACACCGAGATCACTCCCACGCACCATGAAATTACTCCCCTTAATTATTTCCGAACAATTTCTGTTGCTGTAAAGTGGAACATGCTTTGTTCACACACAGAGGTATGTATATACATAAGCAGGCACAGACAGAAACGCACAGGCCCTGGTTCCCATTCCAATGTACTCCCGTTCTGTTAGAACTGGGAGACACAGGAAAAGGAACAAAGAAATCAACGCTGGTATGCCCTATACAGTGGCACAGAGGTATCGCGTTCGCCTCGTGTCAAGTAAACCTGAGTTCGAACCTGGGTACAGGGGATTTTTTCCTCTCACTTTACACTAGGCCTCACGGTCTGAACGTGGAGTCTTTCGGATGAGACGATAAACCGAGGTCATGTGCGCCCATGCACTTAGCACACGTTAAACCCAGTGGCAACGAAAAAGTTGTCATTTGGTCAAAATTTACCCCCCTTCCCTTTCCTTCATCAGTCACACAAAAATTGCATGCAAAAAATATTTAAAAAATGGGTGGCGCACCTCTAGGTGCGACGTGCTCTCCAGGTGGGAGCAACCCGAATTTCACAGACGCCTCTGTGACAATAAAGTACCTAATACCTCAGACTGACCATCAGTGGGACTAGGTAGGAGGTTCAGGGCCCGCACGGCAGCAGCGTCCAGCTTCATGAACTGGGCCAGGTCAAACGTGGAGATGGAAAACTGACCAAAGCTGCCCTCATCGGACAGCAACTGGACAAGAACAAAATGAAAGCAACGCATTAGATATAATGAAGCAGAAAGATTATTTCAGAAGTATCTAAAATGGTAATATTCCAGTAATAGTTAGTCGTACCTATCCAAGATTTAATGGCTCAAACAGAAAGAAGTTATTTGCTATTTGCGCGTGTGTGAGTGTGAGTGTGTGTGTGTGTGTGTGTGTGTGTGTGTGTGTGTGTGTGTGTGTATCGTATGTGTGTGTGTGTGTGAGGAAGTAAGAGAACATTGCATGCAATCATCGTGTTTACTTTACTTTCTAATGATTCATTATTTGTTTGCCTTTAATGTTTTTGTTATCAATGTAAAGCGCACTGAGCTCATGTGAGAAAGAGCGCTATATAAATTCCCATTATTATCATCACTATAAAAGAAAAATTAGTGCCATCCCACTTTTTTTTTTAAATCTCATCGCCTGACAAGAAAGCATAGATACTGATCTAAAAGATATCATATACTGTCCATCTCATCCAAATATAATAAAAATTGAAATACAAATCATGACCTTTAGCTTTAAAATAAAACCTTTCAAAGCAAACAAGCTAAAACAATAAAAGTAAAGAAAGTAAAGAATGGCAAAATAATCAGAGTTGATTGTGGCCACGCACAGCGAAGAAGAAGAAGAAGAAGAAGAAGAAGAAAGAGAGAGGGTAGAAATAGATTAAAGACACACAAATGACTCGACTCACCTGACAAGAAAGCTTCTCCTTTACGTTTATCTTCATAATATCAGTCTTCAAATTAAAAAAACAGCAACACACAAGTGCAACGCTGAGCGGCTGCAAAGTCCCCTCACAGCATCGCCGAGCTACTCCGAAATCGGAATGTGTCGGCTGTACACACAGTGGGGAGACCATTGTTAACTGAAAACAGGACGCACGCACGGACGGATGGACGGCCGGAAAGAAGTGGGACATAGCGGGCCTGTGACACAAAGGGCCTAGGGCACAGCGGGTAATGTCAAACTAAATACATCAGTGGATAGCTTGCATCTTGGCAAACTAGTATACCAAATTTGATTATGATATTTTGAGAAAAATGGACGACATAGCAGGCCTGTGACACAAAGGGCCTAGGGCACAGCGGGTAATGTAAAACTAAATACATCAGTGGATAGCTTGCATCTTGGCAAACTAGTATACCAAATTTGATGATAGACTGAATAGTTTTTTAGAAAAACGGACGAATAGCCGGACGGACGGACGGACGGACCAGACAAAAACAATAGTTCCCTGAACCTTCGGAACGGGGACTAAAAACTAAAGATGAGCCGTTTCCACTGACCTCCAAATAGCGAATGACAGCAGACAGGGCTCCAACTGCATGGGTCTTATCCACCTCCGCTGCAATACAGCAAACACGCACCATTGTTGTCATCATTTACACCAACAATAGCACCACAGGGAAACAATCCCCTCCGCTGAACACCTATCAGTGTTCATGCACCTTTTCAGAGGTTAACTTTCACTCTTCTAGCACCACGGGCCAATACATTCGCCCGAGACATCACTCCGCACTCCCACCAAATGCAAAGACATTCACTGCAAAGCACCCTGCTATGTGTGTCTGTTTTTAGAGCTTTTGTCACTGTTTCCATTGTTAAAGCTATGCATGCACACTCAGGCATGGGAATTGTCAGAGACAAAAAACTCTGAAAAGCCCCGCCCCCCCCCCCCCCCTCATTTTTACAGCGTTAAAATATAATATCATAAAAATTGAAGTATTTAGTAACTAAAACTTTGCCCTACATTTTTTTGGGGGGGGCGGAAATCCGCGAATTCGCGGACAATTCCCATGCCTGACACTTGAAAAAAGTTACTTCCCGCTTGTCCATATACTCTTGTCGGTTGAGTTGCAACAGACAACCAAGAACTTAAAAAAATGTATGGCGCTAAGAAACTAAAACCAAACAAAATACAACCACACATTGCACTACATACGCAAGCATCAGCACATGTGCACAATCATATGGACACAGACAGGCACACTTATGAGCCCTTCGGAATTGGACTTAAAATGCAAACATTTTGACTCTTAACTATTTTGATAACTTTTCTTCTGTCTAATGCTTAATAAATGCACTTAATTATGTTATTACAACAGCATCAACAGAACACAATATCAGTTATGGCTTTTCACAAATAGGCATCTGGGTATGTGTCATCTTTTTGCTCTAACTGTTATTCATCTTGCTAAAACTTTAATTTAATGTAAAAAATTTAAAAAATGTTGATCACTCACGCAATGTTGCACTGGAGTTCTGGTCCCCTTTCTTGAACCGGAGGAGGCGGTTTAAATCCTGAACAATGTCTTTGCTCGCAAAATCAGCTGAAAACAACAACAGGAATACAGACTTTCCCAAAAATCTTACAGAAAAAAAATAACACAATGAGTACATTTAACTTAAGATTTCTTCTTCTTCTTCTGTGTTCCCAGCACACATGGCCATAATGGGTAAGGTACATATGTGTCCGTTTTTCAGTTTTCACTGGCATCCCCGCTGCGTACAGCTGACACATTCCGATTTCGGAGGAGCTCAAAGGAGAAAAAATATTTGAAATTTGTTTTTTAAAAGGCAGGAGAATGGGCCAATAAGTCAGAAAGATAGTAGATGATAGAAATCAAAGGGAAAAGGCAAAATCAAAGATAGTGGCAGATTAGAGGAAGTTACAAGCACAGAACTTCCAGAAGGTGGGGGAACTATTTTGACGAAAGACCCCCTGTATCCCCACAGGGAGAGACCCGTGGAGGGGGCGGGGTCATCCAGCTCCCCGTTTGGAGGCACGAAGTATCCACCCACTGCCCCAAACTTAAGATTTAAAAATTGGTATCAACTGTTTTCTTTTCCATATTTAGGAAGAAAAGGATTCAAACTGGAACAAAATTTACAAATATGAAACGATTTTGTCTTTTTATCTCTTTCTAATTTTCAATTTTATTTTATCATTTCTTATCCCTAAGTTAGAATCCCCAACTCATCACTTTTATGTCAATGAAAGCCTATAATAAAAAAAAAGCCAAACAAAGACGATAAAAAGTTTATACCCCTTTTGCGTTCCGTGATGAGGAGACCACTCCTGCCCAGCACTTCTTTGACTTTGCAGGCATCGGGCGTGGAGTCGCCTCCCATGATAATGGCCTCTTTGGGACTCAGCTGAACCACCAAAGCCTGTTTGAACAGAGAAAAGAAACGCTGCTTCACACATCTAGCAATACAGAGCAGCAAACATCTTTGGTTATGCTGTCTTATGCAACTGGCGACATAGGATTAGGAGCAACAAAGGTCTATGGTTATGCAATGTAAGTGAATCATGTTAGGGCCTGTCACATTGCTTGCAGACACTAAACAAAACAAAGTTTCCCTCTACTTTAGCTTTTGAAATAACTATTATCTAGTGAAACCATTTGAGGGGTCTATGAAGCACTAATATTCTACAGGACCCTCTAAAAGAATATGCAGGGGGTCCCAGGGATGCACTAGAAACAAATCTTTTTTGCATTTACTATGCCACTGAGACCCACTATCCCGTCTCTAAGACCCTCTATAATGTATATGAAAGAGTCCCTGGGAACCCTTGTTTTGCGGGATGATTGGGAGCCCTGTAAAATACATCTTACATACAACTAGCACTTGTGTGAATGAAAATGATGTTTGACGTCCTCTCGGTCATAGACACATATGGGACATTTGTAAATACAAAGATGGTGGGAACAATACTGGCTGCAATGCCTGGAGGCAGTGCAACACCAGTAAAGTCCCGAGTTTTTAACAATATAGATAGGTGTAGCGGTAACCACGCCTCGGTTAAACCTCATCGGCTATGGTACCGCCACATTAAATACTAGCACTCGTGTAAGGGTCAGGATGTGGGGGGTGGGAGGAGAAGCAATGAGTCAAACTAGGTCTCCTTACATTGTCAACCATCAAATACTAAAAATACAACAGCAAACACTGGAATACAAAAAAGAAAGAGGACTGCTACCTGTGCATTCATTAAATATACATGGGTGCTGATGTAAAAATAAAATAAAATCAGACAACAGATTAATGGGTGTTCACACACACTTATCTCACCTCCAGATTAGAAAACTGGTCGTTGTCTGCAAACTCGCTCACTGTGAACTTTCTCAGGACAGCATCAGCGTAGCCAATTCCTACCACCTGGAAAAAAGCAAGTTTCTCTTTAACTCTTCTCGCGCCATGTATTTTTTTTTACATTCTTGGTTGTCCGTTGCATCTTAACCGACAAGAGTGGAGTAACTATTCTTTCGAGTGCGCATGCATTGCTTGAACAGAAAAATCACTGGGATAGAGACTCTGAAAAAATTGAAGTATTTAGAACAAAAACGAATGGCAGGGTTTCTTGGACAGCCTGATAATGTCTTTGCATTTTGGTGAATGTCTTTGCATTTGGTGGAACTGGAAGTGTAGAGTGACGTACTGGGCGAATATATTCACTCATGGTGCTAGAAGAGTTAAGTTATAGTTTAACCCCACATGTATTGATTCAAAACGCTTTACTGCTTCAAAACAATCAAACACAAAACAATGAATTATCAACTCGTTGCTAAGTATTTATAAATGCAATATTATATGAGAAACATTTCTTTTGGCCATGAGTAAAATTGAAAAGAGAGAGAGAGAGAGAGAGAGAGAGAGAGAGAGAGAGAGAGAGAGAGAGAGAGAGAGAGAGAGAGAGAGAGAGAGAGAGAGAGAGAGAGAGAGAGAGAGAGAGAGAGAGAGAGAGAGAGAGAGAGAGAGAGAGAGAGAGAGAGAGAGAGAGAGAGAGAGAGAGAGAGAGAGAGAGAGAGAGAGAGAAATAAGAACACATTTTTTTGTCTACATTGACAGGTAACATTTAAACTTTTAAAACCATAGATTTATATCATTCAGATTTTGCCACAATAACAAGGTCCAATAACAACAGGAAGAGGAACAAAAGAAAATCGAATTGTTTTCCTACCTATTTAAGAATTTTTCTTTCTATATTAATGAATGGAATAGTAACATTGTACTTACTCTCTGGCCATCGTCCGTTGCCAGCTTGACGCCAATGACACCGACCGACAAAGACATGTCAGTATTCCCAAACAGAATGTCCTCAAACTGTGTCAGATTGCCCGGGGAAGCCTGCAAGAAAATATAAGAAGTCATTATTTCATATGTGATGGGCTTGGTTGTTGTTTTTTAGGTATCTATACCAAAGATATTCTAAAAGGGTAAGATGGATTACTTAAGAGCTCGGCGAACCGGGCTGATAGAGTTATCGTTAGTGGGGCCAGTACGCTTTTCACAGTGGAGGCTATCCAAAAACTCAGACTGGAACTTGAACGGAGAATTCAACTGGCCTATCGATGTGTAAAATGTGTACTGTTTCAAAGGGACATAACCAGTGTTTCTGTCCTCACTACTCATATAGGGAAAAGAGACCGGATGCTTATCTTCCCCTATACAGTCTTTGTCTATACTCTGTAAGAGGGAAGTAACTATTTTTTCGAGTGCGCATGTATTGCTTTAACTCATTCAAGTCGTTCCACCCACATATGGCCGGAATTAATATAAATCTGTCAATTTGATGAATTTGTGTAAATTTGTGTGCACACCACACTTTGGTCACTTGTAGACTCGCTTCGCTCCCTTAGACCACACTTTTGCCTCTTACTATGCGTTTGTAGTGGTTTGAAAGTGGGGTAACTAATTGCTGTAGAGTTTTTCTATATAAAGTCTATATATAAAAAAGTCTGATCTACCACTTCCCTATCTCTAAACCTGAAGTAAAAACCTGTAATCTTCTTTCACTTCTCTTTTTATTTACCAGTGTGTATGGCTAGAGAGCTTTGCGAGGTTTTTTTAATAATTCAAAATCGTGGCGATGCGAATGAGTTAATGGCAGAAACAGTGACAAATGCTCTAAAAACAGACAAACACCATGGTAGAATGCTTGACAGGGAAAGTCTAAGTTGCATTTGGTGGGAGTGTAAAAGTGGTGTCTTGGGCCAATATATAATCGCCCACCATACTGGAAGTGTTAAAATGCTCCTGGGAAATTTCTAAAATCCTGCAAGGGGGCGGCCCCGGCGGAGTGCAGGAGCAGCACACACACACACACACAAAAAGTGACACATTTACTGCTCTTTTTTCACCCCTCTAGACTAGTACAAGTGCTACATTCCTTTGAATATAGCAAATGCTTAAAAAGGCCCTTTTCATTGTACAAGTGTGTGTTTGTGTAAAAAAAAATCGGCGTTTCTCAAATTCTCATAAGGCAATTTAAAAATCCTGCAATTCTCAAAGGAGGAGCATCCATGTAAATCCGGCGAGACCTGCCGGCTCAGTAGCCCAGCCATCAGGCAATTTTTTCGTAGCATCAACAAACGACGGCAATCAGTTCTCTTCCTGAGCCGAAACGCACTGCTTAAACCTGCAATTCAGAACATCCTGAAAGAAGGAGCATCCATGTAAATGAGCCACCTTGAAAGCGATGCGAATGAGTTTCGCCGATTGAAAACAGTGACAAAAGCTCTCTAAAAACACAGACAAACATGGCATGGTAGAACTGCTTGACAGTCGACTTCTGACGATGCAAGTCTTCCGTGTAATTTGGTGGGAGTGTTTTTTATTAAAACAAGTGGTGTTTGTTTTCTGGGGGTTCGAATATCTTCGTTTGAATCGCTGCTGGAGTCCGCCATTTTTTTTCAGAGAGAGTAATAAGAACGCATGCCAGTCACTTTGAAAAAACGAAGTGACTAGGTTATCGCAGTGACACGTGGTCTGCTCTTAGAAACAGCAAAACCGGGAACGGCTTGTTGCGGTACACCTCCACGCGGTACTGGCGCAATTTGTTTTTTTCAGCAGCAACGTCAAGGTTGCCCAGCGACTAGCAAAGCTTCATCTTTCGTAGCTGCTACCGCCAAATCGTAGCAGTGGCAGCTTGCGAGGGAACAAAAAACAGAAACGAAAAAAGCTCTAAAAACAGACAAACACATGGTAGAATGCTTGACAGGGAAAGTCTTTTCATTTGGTGGGAGTGTAAAAGTGGTGTTTGGGGCGAATATATAATCGCCCACGGTACTAGAAGAGCTAAATGAGCCACCTTGAAAGCGACGGTCCAGTCGTGGGCCTTGGCAGCCTTGGCCTTGTTGCGGTACACCTCCACGCGGTACTGGCGTACCAGCAGCAGGTCACGTACCAGTGACTCAAAGTTCATCTTGCTCAGTGCCACCGACTCCAACTTGGTGCTTCCTAGGGAACAAAAAGCAGCGAAAACTCACGGCGGCAGCAAGCACGTAAATGTACCCCCACTGTAACCACTAAAATAGGAGCACACACGCATAGGCATTATCTGAGCAGCCTATATTGTTAACCCTTTCATCGCCACTGTCGCCTCTTCGCACCACAATGATTTAACACCCGTGCCACTAAAAGGCATCAAATGAGGGTCTGGTATCCATTGACCTTATGTTCTTAATTCTGGGTAATTATAGGCCCTATTTTAGGTATGTCAGAGAGGAATCTCCAGTATTCCGGACGAAATCTGTTCTATACCCAGGTAAGTTTAATGGTAAATTTTGGCTGAGAAATGGCTAGCGTTGAAAGGGTTAAAGGCGTTGACTGATTGATTGGTTTATTGATAATTTGTAATGTTAGATTATTTCACTGCCAATGTTGGAGAGGAAATGTACGGAATTAAATCTTTCGAAATTGAAATTGTCTGACAAATGAAGAATGATAACTAAATCTTTAGTTAAGCCGTTATAATCATAATGCTACACCTTTTTTGTTTACAAAGAAATCATAAATTCAAATTTGAGTAAACAAACAAGACACAAGAAGATATTTACAATATCATTACAGTGGAACCTCCCTTAAAATTACCTCCCTTATAAGACCTCATTTTGGATGATTTTTTTAAGGTCTTATAAGGGAGGTAATTTAATACTTACAAACAAGGGCAATGTCTTGGAAAAGTAACTTAAGTCTTATAATGGGAGGTTCCACTGTATTTAAAAAATAAAAATAAATTACAACACAAAAAAGACTTGCTTGCTCTCACCTGTGCCCAGGTATTTGATGACACCTGTGGTCTTGAACACCTCTTTGGCCACAAACACTGCGTCCGACCCGTGTACTGTGTAGTAATCCTACAATGATGCAACGCAGTATTCATGTACTTGTACGTGTACACACAAGCACATGTGTCACAAACACACTCACCATAACTTAACACTGAATGATGAAGCTTGTTCTTTCACAAGTACATGTGTCACAAACACAATCATACCATAACTTAACACTGAATGATGAAGCTTGTTCTTTCTCTCTCTCTGTGTCTGACTCTCACGCACGCACACATACACACAGAGAGAGAGAGAGAGAGAGAGAGAGAGAGAGAGAGAGAGAGAGAGAGAGAGAGAGAGAGAGAGAGAGAGAGAGAGAGAGAGAGAGTGATGCACACACACATGTATACACACACACACACACACATCAGACGGTTGAATATGCACACTATTATTAGTATTAGTATTAGTATTAGGTACTTTATAGTCACAGAGGCGTCTCTGTGAAATTCGGGTTGCTCCCACCTGGAGAGCGTGTCACAGCCAGAGGCGCGCCACCCAATTTTTTTTTATTTTTTTTTTTTTTTGCATGCGATTTTTGTCACTGATGAGGGGGGGGGGGGGGGGGGGGGGGTAAATTTTTACCAAATGACAACTTTTTCGTTGCCACTGGGTTTAACGTATGCTAAGTGCATGGGCACACAGGACCTCGGTTTATCATCTCATCCGAAAGACTCCACGTTCAGACCGTTAAGGCCTAGTGCAGAATGAGAGGAAAAAATCCCCTGTACCCAGGTTCGAACTCGGGTTTACTTGACACGAAGCGAACGCGCTACCACTGTGCCACTCTACACCACATGATGTATACAACCATTCACACACACATTGTCAGACACTAACTTGACTAAGACAATGTTCTGCCAAGACACACACTTGGCAAACACACATACAGAGGAAAGAATAA
Source organism: Phymorhynchus buccinoides (assembly GCA_017654935.2). NCBI lineage: Eukaryota > Metazoa > Mollusca > Gastropoda > Neogastropoda > Raphitomidae > Phymorhynchus > Phymorhynchus buccinoides. The sequence continues at coordinate 31,113,143 of CM065690.1, forward strand.
CGTTATCCTTGTACTTACATTTCGATCAAACACTCTGAGTGTAGTATTGGGCTTCTGCAATATTCAACAAAAGCATACACATGCAAATCGTTAATTAAGTGTGCTTTTTTGTCATTTTCTTAAAAATTACAATTTCTACTACAGACAAACCCCTATTTTACGACCCTCTGTTAAGCGACCACCTCTCATTTGAGACCGGATTTGTTGGCACGGATGCATTTTAATATGTAAACGACCTCTCTTAAACGACTTCCTCTAAAACGCGACTTACGACCGCCAATTTGTTGGTTTTTACGACCGTTGTTGTCGTCTGCATAGACTTCGAGCAAAGGGAAACAACCACGGTCAAGGGCCTGAAAGCGGAGTCGCTTCCCTTGTTGTAGAAAAGATGGCGGAAAGCGTAGGAAAAGCACGAAAACCACTGACTTTGAAAAAGAAAACTACTGACTTTGGACGAGAGTGGAGGTGATTAACAGAAGTCGGCGAAGTGAAACTGTAATACATCGATTCCACAATCCTATGGAGTTGGTGTGACGAGGTAATGGGTTAAAAGGCTAAGTCCCTAGGGAAGACTTTAGAAAATTTGCCTTTAGCCCACTTCTCTAGGGTATGGGAGATGAGCAACTTTCCCGGCCCCTTTTCATCTAATAAATTTATATTTGTGCCCGGGTTCTGGCTCGTATGGTTGTAAGAAATACAAGTGGTTGAATTGCTCTAAATGGCAGACAGAGAGAAGTAGGGTTTTACATGAAATTACAAGACTCCCACTCTCATCAGTCTGACCAAAGGGTTCAGGATTATTTGACACTTGTATTTTATTTACTCACAAAATCTGCATAAGATTATGCAACAATAATAATAAAGCAGCTCAATGGCGCCAAAACAAAATATGGATAAAAAAAACAATGAAATCCGAAAGGATTCACAAGACTTTTGTCTTTCTATAAGGTTCGCCCCATGCCGGAAGGGTTACTAATTATCTTCAGTGTCCGTAGGAAAGTTCCAGTGATTGGCGCAGTCCGGGGGACTTAGCTGTGGTTGAGTTCCTCCGTAGTGATCGGCGAATGCTGGTGTGGCTGGGCTTGCTCGTCAGATGAGAGTAGCTCCCAGTCGTTCCGGTTACGGCTTCGCGGGATGGCGCGGTTCAGGCGTGGTCTCCTCGCGGATTCTGAGTGCGGGTCGTCTTGGCGACAGTCCCGTCTTGGTGCGTGGTGGAGTCCGGGATGATCGTCCGGCCCACGATGCCCTGCTGATAATCACAGGAGAAGGTGGATGTAGATCTCTATGGCTTAGAGACAAGGGGCTTCAGTCGGCAGGGAATTAGTGAATCCCAACCGGCTAGAAGGCTTCCCTTGTACAATAGCACTAATTAATAAATAAACTGAATTTCAGTTAACAAACTGAGATCAGTAAAACATAAAAGGTGATCAATCCATCATCACTCTCCATCCAACACCTGGAAAGGAATGGTATCATAAAGTGCAAGATTGCGGCCCATAGGTTTCCTACTAAAAATAGACAAATGGGTTAGTAGGCATAAACTCCGGTTCTGGTACCAAAAGTGTTAAAGTCAAAAACACACACACACACAAATAATCAGTGCACATAAATAGAATAGAATGTTTACCACTTCTTTTCTATAACATATCTATCTACTCCTTATTCATCATTGAACATAGGATCTAGATCAAAACTAGGGTCAAACAAACAACCAGTCTCAATCACCAGTCATCAATAAGACTTACTAGGTGGGCTATTCTGGCTGGGAGAGGTGTTGCTCTAGTCAGTTTCAGCGTCTTGTGTGAAAAACTTTTTCTCACTACGCCAATTATAGCCTTCACTTTCAAACAATGAAAGCCTGCTATTGGTTTATTACAGTCGACACGTCACAAGATGATGTTCAGAGTGTACAGAACAATCACGCGCCTATTACATCCTTATCACATGCCGGACATTCCTAACCTTGTGATTGGAAAGGCAAAACCGTCTTCAAAGGGAGATAACCGTGGTTGTCACTTTCTTGTGATGGGTAATGACGAGGTGTCTTACAAAGGGAGCCGACTGTTGATATCACTATCTCGTGATGAGACGGTAGATAAGAGAGGGGGGGGGGGTGAAGGGAGATAACCTCTGTAGGGGTTACATGCCGACCGGGGACAAAGAGACAACTCCCTTACTCGGCGTTCTCTTTGAACGCGGGATGGCAATTAACGTGGCGGCTGGTCGAGACATGAAAAAGAGAGGGGGGGAGGGGAGAAGGGGGGGGGGTGTAGATAAGAAATAAAGAAAGCGGGTCGCGCGGGACACTTACGTCACAGTTGGAAAGACCCAAATCCAGTTTTAATATGTCATTGTATGTGTGCATGAAGAAGAGAGTATGAACTGTGCTGAACTTTTTCTTTCTACGGTGCCAGTGAAAACCTCCGTCATACTTACGACCGATTTTTCCGGACATTTTGGAAGTCTTAAAATAGAGGTTTGTCTGTACTTATATTATAATACAGTCCTTGACTATTAAAAAAACCAGTATTATTATTTACAGATTGATTTGATTCACATGTAGCATACTTGTGCTATTGATTTAAACAAAATAAAATCTCTGATGAGCAAGACAATCCTAAAATTTAAAGGCGCATTTTAAAACATAAGCATAATCATGATCATAACACATTGGCCCATCAGTATTATAACTTATTTAAGGCATGGATAAATTTAGTAAATACAGGGCTGGACAAAACAACAAGCCTGGTAGCCATTGGCAGGTAGAAAAATCCGTGTCCGAGTAGATTTCAAAAGTCACTGCCAGGTGGGCGACTGAAAATTTCAGTAATATTGCACGGTCTTGTTTTCACCACTGAGTCTCCCCCGACCATCTCTCCTTTCCATGCAACCAAGTATGAAAGCAAGCTCAACTGTCTGTTAGGATAATGACATGCCAGCACTGATACTGATAAGAAAGGAAAGCCATCCTCCTCAGTCTCCCCATTCTCTCTCCACACACCTTTCTCCTCAAATCATTTCTTTTTCTCTTTACTTCTCTCCTTTCTTTCTTCCCCACTCTTTTTTTTATCTTTCTCTTCCTTTCCCTTCTCTTCCTCTCTTTCCCTCTTCCCTGTGTGTGTGTGTGTGTGTGTGTGTGTGTGTGTGTGTGTGTGTGTGTGTGTGTGTGTGTGTGTGTGTGTGCGTGTGCGTGCGTGCATGCGTGCGTGCGTGCGTGTGTGCGTGCATGCATGTGTTTAGGGATTTTTATTGTTTTCTTCGGGCAAGTGAAAATGTGTTTGTGTGACTGTGAGTAAAAATATAAGGCGAGTTAAAATTTTAAAGTTTCACCAGCCCTGAATATAACTAAAGAAAATGTATTTAAATTACCTCTGGCAGTGACCTGTGAAAAGAAAGAAACCCGCTGTCCTGGATAGCATCTGGAAGAACATAAATAGCATTCAAAACAATAGAAAAAACAACAACAAGTGGGAAGACTGTGGTGTAAATTTACAAGGCAAATATTTCGTGCTCCTGCCCTTTGACCCTGCCTGTCTCCTGTCTCTCTCTGAGTCTCTCTCTCTGTCTGACTCTGAGTCACACACACACATTTCTGTCCCCAGAAGAACATGATTAAGAATGTTGATCAAAATGGAGCAATGTGTAGTCGAACGAGCAGTTTAACCCTTTTACTGCCTGCCCCCTGTTTACTACCGGGTATGTGATGTCATTTATGATGTCATAGTCCTGGAATGCTGGTCTTGGGCTCTAGACCATTTTCTCAGATTGAGTCAAACACTAGTAACACTAACAGTAACAGGTCTCTTTTGAATTTTATTATAGGAAAATCGATAATTTCACACTTTTTCTCTGGCAGTGAAGGGGTTAAACTTTACATCAGCTAATATAATTTTATGAATATTAATGTAGAACTTTAGTTTAAATAAGTGTGTATGTGCATGCAAAAATGTGCGCCGGTGCTGATCTTGTACAACATGGAGAGCCTGGTCCTTCTCTGCCTGCTCTCCAGGGATTCCCAGCCTAGCTTATCCAGCATGCTGCTCACACTAGACGCCGGCCTAAACTGACTCAACACAAAGCGAACTGCCCTGCGCTGGACCGCTTCCAGCTTGTCATTGCTCTCCTCTGTGTACAGATCTCAGACAGCGCACGCATACTCAAGGAAGGGACTGTGACAGGGCTCCCAATCGTCCCTCAAAACAAGAGCTCCCAGGGACCCCTTCACTTACAGTATAAAGGGTCCTAGAGGCAGGATAGATGGTCCCAGTGGCATTGCGAATGCTAAAAATAATTTTTCTAGTGCATCCCTGGGACCCCTTGCACATTCTTTTAGAGGGTCCTGGGACATATGAAGGCTTAAACATGGGACCTCAGTTTCAGTCTTATCCGAAGATCCCCAACTAACGTCAGGTACCCATTTACACCTGGGTGGAGTGAGGAAAATAAAGAGTATTTATAAAGTGCCTTTCCAAAGGACACACCACAGCGTCCCGAGCTGGGTTTAAACTCACACACTCGCAACCCTGATGATTACGAGCCATGATAGTTCAATTGGGACCCGTTCAATTAGTTGGTTCTTGGTCTTGGAGTTAGTTGAAAGAGCCACATTGCGGCATTATATCAACGAAAACTAGGGGAGAGCACACCCTAATCTATGTTTATGACCTGGCCAGTCAGCACCCATTCAGCGTGCAGCCAGCATGATGCCACGTCCCAGCAACCTCACATGTTCTCACAGGTTCCTTTCCGCTGGAAGGCTAGCAGCCTAAACGAACTAGAATTTGTTTGGGGTGAAGTGGGGGTGGGTGGGGTGGGGATAAGGAGAAAGGGGACAGGGGTGTGGGGACGGGGTGGGGGTGTGGTACCTGGAACTAGTAGTGGAAGGGTATTTTCTTCTTCTTCTTCAGCTCAGGCAGCCAACTTCATCAGGCTGAAGATTCTGCTGCACTTTGGGGGGTAGTAAGAGTTTGGCGTTTGGGGGGGGGGGGGGGGGGGGGGGTTGTTCACTTCTTTTCAGGGGCCTGCTGGAGGAAGGTCTTAACTCACTCAAGACGAATGAGCCCAACATAACTATCATAGTTCAGAGATCAAATCAAAGGGAAGCAACTTTTTTAGCCTGCCTAGATGGTCAGGCTGTTCTCTAACCAACTGAGCAACTGAGTCACAGTTGGTTATCTTCTTAGTATCAGATGACTCAAGTATAGTGTGACCATTGTCATACTGCATTGCATGGTGTCACTCTCAATTACTGAAGTGGATTTGCTTTGCTCAGAGCAATCATTGATCAATGATTGAATCAATTTTGTGTTGGTATGGCAACAAGTTGGTGCCCATTTCCTTCCATTAGAACGTGATGGGCGGGTGACAACATATTTTACATGTATGATCATAGGCATGACTGCTGACACAACGAACTGCAGCTCACCGATCGACAAATCTTGCTTTGGTTGGAGTGCCATAGCTATTTTTTCTTTCACTTGTTTAGGCTCAGTTGCTCCTCGTTCAGCTGGCGGGAATGGTGAAAGGGAAATCACTCTGGTTCGAACAAAGGACCACAACTTCCATTGTCATTGATCAACAACATGGCGGACGAGAGAGATTTTGAGAATCTAAAGAAACTGGAGAGACTGAAAGACGTCAGGTGAATATTTTTAGCTTTATATTATAGACATGCGATTTTTTTCTCTGTTTCCCATGTTGGCAAAGGTGCGTTTTAGCACATACACACCTCAGGTTTTCGGCTTTCAGTCTGAATTATATAATTTAGTTTCAACTTTACTTTGAACACTTCCACACAGATTTTCAATTTCTTTCTTTCTTCCACTGAGTTCCAGTTGAGTGCGCTTACAATCAGCACTGATTCATTGGCACTGCTCTGGTTGAGGTTCCAAGTCGGACAAAATACCCTAAGCTTAGCTATTTTAGTGACCCAGCCAGTTAGGAGTGTGAGTTCTCAACATAATACGGCATTTGTCAGGAACAAAAAGCTTAAATAAAGCTTTAAAAAACCCTCAAAAATTGTCGAAAGTCAATTCGTCCACAAAGCCCAGAAGTTGTGTCTCACACAACCGCCGGCGCCAGAATCCAACCTGTTAATGTTCTGTTAAGACCTCAAAAAATCATCTAAAATAAGATCTGAAGTGGGAGGGAGTTGACTCAGTTGTGTAAGGGAGGTAATTTAAATACTTACGAAGGAGGACTGTAATGTCTCAGAGAAGTAAGTCTTAAGTGGCACAGTAGACTACTTGGGTGATGTCTTTTCTGGTCACAAAACTGGTGTGCCCCTGTGTCTGGGTTAAAATATGATGGTGGAAATCGTTATAACTCATAGCTAAGTAATAACATAAAAGAGCACATTTTCTTGATTTATGTGATTATATGCTTTCATTCATATGTGTTTTATTAAGTAGAAAGCCAGACGCATCACACAAATCACCACAAGCCTTCAACATACACACTAAGTCAAGAAAAAAACCCAGACACATCATCACCCTCGTCAAACATTAAATTGATCCCAAAAGTGTCTAGATGTAAAAAAAACAATGAAACTTATGCTTTAAATCTAGGTGAACCATAGTCCAAAATGAAAAAAAAACGTTTGGAAAAAAAATGTCTTAAATGGCAAGGAGTCTTCTTCTTCGGTCGCTCAGACAGTTTCCTGTCAATTATGAGCGCAGATGCGTTATGCGCCTAACTAAGAAATAGGCCCAAAAAAGTCCGACTTCGGCTGGGGGGGGTTGTCTTATAAGGGAGGTTCCACTGTACAACTGTTGGTCTTAGGTCGCGGTCGCTATGCCTGGAGAAGGTGAGGTCGCGGCTGCACCAGGAGGCGGAGGTCCGCTCCATGGAGGAGCACAACCTGGAGGAGTACCGGCAGGAGCTGGAGCTTCTCCTGCAGGAGAAGATGGCCCACGTGGAGGAGCTGCGCCTCATCCACGCCGACATCAACCAGGTGAGGAAAAAGAAGAAGATGATCAAATCCACCACTAAGATGTACCATTTGTTTTTGCTATGGTTTTTTTTAAAAATTCATATTTTTTATAGATATTTTGTTGTCAATGCACATTGTGAAACAGACAGAAAACAGCTGCAATAAGTAAAATTAAACTCAACATCGAACAATGTTTCTAAGAGCAGCATCACATTAACTACAATGATAACAAGTACATACGATAAAAATAAAAAGATAGCAAAAAAAAACCAATAATAACAACAACAAAAACCACAATAAGAATGCAATACAGAGACTCTACATACAATGGGTGCAACCCGATGTTTCAAATATTAGTTATAAAAAGAAAAAAGAAAACAAAAGCCTCAATTATATATCACAATTCAAACAATTCTACCCTTTAAATAATAGATACATAATGTTCAGTTTAATTTAAGCTAAAACATTACATAAAGAAAGACCCATTAACATATTATGACCCCCTAAGAATCTAGAAACATGTTTCGCATGCTGCTTCTGACCCCCCATATTTTGAAGATAGAATTAACACTGATTATAACAATTAATATATATTCGCTGTGTTTCCTTTCCCAGATGGAACTGACCATCAAGCAGGCGGAAGAGAATCTCTTTTAATCCAATATTTTTTTACCTATGATTTTATACAATTATGCTCAAGGAAAGTCATTGAAACATAGGTATCACATGTTGGTAAATTGTTTTTTTAGGGCCTTGCTCTAGTATATTAAAATCAACTGACTCAAGGACACCCTCTCAGTTCTTTGCATCTAGAAACTTCCCGTGAGCCCCTCGACTTATAACATATTATATATAGATCTGCAATGCCTCCTTTTCCAGATGGAGCTGACCATCAAGCAGGCGGAAGAGGAGCGATCTCGAGCCACGGAGAGCGCCAAGAAGCTGTACGAGGAGTACCGTCCCTTGAAGGACGACGTGGATCGCATGCGCATGCAGCTGGGCCTGCAGCCTCTGACAGAACTGCAGGAGGAGGATGATAAACTGCGACCTGAGTAAGTGCAGGATGAGATTTTTTCAGCCTTTGGGCTGATTTCAGGCTTTTTGAAGGCCCCAGAGTTTGATGGGTTTTACATAAAAAAGAAGCCAATTGAGAATATAAATTTATACTTGTTATGTTTGAATAAAAATGAACTAAATATATCAATTCTACTTCTAATGTTGTTTTTAAGGCTTAGATTACAATGAAGCCTCAGTTTCAAGGGGCTTCAGCCTTTTTCAGCCGCTTTTCAGTCTAAATAATAATTTCTCAATGTCATGCCCGATTAGTGGACATGTTAGCTTAAATAGCCTTGACTTCTTTAGAGATCCATGCAAGTATGTTTCATTTGTTTGTATGATATTGTATGGTATGGCATATTTTCATGACACAGTCTCATCTATATGACATATTTTGCTCGCTGAATCTGACCCCCAGATTTTGAAGATAGAATTAACAGTAAGCTGTGCTAAACTGCCCCTCCCCCAGGTTCATGGAGAAGCGCCCCATGCCGCCGGAGTGGCCTGCAGAGCCCCAGCCCCTCCCAATCCCACAGACGCTGGTGGAGGCCGCGGCCGCCGCCGAACAGGTTCACCAGCTGGCCCGGGGCAAGCCTGAACCACGCCAGGGCTTCAGGCAACAGCCACCGCCCATGAAGGTCAGTCTTCATGATTGGTGTTTGTTTTTTCATGGGTGCTACTCTTTCATTTTTACACTGATTTCAGTATTTTTAATTTTGCCAGAAACTGAACTTCAGTTTTTTGTAATTCATCAACAACAAAATTTTGACCACAAGCGATTTGGGGAGCATTTTGAACTCACTTAGTCTAGTATTAGTAGTAAACTGTTGTTCTATCTTGGAAGTTTACAAAGGCAATGTAATAATTTTACAAGGCTTATCAGACTCAAACTGTATCTGTCTCTCAGTTTAACTGTCTGTCTGTCACGTTATATCTTTCTCTTAAGTTGCCCCCCTGAATTGTCCGACGGGGCTCTGCCCCTGTACCCTGCCGGGGCCATGGGTCCCTGGACCCCTGCCTTTCAGTTTTTTTCATTTTGGGGAGTTGCACCCATGGTTTTTGCATCGATATTACTATTAGTGATTTAGAAGCAGTAGGTTCTTAGCAAGTGCAGGGGTCTCCTTAAGCTGTGTGCCTGAATTCAGGTGTTTGTGGGTGGGTTGTTTTTTTTGGGGGTGGGGCTTTCTTTGTGTGTGTTTTGGGGGGACTGATTTTAGGGTCTTTTGGTGTGTTTTTTGTATTTGGTACTTTATAGTCACAGAGGCATCTGTGACATTCAGGTTGCTCCCACCTAGAGAGCATGTCGCAGCCAGAGGTGCGCCACCCATTTTTTTTATTTGCATGCGATTTTTGTGTGACTCATGAGGAAGGAAAGCAGGGGTGGAGGGAGGGGTAAATTTTGACCAAATGACAACTTTTTCGTTGCCACTGGGTTTAACTTGTGCTAAATGCATGGGCACACAGGACCTCAGTTTATCATCTCATCCAAAAGATTCCATGTTCAGACTGTTAGGCCTAGTGCAGAGTGAGAGGAAAAATCCACTGTACCCATCCCAGCATCCGAAGCTCTTGAACACTATGGTAAAAAATGCATCAGCTAGGGATGAGAACATTACGTGTGTGACCTTTTTCGATTACCCCGCCATGTGGGCAGCCACCGTCTTCGGGGGAGTATCCAGGTAATCCCCTGTACCCATTGTTTTTTTATTATTATTTGTGAAAAATTGCTCTAAAATGATTCTAGTAAAGAGAGAATACTTGGTGCATTTTAGGGTCTATACTCTATTGAGAGTAGCTTCAGGGGAGTAAAAGAGTCATTTGTTGAATGCAATGCAATGCAATGAGGTAGCTAGGTGAAAATGGAAAGTGCTAGCATTTTCCTCTATGCTAGCACTGCACCAAGAGATTGGTTGCTAATTGATCACATCTTAGTCACATGTACACACCCACCCACCCATACACACATGCAATGCAACACAACATAAAACACACACACACACACACACACACACACATAACTGAGCAGTCATTCATTCTGGGTTTTTGTTTTCAGGCTTGCCTGTCGTGCCATCAACAGATTCATCGCAACGCTCCGATCTGCCCGCTCTGCAAAGCCAAGAGTCGCTCCCGGAACCCGAAGAAACCCAAACGGAAGCTAGATGACTAGAAACGTTCACTGATTCAGGGCCACGCCAAAGTGGTTGTGATCATATCACATGCTTTGATGAGTTTGCTATTGGGTGTCATGAGGTTTTGCTATTTCTGTAAGGTGCTTTAGGGGCTATTTTGTTTTATTTAATTTTAGTTTTTAAGGGGCTGTGCAGATTACATGCAGAAACCTCATGCGTTTATTCTCAAATAAGTAAAAGAAAGTAAGAAATATGCAGATGGGATAAGCGCATACGTTTCCGCATGCAATTTTTTTGTCTTACTTTCTTTTACTTATTTGTGGATAAGCGCATGAGGTCTCCACGGTTAATTGCACAAAGCCATAAGCGAAGGCATTTCTTTAATAGTTTGTGAGAAGAAGTCATTAAAAAAAAAGAACAAAATAATCTAACATTCACAAAGTGACAACATGTTTTTTAAAATACTTTTAATCATTTCTGGTTTTAAAGCTGAAGTAATACGACAGACTCAAGCAAAAAACAACAACACCAAAAAAAAGGTTTGACGAAAGAAAGAAAAAAAGAAGAAAATGCTTGCTTGTAACATTTCCTAGATTAAAATAAAAGAATGAGATCACTTTTGCAAACCTAAGTAAAGTAAAGTAGGTATTGACAAAGCTTTTATTATGGTGTCAGGTTTTTGTGTTTTAGTTTTAAATTGAATCAAAGATAGTGAATTGTTGCCAGATAGTCTCCCCCGTGGGGATACCGGGGGATCTTTCGTACAAATAGTTCCCCCACCTTCTGGAAGTTCTGTGCTTGTAACTTCCACTAATCTTTCACTCTATTTGACTCTGCCTTTTCCCTTTGCTTTCTGTCATCTACTGTCTTTCTGCCTTATTGGCCCATTCTCCTGCCTTTTTAAAACAGAAATCTTCCCAATTTTCTCCCCTGAGCTCCTCCAAAATCGGAATGTGTTGGCTGCATGCAGCGGGGAGACCAGTGAAAACTGAAAACTGGACATATGTGTACCTTACCCATTATGGCCATATGGCCTGGGAACGCAAAAGAAGAAGTTGCCAGATAGTGGCAGGGGTTTTTTCTGCATCATTAATGTGTATGGTGCATGTATTGCTGTTGGTGTTAATGTGTTATTAAGGATCTGAATAAGTGTAATACAGTGTACTTCTTTTATATTGCAATGAGTTAATATATCATCGTGTTTGTTCAAATTGAAATCCTGCCACTCTTTGTTTCAGATCATGTTTTGTGATTGTTTTTTGGAGAGATTTATACACTGCTGTTTAGATTTGATGAACTTTGTGGGAGACACACCAAGTTGACTAATGAGCACAGATTGCATTAAACTAAACTGAATCTGTGACGGACGTTAAAAAGTATTGTATCCTAGCATGCTTTGGTTGATTAATAATGCAACTTCTTATATATACCAATAGTTATAATTAATGCATTTGAAACAGCTCTGATGTAGGTTTTGTCAGTTTGAGTATTCTAGCTGTGCAAAGTATCCTAGCTACGCAAGATACTGTCGTGCCAAAGTCGTATTGTTGATATGAAAAGATGAAATGGTGATTGCTGTACCTTTGGGAATACAGGGATAAAAAGGGGTGAAGAAAAAGGTACCTATAGTTATAATCCCCCCCTTCCCCCACATTTTGAGATAACAATGTCCCATATGTGCCCTTCGGGTCAAGAGGATATTAGATTTCAAATTTCGTTCAGTACCTATAGAATGAGAGACTCTTTACATTTCGACACTTCATCTGGGAGTGACTAGAAAAGTTGAGTGGTGTACAGGTATCTTTTTCTTCGACCCTTTTTATCCCCATATTGTCCATATATTTGTAATTTTCTTGTTAATGTTATATGTGACCTAGCACCACGAAAGGGACATTAAGTCGCTGGGCTTGTTTCTCACAACAGGTTTGCAAAGTCAAAAATTTCATTTTTTCATTTTTTAGTTATGGGTATTTTTGTGTTCTCTAACATCTTATCTTTCATATTTATAAAGGATAATCTTTAATATAGTCTCTAAACGGTCTTATAAGTGTTTTAAAATGAGTAGGTCAATGCATTTTCTTCAGCTGGGCTATACTTTAGACTGTGTTTTCTCAAAATGGCCGATGCTCACCCTACTAACTTTAGATGCTCATAACTCTGGAATGAAAAAAAGATACAAGAATGGTTCTTGTATCATTAGAAAGAGAATTGTCTGAAGTTTTCAAATGTATAATTTTCTCAGAATGGTCCCTTTTACACTTAATGTCCCTTTCATGGTGCTGGGTCACATATAGAGATAGGCATGCAGGAGGTGGGTGGGGGGATATTTGCTTTGTCAATATTATAATGACAATAGATGGGTTAGTGAATGTGAGGTGGGTGAGAGAAAACCGAAGTCAAAGGCAAGTAACAAAGACGTTGAATCTTTGCCGTGCAAATCAAATTACTGATGACACATTGAACTACATCACATGTTCTGATCTTGTGTTATACTGACGTGATGTTCATTTCATTTTTTAATTTAAAACACCATTGAGAATTCACTTATTTTGTGTGTGTTTTACTTTTAGTAATACAGAACAGGGTAACCTGGTTTGTCAATGTGAAACTTGAACGTTGCTTAGATTAGCTATAAAGAATAACAAGAAAATGTATCGCCCTTTATACGTTGTAGTACATTCCATTGCTTGTGAGAAAAAAAGCTGTTTATCTGTGTGAGTATTTTGTTGGTTTTTGAATGCATTCGAATTGTGTTTATCTGTGTGCATATTATGTATGTTAGATTAGTTTGTGTTACTGTTAATGTGGTTTTTTTCCGATACATTTATTTTCATGTGTTTTCTTATTTGTTTTATGTCCAGAGGCTAAAGCTTGCCAAGCATTTCACACCCAATCATAGTATTAGTACAATATGGGTTTGATAACTAAAACTAAAAGTACTACCTAAACATATTACAACCTAGTACTAGTAACATTTACCTTTTTGTCTTACCATTCATGTTTTTGCATAAAGCAATAGTGGCTTTTTGTGTGCTTTGTCATGTTTGTTTGTTCATAGCCTGGATAATAGTGAAAAGTTTACTCATCAATTGTAATATGCAATTGGCATATGTTCAAATTTTGCACATCTTTTATATGTCATTTTTGCTACAATATGTACCATTTGAAATCCATCAGTCTTGTAGAGGATTTGAATCTTCGTAGGATCAAAAGGCTAATTCTTTATATTTATTTGATGTTTTGCTTTTTGTACCTGCCAGATCAATCATTTTTACCTTGAAGTAATGCTCTTTCATATGCCAAGTATTTACTTTGGTTTGATCTAATGAGCAAAATTTGGGATCCACTTTCATTTGGCATGAAATGTGCAAGTCTTTATGATCATTGCAATTGTTCTTTTGTGGGTGTAGAGTGGCACAGAGGTAACGCGTTCGCGTTGTGTCAGGTAAACCCGAGTTCGAACCTGGGTACAGGGGATTTTTCCTCTCACTTTGCACTAGGCCTTATGGTCTGAACGTGGAGTCTTTCGGATGAGACCATAAACCAAGGTCCCGTGTGCCCATGCACTTAGCACACGTTAAACCCAGTGGCAACGAAAAAGTTGTCATTTGGTCAAAATTTACCCCACTCCCCTTTCCTTCCTCATCAGTCACACAAAAATTGCATGCAAAAAAAATAAAATTGGGTGGCGCGCCTCTGGCTGCGACATGCTCTCCAAGTGGGAGCAACCCGAATTTCACAGAGACGCCTCTGTAACTATAAACTACCTAATGTCTAAAAATATGTATTTGTTATGATTGGGGAGGATATTTTGCTGATTAACTGTTTTTCTGTTGCAAACAAAATGTAATTGTAATTTATTGGTAATGTTCATCTGTGGCTGTAACAAATATGCATACATATGTTAAGTTTTTAGAAAGATTTCCTGTTGATTCATTGTTTTCATTTTTCTGTTGCAAACAAAACGTAATTGTAATTTATTGGTAATGTTCATCTGTGGCTGTAACAAATATGCATACATATGTTAAGTTTTTAGAAAGATTTCCTGTTGATTCATTGTTTTCATTTTTCTGTTGCAAACAAAACGTAATTGTAATTTATTGGTAATGTTCATCTGTGGCTGTAACAAATATGCATACATATGTGATGGTGCATGGGAAAAACCTACATAAGTCGTTCAGAATGTTTTTAGCAAAAGCCCAAAATAGTCAACAACCCCCAAAATATCAACTTTCTATTTAGGGCATATTTATGTCTATTTGCATACATGTGTTCTACCAGTATCCACAACGTAAAAGACGATTTTGAATGATTTCTTTGTTTATTTGATTGTTTTCTAAATCAAGTCAATAGAAACAAAGAGGCAAAGTTGTATCTTCTATGCCCAATTTCTGCAAATGATCTACTCCCTGAATGCCAAATTTCAAATAAATATAAAATAAAAACTAGACAAGATAACTCAATTCAGTTGTCTGTGTATTAACAAGGAATCGTTGCTCTACCATGAAAATTTAAAATCTCAATTTATGCAAAATGTCCAATATGTCTGTTTTTGCCATGCACTGTCACATATGTTAAGTTTTTAGAAAGATTTCCTGCTGATTTACAGGTGTTTTTTTATATATTTTATACTGCATTAAAAAAAATTAAGTTTACAAAGGCATTTTGTTGCCCTTTAGTTTCTTTCTATATGCCCTTGTGTTTGTTTCCTTCTTGTTTTGCTTGTGTAAGTGTTACATTAACCCTTTCACCGCTAGCCATTTTTTCAGCCCAAAAATACCATTAAATTTAACTGGGTAGAGAAAAAAATATCTGCAATATTGCTAATTCCTCTGTGACATATAAAACATTACGCCTATCCTTACCTCCCAAAATTAAAAAAACAGGATCTTTGGAGAACAGGCCCTGATTTGATGCCTTTTAGTGACATTGTGGTGCTGAAATGCGACGTTGGCGGTGAAAGGGTTAAAATCAGGTAATCACTCATATGCTTAAAGATACTGAGAATTGGTCATGTTTACTCTCTAGTCTCACACGCGCACACACTCGCGGACACGCACGCACACGACAGTGGACTAAATTTCACATAAATTTATTGTGACAAGAAATACCAGACAACGAGATCCAACAAACTTGTCTTCCTATAGGTTTTGTTATTATCACAGCCAACAGGATTCCAAATATTATACGACAATCAGCAGATGACAGTGAAGCAAGAAGTTAAAACATAGTTAAAGGTCAAAAGCGAAATAGATACATTCTTACCAAAAAATGGGATCAAAACCATTTCAAAGTTTTCCACAGCAGATTAATATCTTATGGACGGTTCAACATTTTGAAAATTGACTCAGCAGTGACCAAAATATCCAGCAGTGTGCTTTATAAAATAAAGATTTGTACATGCCATCCATTTACCATTATGATGTATGTGTCACTGTTTATGACTGTGCTTCTATGAAATAGCAGTATGCCTTTGTGCAAGCATTCACTGGTCAAAATAAGCAAGTGAAAATGTATCACAAAAAAAGGAACATGACAAGTATAAATAAACATCAACATAAAATGTGCACATCATAATCATTTGTACACTGTATATAATGGTGTATGTACACGATCCCCAAAAATACTGTTATTTTATATCATACAAAAAGAAGCATAGTACAAGTTATATTGTTTCCCTCTTCACAACAAAATGAAGCAACATGTCAAGAAAATATTGAGCTTCCTATCAAGTATGCTCAAGAGTGAAGCTATCCATTTTGTTAAAGTAACCACTCGACGGTGTCAAGAGTCTTGAATATTACTGAGGTTTCTTTTTTATTGTCATGATTATCACAGTAAAACTGAAAGCTGTGAGGATCACATCAAACACTTTTATCAACCAAGACTCGTTGCAGTATTATGTTCAAAGTTTCACCCAAAGCATTTAGGCAGAACAAATCTACCATGCAGAAATTCTCACTTGTTGTTTTTTGTTTCATATCACATTATATTTTAAGAAAATAGCAAAGGGGATTGTGGAAAACTAAAAGAATAGAAATGACAAAGGTGTACACACCATGTTAAAATCATCATCTTTTGATTTTATATGTTAACTATATTCTCTTTATTATAATATTAACTGTACATTTATCGAGCCATTCTGCGCACATGCAAAACTGCTTTCAATATTTTTCCCTCAGACAAAAAGGATGAGAAAGAAATTTATATTATCTATATTCATAACAAATTTGGGACATTCCTGGTGTTGCACTGCCTCCGGGCATTGCCTCCAAGATCGTTCCCACCATCTTGATATCTACTAATGTCCCATATGTGTCTGTTCCAGACCAGAGAACGTGAAACAGATTTCCATCCGATGAGAAAGAAAGCACAAAGCAGGATAAACTGTAAATATCAAACTCTTACCAGTGATTTTACAGAAGAATAACCTGACTTGCCAAGCTCCAATCTTCATTATAGCTATATTATAAAGTGTAACACTTTGAAAAAAGAACCAACTTTATATTATTTAAAAGCATGAAATGTAACACTATGAAGTGAATTAATGTATGAAATTACTGACTGATCCCAACACAAAGCCTAATAATGTTGTGAACAAACTTTCCATTGCCAACCCTTGATGTCCATACAGTGATGAGTGACTGGATATTAAGCAGCACAGAGACGGGAGAATACCTTCAATTCTAAGCCACTGCTGTCAGTGAATGGCTTTTGCTGTCGTGCTTGTGATCATCGTAAAACTGATCTCTGGCCTTGATGCTCCTGTACAACAGAAAATAGTTCCATGATTAGAAAAGATGACAGAAACATCATAGCATGCCTGAAAGATTTTCCAGCACTATCCGGATTTCAGGATTACGAAAATGTCCCTGAAAAGTTTTCTGGATTAGAAGTTTCCTCATCCGGATTATCATTATTGATCTCACTCGAGTTAAACAAATTTTTTAAAGCTGTCTGTAGTATTGACTGACGATCGCTCGCGAGTGTCCCAGGCCTACTTAGTCTTGGCTAACCAAATGATTAAACCAAGATCCGCAACATGCATGCGCTGTTGTCATCCGGAAATTAAACGTTTGCTTTGTAGCCTAATGGTGCCGCAGGGCTCCATGTTCTGCAGTGTCTGGGGGAGTTGATCTCCTAGCTGTGCACCCCGGTGCTCATGGTGAAGATAATGTGCTATGTGGTGTTGATCTCCTAGCTGTGCACCCCGGTGCTCATGGTGAAGATAATGTGCTATATATTATCTATCACTATCTATTATTATCATCATTCCTACCTGGCCTGGTAGGGCTCCATGTTCCGCAGTGTCTGGGTGGAGTTGATCTAGCGGTGGTCATGGTGAAGATAATGTGCTATATATTATCTATCACTATCTATTATTATCATCATTCTGGCCTGGTAGGGCTCCATGTTCCGCAGTGTCTGGGTGGAGTTGATCTCCGCCCCGTAGCTGTGCACCCCGGTGCTCATGGTGAAGATAATGTGCTGTATATTATCTATCACTATCTATTATTATCATTCCTACCTGGCCTGGTAGGGCTCCATGTTCCGCAGTGTCTGGGTGGAGTTGATCTCCTAGCTGTGCAGCCCGGTGCTCATGGTGAAGATAATGTGCTGTATATTATCTATCACTATCTATTATTATCATCATTCCTACCTGGCCTGGTAGGGCTCCATGTTCCGCAGTGTCTGGGTGGAGTTGATCTCCGCCCCGTAGCTGTGCACCCCGGTGCTCATGGTGAACCCGTCCCTCTTCTGGCCCTGCAGCCCGCCCCGGGTGTGGCCCAGCCGGTCCTCGCCCTGGGGGTTCCGGTCCTGGAACCTGACCAGCAGATGGACACATCACACACACTTTATCTTTGTCATTATAAAACTCTGGACTTTTGCTGGTATTGTAGTACCTCCAGGATCGTCCCACTATCTTCATAGTTATCAATGTCCCGTATGCTTGTTTCCCGGCCGGAAGACGTTAAACGAATGTTCATCATCATCAGCCATAAGCTGTTATTATTAATTCTGCCAATATGGTTGGTTATATCTTTATCGATTAAAAATCAGGACTTTCCTGGTATTGTAGTACCTCCAGGATCATCCCACTATCTTTACAGTTAAAAATGTCCCACTTATACCTGTTCGAGGTCGGAGGATGTTAACCACATTTTCTCTCACATCACACACCGATGGTAGGTAGGAGGGTGGCTATTACCACATATTTGGGGTTAGCATACCCGCATCATATAAACAAGAGAGTCTGGTTTATGATTTACTCCTGCTTTGCCCTCTCTACACCGATTGGTTCCCCCACAACGAACCACTACAAAAGCACAGTCAGGGGCACAATTGTGGTCTAAGAGAGCGAAGCGAGTTTATAAGTGACCAAGGTATGGTGTGTACAGATTTACTTCCCTTGAAGCAAATGCATAACACTGACAGCTATCTATTAATTCCGGACATATATGTACGTCCTCTATTCCTCTATAGCGCTTCAGTACTTGCCACCGATGTATATATACATCCTCTATAGCGTTTCAGTACTTGCCACCGACGTATATATATACGTCCTCTATAGCGCTTCAGTACTTGCCACCGACCTATATATACGTCCTCTATAGCGCTTCAGTACTTGCCACCGACGTATATATATGGCACCGCTAAGTAGCGATATTGCCGCGTTAAAAAGTCGTGCGGCAAACCGGCAGCGCATGCGCAAGTAGTAGGCAGAAGCGAAGGGGTTAAATGTCTTGTCACAAATGGGCCAAATTATGAGTTGTTGATGTTTTGGGTTTTAGTTTTTGTTGTTTTTTTCTTGTGAGAGGGCAGAAACTTTGGAACTGAGAGGAGCGTGGGGGTGGGGGGAGACAACAAACATACAGTACCTGGTCATGTAATGGGTGATGAATCGGCGGGGGTCGTCTGCCACCTTTACGAAGCGATCATTGTTCTCGCTGTAGCCAGACAGTTCCTGCCAGCCGGTCTTGGTGCGGTTCAGCCGGTCAGGGTGGGAGAGGTCGGGCCGCTGCTGGCCCAGGAACTGGTCTTTGTTGGTGCTGTGGGCATGCAGGACGGAGAAAGCGGACAACAAAAGAAAGAAAAGATGGAGGCATGAATAGCGGGATAAATTATTTGCGAAACCATTGACTTTGTCAAAAGATGAGGGTATGAAAAGAGTTTAAAAAAATGATAACTCAACATAAGGGTATGGAAAGAGTGAAAAATTAAACTTCAAAATTTCAACAGACTATTTCTTGCATGACATCCTAAATGCATTTTTTGTTTTGTTCTTACAGCACATTTGCTAAACTGCAATTAATGATAAATAAGACTATTAGTATACAAAGCAAACAAACACATAAGACATAATGGTAGTTTGACAAGATAAACAGAAAACTTGTTTCAAAGTGGTTTTTTAAATGCCTTAGCAAACAAATAATAGCAATGAAATGCATTTTGTTATTGTTCTTCAATTAACATTGTACTGTAGCATAAGTCTGATACAGACAATTATTGTATTGTTTACCGTTAATCTATGAAACAAAATGGTTACTACATTTTCATAATGGTTGTTGTTCTAACAACTGGGACAGTGGGTGGATGCCTCGTGTCTCCATACGGGGAGCTGGATGACCCCGCCCCCTCCACGAGTCTCTCCCAGTGGGAATACCGGGGGATTTCTTTCGTAAAAATAGTTATCTCACCTTCTGGAAGTTCTGTGCTTGTAACTTCCTCTAATCTGCCCCTCTCTTTGACTCTGCCTTTTTCCTTGCTTTCTGTCATCTAGTATCTTTCTGACTTATTGGCCCATTCTCCTGCCTTTTTTCAAAAATATCTTCGAAATATTTTTTCTCCTTTGAGCTCCTCCGAAATCGGAATGTGTCAGCTGTACGCAGCGGGGAGACCAGTGAAAACTGAAAAACAGACACATACGTGCCTTATCCATTATGGCCATATGACCTGGGAACACAGAAGAAGAAGAAGTTCTAACAGCATTGTTGAACACACGATATAAATGTTCTTCCTTCTCCATGTCATTAAATTCCTTCTTCTTCACAACACACTTTTTTTTCTTTTTTATGTCTGCGTTAAGAATGAATTATCACTATCAAACTGTACACGTATGCCTTACAGTATGTTTGCATACATTGTTTTGCATGTGTGAATGTGATAGCACAAAATTGTTAACAAACATGAACTTGAATTATTTCTTGATATATTCTATCAGAGACATTTACCGACTGACCTGGTGTGGTTGTTGGGGTGCACCATGTTCAGATATTCCATGGGGTCGTTCTTTCGGGTATGGGCCAGTTTCAGCCCTGCGGTATCCCCCGCCTTGTCATAAGCCTGCATTATATGTAGGTTAAGTGTTTCGGTTTCATAAGCGCCACTCAATAAAGCATAAATCTTGTGAATAACAGAAAACCAGCCCTTTAGTCTCCACATTAACTCATTCGCATCTCAACAATTTTGAATTATTAAAAAAACTCACAAATCACTCCAGCCATACACACGAACAAAAACATACATAAACAAAAGGAGAAATGAAAGAAGATTATGGGTTTTTACTTCAGGTTTAGACATAGGGAAGTGGTAGATCAGACCTTTTTATATATAGACTTCATATAGAAAAACTCTCCACACCGATTGGTTTCCCCACAACAAACCACTACAAAAGCGAAGTCAGGGGCAAAATTGTGGTCTAAGGGAGTGAAGCGAGTTTAGAATTGACCAAGGTATAGTGTGCACACAGATTTACTTCCCTTGAAGCAAATGCATCAAATTGACAGCTATCTATTAATTCCGGACATATATGGCTGGAACGACTTGAATGAGTTAATGATCATGATAAGCTAGCAAATGGGGTTACAGTTGATGTTTCATTTTAGAATAATGTAAAAATTATAAGTACCGGTACTTTATTTTATGAATATTTCTTTCCAGACTGAGACTCCTGCACCTTATATAATAATATGACTAATAATATAGTAAGAAACTCTTAGAACCAAAAACTAAGTCTAAATGTATAAAATCTGGGGGTTCCACCTTAAATACAATACAATGCAACTTTATTATATACTATAAAATATGGTATATTATAATTGTCTATGGGTATGAATGGTTCAAATATAAAAGAAAATTGAATATGATACTGAAAATGCATAATTATGTTAGACTTACAGAAAAAAAAAGTTTCAAAGAGGCCATCTAAAACCAGTACCTTTGAATGTGAACCCGAAAATACTGTTTCTTAAAGTTTTCTTTTTGCCTAATTAGCCATAAAGTATACTCTCCCCTAAGTATACAATCATCTCAAATGTAGTTGTTTAATTAGCCATCAAATATATACATTTGACATATGCGCATATACTTACATCTCCGGGAACTCGGTGGACGTACATAGGTTTAGCCGTCTCTCGGGTGAACCCTGACCCTCTGTCCGATGGGTCTGTCACACCTGGGTTCACCTCATTGCCCTGAAAGGTACATGTGAAGAAGTTTCTTCTTTAGTAGAAACAAACATTCACAAACATCCGTCTTAAGGTGGCACACTGCGTTTTTGGAGGGCAATTTTTATTCAATTTTGTTTCTCAGGCTCTAATACCGATATCTACATGAAATTTTGCACAGTGATACAATACATTGCACTGGCCATTCATGCCAAATTTGAAGACTGTGTGAAGGCACTATGAAAGTATGGAGTTCACCTAAAAAACAATTCACATGAAATCTTAGCCCCTCAACAGCACTGGATTCAAGTACTGCATGGTGATGCTGATCATTTGTCCACTTTCCAAAGACATCAAAGAGTGCAATAGTCATAAAATTAGCATGTCTGAGTTGTTAACTCGCATTCTTTGTCTCATCAAACAATAGTCAAAAATTCACAGGATCTCGCTTGAGACTAAGAACATGAATTAACAACTCAAACATGCTATTTTTATGTTTTGTTGCACTCTTTGATGTCTTAGAAAAGTGGACAAATGATCAGCATCACCATGCAGTACTTGAATCCAGTGCTGTTGAGGGGCTAAGATTTCATGTGAAATTGTTTGGGATGGATACCATGTTTTCGTAATGCCTTCACATAGAGTGAAAACAAGTGTGTGCCCAGTATACCCTAAAAGAACACACCCAGAAAGCGACAACAGTGCAAAGGGAGGTGGGTTGATTTTGATGAGCTATTTAGAAGTAGCAATTTGCTATTGAGGTATGAGTGATGAAGCTCTTAGCATGCAGGCCCTCACATCAAATGACTTCACAGCTATAAATAGGCGCAACGCATTCGTAAAATCATCTCAAATCAATAAATAGGCATAAACCATACAGCTGATGACCTCACAACTTTAAAAAAGCAGCAAAGTGCAGTTGCGGTCGAAGGTCAAAGAAGGTAAGGGGTCAAGCCCGACAGTTTGTTGGGCACAGGCGCTGGCAACTGTTCTCACACACCCGACAAATTGTCGGGCACAGGGCGGAATGAGTTAAGCCAGGGGAGTAATTTCATGGTGTGTTGGAGTGATCTTGCCTAATTCAATCGATCAAACAGGGGAAGTTACTCTACCATCAGGTAGATCCCCAGCTCTCGCCTCATGTGTTTGAGTAGACATACAACAATTAGAGCACAGTGCGTCATTCTAAAATTGATGCCATTTATATTTTTACGTCACATTTTGCAAGTTCTATCAGTTTGTGGGCTGGCCACCCTTCATTTTTCTATAAAAAAACATGTTTACAAGTCACTGACTCGCATCCTGCAGTTTCAAGCTTTGAGGCCATGGTTGCTATGGTTTTGACCGAGTAAGTCGAGGTAATCAACTAATTTTCATGAAGTGCTCTCCCATAGTTTGTTCACCCCAAAACCGTCTATTTACAGGCTAGTCAACCTCAAATTACGCAATTTAAGAGAATAAGAAATAAAAAAGATAGAGACTCACTCTTGGGTAGTTCCAAGGATTGTAACTGGTATTTGTTATGCTGATTCCTGTGGGGCGGGAGGTGAACCATCCCTGCAATTTCATAAAAATAAATAAGTAACGGATGAAAAACACTAAAAATGAAGAACAGATATGAAAAAGTACAATTGTATCAAAAAGTACAATCCCTATATATGATATAGTATAAGGTATAATTTAACTATTTTTGTTTCTTAGGACATTTGTAAATGTACAGATAGGGTGTTGTTGTTGTTTTGTGTGTGTGTGTTTTATTAAATTTCCAAACCCACCAAGTTAATTAAGTTTTCCTGAGACTGAAATCCTGCAGTCAATTATTTTTTTAATTACCTTCACATGTTTGTATTTCAATCAATTTTTTTTTTAGGTTGATATTTTAATGTCAAATTGGTTTACTTTAAAGTAACACATACTTGTTAATGACAACAACAACAAAACACAGGTCTTTCCTGGTATTGCAGTACCTTCAGGATCAACCCGCTATCTGTACATTTACAAATGTCCCATATCGTCAGTGAAATTCACAAACCTCGTATCTCAATTTTTTGGGGGGTTTGAGTTAGATACATAGTCAGCTCTCTCATTTTTCCGGCCACATTCCACCAAAAACTTGTATCTCTAACGACTTTCTATCTGGGGTAAATGAGGTTGTGTAAATAGATTAAAAAAAAACCTCTTATGTCCCAATTTCAAATGATACTACAAGGAAAAAAATCTTATATCTTCGTACTTTTCAAGTATACCTTTAAAAAAAAAAGTAATTTTCACAAAATTCAGGACTAAACTTGCAATGTCTTGAACAACATATTCATCATAGTTAATAAATTGTGGTAAACGCTTTCAAAAGTTTTTTTCTCTTCGTATTTCTCAAAACTACCAAAATCGAGATGCAAGGTTTGTGAATTTAATCGACGATATGTATCTGTACCAGGTCAGAGGATGTTTGATACATTTTCTTCTTCTTACTTTAAATAGTATATCAATATTTTTTTTAATCAACTTTCAAAAAACAGATATGCATATATATGTTTGCGAACGCACTGACACATACAAACACATCACAGATATACACATTCACTAACAAATCACACACACACACACACACACACACACACACACACACACACACACACACACACACACACACGCACGTACACACACACACACGCCAGCATGCACACACAAGCACGCACATACACACCAACTCACAGGCTTGTCTCCCAGGTGAGGATTATTAGGGTAGAAGGTGACGGGCTCGATGTTGTAGGCGTGTGTGAAGCCTGTGTCAGTCAGTGGGCCTTTGGACATGTAGTTCAGATCGTCTGAAAAACACCATTGCTAATCAAAGACCCACCACGTCACGTGTCAAAATCATGGTTTTCAGTGTTTTCCCTCTTATAGCTGGTAAGAAATCTTAAGAAATCTTCCAAGCATAAGAGGGAACGTGGTACGTCATGTGGGGGGTCTTTAAGGCCCTGCCCTGCGCAAAGTGTCTGTACGGAAACGCATCCACAATCCACACAAAAAATCTGGAAGTAAGAAATATGAAAGAATGTGCACATATGCATGGAATCCCATGCGCTTATTTGATACTTTCCTTACTTATTTGCGGACTGCGGAAGAGATATGTGCATGGCCTTCCACATATATGTGCATAAGGTCAAACAGATGAGCATGCTTCCAGTAGCCTAAATAGTAAAGTGTTAACAGTGGGGGGGGGGGGGGGGGGGTGCATAAAAACAGGGAAGCATGTGCAGTTTACTTAGGCAATAATGTACCATGATAGTGTAGCTAAATGAACTAAATTTATAAAAGAATTAAATAGTGAGACCAAGAGAGGAGATAACTCTTGGATAAATGTTGATTTGTTTGTATATGTCATCCTCTCCACCATTGTTGATGTGTACTGTGTGGGTGGAGGGTCATGAAGGCGAACTTGGCCCATTCTTTTTTGAGAATGATGCTTTGTTTGTCTCACTTTGGCTCTGATCCACGCATTGCTAGATGATTGGTATCGCAATCAACTTTGGTGGAGGGGAGTTAATTAGTAAGAGTTTTCCCCCTTTGTTCAATTTTGAATTAAATTTATCATAAAATAAAACTAATAAATTTAAAACATAAAACTTTAGCTGAACAATAAATCAAGGCAAGGAAAAAACAAAACCAACAGATAAACCAACAAATTGCCGTGTAGGTGATGAAATAGGAAAATAATTCAACACTTTGTTAACTTACAGTCGTGAGGCGCTTGTTTTCCAAGGAACTTTTGTTTTGTTTCCGTCACCATGTATGATGGACCCTGCACATCAAAAGTCGAGCAAACATCGTGGAATTAACCCCTTGCCTGCCAGTCACATGTTTACTTTGGGTAGCATGATATAACTGATGATGTCATACAATGTGATATGACAATTCGAACGCAAGTCTGTCTTTTAAAAACAAGACCGAGAAAATTTTAAAAAACGACAAACATCTTTTTAAACATACAATGTGAAGTATGTATACAGACAATGAGAGTGAATATCATAAAGGTAAAATTTAAGCCGAGCATTTCAGGTTTTCAGACAGCTATAAACTGAAGTGCTTTGTGTGAGCACATGCAATAATAACTTGCAAATACTTTACATCCAGTTGTTAACTTGCAAAAGACGTACACCAAACCTATAGTTGTTGGTACAAATGTCTAATAATCACATTCTTTTATTCATTTTTTTCAGACATTTTTTGGGTAAGAGCCAGTTTTCAACACAGAGAACAAAGACTCATAAAAAAAATTTTTTAAACCAATAATATAAAAATAAAAACTTGGAATTATCCTGCTTACATATCCCTGATTCTCCAGCTCAGTGGGGTCTTTCGCTTTCAGCTTATGGAGCAGGGGTTTTCCCCTGGGCAAGATACTGGCTGGGGCGCTGGCCACACGAGTGTCAATGAACACACCTTGAGCCTGAAACATAGCACACCTTAAATGTTCACTGTCTGTCAGCAGGCTCCAATAGAAAATGATCAGTGATCTATTGTATAGGTTAACCCTTTCACCACCAATGTCGCATATTTGCACCACAATGGTTTAACACCCATGTCACTAAAAAGGCATCAAATAAGGGCGTGTTATCTGAAGACCCTATTTTCATAATGTCGGGAGGCAAGGATAGGCCAAATGTTATACATGTCACAGAGAAATTCCCCATTTTGCAGAAAAAAAGATTTTCTTTACCCAGTTAAGTTTAATGGTATTGTTTAGATGACAAATGGCTGGCGACGAAAGGGTTACAGTCATAGCATCTGACATGTTGTCATTTGCAAAATAACGAGAGATACACTTCTGCAAGCCCAAGAATCTTTTAAGAGCTAATAGTAATCAGGTAATGTATTTCTGTAAACCTGACCCAAAACAAAGAAACAAAAACCTGAAACAGAGGGCAAATGGCTGACAGATTTCTGTAACCCTGACTATAACTTAAGAGCAGATAGTACTTTAGAGAAAGATTTATTATTCTGAAAATGTTTTATTGAGTGGAGATCAACTATGGGTACCCAGTTTCTGTAAGTTCTTGTATAAACGTGACAAACTTCTCCTGAGAAAACGGTACATGACTAAAGCAGCAAAATTGACAATTTCTTTTTCCTCGAACAGAGAATAGATGAGTGATACGAAAGCCTGACAATTTTTCATGACCAGATGATAAATAAGGGACACATGTTTGTAAGTCTAGCAATCTTTCTACAAATTAGATCATCTGTAAATGGAGGACACGTTTTGCAATATTCTTTCCAAGTTATTCAGGAGACTTACTATAAAAGGTACAGGAGAAGAAATGGTAAAGGCTTACCGGGCATTGCTGTGGGGGAGAGGGACAGTGAACTATTAGCTCATAGAGCTTTCTTCAGGAATGAAGACTTTAAAAAAGTTTCATGAAAACGTACATATAGTATCCATCTAATTACAGTGAAAAACTGGTATGTCGACAGTGAAAAAAATCCGGTAAATTTTATTTTGAGATAGCCGATATTTTGAGATTCAAAAGATTAAGTTGGGACCCCAAATTTATTGTGAATTATCCTATTTTTTTGTGGTATCCGTTTTGTGCTTTCCTCTGTAAATTCAAATTAAGACAAAAAGTTACAAACCTCTCCTTCTGTTGGGTTTGTGATGGGTTTCTGCCTCACAAAGCCTGTGCCCACTTGATGAATGCTGTTGGGCAGTGGCTCTTTTCCACAGTTCTCCTTGTAAGGCTGGAAGGCCAGCTCTGTCACTGTGTGGTAGTTGGCGGAGCAGATTCTCCTGTAACATAAAGGGGAAATAGATAGAGATTGTGTTAATGAAAATTGTAAATGGAGAAAGAGAGAGAGAGAGAGAGAGAGAGAGAGAGAGAGAGAGAGAGAGAGAGAGAGAGAGAGAGAGAGAGAGAGAGAGAGAGAGATCATTATTTCATTTTTCAATTTAATGTCAAATCATATTCATTTATATGTCGTGTGCATGTGCATAATACTAATAGCCATGCATACATGCACATGATTGCACACACACACACACACACACATACACAATCAGCAACACTATCACTACCACATATTGCCTACAAACATTATCACACACATATGCACATGTACTACCATCCTCTTTAGACAACAACAAGGTTTCCATACGCCAAATAAAAAACGCATGTGCATTATGTGTGTGAAAATATGTATTGTTTGGTGGTGGTGGTGGTGGTGGTGGTGGTGGTGGAGTGTGTGTGTTTATGTGTATACAGTGTGTGTGTGTCTTTCATTTAACGTCTATCCACTTCTCGTGATATTAGACGGTAAATGTGTATGTGTGGCTGTGTGTGTGTGTGTGTGCCTATATAGATGCAAATGCACACATGTGTGTGGTGTGTGTGTTTGTGAGTACAGTCTGTATGTATGCCCATACCCCAAAGTTGGATTGTCCAGCTCATCCAGCTTGGTGCTGTAGTAGACCTGGGGCCTGAAATTGGCAGAGTAGCCCGTGCCGGCGTGTCGCCCCATGCGGGGCTTGAAGTTCTGCCAGTGCTTGCCGTAAGTTGTTGAGTTCTGGGTCACGTAGAACTTCATGATGTCCGTGTCGGCCCCGTGGCTCCTCTGGATGTGCGTCGTGCGCGGTCCTGTTGGTAGCGGCCCCATGTTGGCTTCTTTTTTTCGGTGGTGGGGGGGGGGGGGGGGCGATGAAAAGGAAACAAAATGGTAAAAAAAGTCAGTACATGAGTGGCAATTAAAAACAAAGAGTAAGTAATATTAGTTGAGTACATGTACAGTGGATTTGAGACAACTCAAAAACACGGAATAACTCATAATAATTTTTGGGTCCCAGTTTAATAACCTATGTTGAAAAGTCTTTTTAACTCAAAATATTTGCTATCTCAAAATAAAATTTCAGTCCCTTGAATTTTGACTTCAGCGATTTTCACTGTATTTCTTCTTTTTTTACAAAATAAAAAAAATCATAACTTGTAGATTAGATGTTTTTCTATGGGCTTTTTTTTCTTGTGCTGTGAATCAGACTTGAGTTTGGTACTCTTCATTTTTTTCTTATCCCCCCCCCCCCTCCGCCCCCAATATCAATCTGATGAAGGAGGCTCATCAAAAGGAAGAAGAAGGCATAAACTTCATAATTTCTTATTCCTGGAATTGGTTTGCGTGTCTGTTCGCTTCGACCTTGACCCTGACATAGCAGCTCGTGCTAAAGGGAAGTAACTCGCGTTATCGAAAAACGGATGGACTGTTTTGAGAATGGGTACATGTGTTGCGGAACGTCCTGGAAAGAAAACCAGGGGTCGCGCTAACGCATGTTTCTTGCGTATTTGACACGTTTAAAAAATCGCTGACACATTTTTATGGCGTTTACACGTAACCCGTACGCAAAATGACATCCGCTCAAAATCGCATCTGAGTCTAGATGGTGAATCAGACATTAGAAGTCATACAGTCCCTACACGTATAGTGGTTCTGCTACACCAAACATTGGAACAGACAATAGAAAAGTGCCACTGCTTTCAGAGGAGTTGTTTCTCTTTCATTAGTTATCCAGATTCCGTCCAGTACTGCTGTGACGTAGGCGCAGTGCAGTGTGGCGGGAAAATCAGTCGACTTTGAGGATCGCCGTGATCGCCGAAAATGACTGATTAGTGAATAAAAATGCATGTTTTTGTTGCTGGTCTTGTTTTCATTGTTTTTAGCTTAGATTTATTATTTTGTTCTTTGACGCGATTTTTTGCTTCCCTTACGCATTTTTTTGCCGACATCGCGTAAACAAAACGCGTTTTCAAAAACACTAGCGCGACCCCTGGAAAACACAACCAAACTGTTTTCGAAAAACAGCAAATATCAACACTACGATGACAAATCTACTCCTAATTCTAATGGCGGGTGAGCGAGTGCTTTATTTTTTATTCGGACACTTCATGAAACGAGTGCAAAGTTGCTCGGTTAAGTTAACTCTGCCAATGTCATTCTAGACTTGGAAGATCGACCCAGTCGTAAGACACTCGTTTCGTTAGTATTTTTAATATTCAAGCATTAGCACAGGTAAATGCACAGTTTACTGAAGAGACTGATGTGCGCCCTCAACCATTCTCATTGGTTTATTTTGGTTAATATTCAAGCATTAACACAGGTAAATGCACTATAGCTGTTTACTGAAGAGACTGATGTGCTCCCTCAACCATTCTCATTCTTTTTGGTTTATTTGGGTTAATATTCAAGCATTAGCACAGGTAAATGCACTGTTTACTGAAGAGACTGATGTGCTCCCTCAACCATTCTCATTCTTTTTGGTTTATTTTGTTTGTTTGTTTTTGTTTATTTGGGTTAATATTCAAGTGCTGAAGAGACTGATGTGCACCCTCAACCATTCTCATTCTTTTTGGTTTTATCCAATTCATTCAATTAATGTTACATTGCATTTGAGCAAACAAGCAGAAGTGAGCGAACCTACAGTATAATAATCTATCTCTATGTTGAAAAGTCTTTTTAACCCAATGACTACTGACCATTCGAACCGAGAATCGATCCCAGTCCCTGAGACAAGGGCATTAACTCCGAACGTCACACCAAATCTTTTCATTAAAAAAATCACCCAGAATACAGTCTAACTCACATTTCATTTCTGAAAGATGCATATTGAATAGCAATGATGATATTTTCATTCGAAAGCTTACACAATGTCACACAACAAACCATGAATTAGAAGAAAAAATCCGTAATGGCGCTCCAAGCATCGCGCCGAGTCAATACTGCACACGTCACGTGGAAAGAAGAAAAAAAATTGGGGTCACTTCGAAAAATCCGTTCAAAAAGACTATTGGGTGCTTTCCCTTGCTGTAAAGACCAAAAACGGATCAGTGAGTGTCAGGAACAGGAAGAACTAACCTAGTATATTGCATTGTGGGTAGGGAGAAAGTGAAACTACTAGACCTGGTGTTCAGCGGGCGCAATCGGTGTCATCGGGCACCAGGGAAGGGAAAAAAATCGGGCGGATTTCGGTTCTGCTGTCTTGAGAGGGAAAATATTGGCTATCTCAAAATAAAATCTCAGTCTCTTCTTCTTCTAGTACTGTCCACCTGCCGTTTATCGGCAATTATTGACATAATTATATTAATGATATATAGGGGTTCAAAGACGAAGATGCGCAGCATGGGATGAGATAGGATTTGAGAAATATAACTGACAATTTAGACTTAAGCGATTTTTACTGTACTATCATCATACTGCCCATCCCTTGGTGTTTTTTCCCCTTTCTTTTTTATGTTTTTCTTCACTCAGACCCATCATAACTCTGAACGTGCAGTTGTTGCATTTGATTTGTTGCACTTGTCTTGTGCATGTCAGATCAACATGTCTCCTTGTCTGTAGTTGTGTAGACTGTAGTTCAAACTGTGTGGGACTAATTCAATTGCAAACCTGGCACTGCAACAGACTGTTTCTAATCACTGTTGTCGACTCACCTGTTTGACGCTCACAAACGGAATCAATCAGTTAATACACCAACATGAATCTAAACTTGCAAAATGTTGATCGGCGCCCACAAGACGGACGCTTTGCTATGTTGCCATGAGTACCCTGTGCACAGATATCGATGACGTATTCTATAAGGGTCTTAATACGGAAATTTACCAAATGTTTCTCCTGCCTGCAAAATTTCACTTCTAGCTGTGTTGAAAAAAATGCATATTGCGAGGACGAAAAAGAGGGGGTGTAGTTATTCGTACGCATTAGAAACTGAACATTCAACAATTTTATTTTATTTTTACAGCTGAAAGTAATCAGGGGTTTTGAGCAATAAATTTACTTTCCCTCGTTTTTTGTGTCTACATGCGCGCGCGCGCGCGCGTTTTTGCTAAGTTGTGGTAAAACGTTATTACCTCCGTGAAGCCATTTCCGGTCGGTCCTCTTTCCGGTTTCTGAAGCCCACATGGTGATCGGACGGAAAAGCTAGACATACAGAATGTCACTGCAAATTGTGTGAGTACCCATCCCACACGTGTTATATATAGCTATAAAGTGTATTTATTACTTTCAAAGTTTAATAATTAAAAAAACCGTGTTGCTGGCTTTTTTTCCTAGTCAGCTGCAACAGGATCTCCAACACGTGGCAGACTGGAAAGGAAATTGGTTATAAATTTTTTTATTTTTTTTACTTTTTGTCAAATCGTAATGAAATTATGTCATTGGAAAGAGCCCGACAAGACCTTTAAAATGATACCCAAATTATCAAAATCGGTCGAAAATTGAGAAAGTTACGACGTTTTAAAATGATAGCTTTTTTTACATGAGCTAGCTATATTTATAAGAAAACGTTGATCAAGGCTACCGTATCAAGGTTTGGATGAATCAAACAGCCATAACTTATTTATTTTTTTACCAATAAACAAAACATTGGTACCAAAATAAAGCTTATTCAAAGGGGCAACATCAACCCCAAACATTAGACAGATTAGGCCTATGCTTTTTGTGCGACTCACAAGATCGCAACATGAACATGGCAGAAAACAACATGTCGGACAGGCTTCAACATAACACCTCCCGACTTGTGGAGACCTTGAGCAGCATTGAGATTCATTCTAGATGCACCAAATTTGGTGAACTTGTAGAAAAATAATTATCATAGAACATATTCATGATGCATTTTTGATACAAATGGTACAAAAACCAACTAGAAGAAGAGTGAATCAAAATCCCACCCTGGATGACTGGGTATTAGTGAATGACAGGAATTTTATCACAGAAATAACACATATGGATCCAGTTGGTAAGAGCGACCATGACGTGCTAGTATTTCAATTAAATATTTTATTAAACAAAGTTGAAGAACAGGTAAGATACGTTTATAATCTAAATAAGGGTAATTATGATAAATTAAGAAACATTGTACGAGAGTATAATTGGGGGACAGTAACTGACCTTAATGCGGAGGATGCATGGAATTGTATGAAAGGAGTGATACATAGAGGAATGGAAGAGTGTATCCCTAGAGTAAGACAGGGTGGTAAAAAGAAACAAACGCCTATATGGATGAATAAGAAAACTTTTAGACAGATTAAAAAGAAATATAAATTGTTTGTGAGATACCTTCGCACTAAATCAGGCTTAGCTTATTTAAGATACATAAAGGAGAGAAATAAATGTAAAAAAGCTATAAAGAAAGCAAGAAGAGAGTATGAAAAAGAAACAGCTAAACAGGCAAAAGACAACCCTAAAAGATTCTGGAAATATGTCAAGGACAAATTGAAAATGAATACAGGGATTAGCGCACTGGTAGGGGAGGATGGTAAAATGTCAACAACTAATTTAGAGAAGGCGGAAACCCTTAATAATTTTTTCTCTAGTGTTTTCACGCAAGAAGATGTAAATAACTTACCAAATATTGAAGAATGTTCATACTCCAATGGGATTTCTATTGCTGATGTTAGAGTGACTCCTTTGGCTGTGAAAAACAAATTAAGAGAGCTTAACCCCAACAAGTCACAAGGTCCAGACTTAATACCACCTAGAGTTTTAAAGGAGTTAAGTGATGAAATTTCTGTTCCTCTGTCGTCCTTGTACAACAAATCTTTAGAGACTGGTGATTTACCTAATGATTGGAGAACAGCAGAGGTAATAGCTATTCATAAAAAAGGACAAAAATCAGACCCTGGTAATTATCGTCCGGTAAGTCTGACTTGTATTGCTTGTAAAGTATTAGAAGGCTTAGTTAGAGATGCTGTTGTGTCTCACTTCAGTGATAATGACTTATAGTTATATGTAAATTGTCAACATGGTTTTCGTAAAAAAAGATCCTGTGTAACGCAGTTATTGGAAGTTATGGAAAATTTAACCTTACTTACTGATCAGGGCCATAGTGTAGATGTAATATATTTGGATTTTAGAAAGGCGTTTGACACGGTACCGCATGGGAGGTTATTAGTCAAATTAGCTGCTTATGGAATTTGTGGTAAATTGCTTAACTGGATCAGTAACTTTTTAAAAGAAAGATCACAACATGTTAGAGTAGGAGTGGATAAATCAGTAGAGAGTAGTGTCCTCAGTGGAATTCCCCAGGGAAGTATACTTGGTCCTATTCTATTTACTATATTTATTAATGATCTGCCAGATAATGTTATTAGTGCTTGTAAAATTTTTGCAGATGACACAAAAATCTATAATAGCTCATCTTGCAGTACCACTTTACAAAATGACATTTACTGTTTGCAGGATTGGTCCGATACCTGGAATTTATATTTTAATGTATCAAAATGTGGTGTGTTACATATTGGTAAAAACAATCAGAATGTTGAATATGAAATGAGACTCAATGATGGAATTCAGCAGATAAATA
The DNA here is from genome assembly GCA_017654935.2 of Phymorhynchus buccinoides. Classification (NCBI taxonomy): domain Eukaryota; kingdom Metazoa; phylum Mollusca; class Gastropoda; order Neogastropoda; family Raphitomidae; genus Phymorhynchus; species Phymorhynchus buccinoides. Next base: position 31,147,046 of record CM065690.1, read on the forward strand.
CTGTCACAGAAGAGAAAGATTTTGGTGTTACCTTTGATAACAAATTATCATTTGATCCTCATATACAGAGAGTGGTGGGCAAGGCAAACCAGATGTTGGGAATTATTAAAAGAAGTTTCACTTATCTTCATAAAGACACTTTTCTAAAACTATATAAATCTTTTGTAAGGCCACATCTGGAATATGCTAATGCTATATGGTGTCCTTTTTTGAAAAGGCAGTCTAATCAAATAGAAAAAGTTCAAAGACGGGCCACAAAACTGCTAAAAGAATGTAAAAACATGTCATATATTGAAAGGCTAAGACACCTAAACTTACACTCTCTTAAGGGTAGGAGGTTGAGAGGCAGCCTTATACAAACTTATAAGATCTTCCATGGTATTGATGACATCAATTTTGAAACTTTCTTTTCTGTTCCACAATTTAACATCACGAGAAAGTCAGAAGGCAAAATCTTTATTAGATATTGTCAAAGTAATAGAAGAAAATTTTCATTTTCTTATAGAGTTGCTGTTCATTGGAATGAACTAAGTACTAACATCAAGTTTGCAACTAATATTAACACCTTTAAAAATCTTCTGGATTCCAGTCAGAAATTTCAGAGTCTTTTTAATGATTTTGACTGATTGTCTTTCAAAAACTTGCTCAGACCCAAAATAATTTTTGCAACGTCATTGCCAAAGAGGGGACGTATATAGGCCGCGAGGCCTAGGCTTGAGAGCCTGTCCCTACTACTACTACTACTACTAATGTAACTAAGTATTTGTTTAAAAAAAGCAAGTAGTTACCATTCAGAAATGGTAAACAAATGAACTGGACCCAAATATTGGATCGCTTGTCTCTCGCGATCGGCCGTCTTCGCGTAAAAAAAGATCGTTCCCGAATGACCGGGTAGGTGTCTGCTTCCCGAAAGAAAAACTCGGATGGTCAGCGCAAAGAATAACCATCAATAAAAACAAGCAAAGGAAGTGACCATTTGGCACATGGCCAAAATCAGGGTTCGGGATTTTGACAGGAAAAATCGCTGCGGTTTGACCTAATTCCGTCGTTCCTAAAATTGGGATAGGATTAGGAGTTCCATCCCCAAAATTCTATTGTCCTACCCAGTACCTGTGTCAAGGAGTGGAACACCACTCCGCCATAGCTAGGAGTATGACCTGCATGGCCACACCCTGGACACAGTGACTTCAGTGAAGTATCTTGGCATTGTCGCAGCAAAAAATAGTCGCTGAGTCAAATAAATCGCCCGGCTTCTATGAGAGTGTGTATTTGCGACATTGAGCACAAATTTCACTTTTTTCTAGGGTTAGGGTTAGGTAAATGGTTTAAGTACAGAAAAAGTGAAATTTCTGGTTGTCGCAAATAGTGAAATACACACTCTCATAGTAGCGGGCGATTAATTTGACTGAGCGATTTTTTTTTGCTGCGACAGGCATCACCATCCAGAAGGACATCAGCTTGGACTTGCATGTTGAGGCCATAACATCAAAGGCAAACAGAATGCTGGGCTTTCTACGACGTTATCTGCTCATCAGAACTGAGGGAGAAAGCATACCTGACCCTTGTCAGACCCCTGCTTGAATATGCCAGTTCTGCGTGGGACCCCCACACTCTGGGAAACGTGGACAAAATTGAAGCTGTACAGAGAAGGGTGGCTCGCTTCATGTTAAGCCGCTACCACAACACCTCCAGTGTAACTGACAAAGTGACATGCTTTCTCAGTTAGGATGGCCCACACTTGAGCACCGCAGAAAGTCTACCAGGCTTACATTGAACTTGAAGTTACAATGCTTTATAAGATCTTGAACGGCATTGTCAAGGTCGACAACACCAGACTGAAGTCAGCTCCAACTCGCCTAAGAAGAGGACACAGCCGGCAACTATCCACCATCCAGTGCCGGACTGAATACAGGAGAAGTTCTTTCTTCCCGCGCACCATCAAAGACTGGAACTCGTTACCTGAGGATGCTGTGTCTGCCTCTTCAGCCGGCTCGTTTTAGTCCTCCATCAAGATGCTAATCCCTCCCCCCCCCCCCCCTAGTTTAGGTGTTCCTGCCGACTCAGCATCACAGGGGCTTGATCAACGAGACCCGACTGGCTGGGTCATCTTCGTAGAGTAGTTTTGTTTTTTTTGGTCTCTTTTTGTGCCCAACTTCGGACCTCGATCGCATATAAAAATTTAATGAAGTATCATGAAATCAAACTGATGATTGTGGGTACTCAACGGGAGAAGAAGAAGTTTTCTTCTCTTCTTCCAGTTGGGGGTCAGGTGATCTTGCCCCGTGCTCATTGGTCTTCTTCCAGTTGAGGATGTTTATCCTGCCCCGCGCTCACCTGTCTTCATTCAGACCATTAATTAATAGCGCACAGGATGCGTGCTATGTGATTTTGTGCCATCCATCCCACCGGCACACACGGCCTACTCGTACCGTATGGTGGAATGGGTTTTAACGTGTGTGCAAGATTTTTATTTTTATTTTATTTCATAAACATCCATCTGCACAGCAAACGGTGTGTCTAAAAGTACTTAAATTATCCCTAACTGTTTTGGGATATCTTCTCCCCATAATATCTCAGTTCATTTTCTACAATATCCTTGCTGATTTTATTATCTTTCTTTTTCGTACTAGTGCCTTAAGTGCAGCAGAATCGTCAGCATGATGAAGTTGGCTGCCTATGGCGAAGAAGAAGAGATCTTGTGCATGCGTTCACACACGGGACCTCGTTTTTTTTTACCCCCCCCCCCCCCCCCCCCCCCCCCCCGAATCATCCCACGGGGCTGTACCCCGCCGGCCCCTGGGTGGCCCCTGCACCCCTGCCATTCAGTTTTTTTCATTTAGAGGAGTTGCACCCATGCATCTGGCTAGGAAGAATGACCGATGCTTCACCTTCCAGCCGGCAGCACTGAAAAACAGCTTCTTTCCTTTAATAACCATCCAGGATTGAAACAACTTAAGCACCAAAGTTGTTTCCGCTGGGTCGGTGGAGGAATTTAAGACCCTCCTCCAACAGACCCCAGATCTGAAATAAATCAACCTCCAACACCCCCCCCCCCCCCACACACACACACACACACACACACACACACCTCTTCCACCAGTCCCATTCCTTCTACCCTGTCCCCTCCACACTCACCTCCATCTCCTCCAAGTCCAACCCTCCCCCATACAAACCAAACTTAGAGTTAGATTAGGATGCTGCTGGACGTGGCATCATGCTGGTGACCCGCCGAATGGGCACTGGCTGGCCAGGTCACCCAAATTAGAATAGGTCTTTTCTTTTTTTTAAGTGGTGCTCTCCCAAAGTTTGTCAATGTATTGCCACAAAGTGGCGATATCGACTTCTTCTGTGTTCCAAGGCCACAATGGATACGTATGTGTCCGTTTTCCAGTTTTCACTGTTGTCCTCGCTGCATTCAGCCGACACATTCCAATTTCGGAGGAGGCGATTTCGACTATCTTCAAGATCAAGATCAAGAAGATCAAGACCCCACCAAGGTGGCTCGCTGGAAACCAGGCCTTCCTGTTTTTCAATTTATCCAGTTTTCACCCTTGGTACAGTTCTGTAAATCAGGAATATGACAGGGTTCCTACAAGTGCTTGAAACCTTGAAAAGTCCTGAAAAATTAGCAAGATCTTTTCCAGGGCTTGCACTGGAAAAACAGAACAGCCCATAAAAGGATAAAGGTGTAAACTTTACGGTAAAGCTCCTGGAAAAGTCCTGGATGTTTCTAAGCTAGCAAGACCAACACTTGATCTGTTTGAAATCAGGGGTGCATGTGGATGTGCCTGAAGCCTGAATATGCTCATACACATACCCCCCCATGCACGCGTTCATGCACACACACACACATACCTACACGCATAATGCATTAAAATTTAGCTTTAATTTTTTTTTAACACATCAATGGCATCATTTGAAGAAAAAAAATGACCCCTCATTTTCTGTAGTCAGGGGTCATATGACCCATGAAATCTGAAAACAATATGAAGCTCTGAGAAAGAAATTAAGTGTTGAACAAAATTCCAAACGCCCACGTTGTTGCTGGTAATATTTTTGAAATTTATTGACTTCCCTTTATCAAACACAATCATGGACCCCTGAAATTAACTATTAAGTATTAGATTTATGCCATTTGTATTATCGATGCTGGATTTGCTGTTGTCACAGAAAACCAAAGACCCAGCGAGGCAAGAGGGCGCTAGATCACCGCGACCCCAAGATCCACGAGAACATCAAAACATGCATGCTGATTAAGGGGGGCAACACCAGTCAACTCATCACCCAGTGCTTGAAAGAACTGGTATGTGAATACTATAATTTTGATTTTTGAAAAAAAAAATATCCAGGGATGCATTGCTGTTCTACATGTGTTTCTCATTTTCTGTGTGTCTCTCATGCTGTGTGAATGCATCTGTGTTTGTGTGTATACATACATGTGTGTGTGTGTCACTGCGTGTGTTTGGATGTAGTGTTGGTACGTTTCCTGGTTTTATGATAAATGAAAACTTGTGACTTTAAGTTTAACATGTAAGAATTTGCACCAAAATATTTCTTTAACGTTTGTGTTTGTTTTCATTTTATTGTGTTTTCTGGAAAGCTTTATTCATGAGCTGAAGTTTAATTTGCTTGCTGAAATAATGAAAGAAATATGGTATTGGTAAGATATATATTATATTTGCTGATAATAAAAGAATCACTGAATCAGTGAATGCAAGCAAAATGTTTGGCACAGAAAATTTCAGTTTAGATTTTCATGTTAATAAAGCAGGGCGAATTAACAACTAAACAAGTGTCTTGCTTACAATGTCATTAAATATGATTAATTCATCATAAGGATAGAAAAAGACAATGGATTTGTTATATCTGTTTGTGCATTGGTTTGATTTTAGCTATTGTAGAATAACGCTTGCCCTTTAATTAAAAAAAAAGAAGTTAATTGTGCCTTTGTTCTGTTTCAGCACATGTTGAAGAAGCCACATGCAGTTTTGTTCAAAAAGTAAGTGCCTTATTAAAGATGTTAAATTAATAATTGCGTGTGTATACAACAACTAAATATTCTTCATACACAGGACTACAAAATCTTTTTTTTAATTTTAAAATTTTTTTTTTAGCAATAAGTATGTAACAGGCTTATCAAATGTAGATTAAAATTTTGAAATAAGATGATAAATCTTGTCATGATAATTTTGACATTTGTCAATTTAAAAAAAAAAAAAAAAAAAGAAAGAATCTGCATACGAACAATGATCATTTCAATAATGTATTTGTAACAATAATGTTAACAAACTGTCTTTTTTTTAACAGAATGTGATGATGAGTCGCATCTTGATTAAAAAAAATTGGCATCCAAAAATGGGAAAACCAACAAAATCAGGCGGTGGATATGTTGATATTGAGGTTCACCCCAAAACAAGAACAATTAATTAAACCAAGTGCTGTACAAAGCTGAACACAATGATGAACAATAAATACAGACAAGCATATGTCTGACTTTACGTGTTTATGATGTTTTTATTTTATTCTGAGTGCTTCAGTGTCCTTTAGGTGTTTTTTTATGTCATCAGATCCGACATGTACAAGTAAACACACATTTTATTCTCTTCTTGGGGAATATGACGATTTATTGAATGTTTCTTAATTACAATGTTTGTATTTATTTTCACCTCTTGGGTCTATATCATTCAGGCGTAACATGTTATTATCTTAAGTATTGCCCCCATAAATGTGTGTTCTCTAGCGTCTTATCCTTCATATTTATAAAGGATAATCTTTAATATAATCTCTATGTGGTCTTACAGGTCAATGCATTTTCTTCAGCTAGGCTAGACTTTAGACTGTTTTCTCAAAATGGCCGACGCTCGCCCTACTAACTTCAAATGCTCATAACTCTGGAATGGAAAAAAGATACAAGAATGGTTCTTGTAGTATTAGAGAGTTGTTGTATGTATAATTTTCTCAGAATGGTCAGTTTGACACTTAATGTCCCTTTCACATTTGGTCTGGGCATCCTTTCTGAGGCCCATGGATCCATTTTGTTTATGACAGAATCACATTAAACAACTCCTTGACCCTAATTTAATGGAATTTTCATTGTCCTTTCCAAAGTGTAAGTGCATCTCTGCTCAGTCTAGACTTGTCAGTGATATAATTTAGACAAGTAGCTTGAACTTAAAAACTGAATCAGTGTGGATGGGTTATTCTTTGTATGCTGATTGTGGTAGAAACTAGCATACACATTTCATGTTACAAGATTTGAATTATGTTTGAATAGACGTTATGTAATAAGAAAAGAAACTCACACTCCTTAAACAACCAGAAAAGCCATACACAGTGATGAATGACATATAGACAAGCATATATCTGATGTGTCTTGATGATTCATGGTATCTGAGTGTTTGGCATTGGTCCCATTTTATGCAAATTATAGTTTTAAATCAACCGTCAAAGCTCCTTGTGTGCAGTGTTTTGTGTGTTCTTGTGTGTGTGCACGCTTAAGCATGAGTCCTTTGTTTTTATGTGAACAAATGCTTTTGCTAGTATTAATCAACTAAAAGTAATCTAAAACTTTTTAGTAAAAGCAGGAAGGCTGTTTGAACTTTGATGTTAGGACTGCAAAAATGAACTGAATTTTAATGTGTAGATCTGAAAATGTGTGCTGATTAAATTTATATCAGCTGGATGGAAACTAAAAAAAAATTAAATTCTACTAAAATTTCTAGTGTGTCCGTTTTGAAATAAATGATTTGTAGTTGCAAATGCAATGTATGAATTGCAATTTGTGTTGTCTTTTACGGGTCTGAATAATGCAAAATTATGTCTTGTATAAGTTTTGCTTAATTGGAAAAGACATTTGCAAAAGAAGATAAATGTAATTTGCTCACATTGGTATCTGTAGAATGTTCTATGTTTTTCATGTTTAAATTAAAGCCATACACAATGATGAATGACTTACAGACAAGCATATATCTGACTTATGTCTTGATGAATCCAAAGTCTGAGTGTTTGGCTTGATTCTCAGTCACACAGTCCCATGCATTGTCTTGTAAATTAAGTAGATGACTGAAAACATGAAGAGAAAAGAAACTGCTTTTTAATTGTGATTGTTGCAGGTAGTGGTTTTGTCTGCATTGCCAATATGATTAATGAATTATATTTCACATATATCCTGTATTACTGTGGTAAAATGCACAACAAAAAAGAAGGAATACTGTCCAGGACTGGACTTGGCCAAATCAATGACAATATGTTACATGATGTATTGCTTTTTTTTTATGTTGATTTGTATCATTTTTCTCTTGCATCTATCAGGCATCAGAATTGTCAGAGGATCAGCTAATTTCAGAGGATTGAGAATTTCTGACAGAGGATTGAGGTATTCTGTCAGAGGTTTTGCCTTTTTATTTAGAGATATCTTTTCTCTGAAATAGCATTTTATAGTGATTTCTCACTGCATACAGCCTTTTTGGTGATGTTGGGGATTGATTTCAGTGTTGTCACACTATAGTCTGGGGCCTTGATAGCCCTTGTACCGCAGTTTTCAGAGGATTGGACTTCAGACTATTCTGATGCCTGATCTATTCATATCTGTTGGAGGGGGGGGCATTCTGATAACGAAAAATGAGAGGACAAGAAAGAAATTAGCTACTTGAACTTGATGAAGTAAAGTTATAAAATTTTTTATAAATATTTCGACCAGATACTCATAGTCATACGTTTTAGCTAAACTTATATTTTATCTATTTTGGGATGTAGTAATAAAATTAATTTGTGTTGATAGAAAATGAAAGTAAGACGCCATGCTGTAGTTTTTCTAGATCATTATGGGTAAACGGTTCACCATTTTGGGCTAGCTGTTCATTGTGATTTACCGGTGCATTACACTTGTGTTTCTGGTAGCTAGTTCAAGTTGTGTTGAAAACTGGAACACCACCTGTTTTGCCCACTGTCTATGAGTATGACATTTGCTCTACGTCTCATTTTTGAAGCCATACACAATGATGAATGACATACAGACAAGCATATATCTGAAGTACGTCTTGATGAATCATCAGATCTGAGTGTTTGGCCTGCTGCATGTACATGGATGCTCCTGCTTTCAGGATGTCCTGAAATGCAGGATTTTGAGAAGAAGCAAATTTCCTATTTATAAACGTTTTGTCGGTTTCTCGCATGTATAGAATATAAAAGAAATGAATACAGATAAATATTTACATGCCTTTACCAGGAACTTTATATTTTTAGGATTTTTTAAGTCAAATTGTTAACTGGGCGGCGCCTGGACCCCTGCCTTGCAGGATTTGTTTTATTTCCCAGGAGCATGCATGTACAGTTGTACTGCAGTAAGTTAGCTTCCACGTGATTATCTTTATCTAATTTGATGACTATCTGATCATAAAACATAGCGTTAGCAGTGAAAATGACTTTCCAGGATTCAAGTCAAATCAGTAGAAAGAGTTTGTTTAGCTACTGTAATTGTTTTGTTACATTGTTGCAGCTGTCAAAACATGGACTCGTACCAACTCACAAAGAGGATTGTTGTAGAGTCCAAGTTTTGTGTGATAAGTTGTGTAATTATTGTGGTAGTCTAAGCACTAAGAGTTGTCACTTGAAGTGATGAAATCTAGCACACACACACAGACATCACACACCACACACACACACACACACACACACACACACACACACACACAACACACACAGAGTTTTGTCCCCTTCGTTGACTAAGAATTGTATCGTACCATTGTCATGAACCATGATGAGGGAAGCCACTCACAATGATGAATGATAAAGACAAGCATATATCTGACTCTTGATGAGGCATCAAGTCTGAGTGTTTGGCTGGATGTTAAACTAGTTTAGACATCCTGTTTGTTTACAACTCACTCGTTCTTTCAGTTCATGGCAATTACCATAGGCTGATCCTATCCCTTTCCCAAGAACGGCAGAATGTTGCTTCTCAGTGAAAATTCCCAATGCAAAAATTTGATGGGGTGTGTGGAGGGTTTAAACTACAACTTCTCCAACAATTAGCACCCACATGACCTGGTACTGACACTGTTGATAGTGCAGCTTATATGTTTAAAAGAATTTGTAATGAAAAGTATTTTTCAGATTTGAGCCAAATCATTTAAATTGTTTGTATACTTTGCTTTAATTTTTTTTAACTAACTCAACTAACAAAAAACCCATTTTCTTGTCTTGATTTACAAAATATATGATTTTAAAAAGATAGTATTTTTACTATAGGAAGGATGTGTGTGAGAGCAGACATACCAACTTTAGGCAGAATTTGTATTTCTTTCTTCATTTTTATAGTTTCTATCAATGTTGTTGGGGGAAAAAATCACTTTAATTTTTGTTGAAATCTAAAATTTATTGATTTAGAATTGTGTTGTAGTACTACTTTGAGCAACCCCCAAACACGGTGATGAATGATGTATAGACAAGCATATATCTGACATATCTTGATGAAGCATCAAGTCTGAGTGTTTGGATGATAAACTATGTAAAGAATTTAGATTTTTTTTTTCCATCACATTGTTTGCAAATGATTATTCGATTATTGCACCAGCCATTTGACTTGTTTACTCCAGCTAAGCAAATTGTTTAATAACCAATTGATGAAGGAAAACATTTAAGGGGGAGAACAAATTCAGTCGTACAGTTTTGAAGTGGGTCTAAGCTCCCTTGCAGTTTAACCCTTTCGCTGCCAGCCATTTTTCAGCAAAAAATAACCATTAATCTTACCTGGGTAGAGAAAATAAATCATCTGCAATACTGGAAATTCCTCTGTGACATGTATAAAGTAAGGCCTATCCTTACCTCCCAAAATTAAGAAAATAGGGTTTTTGGATAACAGGCGCTGGTTTGATGCCTTTTAGTGACATAGGTGTTAAATCATTGTGGTGCATAAATGCGACATTGGCGGTGAAAGGGTTAATAAAAAATATGGGTGTAAGTAAGTGAGAAAACTTGTACTGTTGAATCTGCTTAACACTAGACTAGCATTAATCAACCAGCAGCTTTTGGATGGACTCAGCCAGATGTTAGAATTACCTGCCAGTGTTAGATAGCTTTACTCTTTTACCTTTACATAGCGGAATGAACTTGGAAAACATTCTCAAGCTGTGTTGTTACAAAAAAAGTAAAACACCCTCTGTTTCATCCTTTGTTATTGTTATGGACTGAAAATATGTATTACTCTGCACCCTTGTATCATTTTCTTGGTAAAGCTAAAAGCCATACACAGTGATGAATGACATACAGACAAGCATATATCTGACTTATGTCTTGATGAATCATGGTGTCTGAGTGTTGGCAAAAACTTTGTGTATACTATGTGTATGTCTGTGGGGTTTTTTAACCCCTTGACTGCCAAAGAAAATGAAAGACAAAATCATTAGGCAAATCATGCCACAAAAAAGACACCTGATAGAGCCAATCTGGCAAAATGGTCTGGGGATGTCACTCTCTTGACTGTGTTAGAGCAAAAGCCAACATATCAGGGTTATTCCTCTTCATCTGATGACATCATCAGTGATGTCATCAGGTTAGTACCTAATACGTTGGTGGCAGTCAAGGGGTTAAATCTGTTTATGCCTTGTTTGATTTCTTGTAAGTTATGAATTATTGGATAAATCATTAGATGAATATTTTGAAAATTCTGGTAAGGGGAGGGTAAAGGAGGGGGGGGGGGGGGGGGGGGGGGGTCTGGAAATGAAGGATATGATTGGGAAGGGATAGCAATGTAACACTTTCGTTTAGATTAACCTCATTCTGGTTACCTCATGCGTTTGTGACTGTTACTTTTTCTATGAAGAAGAACAAGAGAGCAACATATACTTACAAAAACATTAAAGCCTTTACAAGCCAGACACAATGATGAATGATATAGACAAGCATATATCTGACACTTGATGAAGCATCCAGTCTGAGTGTTTGGCCGGACGTTCAGCTACTCAAGACTAATATAATGAAAGGTAATACAGTAGAATCTCCATAAGACCTTCAAAAATCATCCAAAATGAGGTCTTTTAAGGGAGGGGTCTTATAAAGGAGGTAAGTTTAATACTTACAAAGAAGGGCAATGTCTCAGAGAAGTAGGTATTATGTGGGAGGGAATCTTATAATGGGAGGTCTTATAAGGGAGGTTCCACTGTATAGACATGTGTAATAGCTGAGTATTTAAATTTCTGAAATTCTTCAAAATAAACGCTACAGTACTTCCAATCTTCCCTCACCCTCTATCCCAACCCCTTTAGCTGTCATCAGAAGGAGAGAATTGCCAGTTTCTGGTGTAAACATTTTATTGTCCAGAATATAAAGTAAAATACAAGACCAGACAATGAAGCAGCAACAGACATAGAGCTCTTCTCTTGCCCTCTTTCTCCTTTCCAAATATACACTCATTTGAAAACATTTTATTTCACGCAATATAATTTTATTTTTTTTAATGGCTGTGAAAATCCTCCAAAGGAGTGTTTGTTGTTTTGATAAATTTGATTTTGTTGTAGTAGTGTGTGGTCACAATCAACTAAATTATTTTTTTAGGGTATACTAACTGAAGCTACTTTCTTTTTATCTTTATTAAAAAGCAAATTTTGTAATTGTTTTCTCTTTTTGTGTTCCAGGAAAAACATCACTCGGCCATTTGAGGATGAGACCTCTTTGGTAAGCATCATGTTGCTTCCATGTTTTAACAGTAATACGGTACAGTGATTAGGTTTAAGAAAGTAGGAGGTGTGGGGGGTCACCAACAATGGCATCAAGGGATTTGTGGTTAATCTTTTTACATTTTTGTTGTTTGTCTGTCATTAAGGTTTAATCTGTCACTATTCTTTTAAAGCTCGTCAATCAACTTATAGTCAATAAAATGGAAAATGAAATGTGCCCAAGAGAAATTTCAGTATGTTCACACTGAAGAAGGATGATCTTGAATGGAGCAAAAATGATGGACCAGAACTGACTTATCAGTAGATAGATATTTCTGTGGTGCCAAACTGTAAGAAAGAATGATTTTACTGTATTTCTGTTCACCTCTATGTGAAAAAAACAAAAACCATTTTCATTTACACTCGCTAACACACTTTCAGTGTAGAATAATTTTATCAGACAAAATGTACTTTCAGTATACCATAAAAACTGGACTATTAAGCGCACCTGTATATAAGCCGCATCCCTTAAATTGACAGAATTTTAGGCATTTATCCATATATAAGCCGCACCAGTTTATAAGCCGCAGGGAAAATAACAGTCACAAAAAAAGTTGTGAAAGGAAAAAGCAGCAGATTTTGCCTACCTTACCACAGAAAATGAACATGTGTGCACAAAGCGACACAAAGACATGGGATTTGAATCCATTAGTTGTCAAAACCAAGTTTGACAGCTGTAAAGAAACTCGAAATAGGCTAAAGAATGTGGCTGAAAACAAACTTAAAGATACTGATAAATATTGAATTGAAAAAATCCACAGATAAGCCGCATCAGTTTATAAACCGCATGGACCAAAGTTAAGAAAAAAGTAGCGGCTTATAGTCCGCATTTTACAGTGTATGTATGTATCTTTTATTAGACAAAATGTACTGTGTATGTTTGATGTTAATATGCTGACTGATATGATTTTTGCTGATATGATTTTACGGTGTATACATGTAGTATCTTTTATTGTACAAAATGTACTGCGTATGTTTGATGTTAAATTGCTGACTTGGTGTGTGAATTGTTTTCAGGAATTCTTTTCAAGCAGGGCTGACGCGTCCCTTTTTGCCTTCGGGTCAAGTTCTAAGAAACGACCCAACAATTTGATTTTGGGTATGTCTTTTAGTATGTATTATTATTATGTGTGATTTCACAAGCTGCAGGCTCACCTTTTATTCTGTTCAATTCTTTTGATCAAGATTGGAGTGAACATGGTCATTTTAATAAAATTATGACATAAAGCACTTAGAGCTTAAAGGTGAAGCGCTATATAAATTTTCTTAAATAAATATTTCAGCGTGAATACAAGTTCAATATATGGTTTTTGAACAACTGAAAATGTGGACAAGGTTTTGCATCAGTATATGATATGATTAATGAAAAATTGAATTTGAAAACTGCTTCTTTGGACAAGGTTTTGCATCAGTATATGATATGATTAATGAAAAATTGAATTTTGTTAAACACTTTTTGCTTCTTTGTTTGTATGTCAGTATTTTATGAAAACCAGCGAGTACCTCTGTATTTTACCTTGAGAGGCTGCATAACTGTCAATCTTTCAGCTTCTAAAGTCACAAATATTTTGTTGAGTACTGAAGTAAGTTGTTCATGGTAATTTGCTTTGGGATTGGCACCATCTTTAAATTTGAAGATGTGACCGTTGGTAATGTACAGTGTGTGTATGGTGTGTGCAGGGCGATTCTTTGATGGACACATACTCGACATGGTCGAGTTTGGTGTTGAAAAGTTTGTTTCGTTGTCAGACATGATGGTGAGCTGATCTTTGTCTTTTTATCCATTTTTCTTTATTGTTTCATATGTTTGTTACACGAGAATCCTACACAGAACCTGGATGCAATATGATTGGAACTTATTATAACTTTGAATTGTGATAATTTATGAGTAAAAATGTCCATGAGGCCACTGAGCTTTGTTGGTACTCTTGTTAAGAAAACAAAAAAACGTAAAGGGTTTGTTAAGCTATTGTAGCATGAATAATTGACAGTACACAAGTTGTATTCCTGACGAAACCTGTGAGTTTATATCATTGTATGTCACTTTCAAGCAAGCAGGCCTCGCTTGCAAGCTTTTAACAATGGGATTTGGCTGGACGGCAGTGCATTTAAGTCAAGTGGATGCTTTATACTGATATTTTATTAGTTTACCTTTTTTTCTGTCAATTTTCATACGTAGCACCCCTCCTCAAGGACTTTTAGTTTGTGCCTATTTTTAGCACTCATTGGTAGCATAACGGTAATTAACCAGATCTTCATTTTTAATCCCTTCTTTTGTTTAGCATAGCATTTGTAAGGTGTTGCCCTAACTTTTGTTTAGGTATTAGGTACTTTATAGTCACAGAGGCGTCTGTGATGTTCGGGTTGCTCCCACCCGCAGAGCGTGTCGCAGCCAGAGGCGCGCCACCCATTCTTTTAGCAAATATTTTTTGCATGCGATTTTTGTGTGACTAATGAAGGAAAGGGAGGGGGGTAAATTTTGACCAAATAACAACTTTTTCGTAGCCACTGGGTTTAACGTGTGCTAAGTGCATGGGCACACAGGACCTCGGTTTATCGTCTCATCCGAAAGATTCCACGTTCAGACCGTAAGGCCTAGTGTAAAGTGAGAGGAAAAATCCCCTGTACCCAGGTTCGAACTCGGGTTTACTTGACACAAGGCGAACGCGATACCTCTGTGCCACTCTACACCTTTAACCATACACTATGAGAGAAGTACTAGCCTGTGTTGGAGGAAAGATATTAAAGTGCATATATGGTCTCGGCTCTAAATAGCTCTCAGTCTGTGAGGAAAACTAGAAGCTGTCAGAATGTGAGGAATTCATGTGCTGTGTATATAGTCTCTGCATTATAGTGGCTCTTTGTGGTAAGTGAGGTTGTAAGCACCACAAAATACATTCTATATACAGTGGAACCTCCCATATAAGACTTCCCATTATAAGACTCCCTCCCACATAAGACCTACTTCTCTGAGACATTGTCCTTTGTTAGTATTAAAATTACCTCTCTTATAAGACCTCATTTTGGATGTTTTTTAAGGTCTTATAAATATAAGGGAGATCGCTTCTCGGCCTTTTGGCTAAGACAGTGATTCGGGAACATACATTTTTGTTTCAGCATACCCTGGTTGGTTTGTTCAGCCCGTCGTACATGGCGAAAGCCGATACGCGACGTTAAACTGAACTTCCACTGTACTGTACACAAATTCTATTGGCGTAGTTTTGCAACTGTTATAATAGCCACAATTCTTTTCTTCCCCAGGGCCCGAAGTCTACGTCAGGATCAAAGCCTGCCCTCATATTCAATGGGGAGGTATTTGAGAAAGATCCTGATCACATCCGGATAAAAAATCTGCTCATCGGTGAGTTGAGCTTCTGTACATACAGCTTTCTGTCTTGGATATTGTAAAAGAAATTAATGGGGGGGAAAATAATGAACATTCGTAGGGGTGCATGTGGGTGTGCCTAAAGCCTGAATTCAGGCAATTTGATTCAGGTTCAGGCAGTGGTCTGCCTGAAGATAAGGCTCTTCTTTACGGAACCATGCTTTTGAAATGACTTATATCAAGGGCTGTGATAGAAAGTTCAGGCAATATCTTCGGTCACCGCATGTACCCATGCATTCGGTTGAGGAAAAAAAGTTATTTCAAATGGAGAAGGAATGCCTGTGACGAGAGTAATATACACAGTAGCAGGATAGACCAATGTTGTTAATATGCACAAAATGACTGACTGAAAAAGTGTTCTCAGAAAGTGATTTATGTTGATAGAAAACTCATTATCTCTCTCTGCCTTCCTTTTTCTTCCTGTTTCTTTCTGCCGTTCTCTCTCCTTCTTTCTTTCTCTCTTAACCCTTTCACTGCCAGCCATTGTTCAGCAAATAAATTCCATTAAGCTTACCTGGGTAGAGACAGAGATCTGTCTGTAATATCGGGGATTCCTCTGTGACATATTTTTTTTTAAAGGCCTATCCTTACCTCCCAAAATTAAGAGAATAGGGTCTTTGGATAACAGACCCTGATTTGATGCCTTTTAGTGACATGGGTGTTAAATCATTGTGGTGCAAAAATGCGACGTTGGCGGTGAAAGGGTTAAAAATCTTGGAGTGGTATTCTCTGTCATGTTGTCTTCGGTTTTCTTTTTCTTTTTAATTCAATTCCAAGGGAAAACTTTGCATATTGATTTTGTGTGTGTGTGTGTGTGTGTCTTAAAATGTGTTTCTCTAGATAAAAAGTAAAATGAAAAAAGCTACAATTGTTTTATTTATTATATATACTGCTCAAAATTTGCTTCGGATATTATCTTAAACATGCAAAATTATCAACGATGAACATAAAGCCATTCTAATTTTTTTTTTATTGTTTAGTTCAATTAACATTTCATCTTCACATTTTAATTTTTTTAAGCGAGGTCCGATAATAATTTGTTTGGCTTACCTCAAGGAAAGTTTGTGATACCCCATCAAAATGCATTTAAAACAACCGAATGGAGCGAAATTTTAATTTTCAGATTTTTTGCGGCAAGAAAAGTCATGGATAAGCATGTGCGAGACCCCCTCGCTGCAATTCCAGCTTGGTAACGCCATTTTGTGTTCTGGAGGAGCTTTAGAAGCTCCTGCTGATCCAGGGTGTTCCACTCCTCTAACGGGTACTGTTCTGGGTCCTGTAGACTTCTGAGCTGCTGTGAACGGCTTCTAACGGCTGCCTGGAGCATGTTTCAACATTGTTCTATCAGACTGAGGTCTCTGGGTTGGGCAACCTACCTCATATGGTTGATGATCTTCATGTGCGCGTAAACAACCCTTGCTCAATGAAAAGGTGCATTATCATCCATGAAGATGGCATCATCTCGGATTGTACCAGCAGAGGGTTTGATGTGGACATCGATGAACTTATACCTGTAGTGAACAGCTATCAGGGATTCCTTTTGAAGAATTTGTGACACTGTTTTCCCAACCATGCTGATACAGGCCCAAACCGTCAAATACCCACCCCAAGATCTGTCATGCTCTCTGACTCACGTTTCCTGGTAACGCTCTCCTGAGAACCTCCACACCCTGGCAAGACCATCAGTGAAATAAAAACAGATCCTGAACTTGTTGGTGAAGAGAATTCATGTCAAGTCTCATAATGTCCAGATGATGTGATTCTGGGCTCTCAAAAGACAGCACTGCTCATGAGCTGGAAGGACCAGTATTCCCAAACATGCCCAGGGGGAGTGAAGGCAGCATCATGGAGTCCGTTCCTCACAGCTTGGATGGAAATGTTCCGCACTGAGGCATTCAGCAAATCAATATGCTACCAGAGAGCGATTTTGACAGGCCTGAAAAAAACGGAAAACAGACATTTTTATTGCCAGTCGCCCAAATTCTGCCACCTTCACGACGTCTATCAGCAGTACCAACCTCATGGCAGTGAATCCAAGCTTTGGAAGCGGCATGATATTCCAAACACTAATGACACAAAGAGTCTGTGTACAAATGTTCTCCAGCATGCTAACACAGAAAGACAACTCTTTGCATGTCAAATGACGTCATTATCTCATTTAGGCCATGAACCTTTGTCTCTTGTACGACGTTTACGATGTGACCAAGAAATGTTGATTCTGACAATTTTACTCACTTTTATGTTTTCACTCCATTTCATCAAAATGACACTTTTGGGGGTGGCACTCAAAATTCAGGTGATGCACGTGGACAGGAAGTTGGGTAAAACAAGTTTGAGTGAACTTGTGTTCACGGATGATTGCTCTTTCTGGTCATGTAATTTGTATTGCTTCAAATTACACAACATTTTAGCAATCAAGGTTATAAAAGTCTATCCGTAGCAAATTTTGAGCAGTGTATGTATGACATATTCAGAGCTGATTCTAGGGTGCAGGATTGATACAATCCCCCAAAAATCTGTTCCTTCCCGCAATAATTGGGTCTAAGCGCGGGCCGACGCCCGCGTATTTGCAGAACAGCCCGCACTTTTTACCGATCGCTGTTTCCTTCGTCGTCTGCTAAATCCGTTGTCTGCACAAACCGAAAGCATCGAGCAGGAATGAATGATTTCTCGACATTCCATTGTTCCTTTACAATGTTGGTGTAGATCAACCAATCGCGTTCATCTCGTTTTGCCGACAAGAAGTTGCGAGAGTCCTACCCGCCATGTTGAATTTTCTTCAAAATGAAGCGGTCAGCGACGCTCTTCGACTTTGATTTTTGTGGCGGCAAAGTAAAAAAAAGAAATCCTCTGCCAAACGAGTGTGCAGAAAATGTTGCAGAAACAGCTACTGCATCAACAGTCTCAGAGAAGCAGCTCAAAGATAGCGGCACTAGTGCGAGGGAACACCGGTTCCAAGACAAGTGGCTGAAGAAGTGGCAATGGTTAGCGAAGATTGCATTGGACACCCCCCTCCCTTCCCCTCATATCCATTGGACCTGCCCCCCTTTTTTGATTCTTAGGGGGGGAACGCCCCCACTTTTTCAAAATCCTAGAATCAGCTCTGATATTTTGTGAGTAGTGTGTGTTTAATGTATTCTTGGATGCATTTTGTAGACTTTTTCCGAGGGCCTGTGGTGGACAACATCCGATTGGCCGGTCTGGAGCATGTCATCAGCTTCACCGCCATCAACGGGAAAATCCTTCTCCGTAATTACAGGTAGGAATATGGAAAATAAATAATATGAAGAACTGCTGGTACATTTTTTGCCTACACAAATGATTTATTCATTTCACCGCCATCAACAGGAAAATCCTCCGTAATTACAGGTAGGAATATGGAAAAGAAATAATCTAAAAACAACTACTGGTAAATTTGTTGCCTACACAAATTATTTATTTATTAAAAAAATCTTTTAGCTTTGATTAAGATACAAGAGGGGGGATCGCCGATCTTTTCAGGGGTTCTGCGATCCTTTCGAACTCGGTTCATGAACCTAACACAGCTGTTCCGGGAAGAACTTTTAGTTTCAGGACTTTTTTCAAGCCGACATCACACGAGATCCTTTTCATAAACAACAGTCAAGAATAATGTTGGGCCTATAGTATGTAAGAAAATTAGTTATATTCAGGAACCTGTGTCAGATTTTCACTCGTGAGCATTTTTATTTATGTTAGCGATAAAAAGTGTATTATTTAAGAACATTTTCTACTAAATATGTTGTTATTCAACAACAAAAATTGTTTTACCATACATCTGGTGGAAGAAATATATTAAAAATACTACGAAGAACGTACAGCCAAAATATTTTAAAGAAGAAATGCTTGGTTGTAGTTTTTATCTAAGATTTCTAGATTCAGTCATTCAACTAAGCAGCTCAACTTTGTGTGCTAAAGGTCGTTCGGTTTAGATAGTTAAGTTTAGAAGCGAAGGCTCTTCTGTGGTTTTACTCACCGGTAGTTCAAAAGAAGACTGACTTTGTATGTGAATACATTTATTTTTGTTTGTTTTTGTTTTGCCATTAGTAGTAGTACTAGTAGTAGTGGAATAGGGCTAGAAGTGGGTCTTGCAGCCCTTTTACGCCCGCCCTTGATTGTTTCATTTGATGTTTCACGATGATTGCGCAAACCTAAGCTAACTAACCTTAAAGTTAATTAATTTATAAAATTTATTAAATGGACTTTCATTTTTTAATCATCAAAAGAATTCATTAGGTATTAGGTACTCTATAGTCACAGAGGCGTCTCTGTGAAATTCGGGTTGCTCCCACCTAGAGAGCGCGTCGCAGCCAGAGGCGCGTCACCCAATTTTTGTTTTGCATGCGATTTTTGTCACTGATGAGGGGGGGGGGGGGGGGGGGGATTTTGACCAAATGACAACTTTTTCGTTGCCACTGGGATTAACGTATGCTAAGTGCATGGGCACTTATCATAATGATTAGGATCTTGGTCCAGAAGATTTTTAATTAAAAGTGTTAATATTATGTGCCTGTTTGATGTTAGTTGGTAAGTTATTCCAATGTTGAACAATCCTGTTAGAGAAGAAGCATTTTCGTTTGTTAGTATTTGAATGTCTTAAAAACAACTTGTCCGTACTATTTCTTGTTTTTTCTGTTGTACTCTTGATAAAGAAGTCACTGAATTCAATATCATCAAAATTATTTATAATTTTATATACTTGTATGAGATCTCCTCTGAGTCTTCTTCCCTTGAGAGAAGGCAAATTAAGAAATTCTAATCTTTGTAGTTCTTGTTTTTATTTACATGCTTTAGCAAGTTTAGTCGCTCTTCTCTGCACTTTTTCTATTTTTGTATTTTTCATTAGTTAACCCTTTCAGTTTCAACGCTAGCCATTCCTCAGCCAAAATGTAACCATTAAACCTACCCGGGTAGAGAAAAGATTTTGTCTGCAATATTGGGGATTCCTCTGTGACATGCATATAAAATAAGGCCTATCCTTACCTCCCAAATTTAAGAACATAAGGTAATTGGTCAGCAGACCCTCATTTGATGCCTTTTAGTAACATCTATATTTATAATGCGCTAAGGATCCGAGGAGGGGACCCTAAAAACTTGAGTACCGCGTAAATGTCGGACTTTCGCTGGCGATGCGGGTCAAGATATGCACTTCGTCTATTCCGCTAGGTTGTATTAAAAATTTTGCTTTTGAAAGTTGATTTTGAAGGCAAAATGTTGCTCGCGCGTCAATTGGCATTATTTGGAAGCTGCGTCACCTGGTCCGACTTGCTTTCCCTTCTTCCTCTTATAATGACATTTTTACATCGACTTTCGACGAAGCCTTAATAGCCTTGAGGTTAAGACGCCGGGTCGCAAATCCATAGATCGCGGGTTCGAGTCTGCCCCTCGCCTCGCGAGTAGGGCGTTTGTACAAATAGTTCCTCTACCTTCTGGAAGTTTTGTGTTTGGTCTAACCATATTTGTTTTGAAAGGTGCATAACAGAGAATAACACATCTGCGCTCATGAATTGACAGGAAACCGAGCAAGCAATGATGAAGTGTGTGCTGTCTACTACAGTGTGCGCGCGCACGTGTGTGTGTGTGTGTCTAACATACTATATATATATAAAATAAATTATCCTCCTACTTTTCACAACATTTAGATCCCTACTATTCTCTGGGGGGGTGGGGGGGGACACGTGGAGGGAGAAAGCAGGATAGGGGAAACCCCAAGCGAAGCTAGGAAGGAGAAGAGGGAGGCGAGTAGGGCTTTTGTGCTTCATGCTGCCGTGTGGAGCTCAGGTTTATCTAGTAGGTGTTAAATCATTGTGGTGCCAAGAGGTGACAGTGGCAATGAAAGGGTTAAATTAATTGTTTTGGGTGGATGTTTCAGAATATCGACCAAAAAAGAGGTGGAGCTGTCCAACATGGGCCCCTCACTGGACCTGGTCCTGCGCAGAACGAAGTTGGCCTCAGATGACCACTTCAAGAGAGCCATCAAGCAGCCCAAGACTCTGAAGGTTTGTCACTCTGTGTGCGTGTGTTTGTCTGTCTGTCTTTCTGCATTCACAACATAGGGAAGTTTGGGGACTACTTCAAACAGGCCACCAAGCAGCCCAAGACTGAAGGTTTGTCACTCTGTGTGCATGTGTTTATCTGTCTGTCTTTTTGCATGCACAACATAGGGAAGTTTTTGGACTACTTCAAACAGGCCACCAAACAGCCTTGAACAGCTAAAGTATGTCAGTATGTGCTGCTTCTTCTTCGCTGTGCGTGGCCACAATCATCATGTTGATAATTTTGCCACGGAACATCCTGGTTCAACCACTCTTGCTGGAAGAAAGGGCCTCAAGTAGGCCAAAGAAGAAAATATTGAGAGAGAGAGAGGGAAGCTGGTTGTCATATGGTTAGTCCATTGACCCCAGAATGGGACCAACGGAGATGGAGGTGGCAGCAGGCGGATGTCCAAGCAGATGCAGATGCTCCCAGACCCTGGCTGTGAAACGCTCTGGGTTTTTTTGCTTCCACTGCTGTTGTTGATAGCTCATTCCACTCCTTTATTGTTCTTGGGGAAAATGCACTCTGGCAATATTGAGTTCAGCACTGGGGGGTTGTATAACTGAGGTATGGGAATAGAAAGCTGTGAAGATGGTAAGCTAGTCTGGCGTCAGATGACCACTTCAGACAGGCCACCAGGCAGCCCAACGTTTGCCACTCTGTGTGTATGCATGCTTGTGTGTGTGCATGACAGGCATCAGAATTGTCAGAGGATTAAGAATTTCTGACAGAGGATGGGCTTCTACTGTCAGAGGTTTTGCCTTTAAATTGAGTGTTATATTTTCTGTTAAACAGTACAGTTTATTTTAAAGTGATTTCTCACAGCATAAAGCCGTTTTGGTCATGTTGGGAACTGATTTCAGTGTTGCCCTTCTATAGTGTAGGGTCTTCACTGCCCTTTTATAGCATTTTAAAAAATTCACCTCCAAGTCCAAGAAAGAAAGAAAAGCATTAAAAAAAGTTGGACTTCAGACTATTCTGATGCCTGGCATGAGTAAGAGAGAGATGTTTGAATCATGTTCTTAGATTCAAGGTTGCTCGTTTTCCTCAAATTATTATGCATGTAATTATTTTCTGACTTTAAATGAATTTTTGTTTGTTCATAACTTTCAGCCCAAGAAGACGAAAAATGTGACCCATGATGCCTTTGGCAGCAAGATGGGCCGTATCCACATGACGCGGCAAGACCTGACCCAGCTGCCAAACCGCGTCATGAAACGTGTCAAACAACAGAACAAATCAGACAGTGCTCCTGCCAAGAAGCAAAAAATTGATGATTAGCTTGTGTTAAAGGAGGGGAGTGGGTGGGAGAGGCATGTCTGGGTGTGGGAGTGGGGTGGGGTAAGGTGATGTGTGGAGGGAGTTGGAAAAGTGTGCTTGTGTGTGTGGGTATGTGTGCCTGCCAGTTTATGTGCTAATCTGAGTGTCCTGTTTGTGTGTGTGTGTGTACGCGTCTGCCAGTTTACATAGTCTCACTGAATGTGCCCAGTATGAGAGTGTGTGCATACGCGTCTGCCAGTTTGCATAGTCTCACTGAATGTGCCCAGTATGAGTGTGTGTGCATACTCGTCTGCCAGTTTGCATAGTCTCACTGAATGTGCCCAGTATGAGTGTGTGTGCATACGCGTCTGCCAGTTTGCATAGTCGCACTGAATGTGCCCTGTATGTGTTTGTGTGTGTGTGCATACGCGTCTGCCAGTTTGCATAGTCTCACTGAATGTGCCCTGTATGAGTGTGTGTGTGTCTGTGTAGTAGTAATAGCAGCAGTAGTAGTAGATAGGGACAAAATAAGCCTTCAAGCCTTTTAGACAAGATAGATACAACATTGCTTCAAATCTGTGTTTGAAAAGAAAAATAACATGCGTGAGAAAGAAAAAGAATGCATTGTCTGATTGTATCTCGACAGGCATTGGGACTGATGGATTGAATGCATTGTCTGATTGTATCTCGACAGTCATTGGGACTGATGGATTGAATGCATTGTCTGATTGTATCTCGACAGGCATTGGGACTGATGGATTGAATGCATTGTCTGATTGTATCTCGACAGTCATTGGGACTGATGGATTGAATGCATTGTCTGATTGTATCTCGACAGGCATTGGGACTGATGGATTGAATGCATTGTCTGATTGTATCTCGACAGTCATTGGGACTGATGGATTGAATGCATTGTCTGATTGTATCTCGACAGGCATTGGGACTGATGGATTGAATGCATTGTCTGATTGTATCTCGACAGTCATTGGGACTGATGGATTGAATGCATTGTTAAATGTATGTCTTTTCCGGTGTCCTGGAACTTTAGTAGAAGGCAGAATATATGTGCACATTTGGACATGTAAAAGAAATGCAGTTGTAAGTGAAGTGTTTTGTGCAGCAAGTGCACATTTTGTAAATAGATAAAAGGTGAATAAATTAAGTAACAAGACTTTTTGTGCATGACTTTTTTTGTGGGGTGCGGTCAGTATGTTTTTCGTTTGTTGTAAAAACAAAGCACGCACACACATACACGCACACACATACTCTGTTTCTGAGACATACATACACTCACAAGGTGGTTCCATATTTCAAAAATTATTATAAATCTCTGATATAGTCTTTAAATAAAACAACATGTAAGTGAACTTTTACACAACTTGTACAGAGGCACTGCATACTTAAAGATCTTGCCTTTGTGTGCACTCAATTTATGTGGAGTTTGATTAAAATTAAAGAGATGGTCACATAATCTAGTCCTCGCATTGACGATAATTATTGGTTGTATTTCCAAAGAGCACCATTCATTGAGGTTTGTACATATTTTCTATTTTAGAACAAAATCTGCAATCCTGTCCTTTTCTATTAGAATGTTGACAGCAGTATACGCCAATGCAATATAACATGATTCATGTCACATAATTATAGTATGTATTATAGTATTTGAAGATTCTAAATCTACTCATTCTAGTTTTCTTTTCCTGATACATCATCATATTTCTAGTCTATACTTCATATTTATAATCTTTTCTATTATAATTTTCATTTTTTTTTTTTTGTGACAGCAATATACACCAATGCAATATAACATGATTCATGTCACATATAATACATTATTGTTATATTATAATGATGAGGATTCTAAAACTACTCATTCTAGTTTTCTTTACCTGATACATCATCATATTTCTAGTCTATACGTCATTTATAATCTAGCTGTTTGAAATACCCATATTAAAAAAGTACAATCACAAAACTACTATTTACAATAATTTATTAAAGGATTTTTTCATTTATTGCACTAAGATTATTTTTTATCATACAATTGCTTGAATCCAAACGTGCCATGGAGCAGTTTCTCTCTCTCTCTCTCTCTCTCTCTCTCTCTCTCTCTCTGTCTGTCTCTCTCTCTCTCTCTCTCTCTCTCTCTCTCTCTCTCTCTCTCTCTCTCTCTCTCTTTATCCTTGTCAAATAAAGTTGTCCAGTGTCTCTCTCTCCATAGACATCACAGTCAGTAAGCATAACGTCTTTGGCAGAGGTAGGTCTTATGCCATCTTTTGGCCGTCCGTTCTTGTTTTCGTTGTTCTTCGCCCCGATTCCGCGACAGCATTACCCTCCTGCGGCAGTGACGTTGACAAAGCAGGGCAGGGTGAAGGCCCCTGGAGACAGAAGGTCTTTGAAGGCGGAGTAGGTGGCAACACAGCCCGCGATCCCCGTGACCAGTCCTATCTCCCACAGGGCCGTCTTCGCTGGTAGAGACACGTGACTGAAACAGTAACGTAGCAATAATCAACAATACATTTCACCTTCACAGTAAATAGAACTAGGGTGGTAGTGCATTGACGCAGATGGTAGGGAATCGAAGCACACAGCCCCAAATCCCTATGATTAGTCTTATCTCTCGCAGGGCTGTCTTCGCTGATAGAGACACGTGGCTGGAAAAGTAACACAACAACAATAGTCAACAATACATTGCTCCTTAACAGTTGATAGAATTAGGCTAGTAATGCACATATCGATGGCTTGGAGTCAAAACGAACTATCTTTAGATAGTCCATTGACATATTATTGAACTTATTACGAAAACTAATCATTTGTATAAAAAAAAGACTGCTGAAATATACACTACTCACAAAAAGTTAAGGATCACTATGAGAAAACAGGTGCGCAATAAACTCCGTTCGCTCCTGTTATTTTTTTCTCAGTCAAGCCAAATTGTTATGAATTCTTGTTCAGCTGTAAGTGGGCGATGTTGTGTTAGTGGAAACATTGCACGTAATTCTCTATTACTGAGCTTGGCAGCAAAAGAAAAAGCGGAAACTTGCGAAAAAGGACCTTGTTTTGGATCGTTCTGCATGAACACATTGCACAAGCCACATGGAAAAACCATTATGCACGTGCAAGCACTACTGTTTATGTGTGAGATGCTGTCTCTTGCTTGGCTTTATAAGAAGACATACCACCAGTATTAGGCCTGATTTGACAATGCCTCCACGACGAAAATTGAGCGAGTTGGATAGGGGATGAGCTGTTGCATGGTTCCAAGATGGTGTTCCCAAGCGAGAAGTGGCCAGGCGACTTCAGGTGTCCATCTCGGTCATTGTCAGACTGATTCAACGCTTCACAGCCACTGGGAGGGTCCATGAAAGACGCAGATCTGGTCGACCGAAGAAGACAACTCCACGTGAAGATCGTCTCATTGAACGACAAGCCCTGCAGACAAGAACAGCCTCTTCCAGCATCATTCGAAGGCAGCTGAGGGTGGCTACTAACATCAACATCAGCCAGCAGACCATACGGAACCGCCTTCATGGGTTTAACCTCCGTTCTCGTCGCCCAGCTGTACGGCCACGCTTAACTCCAGCCCATAGGGCAGCACGCCGCGCCTTCTGCAGACGTCACGTGAGGTGGACACGTCAGCAATGGTCCCAGGTCCTGTTCAGTGATGAATCACGCTTCACCCTGAACCACAACGACGGCCGACTGAGGGTCTGGAGGCGCCCAGGGGAACGCTTTATTGACGCCACTGTCCAAGAAAAGGTGGCCTTTGGTGGAGGTTCTGTAATGGTCTGGGGGGCCTTCAGCCTTCACCACAGAACACCCTTGTATCATGTACAGGGTAACCTGACTGGCCTCCGATACCGGGATGAGATCCTTCGACCGCTGGCTGTGCCTACACTGCAGCAGATGGGACCGCCGGCTGTCTACCAGGATGACAACGCTCGCCCCCACAGGGCAAGGGTGGTCAACGACTTCCTGCAGCAGTCTGGAGTCAACAGAATGGAGTGGCCAGCATGCAGTCCCGATCTCAACCCGATTGAGAACCTCTGGGATGAGCTGGATCGCAAAGTGAGGAGCAACCACCCCCCTCCCAGGGATGCCCAGCACCTCTACCAGATGCTGCAGGCTGAGTGGCAGGCGCTTCCACAGAGGATCTTCACCACCCTGGTCAACTCCATGAGGACTCGCTGCGTCGAGTGCCAGAACAGCCATGGCGGATACACGCATTACTGAACTTTTGAGAGCATCAGAATGCCCTGTCTTGTGATTTCAATGACTTTGGGAAATAAAATTTCGATACGTACCCACTTTGATCAAATGTACAGACCAAACGATTGCTCGAAATTGAAGGCAATTGTGTATCGTTATCGCTAAAGCATTGAATTAAATGTTGGCCAAAATTCAACGCATTGGCTTTCTTATTTGGAAAGTTATGAATTAGTTTGCAAGTGATCCTTAACTTTTTGTGGATAGCTTAAAAAGCAAAACCACCTTTTTATATTTCTGCAGTCATTGTTTGATACAAGTTATTAGTTTTTGTAATAAATCCAATAATACGTCAATGGTCAAATATAGTCCGTTTTGATTCCAAGCCATCGATATGTAGATGGTACGAAATCAAAGCACACGGCCCCAAATCCCTGCACCACAGAGCTGTGTTCACATGGCTGAAACAATCGTCAACAATACATTGCACCTTAACAGTTGATGGAACTAGGCTGGTAGTGCATTGACGTAGATGGTAGAGAATCTAAACACTCGGCCCGCAATCCCTATGACCAGTCCCATTCTAACAGGGCTGTGCTCGCTGGTAGAGACATGGCTGGAACAATAACCAATACATTGCACCTTAACAGTTGATACAACTAGGTTGGCAATGCACATATGTAGGTGGTGGGGAATCAAAGCATGCTGCCAAAAATCACTATAACCAGTCCTATGTCTCACAGGGCTGTGTTTGCTTGTAGAGACGTGGCTGGAACCGTAACAACAATATATTGTACCTTAACTCATTCAAGTCCATATATGGCTGGAATTGATATAAAGCCGTCAATTTGATGAATTTGTTTCAAGGGAAGTAAATCTGTGCACACCACACTTTGGTCACTTCTAAACTCGCTTCGCTCCCTTAGACCACACTTTTGCCTCTTACTATGCGTTTGAAGTGGGATAACTAATTGCTGTAGATAGTTTTTTCTATATAAAGTATATGTATAAAAACACTGATCTACCACTTCCCTATGTTTAGACCTGAAGTAAAAACCTGTAATCTTTCATTTCTCCTTTTGTTTATGTCTGTTTTGTTTGTGTCTGGCTGGAGTGATTTGTGCGTTTTTTTAATAATTCAAAATCATCAATCAATCAATCAAAATTTATTGTCTTTAAAAAGATAAAGAAAATCTTTGTGTGGCATGCACATAAAACAAACATAATAAGAAACACCATTTAGAAACTCATCCAAAATCAAAATTTACGCACATTTTTCCTTATATAAATATACTATCCAAAATAAACACTAGGAAGCACACACACACACACATACACCCCCCCCCTACACACACACGCACGCACGCACGCGTGCACCCCCCACCCCCCACACACACACACACACACAGCTAAAAGTAAGACCAACAGTTTGAGTATGATAACATGACAATATGCATAAAACGAATAATATGAATAGTATCACAAGCAAATGTATAATAGAAGTACATAAAAAAACAGTTTAGTCTATGAAAACAACAATAGTGCTAGAACAATAATAATATTAATGTATACTAAAATTAGCATGCATTCACCCAAGCTCTCTCTCTCTCTCCCTCGCCACCCCCCCCCCCCCTCTCTCACACACACACACACACATACTCACACATGCACAGACACTCATACACACATAAAGCTTAAACCAACAATTTGCATAAAAGTAGTAATCGGGTAATATGCATAACACAAACTAAAGTAAATATCACAATCAAAATAATTAAGTAATAATTAGATCATATGATAATAATGTATAGCTAAAAGTCAACACAGAGTCGCCCCTCTCCCCCTCCCCCTCTCTCACATACACAAACGCATGCATAAGCGCGCGCACACACATGTAAATATAGCAAATTAAATAATATCACCTGCAGCAATCGTAACATCACACAGATAACAATATAATAAAATATCACATAAAATTCATAACAAGAGAAATAATTTCCTTTCACACACACACACACAGACACACACACGTGTCTAAACCAAGAGTAAAATACACAGGCATGTATCATAAAATGTTTTCTTATAAAATCGAATGAGTTAACAGTTTGATGGAACTAGGTTGGCAATGCACATTGACATGTGAATGGGAGGGAGTCGAAGCACACAGCATAAAATCCCTATGACCAGTCCTATCTCCCCGATGTTCAAATTCTGATCGCTTCTCGGCCTTTTGGCTAAGACAGTGATTCAGGAACATAAATTTTTGTTTATATCCTGGTTGGTTTGTTCAGCCCGTCGTACATGGCGAAAGCCGATACGCGACGTTAAACTGAACTTCCATCCTATCTCCCACAGGGCCGTCTTCGCTGGTAGAGACGTGGCTGAAATAATGACTCGGTAACAAGCAGAATAGTTGGCAATAGATAGCATTGAGACAGAAACACATAGCAATAGGGATATTGAATTAAAACACTTTCCATCATTTCTGTAACCAACGCATATTGTTTCCTGAAAACTGGTTCTCTTGTTGTGTTAAGAGGCGTGGCTCCAACAACAGTTAACAATACATAGCGATAAGTTAATAATACAAACAGTGCAAAGTGAATAATACGAGTACATAGCACTAAATCTAAAGCCTGTTTCATTGTCGTATTGTAATGACACAACAGAGATAGTTTATATTCAACGCGCTATTCCACTGGGAGCGAATGGAAAGATCAAAACATGAGAGCAGCACGAGAAGATTAAAAACGTTTAGGGTTTGAAATGTCATAAATCCCTGAAAGGTCTGGCACCTATTTTGTCATCAATCTCTGAAAGGTCTGGCACCTATTTCGTCATCAATCTCTGAAAGGTCTGGAACCTATTTTGTCATCAATCTCTGAAAGGTCTGGAACCTATTTTGTCATCAATCCCTGAAAGGTCTGGAACCTATTTTGTCATAAATCTCTGAAAGGTCTGGAACCTATTTTGTCATCAATCTCTGAAAGGTCTCGCACCTATTTTGTCATCAATCTCTGAAAGGTCTGGAACCTATTTTGTCATCAATCTCTGAAAGGTCTGGAACCTATTTTGTCATCAATCTCTGAAAGGTCTGGCACCTATTTTGTCATCAATCTCTGAAAGGTCTGGAACCTATTTTGTCATAAATCTCTGAAAGGTCTGGAACCTATTTTGTCATCAATCTCTGAAAGGTCTGGAACCTATTTTGTCATCAATCTCTGAAAGGTCTGGAACCTATTTTGTCATAAATCTCTGAAAGGTCTGGAACCTATTTTGTCATCAATCTCTGAAAGGTCTGGAACCTATTTTGTCATCAATCTCTGAAAGGTCTCGCACCTTTTGACGAACGAAATATATGGCTTTACGTCCTCTCGGTCCAGCTGGACACATGTGGGACAACACCTTTTGAATTAATGAAAATTCATTTAACGTCCTCCTGTCTGGAGCAGACACATATGGGACATTTATAGAGAGAAAGATAGTGGGAACGATCCTGGAGGCAATGCCCAAAGGCAGTGCAACACCAGGAAAGTCCCGATTTGTCTGAAAACACATTTTGACTTCGCTGATCTAGGTTTTATACTCGACTCTCCAAGTCACAAAATGTGAAACTCAAACAACCCAACACAACACACATAAATAAATGATTAAATGTTACTCACATTTTTGGCCAATCTCCCTGCATTCTGCACAGCTTGAGGTAGAGGATGGGCGGTGCTATGTAGCCCAGCAGGGCAGTGGAGGAGCCCCCTATGAGGGACAGGATGGCCCCGAAGTGGGGAACAGACTCCGTCACCATCAGTATGCAGACCACCACAGCTGACCGCAGGATCACCCGTTTGTAGCCAAAGTCTGCCAGAGAGAAAACAAACAATTGACAATATGAAGGACATAAATCTGCGTATTCTATCATTTAAAAAATTGCTGAAGAGGTGTAGAACGCACACACACAGATTGTTAAGACTATTGCGTTTTTCCCCTTTCTTTCTTATAAAAACTTTTTATCGTGAACAGTTTGTCACAAAAAATATCAATGGTCGTTGGCGAAATTTGTACGAAAAAACCCATTAAAAAGCAAATTGACAGATGTGTTTGTTTGCTTGTTTTTACCAGCCGCGAACAAAGTGAGCGAAGCTGGTAATGTTTCCAATGCATTATGAAGCCGACTATCTATGTGAACACGATAACGTTTGAACGGATGGACGTAGGACGCTCAAATTTTGCATGCGGATATGTACTAAGAATATCTAGGCCAAGTTCAAAAATGAAGGTCATAGGTCAAGGTCACTGGCGCCGAAAATGCTGCCGAGTACCTGGCACGATAACGATTGAATGCAGGGACCTAGGGCACTCAAATTTTGTATGAGGATAGGTAGGCCCCTACGAAGAATATCTCAGCAAAATTTTAAAATGAATGTCAAGGTCACTGGAGTACAAAATGCTGTCGAGCACCTGGCACAATAACGTTTGAACGCATGGACCTAGGACACTCACATTTTGCTTGCGGATAGGTACTAAGGATATCTAGACCAAGTTCGAAAATCAAGGTCAAAGGTCAAGGACACTGGACCCGAAAATGCTGCCGCACGGATGGTGGTCTAGCGTCTTAACGCTCTAGTTTTAAGGGTGTTCACTCTCGAAGAGAATCCTGCTAACGATCGAAGGCCTTTTTTCCCTCTTTTTAAATTTTGTTTTAAAAAAGAAGATGGCGTCCTACTAATGCAGAGAATGTCTTCTAAAAGAGGGCGCCCTGTATATATAGAGGTAGGTATGCTTTGAAAAACGTGTCCTACTAACGCGAAGGCACTCTGCAGAACTCCTCCAGCTCCTGACACAGGGGGTTGATGACGATGATGAAGCTGCAGAACAGGTGGATGGTGATGAGGACCTGGATGATCAGCAGACCCACGCCCACGCTGACCACCTGCAGCACGTTCTCCTGAAGCTGGTTGCCGTACACAAAGAAACCCACGCCCGCCACGGGCAGGTAGAGCAGCACCATCACTGTTGTTCAAAGTGAAGAACAAAATTTGATGGCTTGGAGTCAAAACGTACTACCTTTAGATAGTCCATTGACATATTATTGAACTTATTACCGAAACAAATAACTTGTATTAAAAACATATGCAGAAATATCAAAAGCATAACCGTCTTTTTATATTTCTGCAGTCATTGTTTGATACAAGCAATTTATTAAAAAAAATTAATAAGTCCAATAATACGTCAATGGACTATCTAAAGATAGTCCGTTTTGACTCCAAGCCATCGAAATGACAAACAAACAAAATGACTGATGATATAGAGCATAGAAAACACTGTAAGATGAAAAATAGAAAATCACCATTATTACACGAACGTTGTCGCGGTGATGTATTGCTAGTTGGACACCATCAACTGCATTTACAGTAACACAGCTTTAGGGCCTATACCTATTACGTTTTCTTCGAGTCTAACAGGTCTGTTTTAAATTCTGAAGAAAATCGATAATTTCTCAAACAAATTTCTGTGGCATTGAAGGGGTTAAACGCTACACTTTTCCGTATCCAAATTAGGTCAGGTCAGAGAATGAGGACAACTAGGCCTCGCGGCCTCTTAATGTGTCCTTTCTGATTATTTGTAATAAAAAAAATCATGATTGGATGACTAGGACGCTTTTAGATGTGTTAATCATAATTATACACATTTCAATTGTTGAATCTTGGGGTCTTTATCGAGGAGGTTTTTGAACTGATTAAGGTAGGTGCCAAATTGATATGTGCTGGAATAATTAATTAATTAAGATAGCATAAAAACCTCACCTGTGTAAGCCAGCATGCAGGCTTTCCCGAATTTCTGTGGCTGCTGCATGTCGTTCTGGAAGGTGGGGAAGGTGGGGTGTCCACCGAAGGCGAAGCAGATGGTCCCGAAGGCGGCTGCAAAGTCCAGCCAGTTGACGGGGTTGTGGATCACGGGGTTTGGGTCTCCCCGATGGTCCAGGATCATCAGTACCAGGAGAATGATGCACGCTACGGAGGTGGCCGCGCTCGCTCCCAATGCCACGAATCTGGAGAGAGAGAGAGAGAGAGAGAGAGAGAGAGAGAGAGAGAGAGAGAGAGAGAGAGAGAGAGAGAGAGAGAGAGAGAGAGA
The DNA here is from genome assembly GCA_017654935.2 of Phymorhynchus buccinoides. Classification (NCBI taxonomy): domain Eukaryota; kingdom Metazoa; phylum Mollusca; class Gastropoda; order Neogastropoda; family Raphitomidae; genus Phymorhynchus; species Phymorhynchus buccinoides. Next base: position 31,179,794 of record CM065690.1, read on the forward strand.
GAGAGAGAGAGAGAGAGAGAGAGAGAGAGGGAGAGAGAGAGAGAGAGAGAGAGACGAAATTTTATTTAAAAAACGAAAAACGAAAGTTTATTTAACCAGGGAACATGACTGAGATAAGCAAGTGACATGCTTTTTTCCACCCAGCCCTGGGAGAGAGACTGAGAGAGAGAGTTGGGGGTGGCGGGTGGAGTGGTTAGAGAGAGGGAAAGAAAGGGAGGGGAGAGGTGGGAAAAAGACAGAGATAGAGACACACCGAGACAGACAGAGAGAGAGACAGAACATGATAGACAGGGGCAGTGTTTTAGGACACCGTCGAAGACAGTCTGAGCGCATACAGGGCTCCCAGGGACCCCCATTTGGGGGTCTATGAAGCACTAAAATTCTAAAGGACCCTCTAAAAGAATGTGCAGGGGGTCCCAGGGATGCACTATAAAAATTCTTTTCAGCATTCGCAATGCCACTGGGACCCTCTATCCCGCCTCTAGGACCCTCTATTCTGTAAGTGAAGGAGTCCCTGGGGCCCCTTGTTTGCGGGACGATTGGGAGCCCTGGCATACCTCAACGGATAGTACATTATGGACTATACTTAACATCTGAGCACCAAACTTACCACGTATGCGATAACTTTTATCCCAATTTTAACTGGTTCGTGACTGATTGGACCACACAGGCCCACCTTTGAGATTCAGTTCTCTTCGCTGGCAACAAAAATAGCGACGGTTTAGGATACATTAAAGGGACACCCTGACGGATGAGTTTTTGCAAGAAACACATCGAGATCACCAGAGAGACAGCCTTATCAAGGATCGGAACACTCAATTTCCTAGAAATTAAACCGTCTAAACGGCGATTCCTCCTTAACGGAGTTGCCGGAGAGAGAAGCCATTTTGGACGGGGTGGGTGGAGATCGACCACTCAAGTGGTTGAAGCTTTTTCTTCTTTAGTACAGTAAAAAAAAAAAAAGGAGCCATTTCCTTTGTTGTTAAAGAAACCCCTTTTGTAAAATGTAAATAAAAAGACTTGTATTGTAGAAATTCCGTGATTTTGGTCTAAGCGACTCAGGCGGCTGTTAAAGAATTTGACTTCCAGCACATCCGCCAAGGAGGAATCGCCGATTTGACGGTTTGATTTCTAGGAAACCAGGGCAAAGTGAGTGTTGTGATCTCTGTAAAGGGTGTTTTCCTGGTGAACTCGACGTGTTTCTTGCAAAAACTCATCCGTCAGGTTGCCCCTTTAAATAACCGTGGGGACATTATTGTCAGCTAAAAGCTCTGGCACTGTAGTCATGAGTGCGAATTAGACAGTCAACACACGAGGAAGAGTATGTAAATTAGATTTAAACTCCCAAAACGATTGGCTGTTTAGCCTAATGTACATACTAATCCCCGTTTTGAATGTTTAAGACGCATTCATGGCTACAGGGCTGGAAACACAAGGCAAGTTGTGCATAAAAAAAGTAGTCTTATGAAATGCTATAATGGGCTATAAAAGGTCATGTAACTCTTTCGTAATTATCAAACCAATTTTCATCGAAATCTGTTCACAGCATTAAACACAGTGCAAAAAAACACTCTTACTACTTGCTGTCTGTCTGTCAGTCTTTCTTTTTACATTGATAACGTATGTATCATACGAAACGTCTGTATGTTGAGCCTCAATAAAAGGGACATAATACTACCTGAATGTCTTGTGTTCATGTGTCTACGATTGGTCCTAGTGGTCATCTAATTATTTTCTCAAGCATACACTAAAAGTATGTTTGTTTGTTATCATACCCTGGCATAAAGACTCCAGGGATCATCCCAACAGCCGCTCAACACTATTATATGGTACAAATGCACCAGCTAGGGATGAGAACATGACGTGCCTGACTGGTGTTTTTTTATTACCCCGCCAGGTGAGCTGCCACACTCCGACTTTGGAGGATATAAACCTATGACAAATTATTATTTATTATTAGGTCCTGATATCAACTTGAATTCCACTTTAATTTGTTTAATTTTTGGTTTATCTGTGAATGAGGATTAGGGGAAGACGGGGTAAAAAGCGCATGGGCGGGTAAGAAGCTCACCCCAATTATCTCTTGAAATGAAGCAAATTTCAGTCTCATTTTGCCCATGAGACGAGCGTTAATGTCTAGCATTCGTCTCATGGGCAAATTTGACTGAAATTTTCTTTATTTCATGAGATAATTGGGGTGGGCTTCTTACCCGCCCATGCGCTTTTTACCCCGTCTTCCCCTATCTGTGAATGAGGATTATATTAAATTATTTCGTTGGAATTAATAATGGTTGCGAGCCTAAATTATAAGATTGCTCAAGAACGGAACAGGTTTGATGCAATTTTGTAAAGGTTTAGGGCATTGTAGGGCCTAATTAGGAGTAGGCCTAATTAATCTACCTAATCAGTATTTGAGTCAGTTAAAGTGGTCCCTCAGTAGTGTCGTGATGCTGTCTGTGAACTGACTTGAAGTCTTTGGGCGTGCCCAACAGGCAGAAGGGATAGAGGGCGCCCATGATGATGAGCAGCCAATAGCAGAACGCCAAATGGGTCACGTGGTGGTCGGAGAACACGCTGTGCATATTTTGGGCAGCCAGCAGTAAAAAGACACAGGAGACGCCGAAAAGCGTGAAGTTGATACTGGCCGAAATAATGATTCTGGAACACAAATTAACAAAAAGGAAGAGGTCATTATGTAATAGATTAGCATTCATTACACATACATTACAAACAAACAACACCATCAACAGAAACAGTAAAATTACCCAGACTAATATTATATGTGCACAACCAATGTTAGAAGAACAGTGCCGATCAGCATGGGGAAAAAAATCAATAGGGGAAGACGGGGTAAAAAGCGCATGGGCGGGTAAGAAGCCCACCCCAATTATCTCATGAAATGAAGCAAATTTCAGTCTCATATTGCCCATGAGACGAGCGTTAATGTCTAGCATTCGTCTCATGGGCAAATTTGACTGAAATTTTCTTTATTTCATGAGATAATTGGGGTGGGCTTCTTACCCGCCCATGCGCTTTTTACCCCGTCTTCCCCTAGCCATGTTCATCTATTTCATTGTTTCCAAGCGATTCTCTTGTAGAACTGGTGGAAAAATAGAAGAAAAAAGCGGATCGCCGCCGAATGGCAGATATGTTCCTGAGCGGGTGAACTTGGGCACATAACAGCAGCATGACGCTTCTGTACTCCAGTGACAAGAAACTGAGCAACTGCCCCAAAAAACCCCTTAATAAATAACAAATGTGTCAAAAATGTGTGGTTGTAAATGACCGGTTACAGATGGTCATATGGACAGACTATAACCGTCCTGACCTTGACCTTTCGTGTACTAAATATTCAGAATGACCTTATGCCAATGCATCTGCACACCTAATTTGAACATTTTAAGTCCAACGATGTGAAAGATATGGCCACAAGAAGAAACATACGTTTTCAAGGTCAAACTTCAAGGTCAAGGTCAGTATGGTTATAATGTTTGTATGGGACCTTTTGCGTACCATGATGCACAACCACAGTACATTTGAAGCGATTCCATGCAACAGTGCTTGAGACATAGCTTTGGGCTTCGAACCCCGTAACGTGATTCGAACAAGCGCATGCACGCACGAGCGCTCAGACAAATTCATGATTATAATGTTATAGCCCTTTCATCAGAAAAAGTGGGGGGAAACGCATTGAAATACGTGCAAAAGTTTGCGAGATATAGACGATTAAGTGTTTTGGGGGTTTGAACTCCTTAATCAGCATGACCTTGACCTTAAAATGACTAAAGCAATCAGTCAATAGCTAATATCCTCTATAACGTGTACACTAATGCCGGAATTCCAGATGCGCTATTTTAAAGGCGAAAATCGACGGCGATAATCGCCCGCGGTTAAAATGTATCGCCACCAACAAGAACTCATTCTGTACAGCCATAGGCGCGAGTGAAAGTGATTGAAATAGATTGAATGATTTTCAAGAAAACGCGACCGAACGGACGCACACACGCACGCAAGGACGTACGTACGCACGCACGGACGGACGGACGGACACGGTCAAAAACAATAGTTCCCCAATTTTGCTCGGGAACTAAATAGAAAGATGCCGCATTAGGGCGTAGCATTTCTGCAAGCACGTGTCGGGGGGGGGGGGGGGAGAGAGAGAGAGAGAGAGAGAGAGAGAGAGAGAGAGAGAGAGAGAGAGAGAGAGAGAGAGAGAGAGAGAGAGAGAGAGAGAGAGAGAGAGAGAGAGAGAGAGAGAGAGAGAGAGAGAGAGAGAGAGAGAGAGAGAGAGAGAGAGAGAGAGAGAGAGAGAGAGAGAGAGAAACACTGCCCAAAACAGACAGAAAGACGGATGGACAAGTCAACCAAATGTTGACAAATTAACCGATAAAACTGATAGATGAGCTGCAGGCAAAGTAAAAGCCAACAAAGACAAACCACTCATAGAAGTCATAGCTTAGTTAGTTAGCTAGTTAATCTGTTATAGTCCCGTCAACAGCTATGGTTATTTCAGGACTGTCACCGCGTAAAGTTCGACCACGTATAACAAAACACACATCAATGATTCTTAACAACGTCCAAATACCTGGAAACCCCCCAAAAAAATAAACAGTACAATTCACGACATGGCATCTTCATCATTGTACCCTATAGCTCATAATAGTCACTCTACTCTACTTCTAGGATCCAGTTTTTTTGGGGGTTTAAACAGTTAAAAAAAAAGAGGATAACAATCACATCCTAGTAAAACAAAATATATATAAAAGAGGCCATATAGGCAAATATGCACTGCAGAATGGGAAACATGTGCTTAAGGTCTCACGCGTGAAAGCCAGTGAGCAATAAAACAACAACAACAACCTGGCATGTCATAAATTGTAAATGAGGATGGAGAGAATGAAAAACGGGGACGAGGGGCTACTCTTGGTTTAAAGCTCCCCCACCACGACAAGGTGGAA
>CM065690.1:31189751-31197251 GCA_017654935.2 Phymorhynchus buccinoides
GAGAGAGAGAGAGAGAGAGAGAGAGAGAGAGAGAGAGAGAGAGAGAGAGAGAGAGAGAGAGAGCACAAAAATACAGACTAAACTGGTACAGAGAATATTCTGAGACAGGAGTAAGGCTAAACCTCAACGAACTTACAATGACAAGGCACAACAGATACTTAACCACGAGAAAGGGAATTGCATCTTGTAAAATCACACGCATTTGTAAAACACAATAAAGATTAGGAAAACACAGCGAAACAATTACATATTATTATTATTAGGTCTGATAGGCCTACAGATAATAGATAATAGGACATGGTCCTATTAAAGTTGAAAATGTCCTATTGTGTTTCCCCGCTGTCAGGACAACTGTCCTATTAACCCTTTCACCGCCAAAGTCGCATTTTAGCACCACAATGATTTAACTTCTATTTCACTAAAAGGCATCAAATTGGGGTCTATTATCCAAAGACCCTATTGTCTTAGTTTTGGGAAGTAAGGGTAGACCTTATTTTATATCACAGAAGAATCCCCAATACTGCAGATGGTTTTTGTTCTCTACCCAGGGAAATTTAATGGACATTTTTGGCTGAAATATGACTGGCGGTGAAAGGGTTAAAATTTGACACTGCTCGTAGACTTTGTCCTGCTGATCGATTTCTGCAAGAACCAGAACATTCTTTTTTGTTCTATTGATTTTCTTATTTCAGAACAATGGGTCCTATCATTTTTCCAATCCTCGGTACATCACTGCATATACATTACAAATGAAAACAAAATCTGGTATAAACTCACACGTTACAAACCACAAAAGTTTCAGTGCTACCCTCTTTTTTATATTAGGTATTAGGTACTTTATAGTCACAGAGGCGTCTCTGTGAAATTCGGGTTGCTCCCACATGGAGAGCGCGTCGCAGCCAGAGGCGCGCCACCCAAATTATTATTTTTTGCATGCGATTTTTGTGTGCAATGGCAACTTTGTCGTTGCCACTGGGTTTAACGTATGCTAAGTGAATGGGCACCTCGGTTTACCGTCTCATCCGAAAGACTCCACGTTCAGACCGTAAGGCCTAGTGCAAAGTGAGAGGAAAAATCCCCTGTACCCAGGTTCGAACTAGGGTTTACTTGACACGATCAAGCGAACGCGCTACCACTGTACCACTCTACACTCTTTTGCCATAGAAATAATATTCAACTTGTACTCACCCCCGTATTTCTTTTTCCTTTTTATTCTTTTAAGAGGTGTCTTTTTAGAGTCTGTGTGTCAGTTTTTGTTTCTGGCACAAGCCACAAACCTATAACTCACTTTGTCGGTCGGTCGGTCGGTCCAAAATTGTCGCACATTTCGCAAAATTGTCGCACATATTTTAAAGGAGAAAAAAATACTTGGACATAAAGTGACATTTCAGTTGTCACAATATCTACATATCTACAGTCCATGGAAGTTCAGTTTAACGTCGCGTATCGGCTTTCGCCATGTACGACGGGCTGAACAAACCAACCAGGGTATAAACAAAAATTTATGTTCCTGAATCACTGTCTTAGCCAAAAGGTCGAGAAGCGATCAGAATCGATAAAATACAGTCTACACGTATGGAAAGAATTGTATACTGAACAGAGCACATGAATCGTCATTTTAAAGCGTAGAAAATAATAAACATACGTAATACAGACACTGCAACAGACACGACCAGTATACAGTGCTTCTTTCGATGAGCATAAGTAGGATAAATAGTTTTAAATGTTTTCCAAAAGATATAAAAAGTCACGAAATGGTGCAGAGATAACATTCTGGTTTACAGATTAAAATTATTGAAAAGCCAGGGGAAGCGACTCAGTGTATATAATGATTGCAGTGGTAAAAATAGACCGCACTTCAAATCGAGGCTGCTCTTTAAAATGTTTCGTTTTCAATTGTCGCACGCCACAAACGATTGCGAATCCGCGCTTGTTAAATGATGTTCCCGATGAAGAGATATCAATTAAATGATCTGGAAAGCTTGACCCTAGGTGTTATTAAGTGTGGTCTTATTTGAAATCACAAAAGTTTCATTTCGCATTCAGCCGTACTCACCCCATCCTCGGAGTTGATCATGTCAGCCCCGTTAGGTGCCAGAGCCCTTTCCCGGATATCCAGAGAACTAGTTGGAAGCACCAGCTTCGCCCCTCGCTTCCCGCTCCTCCGGATCTGGCTGTTCTTGGGATCCGCCGAATCCGGGTGTGGATCTGGATCTGGATCTGTCGCGTCCTGGAGACAACATGCCGTATCCTCAATTAGGACTCGGGACAGAAAAAGAAAGCAGTAGGCCTAGTCAAACACCAACAGAAAATTACAAAAAATATTTGAAAGCTCGAAAGTAGGAGCTAGGTTAATTAACCCTTTCACCGTCATTTATGCACCACAATGGCTTAACACCCATGTGACTAAAAGGCATCAAATCAGGGCCTGTTATCCAAAGACCCTGTTCTCTTAATTTTGGGAGGCAAGGATAGGCCTTACTTTAAATATGTCACGGAAGAATCCCCAATATTACAGACAAATTGTTTCTCTACCCAGGTAAGCTTAATGGACATTTGTTGCTGAAAAATGGCTGGCGGCGAAAGGGTTAAAGTCATTTGTTTTCAGTGATAAGAGTGCGGTGTTTTACAGGTCTTTCTCTGTCGATGGATAATGTGTAGAGCTGGGTACCGGTACGGATTTCTGTACCGGTGTTATACCGGTATTTTTTTCGACGTATCGGTATTTTGCACCTGTATCTTATACAGGCTGGGTTACTGGTGTTGCATTACCATTTTGATGACACACAAAAGAGCTGTCCACAATGTCCAACGGGTAGGTGTGGATAAGAAACCCTGTTAAATAACCTTAGAGGCTTACACACACTCTCTCTCTCTCTCTCTCTCTCTCTCTCTCTCTCTCTCTCTCTCTCTCTCTCTCTCTCTCTCTCTCTCTCTCTCTCTCTCTCTCTCTCTCTCTCTTGTTCTTTAATTTTTGAATGTAAATAATGAAATGCTATATTTGTTGCCACTTGTTTGCATGTTTATGATTTTTTTTTCTTGATTTTTGTCTCCTTGTCATGTACGGTATGCCGTAGGCATACCGTTTTAAACCCACACCGGTATTTTCGGCATTACCGGTTCGTACCGCCACCTCTAATAATGTGTAGCATCCATAATTTGATCCACTCTATAATTTGCGAAGCTTTGATCAAAATAGGCCTTAATAGCCTGGTTCGAAAGTGCTCAAAGGCATACACACACAAAAGAGGAAAATTTCGAATGCAATGTACAAAGTTTCATGTACAGTGTTAGATGATCTCTGCATTTTAGTTATCTTCTTTCTTTTTCTTCTTCAATACAACATCCGTCCCTCTTTGGGGTGTTTTTTCTGGAATCTTTTTCGTCACATTATTATATACAAGACATTTAAGGCCACTGCATTCGTGACTCACACACACACACACACACACACACACACACACACACACGTGCGCGCGCGCACACACACACATACCCGCACGCACGCACGCGCACGCACGCACACACGCACGCACGCACGCACGCACGCACACGCACGCACGCACGCACGCACGCACGCACACGCACACACACACACACACACACACACACACACACACACACACACACACACACACACACACACACACGCACACACACACACACGCACGCACGCACGCACGCACGCAGAAAAAAAGGAGAGGCTGGCTAGTATAATCTGCTGATATGATTATGAAACCGAACGATAAAGGTGACATCATAAGACATTATTATTGATTATTAGGCCTAGTGTGTTGTTGCAGTTGTTGCTATCATTTCCATCTGATATATTTATCGATCGCTGATCGACCTTACGATGGCCTCGTGATAGCTTCGATTTAGCATTAAACTCACGCGCAGAGTTTATTCTCACTATAGGCCTACAGTGCTGGTCGAAAGAGGAAAGGGGACATATTTCACGGGATAGATATTTCACGCGACACCGGGTATGGGTTTCCAAAACCTCTAAATAACAGTGCGATATGCGCAGCAGTGTATTATAGTATGGCACATCTGTATGAACCAGAAACAAGATGACAACGCCACATAAACGTAGTCCCAGTTACCAGCAACACCCGCACACATACTCTCCCTCTCTCTCTCTCTCTCTCTCTCTCTCTCTCTCTCTCTCTCTCTCTCTCTCTCTCTCTCTCTCTCTCTCTCTCTCTCTCTCTCTCTCTCTCTCTCTCTCTCTCTCTCTCTCTCTCTCTCTCGGACACACACTTCAATTTGTACATAACACCAACAACACACACACACACACACACACACACACACACACACACACACACACACACACACACACACACACACACACACACACACACACCAAGGGGAGACTCACTACTGACACTATGACAACCATACCCCCCCCCCCCACATACATACATACATACATACATACATACATACATACATACATACATACATACATACATACATACATACATACATACATACATACATACATACATACATACATACATACATGCATGCATGCATGCATGCATGCATACATACATACATACATACATACATACATACATACATACATACATACATACATACATACATACATACATACATACATACATACATACATACATACATACATACATACATACATACATACATACATACATACATAGGGGAAGACGGGGTAAAAAGCGCATGGGCGGGTAAGAAGCCCACCCCAATTATCTCATGAAATGAAGCAAATTTCAGTCTCATTTTGCCCATGAGACGAGCGTTAATGTCTAGCATTCGTCTCATGGGCAAATTTGACTGAAATTTTCTTTATTTCATGAGATAATTGGGGTGGGCTTCTTACCCGCCCATGCGCTTTTTACCCCGTCTTCCCCTACTATCCTATAATGGTAAAGTCTCACAAACACACGCGCGCGCGCAAGTAGGCCCTATTCTAAGCTTCTTGTTCTTGTCGTATTTTGTTCGTTTCGTCTGTCTGTCTGAGCATGTTTGTTGTCAACAAGTAAAGTAAATGGTAATTATGTTGTAGTTTCGCACGCTGTTTTGCTTTGTTTTGTTCAATCCCTAATGAGGACGGCTTTTACCACCACGCTGCTTTGTTTCTGTTATGATCGAGTCAACTTCAAACAAAAGCTCGAACAGTTTTTGTTTTGTTTGTTTGTTCGATTTGTAATAAAAGTATTTACATCATCATAAATGAAATTGTTTTGTACAATATAATAATGTAGAAAGGCTTTTTGTTCCGGTGTGTGTGTGTGTGTGTGTGTGTGTGTGTGTGTGTGTGTGTGTGTGTGGGGGTGGGGGTGTGGGTGTGTGTGTGTGTGTGTGTGTGTGTGTGTGTCTGTCTCTCTGTGTGTGTGTGTGTGTGTGTGTGTGTGTGTGTGTGTGTGTGTGTGTGTGTGTGTGTGTGTGTGTGTGTGTGTGTGTGTGTGTTAGCAGTAACTGCTAATTTTATGAGGGCTTAAGACAAAACAAAACAAAACAAACAACAAAAAGAGAGAAAATAGGTCTTTGTCAGGCGCGTTTAGATGAAAGAGAAAACGGTTTTTATTACAGTTAGAATGCAATTTAACAGCGTCATCAGTGCTCTGTTTCACACCCACACACACAGACACACACACACGCACGCACGCACGCACGCACGCACGCACGCACACACATACATACACACACGCACGCACGCACGCACGCACGCACGCACGCACGCACGCACGCACCACGCACACGCACACACACACACACACGTTTATAAAAGCAAGTTATTATGAAATGCTAGGCCTACTTCCTCGAGCTACACAGAGCCACTTACCATTGTGCCCGATATTGTTGATATGAAACTCGTCTCCGCCATTTTAATCCGCATTCAGTAAGTAAATACGATACGTGTAATTGTCTCTTTCTCATCTTCAGTTCACCCATGTGATTGATGAGTCGAGAGTGATAACGTATGTAGGCCTACGTAGTTCAAACGCATACACTGATATTGCAAAATGAGTTTCGAAGAGGGTGAGATTTCCGTCCAATTGACCGTAGGTCCTTATAGACGTTCTGCTTGAAGGCTGGATAGTCTTCTCGTTGGATGATGATGATGATGATGGGGGGGCCGTAGAATGTTGAAAGTGGAGTTCGTGACGTGGCATACGTCGTCTTTCGATGACTCGAGCACGTTGCGCATCCTGGAATCGCGGATAACGCTGTTGTTTGCGGGAACATCTCGGACGGGATCCGAGTCTGGAACTGTTGCGTGATGCTGATGTTAGCATCGTTGAATTTGGTGCATAGATGCGAACATCTGATGAAGCTTGTCGCTGCCGTTGGCTTTGGCGTCAAAAAGTTCCTGCTGTATATGGTCTTCTTCCTCCTAAGGCCGTCGTCAGGACCACAGGGCGACCTGCTCCGTACCGGGGAGTCGATGTCGTTGCGGGCGGGCTGGTAGACACGCAGCCAAGTCGAGCCCTCTCTGCAGACGGATGTGAATACTCCCAGTAGACAGGCGGTAGCTGCCCAAGTCTCCCGCCCGACGTCCACTGGGCATCGGCATACTGCAGAGACGGTCCAAGTTGCTGCCCGTCGATCCATCCCGTCCGCAAGACGTTCAACTCCCATGGTGAGGGAGGAGATCCGGCGTCGCCCCTCTCGCTGGCTGCCACACAGCAAGACTTCGATACAACTGCCAACATTGCATCGGTGTCATCGCGTAGCGAGAGAGAGACCCTCTCGCCACGGACCCCCGGTTGGGGTCTCTCTAAAAATGAGTTTCTTTATATCACCGTGTTTTGTAGTTAATCTCTGTCCCTGGTGGGAAAGGATTCAACGAATAACATAAAAACAAAACAACATGGGGTACTGACAGTTGCTCCTTGATAATTGGTCCTCGACATTTGCTCCCCAACAATTGCCCCTTGACAATTGCTCCTAGGTGTAATTACTTCCGAAGCATTTGCTCCTTGGATAATTGCTCCTCGAAGAGCTGCTCCTTGGATGTGTGCCCCTCAGACAATTGCTCCTAGTCTATGTAATTGCTCCTTGCCCAAAACCCACCCACCCCTCCCCACATACACATGTAATCATTCTTCTATTTAATAGTAGTAGTAGTGATTGTGGTAAAAGTATAGAAAGTAGTCGTATCAAGGACAGAATGGAAGAGTACACTCTGCCTAAATTCTTAATCCTTGAACAATAATGTTTTGAAGTCTGAAATCTGAAGTCTCTCTCTCTGTCCTTCCTGAAAGTTAAAGACTGTAGCAGTGTGAAATGCTTACATTTATTCTATTGATTACATCATTCAAAATTATCGTTAAAACATATACGTCTCTCTCTCTCTCTCTCTCTCTCTCTCTCTCTCTCTCTCTCTCTCTCTCTCTCTCTCTCTCTCTCTCTCTCTCTCTCTCTCTCTCTCTCTCTCTCTCTCTCTCTCTCTCTCTCTCTCTCTCTCTCTCTCTCTCTCTCTCTCTCTCTCTCTCTCTCTCTCTC
>CM065690.1:31204751-31262251 GCA_017654935.2 Phymorhynchus buccinoides
CCCTGTATCGATGTGTCCCCGTCTCTATGTGTTCCCGTCTCTATGTGTCCATGTCTCTGTGTGTTCCCGTCTCTATGTGTCCATGTCTCTATGTGTCCCTGTCTCTATGTCCCGGTCTCTATGTGTACCCGGAATCTATATGTCCCTGTCTCTATGTGTCCCCGTCTCTATGGTCCGTCTCTATGTGTCTCTGTCTCTATGTCCCGGTCCCTATGTGTCCCCGTCTCTATGGTCCCTGTCTGCATGTGTCCCCGTCTCTATGTGTCCCGTCTCTATGGTCCGTCTCTATGTGTCCCTGTCTCTATGTGTCCGTCTCTATGTCCTCCCTGTCTCTATGTGTCCCTGTCCCCGTCTCTATGTGTCCCTGTCTCTATGTCCCTGTCTCTATGTCCAGGTCTCTATGTGTCCCTGTCTCTATGTGTGCCCGTCTCTATGGTCCCTGTCTGTATGTGTCCCTGTATCGATGTGTCCCCGTCTCTATGTGTTCCTGTCTCTATGTGTCCCTGTATCGATGTGTCCCTGTCTATATGTGTCCTTGTATCTATGTGTTCCGTTTCTATGTATCCCCGTCTCTATGTGTCCCTGTCTTTATGTGTCCCTGTCTCGATGTGTCCCCGTCTCTATGTGTCCCCGTCTCTATGGTCCCTGTATCGATGTGTCCCCGTCTCAATGGTCCATGTCTGCATGTGTCTCTGTATCGATGTGTCCCCGTCTCTATGTGTCCCTGTAGCGATGTGTCCCCGTCTCTATGTGTCCCTGTCTCTATGTGTCCCCGTCTCTATGGTCCCTGCATGTCTGCATGTGTCCCTGTCTCTATGGTCCCTGTCTCTATGTGTCCCTGTATCGATGTGTCCGTGTCTCTATGTGTCCCTGTATCGATGTGTCTCCGTCTCTATGTGTTCCCGTCTCTATGTGTCCCCGTCTCTATGTGTCCCCGTCTCTATGTGTCCCCGTCTCTATGTGTCCCCGTCTCTATGTGTCCCCGTCTCTATGTGTCCCTGTCTCTATGTGTCCCTGTCTCTGTATGTCCCTGTCTCTATGTGTCCCTGTCTCTGTATGTCCCGGTCTCTATGTGTACCCGGTCTCTATATGTCCCTGTCTCTATGTGTCCCCGTCTCAATGGTCCCTGTCTGCATGTGTCCCTGTATCGATGTGTCCCCGTCTCTATGTGTCCCTGTCTCGATGTGTCCCCGTCTCTATGTGTCCTGTCTCTATGTGTCCCTGTCTCTGTATGTCCCGGTCTCTATGTGTCCCCGGTCTCTATATGTCCCTGTCTCTATGTGTCCCCGTCTCTATGGTCCCTGTCTGCATGTGTCCCTGTATCGATGTGTACCCGTCTCTATGTGTCCCTGTCTGTATGTGTCCCCGTCTCTATGTGTCCCCGTTTCTATGTGTCCCTGTTTCTATGTGTCCCCATCTCTATGTGTCCCTGTCTCTGTATGTCCCTGTTAGGCTGTCTCTATGTGTCCCTGTCTCTGTATGTCCCGGTCTCTATGTGTACCCGGTCTCTATATGTTCCTGTCTCTATGTGTCCCCGTCTCAATGGTCCCTGTCTGCATGTGTCCCTGTATCGATGTGTCCCCGTCTCTATGTGTCCCTGTATCGATGTGTCCCCGTCTCTATGTGTCCTGTCTCTATGTGTCCCTGTCTCTGTATGTCCCGGTCTCTATGTGTACCCGGTCTCTATATGTCCCTGTCTCTATGTGTCCCCGTCTCTATGGTCCCTGTCTGCATGTGTCCCTGTATCGATGTGTACCCGTCTCTATGTGTCCCTGTCTGTATGTGTCCCCGTCTCTATGCGTCCCCGTTTCTATGTGTCCCTGTTTCTATGTGTCCCCATCTCTATGTGTCCCTGTCTCTGTATGTCCCTGTTAGGCTGTCTCTATGTGTCCCCCCGTCTCCGTATAATTTAAAATTATGTCCCCGTCATATATTCTATCTATCGGTCCGTTTGTGACACAAAAACCTACTCCAAACCCTAAAACCAATATGAAAACCCTAATATGAAAACCCTGCGAGCTTGTCGTTGTTGTTGTTGACGTACCATGGCTAAAAGACTCCAGGGATCATCCCAACAGCCGAAGAAGCACTTGAACACAATGGTACAAATGTATCAGCTGGGGATGAGAACATTACGTGTGTGACCGTGTTTGATTACCCTGCCATGCGAGCAGCCACACTCCGTCTTCGGGGGACTTGCGAGTTTAATTAGCGGCTTCTGCGCCGTATTCTTTTGAGCATTCGTGGGAATCGAAACTCTAACCCTAACCCGAAACCCAAATCCTAACCCGAAGCAGGGGACACATAGGGGAAGGAGCACATAGAGACGGGGATATATAGAGACGGGGATATATAGAGACGGTAGCACAATGAGGGTGATACATAGAGACGGGGATATATAGAGACGGTAGCACAATGAGGGTGATACATAGAGACGGGGATACATAGAGACGGGGATATATAGAGACGGTAGCACAATGAGGGTAATACATAGAGACGGGGATATATAGAGACGGTAGCACAATGAGGGTGATACATAGAGACGGGGACACAATGAGGGTGATACATAGAGACGGGGACACAATGAGGGTGATACATAGAGACGGGGACACAATGAGGGTGATACATAGAGACGGGGATATATAGAGACACAATGAGGGTGATACATAGAGACGGGGACACAATGAGGGTGATACATAGAGACGGGGACACACAATGAGGGTGATGCATAGAGACGGGGACACAATGAGGGTGATACATAGAGACGGGGACACAATGAGGGTGATGCATAGAGACGGGGACACAATGAGGGTGATGCATAGAGACGGGGACACAATGAGGGTGATACATAGAGACGGGGACACAATGAGACGGTGATATATAGAGACGGGGACACAATGAGGGTGATGCATAGAGACGGGGACACAATGAGGGTGATACATAGAGACGGGGACACAATGACGGTGATGCATAGAGACGGGGACACAATGAGGGTGATACATAGAGACGGGGATATATAGAGACGGTAGCACAATGAGGGTGATACATAGAGACGGGGATATATAGAGACGGGGATATATAGAGACGGTAGCACAATGAAGGTGATACATAGAGACGGGGATATATAGAGACGGGGATACATAGAGACGGGGATATATAGAGACGGGAGCACAATGAAGGTGATACGTAGAGACGGGGGCTCATCGATATGACCTCCTCAGTGTTGATAGTTGATTACATATCCTCGTCTGTGGAGAAGAAAGGCTCCAACGGTGCAGCGTGATGGGAGCACATCGATATGACCCCTTCAGTGTTGATAGTATATCCTCGTCTGTGCAGAAGAAAGGGTTCGCGGCTCCTACGGTGCAGGATGACTGAACGCACAGGCGCTGTATAGTCGTGTGATAACTTAGTTGTGTGTGTGTGTGTGTGTGTGTGTGTGTGTGTGTGCGTGTGTGTGTGTGTGTGCGTGTGCGTGTGTGTGTGCGTGTGTGTGCGTGCGTGTGTGCGTGTGTGTGTGTGTGTGTGTGTAAACCTTGTATCAAGCCAGACATAACCGGTTGGTTGAGGTGATTGCCAAACAGATCCCTCTGTCAGACACAGTGCGGGTCATTAAAGACACCCCCCTGACACCCCTCATGTTTGGCATTGACTCTGGTGCCTTTGCCTCCACTGCCAGTAGGCCGGACATCACCATCATTGATCGCGATAGCCGCGAGACCCTTCTTGTTGAAGTGGCGGTGCCTTTCGATGCCTTCATCGACACCTGCTATACTGCCAAATTTGATAAGTACCTCCCACTGTGCATGGAAGTAAGCTCTTTTGGCTTTTCCTGCAGGATTGTGGTGCTTATCTTTGGCAGTCTGGGTAATGTGCATCGAAGGGTGCTTCCAGGCTTGCGATTGATTGGTGTCCGGCCTACTCGGCAAAGTGGCTGGAAAAAATATTTGAGTCAATGCTGATCTTTATTTTTTGGTTTGTTCCTTTCTTCTAACAAGTATTACTGATGAATATGTGGGGTAGGGGGCGGGGAAGGGAGGGGGGGGGGGGCAGTGTTGGACTAACGTTGGTGCATGAAAAAATATTTTAAAAATAATTAAGTAATAGGGTAAGACGGGGTAAAAAGCCCATGGGCGGGTAAGAAGCCCATGCCAATTGTCACGAGTTTGTGACATTGTTCTTCTGAACAGACAGAGAAAGGCACAGTCTACCACTCGATCACAAAGGACCCCGAGATCTTTCTCCTTCTTTTCACCTAATCGAGACAACCTACTTGTGAAATCCGTGCAACCCGTGTTAGCTCTGACCTCTCGCGAGACTCCACATTCAACTGGCGACTTCATGAGTTTTAGACCGGTCAAACGTCACTCCATATTTTTCCTTCAGTTAAGCAACATCGCTTCATCGCTTCATCCTTTCTCCTTTTCATCGTTCTGTCCACCTACGGCCGCCCAGTGGTGAGGGCCACGTCCCTGAAGGATCCTGTTATCAATTGTTTATCCTGCACGAGTCCTAGACGTGGGGATAGCGAAGCTGTAGAGCTTCGGCTGACATCGTTTCTCCTCTTCATCCTCATCGCCATCTTCACCCCTTTTTATTTGGTTCCTCATTGTCCTCCCTTCCCCGTCATCGTCCCTGGCGTTCACTGGAGTCCTGGAAGAAAGCTGTGGCCGGTCCGGAACCCCTTCCACCTGCTCGCGCTTACCCCGAGCCCTTGGCGAGACCAGAGCTGCGACTGTCTTGTGGGGAGGATTCTTCTTCTTCATTCCGCCACTTGGAAGTTTGGTCAGTAGCTGCATAAAATTAGTATTAATCCCGTTAAAACTCGTACAACAACGCGCGCGTAACAATGTAGAATAGCTAGTTATAGGTTTGCTAACATGTATATTTGTGTGCGTTTTCTTTGGTTCATTTTTCTTATTATTTTCTTGATTTTTGCATAAGGGGCTAAGGAACTGACTGGCTGGGTCATGACTTGTCAGTTGGATAGGTTTTTGCCGGTCGTAGAATTTGGTACTTGAACTCGGCACATATTTTTGAATCAATGTTTTGGCTCGCCATTGTGTGTTTAGGCCGTGCAAATCGTTTTTCGGTGCAAAGCGTATTTGAGTTCACAGAGATTCAGAATCCTAAATGCGTGCACGCGCGCGCATTATTCCTTGTTGCGGTATATGTTTAGCCTCGCGGCCTATGTTTAGCCTTGTGGTATATGTTTAGCCTCGCGACCTATGTTTAGCCTCGCGGTCATCGTCCTAGCTTAATTAGGTATTAAGAGACTCTGCGGAGAGCTGGATAACAGAGGGTTATTCCAGTCGCGCTTCTAGCTATGCTGATAGGGGCTTTGTAAAGCGTTCATCCCCGTTTCTGTTTTTATTTTTGAGAGAAAGTGTAGTTAATGTTTTCAAGGCTTTTTGACCTTTTGAAGTACATTGTGAATGCTATTTTGGGGAAATACATTCTTTGCCTGTAGTTCGTCCGCCTTCTGGAAGAAATGAGAATGGAAAGGACATATTTTTGGTGGTGAAATTTTATGTGATATTTTCAGAAGAATTTAAGTGTCCATTCTTGTACCTGAAAAGCTGTGAAATTTTCAGAAGAATGTAATTGTTAATTTTTGTATTTGAAAGGCTAGAATTTTCTAAATGTATGAAAGCCTTGTTGTTCCAGAAAAAGTGAAACCTTTTAGTTAATCCTTTTGATGAAATATTACCCCTAGACTGAGTCGTGTGAAAAGGATTGTAAAGAAAGTGTTGTTCAGCGTTTTGGGGTTCTTGGAGAGAACCAAGTTTAAAGAGGGTGGGTTTTTACATCCCTGAAGAGGACTGTTGGGGAATTAGTTTTTGGGTAAACACAAAACTGTTGTTACTCTGGGTGTTCAAAACTAGGTTTTTGTTTTGGTTTTTCATACAGTCCTGATCCTGAGCCTGGTCCTGAGCCTGGTCCTGAGCCTGAACCTGACCTGACCTGTTGCTGCCTGGTTGACCGCCCGGTCAACCGCTCTTTTCTCCGTTTCCGGCTGTGAGAGGCCGCCCGCCTTTCTGTCTGGCCCCGTGTTAGGCCCGATCTGTGGGCCTGTCTGTGCGTTCGGGCCAGGCTTCGACGTCCCTGTTGAGGAGTCTGGGGGCGACCTCTGCCGTCTCTCATCTTTTGTTTCTGCTGCTGTAGCCTGCCCCAGGAGGGGGAGCAGTTTTTCTACTGACTTTTGTTTTCCCCTTTGTCTTCTTCTTCGGACGCTCTGCTGTTTTTGTTGGACTTCTTTTCTTCGTCTGCCCTTTCGTCGTTTTTCCCTTCAATTTTGTGTTTCTGCATACAAACTCTCTTTTAGTTATTCAGTTAAGTTGCCGGCTTTAGTTTATTCTTTGGACAAACTTTTGAATGCCATGTATATTGTGTAGATAATTTGTTAAACATTGAGTGTATTGAATTGTGTAAGTGTGTGTGTGTGCTTGCTTATAATAAATAGTCTTGTTTTGTTTTGTACTTCTGGTGTGCGCGTGTGCCTTCTCCTGCGAGTTTGTCTGTCCGGGCGTGCGAGACTCTCCTCGGGGTTCGCGATTCCCCTCTCCCGATCTCTGATCAGGATCGAGCGGGGGATTTCGTGACACCAATTATCCCATGAAAGAAAGCAAATTTCAGTGATATTTTGCCCATGAAACGAGTGTTAATGCTTAGCATTCGTCTTAAGGGCAAATTTGACTGAAATTTGATATCTTTCATGAGATAATTAGCATGGGCTTCTTACCCGCCCATGGGCTTTTTTACCCCGTCTTCCCCTACATCTTGATTATAAAAAAACAACAATTTTGGGACGGCTTTGCTGATATTGCAGTACCTCCAGGATCGTCCCACTATCTTTATAGTTATTAATGTCCCATATGTGCCTGTTCCAGGCTTTGACACATGAAAAAAGAAACGGGTGGCATTGCACCACGGACATACATAGTCATGTAAGTTCGTGCATTGCACACTCACCATACGTAGGGGGCAGAGCGACTCTGAAGAAGATACGGATGACGAAATTAGGGAAAGACGGGGTAAAAAGCGCACGGGCGGGTAAGAAGCCCACCCCAATTATCTCATGAAATGAAGCAAATTTCAGTCTCATTTTGCCCATGAGACGAGCGTTAATGTCTAGCATTCGTCTGATGGGCAAATTTGACTGAAATGTTCTTTATTTCATGAGATAATTGGGGTGGGCTTCTTACCCGCCCATGCGCTTTTTACCCCGTCTTCCCCTAAAATAAAAATACTGGAAGGTCAGGTTATCTCCGAAAAACATTTCATCACATGTAATACATGATGTATGCAATCCCATTTATCACACAAAAAAGGCTAGACCTTCCTAGACTGTCCTATGTAATCAAAACTCAATAGCCTGTGTGCGCGTAGGCCTAACTAGGCCTATGACTGTTGCAACACTTCACGATGAAGAACCTTGGGCCAAAAACTGCGCGTCTTCGCAGTTAGTATAACCTATCGCTGGAAGTAGGTCAGATTGTTTCATTGTTGTCAAAAGATTATAAGTGCCTTGATGTTATGCTGGCCATCCTGAATAAACCGGCAATAATTTTATGAGTAATTATCAACAATTAAAATTGAGTGTCGTCAGTATATCAGCACATCCTCGATCGTCGGCAGAACAATGAACAGCAACACGCCTCCCTCCTCACACACACGCACACGCACACGCACACGCACACACACACACACACACACACACATTAACACACACACACACACACACACACACACACACACACACACGCACACACACACACACACACACACACGCACACACGCACACGCACACACACACACACACACACACACACACTGTGACACACTCACACACACACACCGGCACACGCACACGCACGCACGCACGCACACGCGCGCGCGCACGCGCACGCACGCACGCACGCGCACGTACACGCACGCACACGCACACACACACACACACACACACACACACGCACGCACGCACACACGCACACACACACACACACACACACACACACACACACACACACACACATTTTGTTTTTGTTAGATGGTTGATGAAAAAAAGCATGTGTGTTTGCTTATTCAATGTCCATCTCTAAATAAATAAAATGTTGACTTTGACTTTGACTTCGACAACAACAACAACATACAGTATTTATACGGCGCTGAATCTTCATAGAAATCAAATCAAAACGCACACACACGTTAGTATTCAGAACGCATTCAAACAAAAATCAATACAAAGCGAACACACAAGGTGACATAAATAGAATACAGCAGAAACAGACCCAAAGGCAAGAGAGAGAAGAGAAAGAGAGCGGAGCTTTAATGACGTGGGAACAGGTGGGTTTTGAGGTTAGCTTTGAAAGCAGAGGTCAGTCGCTGACGGAGGGAAAGAGGAATTTGTTCCAGGAGGTCGGTCCTGAGACAGCAAAAGAGCGCCGACCAACAGTTGAAAGCTTATACTGGACACACACACACACACACACACACGCACACGCACACACACACACACACACACAACAACAACAACAACAACAAAACAACCACACACAACCAAAAACGTTTTTTTTTAAAAATAGAGCGTTAAGACGCTAGACCATCAGCCGCGCGGCATAATTTTCGGGTCCAGTGACCTCGACCTTTGACCTATGACCTTGATTTTCTAAATTCGTCTAGATATCCTTAGTACCTATCCGCAAGCAAAATTTGAGTGTCCTAGGTCCCTACGTTCAAAAGTTATCGTGCCAGGTGCTCAGCAGCATTTTTGGCTTCAGTGACCTTCACCTTTGACCTTCATTTTTGAATTTGGCAGAGATATTCTTAGTACTTATTTGCATGCAAAAGTTTAGTGTCCTAGGGACCCCTCGTGATCGTGCCAGGTGTTCGGCAGCATTTTCGACTCCAGTGACCTTGACCTTTGACCTATGACCTTCATTTTTGAATTTGGCCTATATATCTTTAGTACCTATCCGCATGCAAAATATGAGCGTCCTAGGTCCCTCTGTTCAATCGTTATCGTACGTGGCAGGTGTTTGGCAGCATTTTCGGCGCCAGTGATCTTGACCTTTGACCAATGACCTTCATTTTCGAACTTGGCCGAGATATTCTTAGTATCATCCGCATGCCAAATTTGAGCGTCCTAGGTTCCGCCGTTATTGTGCCAGGTGTTCGGCAGCATTTTCGGCTCCAGGGACCTTGACCTTTGACCTATGACCTTAATTTTTGAACATGGCCTAGATATTATTAGTACCCATCCACATTGAGCGTCCTATGTCCCTTCGTTCAAACGTTATCGTGCTGAC
Organism: Phymorhynchus buccinoides; assembly: GCA_017654935.2. Classification (NCBI taxonomy): domain Eukaryota; kingdom Metazoa; phylum Mollusca; class Gastropoda; order Neogastropoda; family Raphitomidae; genus Phymorhynchus; species Phymorhynchus buccinoides. The sequence goes on from CM065690.1 coordinate 31,214,060, forward strand.
ATAGAGAGATAGATAGATAGATGGATAAAAACAAGCGCGAAATCGCAATAGTTTGTGGCACGTGGTCTATTTTTACCACTCCAATCATGAGTTACCTCCCCTGGATTTTCAATAATTTTAATCTGTAAACCAGAATGTTATCTCTGCACCATTTGGTAACTTTTTATGTCTTTTGGAAAACATTTAAAACTATGTATCCTACTTATACTCATCGAAAGAAGCACCGCATACTCGTCGTGTCTGTTGTAGTGTCTGTATTACGTATGTTTATTATTTTGTACGCTTTAAAAATACATCATTTTAAAGAGCGGCCTCAATTAATTTCGAAATGTAGCCTCGATTTGAAGTGCGACAATTTTGTCAAAATGTGCGACAATTTTGGACCGACAGACCGACAGACCGACCGACCGACAAAGTGAGTTATAGGTTTGTGGCTTGAGCCACAAACAAAAATAGATAGATAGATAGATAGATAGATAGACCGCTGTTTAGTCCTTCAGATCAGGGGAACGGAGCTAGCTAATGTGTCTGTTCCAGACAGGAGGACGTTAATTAATTTCCATCCAGTCAAATTGCATTTGTGGATACTCGGTATACAAATCTGTATTGCTAAAAATTTGGGACTGTCCTGGTGTTGCACTGCCTCCGGGCATTGCCTCCAGGATCGTTCCCACCAGTATCTACTAATGTTCTGTATGTGTCTGTTCCAAACCAGAAGACGTTAAGCAGAATTTAATCAAGTCAAATTGCAGGTTGGATACTCGTTATACACACCTGTATTGTTAAAAATTCAGGACTTTCTTGGTGTTGCACTGCCTCCGGGCATTGCCTCCAGGATCGTTCCCATGCACCATCTTTATATCTACTAATGTCCCATATATGTGTCTGTTCCAGACCGGAGGACGTTAAGCAGAATTTCATCAGTCAAATTGTAGGCCGATATGCAGACTGAGGAGACCTTCACTAGGTCGAAACAGCTGTCTGTGTATGGGCACTGTCCTCTCCTCCATTGGGAGAAAAAGTAAATCAGCACATTTTACTATTTTCTTCTTTTCAGAATGTGACGAGGTAATGGGTTAAAAGGCTAAGTCCCTAGGGAAGACTTTAGAAAATTTGCCTTTAGCCCACTTCTCTAGGGTATGGGAGATGAGCAACTTTCCCGGCCCCTTTTCATCTAATAAATTTATATTTGTGCCCGGGTTCTGGCTCGTATGGTTGTAAGAAATACAAGTGGTTGAATTGCTCTAAATGGCAGACAGAGAGAAGTAGGGTTTTACATGAAATTACAAGACTCCCACTCTCATCAGTCTGACCAAAGGGTTCAGGATTATTTGACACTTGTATTTTATTTACTCCCAAAATCTGCATGAGATTATGCAACAATAATAATAAAGCAGCTCAATGGCGCCAAAACAAAATATGGATAAAAAAACAATGAAATCCGAAAGGATTCACAAGACTTTTGTCTTTCTATAAGGTTCGCCCCATGCCGGAAGGGTTACTAATTATCTTCAGTGTCCGTAGGAAAGTTCCAGTGATTGGCGCGGTTTTATAAACTTAGCTCTTGGCAAGTTCCTCCGTAATGATCGGCGAGTGCTGGGGTGGCTGGGCTTGCTCGTCAGGTGAGAGTAGCTCCCAGTCGTTCCGGTTACGGCTTCGCGGGATGGCACAGTTCAGGCGTGGTCTCCTCGCGGATTCTGGGTGCGGGGCGTCTTTCCCGTCTTGGTGCTTGTGAGGCAGGGGTAATCTTCCTGCCCACGATGCCCTGCTGATAATCACAGGAGAAGGTGGATGTAGATCTCTATGGCTTAGAGACAAGGGGCTTCAGTCGGCAGGGAATTAGTGAATCCCAACCGGCTAGAAGGCTTCCCTTGTACAATAGCACTAGTTAATCAATAAACTGAATTTCAGTTAACAAACTGAGATCAGTAAAACATAAAAGGTGATCAATCCATCATCACTCTCCATCCAACACCTGGAAAGGAATGGTATCATAAAGTGCAAGATTGCGGCCCATAGGTTTCCTACTAAAAATAGACAAAAGGGTTAGTAGGCATAAAATCCGGTTCTGGTACCAAAAGTGTTCAAGTCAGAAACACACACACACAAATAATCAGTGCACATAAATAGAATAGAATGTTTACCACTTCTTTTCAATAACATATCTATCTACTCCTTATTCATCATTGAACATAGGATCTAGATCAAAACTAGGGTCAAACAAACAACCAGTCTCAATCACCAGTCATCAATAAGACTTACTAGGTGGGCTATTCTGGCTGGGAGAGGTGTTGCTCTAGTCAGTTTCAGCGTCTTGTGTGAAAAACTTTTTCTCACTACGCCAATTATAGCCTTCACTTTCAAACAATGAAAGCCTGTCATTGGTTTATAGCAGTCGACACATCACAAGATGATGTTCAAAATGTACCGAACAATCACGCGCCGATTACATCCTTATCACGTGCCGACATTCAAATCCTTCTCGTGATTGGAAAGGACGAGTTGTCTTACAAAGGGAGCCGACTGTTGATATCACTATCTCGTGATGAGACGGTAGATAAGAGAGGGGGGGGGGGGGGTGAAGGGAGATAACCTCTGTAGGGGTTACATGCCGACCAGGGAACAAAGAGACAACTCCCTTACTCGGCGTTCTCTTTGATGGTGGATGACAATTAACGTGGCGGCTGGTCGAGACATGAAAAGGAGAGGGGGGGAGGGGAGAAGGGGGGGGGGGTGTAGATAAGAAATAAAGAAAGCGGGTCGCGCGGGACACTTACGTCACACAGAACACAGAACAATTCTAAAAGTTACCTGAGTTTGTTTCTGAGGTTCACAAATACAGACATTGGACGCAATAAAGTTTTATCAAAGCAAATTATTCTGCATTACAAATGCACAAAGTTTTAGTCCTTCAGATTAAGGGAACGGAGCTAGCTAATCACGGATTTTTCTTTCATACTGGATAGATAGAAAGATAGATATATAGATAGATAGATAGATAGATAGATATAGATACATAGGTATATAAATAGATAGATGTCCGAACATAAAAAGACACAAGTGGAAATAACTGTGGTATTTATTCAAAGCAAATATTTCGAGGCTAGGTGTCTCTTCCTCGGTGCAAAGCCTCCAAATGCCAACAATACAAGTCACACTCAACCAACAGAAGAAAAAAAAAGTAGCAATGATAAGAATTCAAGGCGTAAAAAAATTGTTTAAAAAACAAGACAAAGACAGAGTCGATTGTCTCATGCACATTCATTATACTATCTGTATCGTTAAAAATTCGGGACTTTCTTGGAGTTGCACTGCCTCCGGGCATTGCCTCCAGGATCGTTCCCACCATCTTTACATCTACTAATGTCCCAGATTCGCCATCTCCTGTCTATAGATACTACTAAAATACTAGTCTGCGCTTTTGTTCTCTCTAAACTAGATTATTGTAATTCACTCTTGTATGGCTGCCCCCAACACCTCATTGACAAGCTTCAAAAAGTCCAGAACTCTGCTGCCAGACTTGTCCTCAAGGTCTCTAAGTATCATCATGTTCAACCACTCCTGATATCCCTTCATTGGCTTTCCATCAAAGCACGTATTGACTACAAACTTTCCACTCTATGTCATTCTTATTTCTCTGGAAATGCCCCTAGCTACATTTATGACATGCTTTCTGTCTATACTCCATCAAGGCAATTGCGGTCATCTTCAGATTCCAAAATTCTCTGTGTTCCTAGTACACGAACAAAAATGTTTGGTGAGCGCTCCTTTTCCTTTTCGGCCCCATCAGTTTGGAACTCCTTACCACGCGAAATCCGCCATATCCAGTCCTTGCAATGTTTCAAATCAGCTCTCAAGACCCACCTGTTCAAGCTACATCACAACCTTTAGGCCACATTACTTCTGGACTCTATTCTCACACACACACTCCCCTCCCTCCCCCATATTAGTTTCACTGTGTGTTGACTGCAATGTGTACGTCAGCTTTGTTGTGAGAGAGAGAGAGAGAGAGAGAGAGAGAGAGAGAGAGAGAGAGAGAGAGAGAGAGAGAGAGAGAGAGAGAGAGAGAGAGAGAGAGAGAGAGAGAGAGAGAGAGAGAGAGAGTGTGTGTGTGTGTGTGTTGATGCTTTGTTCAACTGATTGTATTTTGTATTGTGTTTTTTGGGTGGGGTGAGTGGTGGTGATGGTAACGGTGTGTGTGTGTGTGTGTGTGTGTGTGTGTGTGTGTGTGTGTGTGTGTGTGTGTGTGTGTGTGTGTGTGTGTGTGTATGTGTGTGTGTGTGTGCCGGTACGTGCGTGTATGTGTGGGTGGGGTGTGTATGTGTATGCCTATTTGCATGTGCGTGAGCGATTATTTCGTGTTGTTGTTGAATTTGTTGCTTCTTAATTTTGTTGTTGTTAAGCGCATAGAGCTCCACATTGGTGGAGGAATGCGCTATATAAATGATTCACTATTATTATTATTATTATATGTGTCTGTTTCATACCGGAGGACGTTAAACGGATTTTCATAATCATCGTGCACATTCATAACTAATGTTCACATACACACCCTTCTAAGCATTCCCATCAACAGCTAAAAAAAAAGATAGATAGATAGATAGTCGGATTCAGAATCCACTGAAAAAATTACCAGCTTCGCTCTCTTCGTTCGCGGATGGTAACCAGTACTGTTCACGAGTCACGACTTGATGAAGTGTTCTTCTATTGACGACTCTGAGACACCATACACCAACTTCACGGGAAATGACTCTTACCATCTCGTTTTACAGTACTCTCCCTTCGTTTTCGTCTGCAAAGCGAAGATTTTGTAAGATGTGAAGGCAGAACTAGAACAATGTTCACTTTCATCTGCTCATAGTCGTTTGATTTGTAAGTAATATTGGTAGTCTGTATTACTTAGATGTAACACACCACATTTTCCAGCATTAAACTTAAGTTGCCATTTATGTGCCCAGTCTACTAGATTAAGATTGTCCAAATCCTTCTGCAGAACCTGATCATGCTGATGTTCCTTGACCTTAGGCTTTGCTGGTCCGAAAAGCTTTGTATCATCGGCGTACAGACTACAGATCTTATCCACCACCTCAGGCAAATCATTTATGAAGAGCACAAACAGTACTGGTCCCAGGACGCTACCCTGGGGTACACCACTGGTAACATATTTCCAGGACAACAGAGATCCATTGAGTGATTGACCTTTACTCTCTGCTTTCTCCCTATCAAGAAACTCTTCATCCAATTGAGTAGGTTACCACCAATGCCATAGCTCTCCAGTTTAGATCAATTAAATGACCGTGGGCCCCAAAGAGAAGAAGATTTATTTTGTACTGTTATAAAATATAAGTACATTTTGGTTGAATAAATATCTTCGTTTGTTTCAGGCTTGCCATTGGAATTGAACATCCGCTTGGTGTAGCAAAAAACAGTCATGGTAAGCTACTGTGTCAGACGTTGCCTTCTTTCAGCGGTCACTCGCCCGTTACTATCCACACTAGCCGCCAGACTCTCTCACTCATCGCTGAATCAGTTTCGCTGTCAGCGCTTCTCCCACACCCCAACAGCAGGGGCCTATCACCTGGAGAGACGGGGCGTGGTGCGCGTGAGCGGTCGCGACACGATTGATCTCCTGCAAGGCTTGGTGACCAGTGACCTGACGCTCTTCACTGACGGCTCTCAGAGTGTGTCTGCCCAGTACAGCATGATGCTCAATGTGCAGGTGACTATATTGGCTGGGTTGATCTATTTTGAATTGTCTTTGATGTACTCACTGTGTCAGTGTGTGTGTGTGTCAAGTCAAGTCAAGTCAAGTCAAAATTTTATTTAAAGATTCATATTGAAAGGATTTTTTTAATAATTTTTTTACATCAAGCCATCTATAAAGTAAAAAGAAAGAAAAAGAAAGCAGAAGTGTGTGTGTGTGTGTGTGTGTGTGTGTGTGTGTGTGTGTGTGCATGATTAACCAACAATGTTTGACTCTTTGAGGTACTTTATCATCATTAATTATCATAACAAATATATTTTAAAGGGTGGAATATGCACAGGTACCTTTTATATATATAAACTCATATTTTTGAGGTTTTGTTTTTAAATTTAAATTAAAGCTTTGACATAAAGTGATGTTGGACCTGATTGTAAGATAAAACAATTGTGATTTAGCATTTAGAAATCCTGCCAGCACAAACAAAATTAAAAGGGGATTTAAAGAAGAAAGCAAAACAGTACTTAGCTAAATGTCTTTCCTACAACAGATTTACCATGGAACCTCACTAGTAAGACCTTGAAAAATCAACCCCATAAAGATCTTAACAGGGAGGTGGACACTCAGTAGTCCGGATATGAAGGGGAAAAATCAACCCCATAAAGATCTTAACAGGGAGGTGGACACTCAGTAGTCCGGATATGAAGGGGGAAAATCAACCCCATAAAGATCTTAACAGGGAGGTGGACACTCAGTAGTCCGGATATGAAGGGGACAAATCAACCCCATAAAGATCTTAACAGGGAGGTGGACACTCAGTAGTCCGGATATGAAGGGGACAAATCAACCCCATAAAGATCTTAACAGGGAGGTGGACACTCAGTAGTCCGGATATGAAGGGGACAAATCAACCCCATAAAGATCTTAACAGGGAGGTGGACACTCAGTAGTCCGGATATGAAGGGGAAAAAAACCCCATAAAGATCTTAACAGGGAGGTGGACACTCAGTAGTCTGGATATGAAGGGGAAAAATCAACCCCATAAAGATCTTAACAGGGAGGTGGACACTCAGTAGTCCGGATATGAAGGGGAAAAAAAATCGATGAAATATTTTTGGGGTCACATTTTAGAGGCAGTCTTAAAAGGGAGGTTCCACTGTATTTTAAAGAATGAGATTTCAAATGAATGAGATACCAAACAAAATGTCTCCTCCCCCCTCCAACCCCCCATCCCCTTTGAATGTGTTATTCATGTTGGTAAATCCAATTACAATTGACAGCACAAAAAAGATTGCCTTTACTGTCTGTTTCGTCCACTGCTGTGGACTTCCTTGGTGCAACTGACTTGATGACAACATCTCACTCTCAGCTGGGATTCTCAGGAATTTCCGAGAAAGTGTATTTCCGGGAATTTCTTTGTAAGATTGGTAGAAATACATTTTCTTGGAAATTCCTGAGAATCACAGTTGAGAGTGAGATGGGGTACCGAAGAAGTCCACAGCGGTGGAAGAAAGTTAACTGTCATTGAAGGAAGTCTTTTCGTGTTGTGTCAAAAGGAAAACATGTATTCTAATCCCCCCTCACACCCCTTTCTGCCTTATTTATAATATCGTCTGTGAAATTCAAAAACCTTGCATCTCAATTTTGGTAGTTTTGAGAAAAAAGACAAAAAAACTGTTTTAAAAATTAACCGCGTTGACCACAATTGATTAACTATGGTGAATAAATGTTCTGCAAGACATTGCGAGTTTAGTCCTGCATTTTGTTAAAATAACTTTATTTTTATTTTTAATACATGTACTTGAAAAGAACGAAGATACGAGGTTTTTGTCCTTCACTAGATCTGAATTTGGGACTTACGAGTTTTTCTTCTATTTACACAACCTCATTTACCCCAGGTAGAAAGTCGTTGAGATATGAGCTTTTGGTGGAAGGTGGCGGGAAAATAGAGAGCTGACTATGTATATCTAACTCAAAAAACACAAAAATCGAGATAGAAGGTTTTTATAAAATTTCACTGTGAAAATGATTTCTTTGTAAGAAATAAATGTAATACTAAAATGACAGATTGATAATAATGATAGTGTGTATTTCTTGTTCTTTTATCGGCAGGGGCGTGTGTTGTTTGACCTGATCATCTACAACCAAACTCAGGAACTGGAGAGCGTGTGCTTCCTGATAGAGTGCGATGTCTCGGTCAAAGAGGACTTCATCAAAGCAGTGAAGCGCTATCGCATCAGAAAAAAGGTAAAAATGTAAAAAAAAACATCAGTTATGATTACCTTCACCAAGTAGGTCATGGGAATAGACGATTTTCTGAAAAAACTAGGTGAAAGCACTTCGTGAAAATTAGAGTTGCTTACCTCCATTACTCGGCCGAATACCATAGCAACAATGCAACAATGGCGTCGAAGCTTGAAACCGCAGGATGCGAGTCAGCGACTTGCAAACTTTTTTTTTCATAAATTAGGGCAGAATGTGGCGTAAAAATACAAATGACATAAATCTTTAGAATGACGCACAGTGTTCTAAGTGCTGTATGTCTGCTCAAACACACGAGTCGATAAGCTACGAGAGCTGATGGTAGAGTGACTTCCGCTGTTTGACTGATTGAATTAGGCAAGATCACTCCCACACACTATGAAATTACTTCCCTTAATTATTTCCGAACAATTCCTATTGGGTAGTTTGTCTGTCTGTCTTAACACACAAACAGGCATAATTATTTAGGATAAGGATTAGATTTTTAAGAAAGAAGTTTTATTTCACTTTGAAGTTTATTTATAAGAGATTGTCATTTTGGAGACAGAGTTTTTAATCAAACAATTTGTTTTTTCATCTTGCACGTGTGAGCGGAGTGGGGATGGGTGTGTGTGTTGGCCGGAGTATTCAAAATGTATGCAAGAATGGAGTTTGAGTTATCATGTGAACGATCATCCATTAACCTTTCAATTTAACCCTTTCAACGCTAGCCATTCCTCAGCCAAAATTTATCATTAAACTTACCTGGGTAGAGAACAGATTTCGTCTGGAATACTGGGGATTCCTCTGTGACATGCATAAAATAGGGCCTGTCCTTACCTCTCAAAATAAAGAACATAAGGTCACTGGATACCAGACACTCATTTGATGCCTTTTAGTGACATGGGTGTTAAATCATTGTGGTGCCAAGAGGGGACAGTGGTGATGAAAGGGTTTTAATGGGAATCATCGTTTGGGTAAAAAAAGGCCTGTATAGAGTCCAATTTCTTCAAATTAAAAACCAGCTCATATTAAAACCTTTTAACTAATTAAAGTATTGAACTCTCGTGTGACTTGATATCCTCATAGGAATCAGTTCTCCCTGATGGGGGTCTGTGTGCTGTTACAGATTTGCTTGGAAGTTTGTGTTTGCATGTGTGTATGCGTTTGTGTGTGTGTGTGTGTGTGTGTGTTTGTACTCGTGTGTCTGAACTCTATTAGGATCTTATTATTAAAACTTTAGACTCTCCTCTTAAAGAAAAACAACAACAAAACTGTGCGAGTTATGGGGCTGGAAGAAATAGTATTGAAATTCTATCTTCGAAATATTTTTGCAGTTTTTACCATAGAACTTTTATTTTTTTACCATTCCATTTGCGGGTGCAGAAGACATACAAAATTGACTTATGATATATTATTTTTTTATTGGGTAATTTCTGGATAACTTTTTCAGCCCCGTATTTAAAACAAAAAATTCCATTGATAGGTGGACATTGCGGATGTCAGTGACGAGTTCACCGTGTGGTCTGTTCCAAGCAACCTTGACCCTGCTCAGCCTCTGTCTGGCCAAGGGGAGGGCGAAGGGAAAGAGAATTCGACTAAATCTGTGGACTTTGCTAATGCCGTCGTCGCTGTGTCTGATCCCAGGGTGCCTCTCTTCGGTCAGCGGGTGTTGTTTAAAACTGGAGAAGGTTTGTGTGGTTTTTTTTTAAATTTCTATCGTCATTGTATTTGATTTTGTGTTGTTGTGAGTCCTTTTACGGACTATAAGACGATACTATTTTTTTCAAAGACGTCTGCCAATTGTCATATGACTAAGAATACAATAAGAAACTATCATAGCAAAATCAGAAGAAGAAAAGAATGGTGTAATTTGTTTTCTTGGGGGGTGTGGAGGGGTATGCCTTACAATATTATGCCCCTCATTGTCTGTAAAATATAGTTTTTTTGTTTGTTTTTTGTTTTAGTCATGTGGTTGTCTGTACTTACAAACGTCCATTCTACCTGTACTGCTGTTGGGGAAAATAAAATGAATCAAAACTATAAAAAAAAAAGTTAAGGTTGGGATGCATGATGAATTTCGTGTGATTAAAGGAGTGTAATTTGAATCACAAATTGTTACTACAAAAACAATAACAGCAACAAACAGGCCCATGATTGGTAAACTCTTTTTGTTTTACAGAAACATATTTAGTTCAGCATGTTTTTTTCTTCTTCATTTATTTTACTGTGGAGTGATGAAATAGAATTTCACATTTTGTTCTTTTTCGTGACGCAGAGACGCTGACAAAAAGCAGCGATGGCGACCAGGAGTACGACTCGCTGCGCTATCGGTGGGGCATCCCAGAGGGCTCCACCGACCTTCCTCCCGCCAACTGTCTGCCCCTAGAGAGCAACCTGACCATCATGAACGGAGGTGAGCCACTTTCAGTAATGAAAAAAGGGATAAATAATTTTATTTTATTTCAAGTCGAAGAATTTGTGCAATGACATGGGGCTGCCAGTGACATAAAGCAAAAATCTCTGAAAGTTGTGGAAATAAACAACAAAAATCACTGAAAATTTAAATTTATGGAGGGTTCTGACTTCCCTTGTCAATCTTGTTGAATTCTTGCTGGGCCATGTTGATTTTAGATGTTAGAAACACTGCTTGCATGCTACCAAATTTGAGTTGAAACAACAAAGTTTCCCTCAGAATTGCATTGCTTTGTAAATGTTCTAGATCTTTGTTCCATTCCTTTTTTAACTGAAAATGACGTTTTCCCCATAAGTTCGTTTCTTATTTTTGCTGAAATCTGCGAAATCGTTGCAAATTGGGAGCCCTGAAAACGGTAGCTTTCCCACCCGCAGGGGTGGGGGTGTCAGTGATTCGAGTATTTATACTATTTGTAAATGTCTGTCGAAATGACTTTCCAGATTATTTCCATATCTGTAAATTTCAAAGCGTTTGCTTCACATGCTGGACACAATGTTATTGGAATATATACATGTGTAACTTCATGAGTAAAGCTACTAACAGACAAACTATATATGACATCAACAAGAACAGTGTTGTTGGGAAAGTGTAAAATATATCTAATTTAATCAGTGTATGCCTGTACTAGCTGTTTATAATTTGTTTTTACCTTTAATGGATTCCAAGATAATATCAAACTGATTTTGTTTTGTTCCCCTGTTTGTGATTTGATCTTCAGCAATGCTGGACAAGTTCAAGCCTTGTTGTGTTTCATTAAGCTCATTCAAGTCGTTCCGGCCATATATGTCCGGAATTGATAGATAGCTGTCAAGTTGATGCATTTGCTTCAAGGGAAGTAAATACGTGTGCACACCATACCTTGGTCACTTCTAAACTCGCTTCGCTCCCTTAGACCACAATTTTGCCTCTGACTTTGCTTTTGTTGTGGGGAAACCAATCGGTGTAGAGAGTTTTTCTATATAAAGTCTATATATAAAAAAGTCTGATCTACCACTTCCCTATGTCTAAACCTGGAGTAAAAACCCGTAATCTTTCATTTCTCCTTTTGTTTATGCACGTTTTGTTTGTGTGTATGGCTGGAGTGATTTGTGAGTTTTTTTAATAATTCAAAATCATTGCGATGCGAATGAGTTAAGTTAATGCACATAATATCCCTTTGTTGTCGAGACAAAGATGGGCTCAAGGAATCTGCTGTGTGCTCTTTGCAGTCAGCTTCTTCAAGGGCTGTTACGTGGGACAGGAGTTGACGGCTCGCACCCACCACACTGGCGTCATCAGGAAACGATTACTTCCCCTCGTTTTTGAAAGGTGGGTTCTGCTAGGGTCAGTGCTACAGATGCATGATGGAGGTTCACGATTAGGGATCACTGTTGTTTTTGTGTCCTGAAGCTTTTGATTGTCTCCTTAACCCCTTCAATGCTGTTTATTAGTTGCATTTTTGTTGCCTGTTTGCCGGGTGTTTTTTGAATGTGGCAAAATCATAAATGAATGCCGACTTAGTATATACATCGGTGGCAAGTACTGAAGCATTATAGAGGATGTATGCATATGTTGTTGGCACTGAAAGGGCTAATTTGTATCTAAAACATATTTAAGAAAATGTTTGTAACCTCAGGTGCCCAAATAAGGAATTTCTGCGTGGCAATTTTTTTGACTAGAAAATTACTGATAACACTAAAGTGTATTTTGTAGAAAGAAAAACCACCAAGACGCCCATTAAATATTGCCTGGTGTAATATTTCGGATCTCTCCTTTAAGAAACACCAATCATGGACTCAGGTGTATTTTTACACACAAAATATGTGAAAACATATCAAAAGTGTTCTCTTGTGTTAGATTTCGATTATTTTTGGAACAAATCTCCAGATACTGAGTAGTTAAATTAAAGGACAAGACAAGCACAGAATTTAAAACAGAAAGCCCTCGTAACCAAAAATAATGGGGTTGATAAGAAAAAGCGTGGATAGGGATTCTTCTTCTTCGTTCTCTCAGTTTCCTGTCATATGAGAGTAGATGCGCCATGCTGCCTTTATGCGCCTAATTAAGAAATAGTTAGGCCCAGCATGTCCGTCTTCGGCTGGAGAAATCTGTAAGAATTTATATTTTTTAAAAAGGCAGGAGAATGGACCAGAAAGATAGCAGATGACAGTAAGCAAAGGGAAAAGGCAGAGTATAAGCACAGAACTTCCAGAAGGTAGGGGAACTATTTTACGAAAGAACCCCCCACCCCCAGGGATCCCCACGGGGGGGGGGGATAGGGATTAAAGAAAGGCTCTTAAAACAGAATGGTATAAAACGTACTGCATATTGAGAGAGTACTGTCTCTTACAGAAATATGTAAAGCCCTGTAGTGTACACAAGCGCATCTCAATGTTCTTTCCGTAAAGAAATGATACACTGATAACTTACATAATGTAGATGCTTGACAGCTTTTAAAATCATAACTTTTTTTTGGTAACCAACACTGCCCTTGAGTCTTTAGCCATAACAAGCTCCTAGCATAACATAATCAGTCTCTAACCATAGTTATGCCGGATTGTCTTTAGCCATAACAAGCTCCTAGCATGTGGCTGCTCAACCCACCCCCCGGTCGGGGTAATGCCCAAAAAAACAACGGTCACACACGTAATGTTCTCATCCGTAGCTGATGCACTTGTACGATAGTGTTCAGGTCCTTCCGCTATTGGGATGATCCCTGGAGTCTTTTAGCCAGGGTACAACAACATAAACACACACACAGACCTTAATTACCCTTTCTGCTGGCAGCCCCCCACCCGAGATAGACAACGACAGTCAGATCAGCACAGACAAGAGCAAGACGGCGGGCAAGCTGAGAGGCGTGGCAGGGAGGTACGGGCTGGGACTGGTGCGTCTTGAACACCACAGCAAGCCGCTCACGGTGACCGCCAAAGACGGGCAGATAGTGCCCCTAACAGCCTACAGGCCAGGCTGGTGGCCTGAAGAACTGAGGACATGACGCTTCCAATGAACCGCTGGTTGTTGAGTTTCATATTTGTGACCCAGCACCACGAAAGGGACATAAAGTCGCTGGGCTAGTTTTTCACAACAGGCTTGCAAAGTCAAAAATCTCATTTTTGATCAATTTTGAGTTATGTGTATTTTTGTGCTGTCTAACATATCATGTTTCATATTTATAAAGGACAATCCTTGTTATGGTCTCTAAATACTCTTTAAAAAAAAAAGTGCTTTAAAATGAGTAGGTTGATGCATTTTCTTCAGCTTGGCTAAACTTTAGACTGATTTCTCACAATGGCCGACAGTCACCCTACCAACTCTAAATGCTCATAACTCTAAAATGGAAACAGTTAGAAGAATTGTTCTTATATTATTTGAAAGAGAATTGTCTGAAGTTTCTAACTGTATCATTTTCTCAGAATTGTCATTTTGACACTTAATGTCCCTTTCGTGGTGCTGGGTCACATTTTACGCCATGTGATTGCTTGTTGGTGTTAACAAGCTTAATTTTAAAGACGGTTTTTATTTATGAACACGACTGATTGATGGAAACAGGCATGCATTAAATTGGAGAATGTGGGAACAAAGTGAGGTGTTTAATAGGATGCAACAAGGAAGAAAAGCATTGAGATGTTTCTTTTTTATTTAAGTACAGTGGAACCTCCCTTATAAGACCTCCCATTATAAGACTCCCTCCCATATAAGACCTACTTTTCTGAGACATTGCCCTTCTTTGTAAGTATTAAGATTACCTCCCTTATAAGACCTCATTTTAGATGATTTTTGAAGGTCTTATAAGGGAGGTTCCACTGTATTATGACTCAGAGTCATCATTTGTTATCTCATCTTTTTGGATGAGCGGCATTTTTTTAAACCAAGAAAACAATTAATTTATTCTTCTTAATTGGACTTGAAGCAGTATGAGATTTATACCTATTTTTTTCCCTTTTCTTTGTTTAAAGATATGTTAATTTTTTTGCCGAAAGAAATGAGTAGCATTTTCTTATTCCCTTCTTGTTCTTCACCATATAGTGCTCCTATGAGATGCAAGATGGTGTAATAGCCAAGGAACAAAAGGGCGACCAATTTATCCAATAATTGTACCATATTTTTCGGGACTATTGCCCACTGCAAAGAACACCTTTTGTAAGAGTGAATGCCCTTGGTGGGTGGGGGAAGATGGTTGAGTACTGACCAAACAAGGGCATAACTCTCGCCAATAACCCTATTTGAGGCCACTTAATGGCTGCCTTTTGCAAGAGTGAATGCCCTTTTGGATACTGATCAACAAGGGCTTAACTCTTGCCGTCAATAACCCTACTTGCAGTGGCCAATAAGGCGCACCCCCCAAATTTCACACAAAATTAAGTTACCATTTTTTTAGTCATACAGGGTTCGTGGGGTCCTTTCAGGTGCTTTAAAGTGCTGTGAAATTGATCGGTCTTCAAAAGGCCTGTTAAGTCCTTTATATCAGCAAGGAGGTCCTTTCAAATCAGTCAAAGGTCCTTTTAAAATTGGTGTGGTCAGTTTAAATCCTTTAATCGGGCCAAAAAACAAAACTAAGTACCTTGTCATAAGAAATGAACTCAAAACAATATATTAAATGAAATAAAATTTGCCCAAAATCGATCGCCTTCGTATCTTTCGAGCAGACGATCTAATTTTAATAGTCACTGTAAATCCAGTCACGTGCGCGAGATTCGGCGAGATATCTTATGCGCCATGTTGAAATTTTTCGCACATGCGGCTGCTTCAGTGCTTGTTTTCAAGTAAAAAGTGTAGAAATGCCTGGAAAATGTTCGTTTTCAGGATCGTTGGCTAAGAGAAGACATTTATAAGGACTGGGTCTGAAAAGTGATGGACAACAAACATGCAGTTCGTTGTGCATATTGTGAAAAAAACATCAACATCTTGTCAATGGGAGAGTCGGTGCTGAAACAACACGCAAAGACTGAAAATCACAAGAAAGCTGAAAGAAGGCACAAGGCGGAATCGAGGTGCATTGTGACCGACTTTTTTTGCAAGCAGCAAATTAATCTGCTCAGCCAAAAAAAAAAAAAAAAAAAAAATCTGCTCAGCCACAATCGTCGGCGTCTGGCTCTGCGTCCACCACGTCTGCAAGCACAACTACAAACAAGGTCCTTTAAAAAAATTTGCTGGTCCTTTAAAGGTCCTTTTAAGGTCCTTTTTTGGCACTCTTCCAAGTCCCCACGAACCATGTCATACTATAAGGCACAGGGGTCTCAGTCTGGGGGATAAGTATCGCCTAATAGTCCGTATAATACGGTAATCCAAATGATTAAAAAACTCTGGATTCAATCCATTAATTTGCCCTTGTTGTGTTCCGTGTTTGTGCATGTGGCCAATGTTTGAAAATACATGGATCAAGAAAAAGCTAACAGGCACACACACCGTCAGTTAGAATCAAAGGACAGACTGGGTTTATGTATTATTAAGAATAGTGTGACTGTGATTGTTGACTGTTTTTGTCAAGCTCCCTTGGCATTCAGTTTGTCTTCATTCTTACGATGAAAACAATGACAAATGGAGCATGTTTTGTATCGAATAAAGAACACATACTCCAGATGTGCATTTGTTTATTCATTTCTAAAGCAATATGCATTTTATTTGCAGAAACTTGTTATATGAATGGCTTGGTAAAGCAAATCATATATTATGTTCATGGCATGAAAAATAAAATCAAGGAGAAAAAAACATTGAAAAAGAATTAAAAAAAACACATATATGGACAACTTAGATGTATAAACAATCACAAAATAAATACAATCAAGACAGTTGAAGAAATTTGTGCTGAACAATCTACACATCAACATATGCATTTTCTACAGAATTCCATGTGATTTAGATTTCACTCTTGCTATTTTTAAAATGTTGCAAGTTTGCTAATTTTTTTTCTTATGTACTAACTTGAGGTGGGTGGGGGGTGGTTGTGGGATGGTAAAATGTTTAGAATAATTTGCTTGTGAATCGTCCAAGCCTTTTGTGAGTTTGTGTCAGGTTTGTAACTTGAAAATTCTTTCTTTACCAAGTTGTGATTTGATTCCACATCGATTACATGGGAAGGTTAAAATGAGATAAGAGAAGGTGATTGGGGTTACATTGCATAATATTCAACTCTTAATTGATGCCAGGCTCTAACAGTTTCCCTGCCTATGGACATTTGGACCTGTAACGTTTCTTTGTAAAGTAACAGAGCTGACAACATTTTGGTTTAAGCTGGTAGTTGTGGAGAAAAGAAATGGATTGATAAAAGGTTAATTAATGACCTACTTACATGAAATGCAAGCATACATTTTTAACTCTTTCAACACTGCCCAATTCTCTCCCTTTGCAACCGTTCTACACCAGTTGGGTTTGCGTGGTTACATAGGAAATTATGTTAAACATAATGCTTAATGGTACAGTTGTGAAAATTTGTGGCACTGTTTATAATATTAAAACGGTCAAAGGTCTAAAAAAAATGTTTTATATTACAGGCCGGTTAGTGACATTTTGCAATAAGGCGTGACAGAGAAGACAAAGATGGGGTTGAGCACTCATTTGTATATACATTGCCGCCCTTAAAATAGACTAGAAATCGTTTGATTGGTTGAAAATTACTAACTACTTCCCATATAAGGGAACACTTTGGTACCAGTTTTGTTTGCAGATGCTAGCCAAGTTGTGAACTGTGAATGTTTGAACATGATGTACCAATAGCACACTCTCTTGTTGAAGGTTTGTGCAAGGTATGTATGCTATACCGTACTCTCATGTAGAGAGAGTTAAGACAATTTTGTGAAGAGTACCGTAATCATATTTTACTCCCTTAAAATATCTAAAAATAATTCTCTTTTTAACCCTTTCACCGCCAGCCATTTTTCAGCCAAAATATACTCTTAAACTTAACTGGGTAGAGAAAAACAACTGCAATATTGTGATTTCCTCTGCCATGTATAAGATTTGGCCTATCCTTACCTCCCAAAATTCAGAAAATAAGGTCTTCGGATAACAGGCCCTGATTTGATGCCTTTTAGTGACATGGGTGTTAAACCATTGTGGTACATAAATGCGACATTGGCGGTGAAAGGGTTAAACAAAAGTGTTGTTGTTCCAAATGAAGACATTGTTGTTCGGCTGACTTTTGTGACAAAAATGTTACCATCGTTGAAAGCTGTATCATGCCTCACATTTTCACTGTTTACAGTTGCAAAGAGATTAATGTATAGGTCTGCATATGTTTGTACATAACATGTATATATATTAAAATCTGGTTTTGGTTAATGATTGCTGACAATGTAATAAAATAGTGAAGTGATTCTTGGATTCAGGTTATTGTATGTGCTGTGGATGTGACCCACATCAACTACCATTTTTTTTAAAGTCCCAAGCACGACACCGAAACGCTTTGTAAAATTGATCAATATCTGTTCTTAACTCTTGCAGAAATTTGCCTAATTCATGTTGACTATGAACAAGAAGACAAGCCATATTCACGTTCTTCCAGAAATTGTGTAAATCTATTGCAGTAATGAGTATACCTTGTCATGAATTATCAGTTTTGGGTGGCACTGAACTGAAGGTGGGAGCTAACCGAATTTCAGAGACGTATCACTGTGGACTATGAATAATACAAAATATGAGATGGACATGTGTGCGCTGTATGCAGCAGTTAGGGGTATCAGCTGGGCCCTGACTAAAAACAATCGGCACAACGTTGCATTTATTGCCAGTCTTGAGTTCTGCCATCACAATAATATTGCAGACCTCGGGTTTGTGATTGTGCAACAAAATCATTGTTTGCCTTTAAATTTGTATTTGTATTGTATTATTATTTCTTGTCACAGAGATACGTCCGTGAAATTTGGGTTGCTCTCACCTGGAGAGCGCGCCGCCGCAGTGCAGCGCCCCCCTTTTGGGGGTGAGGGGTGTTGGACTGGGGAGTATGGGGTTGGACTGGGGAAACCTAGCTATCAATTTGATACATAGCAGGCAGCGAGATTTCTCCCTGCTCTTACCGACTTTTAACTGCCGTGGGAGTTTAACATGCATAAAATGCACGGGTCAGACTTTCTTTTAGTTCCCATCCGAAACACATGGTGTTCAGTTCGATTTTCCCATCAAACTGGAAAGAAAGGACGGGGCCCGATTTGGGAGTGAATTTACGTAACACGCATCATCGTCAGGATGTTGGGGGCAATTCTGCAATGTTTTAAATTAAGATCAGTTTGGTAGTTTAGGCTGTGGTGATTAAAACACAGTTATGTTGACAAACACAGAGAATTCCACAGGCGATTATTCCAATTGCACATTTGACACTCTCGCTCCTATTAACTTTTTCCACCCTGCGCCTGACAAATTGTTGAGCAGAGCAGTAGTGTGGCTGCCAACACCTGACAAACTGTTGAGCAGAGCAGTGTGGCTGCCAACACCTGACAAACTGTTGAGCAGAGTAGTGTGGCTGCCAACACCTGACAAACTGTTGAGCAGAGCAGTGTGGCTGCCAACACCTGACAAACTGTTGAGCAGAGCAGCGTGGCTGCCAACACCTGACAAACTGTTGAGCAGAGCAGTGTGGCTGCCAACACCTGACAAACTGTTGAGCAGAGCAGTGTGGCTGCCAACACCTGACAAACTGTTGAGCAGAGCAGTGTGGCTGCCAACACCTGACAAACTGTTGAGCAGAGCAGTGTGGCTGCCAACACCTGACAAACTGTTGAGCAGAGCAGTGTGGCTGCCAACACCTGACAAACTGTTGAGCAGAGCAATGTGGCTGCCAACACCTGACAAACTGTTGAGCAGATCAGTGTGGCTGCCAACACCTGACAAACTGTTGAGCAGAGCAGTGTGGCTGCCAACACCTGACAAACTGTTGAGCAGAGCAAACACCTGACAAACTGTTGAGCAGATCAGTGTGGCTGCCAACGCCTGACTGATGGGCAAGAAATACTTTTCTAATTCTCAGACTGAGGGAATGTCTCTCTTATAAAGCTGTCAGGGCGCAAAGGGTTAAGGACGACTGAGAATGACTCCAAAATTTAATGGATTGTTCCTTGGCTGATACTTTTACCACCCACAACACTTGATCAGAAAGTTTTCATATTAACACCCTGAGTAGTGAAGTTGATAACAGACGGACTTGATGGACAAAGTGCCCAACAATTGGCAACAAAGTATGCTGCCAGGAAGCTGACAAGAGTATTTTAATTGGCTACATGCAGGTGTGTACACGTGTCATGCCCACATGTCGTTGTGCCCCTAATGACGTGTCATTGTGCCCATGTCTCGTGCCCACATGTCGATGTGCCCTGTGTCATTGTGCATATGGTGGTTGTGCCTACGGGTCGTTGTCACCCCATGTTGTGAGCCCATGTCGTTCATTGTGACCCCATGTCCTGATGACTGTGTGCATTGTCACTCTGTGTTGTTATGACCTTTCGTTGTGACCCCATGGGCACATTGACATGGGGGCACAACAACACGGGGTATAACAACATGGGGGCACAACAACACAGGGGCACAATGACAAGGGAGCACAACAACACGTGGACACATTAACACCTGGACACATCAACACATGGGCGTAATGACACTTGGACACATCGACACATGGACACTTCGACATGACCCCGTTGAATTTACCATGCATAGTTACTTCATATACGTTTTGCCATTTTTTTTCAATCTTTCGCTTTTCGTCTAAGTTTCACCGTTGGTTCATTCTTTTCCAGTATGCTCACCATGCGTGGTTTACACGATTTACATGATTTTACATGCGTGGTTTGCATGATTTTGCTATTATTTTTTTTTCAAGCTTTCCCTTTTCTTTTGTCCAAAGTTTTTACTGTAGGTTCATTTTTCTCATGTGTCCTGAGTGATGGGGACGACGCGCTCCTTGGAATCGTCCTGCCCATTCTTGGGAGCCCCGATGGTCAGCATCCCGTCCTTGCTCAGAAAGGACGTCACCGAGGCTGGGTCCACACCCTGAGAGGGACACAGAATGACCGCAGAAGAGTGAATCAAGGAGAAATATCGCTACAGTTAAAAAGCTAATCTTCTTCTTCTTCGATTGCTCAGACAGTTTCCTGTCAATTATGAGAGCAGATGCGCCATGTTGCCGTTATGCGCCTAACTAAGAAATCGTTAGGCCCAGCAAGTCCGACTTCGGCTGGAGGAATTGTTTTTGGAAACGTTTTGTGAAGAAAAAAAGGCAGGAGAATGGACCAGTAAGGCAGAAAGATAGTAGATGACAGCAAGCAAAGGGAAAAGACAGAGTCAAAGAGAGTGACAGATTAAGAGGAAGTTACAAGCACAGAACAAGACAGAGTCAAAGAGAGTGACAGATTAAGAGGAAGTTACAAGCACAGAACTTCCAGAAGGTCCCCGGGGGAACTATGTACACAAAAGACCCCCACCCACCCGGCATCCCCACCGGGGGAAAAAGCTAATAAAACTGTTTTTAGCAATTTATTGATCGAAAGCCAGTTGACCACATAGGCTCTGCATATAATAGATTGAAAGTGTCTGAAAGAGAGTCCAGATTTACTCTTAACCCTTTCGCCGCCAGCCATTTTTCAGCCAAAAAATACGATTAAACTTAACTGGGTAGAGAAAATAAAATATATGCAATATTGGCACTCTCGTTCCTATTAACACATTCCGCCCTGCGCCTGACAAGTGAGTTTATAGCCTTCATAGGCTCCTTCGACGTGCATATCCAGATATTGCGAATTCCTCTGTGACATATATAGGGGAAGACGGGGTAAAAAGCGCATGGGCGGGTAAGAAGCCTACCCCAATTATCTCAAGAAATGAAGCAAATTTCAGTCTCATTTTGTCCATGAGACGAGCGTTAATACTTAATGTCTAGCATTCGTCTCATGGGCAAATGTGACTGAAATTTTCTTTATTTCATGAGATAATTGGGGTGGGCTTCTTACCCGCCCATGCGCTTTTTACCCCGTCTTCCCCTAACATTAGGTCTATCCTTACCTCCCAAAATGAAGAAAATAGGGTCTTTGGATAACAGGCCCTGATTTGATGCCTTTTAGTGACATTGTGGTGCTAAAATGCGACATTGGTGGTGAAAGGGTTAAAGGCAGAGAGACTGACAAATGAGCTGGATAAACAGCTGTAAGGAAACTAAATCATGGCATTGTCAGAGGAAAGAAAGCCCAAGGTCAGGTATATGACAGAAAGGGGGATAATTCATTTCAGATACTGCAACCGTGTGATAACCCACTGTGTCACTTAAGAGCAAGAAGTACATGCAAGAAAAAGAACATTCCTGTATACAGCTGTGATTAAAGCCATATTTAAAATGTGATTCTTTTCTGCTATATGTCATTTTTAAAAAAAATCAGGAATGAAGAATGAATGAAAAATGGTGTTTTACGTCCTCTCGGTCTGGAACAGACACATATGGGACATTTGTAGATACAAAGATGGTGGGAACGATACTGGAGGCAGTGCCCGGAGGCAGTGCAACACCAGTAAAGTCCCGAATTTTTAACAATACAGATAAGTGTAGCAGTAACCACGCCTCGGCTAAACCTCATCGGCTGTAGTACCGCCACGTTAACTGAATATTATCATGCTTAATCGAAAAAAAATCATTAAAACAATCTCTCTGTAGAAAAGGATTAACCCTTTCACCGCCAAAGTCGCATTTTAGCACCACAGTGATTTAACACCTATGTCACTAAAAGGCATCAAATGGGGGTCTATTATCCAAAGACCCTATTGTCTTAGTTTGGGGAAGTAAGGTTAGACCTTATTGTATATCTATCACAAAAGAATCCCCAATACTGCAGAAGGATTTTGTTCTCTACCCAGGTAAATTTAATGGAATTGGTTTGGCTGAAATGTGGCTGGCGGCGAAAGGGTTAAAAGATGTAATTTGTGCATTAGCACAACAATCTGATTAACTCCAACGTTGAAATGAATTTTGTTTCAGGCTATACAGTGGAACCTCCCTTATAAGACCTCCCATTATAAGACTCCCTCCAATATAAGACCTACTTCTCTGAGACATTGCCCTTCTTTGTAAGTATTAAAATTACCTCCCTTATAAGACCCCTCCCTTATAAGACCTCATTTTGGATGATTTTTCAAGGTCTTATAAGGGAGGTTCCACTGTACCCTAAACTCCACCAGATTTGAGTTATGCCCTCTGTGTCTCTTTCTTTCTCTCATGCTTTTAAAACTTCAACATTTTGAGGCTAAAATGAAAAGAAAGAAAAAAGTACCCTTAGAAACAATATATTATGTGAAACTTCTTCTGCGTTCCCAGGCCATATGGCCATAATGGGTAAGGTACGTATGTGTCCGGTTTTCAGTTTTCACTGGTCTCCCCGCTGCGTACAGCCGACACATTCCGATTTCGGAGGAGCTCAAGGGAGAAAAGCTATTTGGAAGATTTTTTTGAAAAAAAGCAGGAGAATGGGCCAACAAGTCAGAAAGATAGTAGATGATAGAAAGCAAAGGGAAAAGGCAGAGTCAAAGAGAGTGGCAGATTGAGAGGAAGTTACAAGCACAGAACTTCCAGAATGTGGGGGAACTATTTTTACGAAAGACCCCCCCCCCCCCGTATCCCCACAGGGAATGATGTGAACAACATAATTCTCACCACCGGCAAAATGTACTGTCGCTTGAACGCTCGCTGGACGAGCCCATGGCCATCTTCCCGATCTTCGTGATGAGCATGGATGATCAACCAAGTCTGCCTGGTCTTCACGCTGATTTCGTCAGGTTTGAAGTGCCGCACGTCTATGATGATTCGATATTCCTTGTCATTGTTTACCACCTAAACACAATGCAATGTACAATTACAGATGAGTCAACTCTCCATCCAAAGGCACATATATGCAATTACGGATTAGTAAACTTTCCATACAAAGGCACATACAATTACAGATTAGTCAACTCGCCACCCAAAGGCACATACAATTACAGATGAGTAAACTCCCCATCAAAAGGCACATGTATGCAATTACATATGAGTAAACTCTCCATCCAAAGGCACATACAATTACAGATTAGTAAGCTCTCCATCCAAAGGCACATACAATGACAGATTAGTCAACTCTCCATCCAAAGGCACATACAATTACAGATGAGTAAACTCTCCACCCAAAGGCACATACAATTACAGATTAGTAAACTCTCCATCAAAAGGCACATGCAATTACAGATGAGTAAACTCTCCATCCAAAGGCACATACAATTACAGATTAGTAAGCTCTCCATCCAAAGGCACATACAATTACAGATTAGTAAACTCTCCATCCAAAGGCACATACAATTACAGATGAGTAAACTCTCCATCCAAAGGCACATACAATTACAGATTAGTAAACTCTCCATCCAAAGGCACATACAATTACAGATTAGTAAACTCTCCATCCAAAGGCACATACAATTACAGATTAGTAAACTCTCCATCAAAAGGCACATACAATTACAGATGAGTAAACTCTCCATCCAAAGGCACATACAATTACAGATTAGTAAACTCTCCATCCAAAGGCACATACAATTACAGATTAGTAAACTCTCCATCAAAAGGCACATACAATTACAGATTAGTAAACTCTCCATCCAAAGGCACATACAATTACAGATGAGTAAACTCTCCATCCAAAGGCACATACAATTACAGATGAGTAAACTCTCCATCCAAAGGCACATACAATTACAGATTAGTAAGCTCTCCATCCAAAGGCACATACAATTACTCTCCATCCAAAGGCACATACGATTACAGATAGTACACTCTCCATCAAAAGGCACATACAATTACAGATTAGTAAACTCTCAATCCGAAGCACATATAGTTACAGATGAGTAAACTCGCCACCCAAAGGCACATACAATTACAGATTAGTAAACTCTCCATCCAAAGGCACATACAATTACAGATGAGTAAACTCTCCATCCAAAGGCACATACAATTACAGATGAGTAAACTCTCCATCCAAAGGCACATACAATTACAGATTAGTAAACTCTCCATCCAAAGGCACATACAATTACAGATGAGTAAACTCTCCATCCAAAGGCACATACAATTACAGATGAGTAAACTCTCCATCCAAAGGCACATACAATTACAGA
Source organism: Phymorhynchus buccinoides (assembly GCA_017654935.2). NCBI lineage: Eukaryota > Metazoa > Mollusca > Gastropoda > Neogastropoda > Raphitomidae > Phymorhynchus > Phymorhynchus buccinoides. The sequence continues at coordinate 31,238,569 of CM065690.1, forward strand.
TTAGTAAACTCTCCATCCAAAGGCACATACAATTACAGATGAGTAAACTCTCCATCCAAAGGCACATACAATTACAGATGAGTAAACTCTCAAAAGGCACATACAATTACAGATTAGTAAACTCTCCATCCAAAGGCACATACAATTACAGATTAGTAAACTCTCCATCCAAAGGCACATACAATTACAGATGAGTAAACTCTCCATCCAAAGGCACATACAATTACAGATGAGTAAACTCTCCATCCAAAGGCACATACAATTACAGATTAGTAAACTCTCCATCCAAAGGCACATACAATTACAGATGAGTAAACTCTCCATCCAAAGGCACATACAATTACAGATGAGTAAACTCTCCATCCAAAGGCACATACAATTACAGATGAGTAAACTCTCCATCCAAAGGCACATACAATTACAGATGAGTAAACTCTCCACCCAAAGGCACATACAATTACAGATGAGTAAACTCGCCACCCAAAGGCACATATAATTACAGATGAGTAAACTCGCCACCCAAAGGCACATACAATTACAGATGAGTAAACTCGCCACCCAAAGGCACATACAATTACAGATTAGTCAACTCACCACCCAAAGGCACATACAATTACAGATGAGTAAACTCTCCATCAAAAGGCACATACAATTACAGATTAGTAAACTCTCCATCCAAAGGCACATACAATTACAGATAAACTCTCCATCCAAAGGCACATACAATTACAGATTAGTAAACTCTCCATCCAAAGGCACATACAATTACAGATAGTAAACTCTCCATCCAAAGGCACATACAATTACAGATGAATAAACTCTCCATCCAAAGGCACATACAATTACAGATGAGTAAACTCTCCATCCAAAGGCACATACAATTACAGATGAGTAAACTCTCCATCCAAAGGCACATACAATTACAGATTAGTAAACTCTCCATCCAAAGGCACATACAATTACAGATTAGTAAACTCTCCATCCAAAGGCACATACAATTACAGATGAGTAAACTCTCCATCCAAAGGCACATACAATTACAGATTAGTAAACTCTCCATCCAAAGGCACATACAATTACAGATTAGTAAACTCTCCATCCAAAGGCACATACAATTACAGATTAGTAAACTCTCCATCCAAAGGCACATACAATTACAGATTAGTAAACTCTCCATCCAATGGCACATACAATTACAGATGAGTAAACTCTCCATCCAATGGCACATACAATTACAGATGAGTAAACTCTCCACCCAAAGGCACATACAATTACAGATTAGTAAACTCCATCAAAAGGCACATACAATTACAGATTAGTAAACTCTCCATCCAAAAGCACACGGAGAGAGAGAGAGGGGGGGGGGGGAGGCACATGAAATGTTGGGAATGGGAAGGGACCCCAAATATGTAAAAGCTAGGCCTAGGGGTAAGGAGATTTATGGGATGCTGGGAGAGGGGAGAAGTATATGCAGTGAAGTAAACCAAGAGCTTATCACCTTAACTCTTGGGTGTGGAACTCTTGGATGTGGATAGATGTAGCTAGGGAAGTGCAGACTGCAATTGATTGAAGGGTAGGTGAAATATATCCGATAGTATTAGAGTAGAAAGGGGGGTTGTGTTCCTCTTAAGGCGTCATGATGTCAATTTGTGGATCTCCAGTTCGATATTGGAAAAGAATTAGATCACCAGCATCTGTTAAAATGTTTCTACTTTCACTGCACCAACTGTCTTGTTTGTAACCGAAAGCGTTTTCTAGTCGCAAACGGATTTCTGAAGACTATGACACATTGGTCATTGCGTTCCGGTACGGGTCAGTGCGCACCTTAGATACAGGCCATCGCGTTCTGGCTCTAAAAACCGAACTTTCAGATGAGACACAAGACAATTCGAGACAGTGATATGTGCAGTCCCGGCTTCTTACCCTTGTTTATCGTTCCGTTCAGTTACCTCATCTCCAAAGCCTCATTGTCTAAACTTAATACATTTTGGTACTCTTTTTTCTTCTTCTTTTAAAAAAAAAGAACAACAAAAAATGGAATACTTTGGAACTTTCACAGTGGCTCTTCGTGCTGCTTCCAAGGGTAGTCTAGACTACTATTCTTCTTCTTCTGCCTTCCCAGGCCATATGGCCATAATGGGTAAGGCACGTATGTGTCAGGTTTTCAGTTTCACTGGTCTCCCCGCTGCGTACAGCCGACACATTCTGATTTCGGAGGAGCTCAAAGGACAAAAAAATATTTGGAAGATGTATTTTTTAAAAAGGCAGGAGAATGGGTCAACAAGTCAGAAAGATAGTAGATGATAAAGAAAGCAAAGGGAAAAGGCAGAGTCAAAGAGAGTGGCAGATTAGAGGAAGCTACAAGCACAGAACTTCCAGAAGGTTCTATTTTTACGAAAGACACCCCGGTATCGCCACGAGGAGAGACTCGTGGAGTGGAGGGGGCGGGGTCGTCCAGCTCCTCGTATGGAGGCACGAGGCATCCACCCACTGCCCCAGTAGTCTGCTATAACAGGCCTTTAATGACCTCTCCAAACGCCAGCTGGCTTTCCTACGTAAAGTCCTATAGACCTAAGTAGTACGGTATTAGTCATTTTAGTGGATGGTATCCATTTATGAATTGTTAAATTTGCATAACATGTTGATTACCTCTAGTCTAGGTGAAATGGAGTAAACTAATAAAGCGAACTGATGATCTGTTGAAGTTGGATGCTAATATGTTAAAAAAAAATATATAAAAAAACAACCTGAAACAGATTGCAACGTCACTGTAGCATATAAACAAACAAGCGCACAGGTGTAGCCTAAAGTGACGTTATTTTATTCACAAGAGACACAACAAATCAACTGGATATTTCGGCGAATGCGCCTTTATCAACATAGATACACAAGAAGACGATGATCATTCACAGATTGGATTGTAGAGGGGAAGTATTGTTTCTTGCCCCTTTTGTTATCATTGCTGTTTCCTGTTTTCTTGAGTTACGTATCTATGTTGATAAAGGCGCATTCGCCGAAATGTCCAGTTGTTTTGTTGTGTAAATAGAATAACGTCACTTTACACTTGTTATGTGCTTGTTTGTTTATTGTATAATGATATGTAATTTAAATATTATGCCTCCCAGCTTTAAGGGTGTAGCTCTGCTCTTTGAAACTTACAAACTAGGCATGCTCATAGGTTTTAGTCTTAGATTAAAGTGATGCTAACTGTGCTGATTTGCCTTAGTTAAGTTTTAGTCTTAGATTAAAGTGATGCCAACTGTGCTGATTTGCCTTAGTTAAGTTTTAGTCTTAGATTAAAGTGATGCCAACTGTGCTGATTTGCGTTATTTAAGTTACGTTTTATTTAAGTTTTAGTCTTAGATTACAGTGATGCAAACTGTGCTGATTTGCGTTATTTAAGTTACGTTTTATTTAAGTTTTAGTCTTAGATTACAGTGATGCCAACTGTGCTGATTTGTGTTAATATACACACATACAGGGCATACACAGACAGCCAGCCATGAACAGACAGTAGCATACCACCCTGATCCGCTCAATTTTCTCTCTAGAAACGCCAAGAAATGACAGACAGAAGTCGTTTTGCAGGAAGCGCGCTACGCATTATGCTCAGGTTACCCAGGAATTGGGCGCTAAAGGTGCTCATTCTCACCTGGATTTTTTCCACACAGATTTGCCTCGTTTCTATACGAGGTTAATTAATATCATTTACGTATTAATTGTCCTCGTATACAAACGAGGCTGTGCATGGGAGATCATTTTGATGAATGCAGACTTTATCATTTGAGTTATGAGACTTGTAAATCCTCGTATCAACCGAGACAAAGCGAGATGGAAGCAACAGTGTCGATTCAATGAGACCAAGGTTGGTTAAATGCGAAGTTGGTAGGCCTAACGAACATTAAGGATAGCAGTAACGTCCCTTCCGACGTCAGTACGTTTGATTAAGAAGGAGGAGGAGAACGAGTGATGGTGATTCTAGGCCGAGTTGCGTTTTCCCTGCGATAGCAGCGAGTACCAGTACCGAGTATGGCTACCCTTCCGAGTCGGACATGAAAGATCCAGATCCAGTTTGAGCCTACTTGAATGTGCTGTGCAGATCAAGTAGAACCAGCCAACGCCAAGCCAGTCAGATGCACGGGAACAGGTAAGATGCCTTCGCGACGTAGTAATCAAATGTGCTTGTTTGCAGACCAGTGTTTAGGTGCATACTAACAGTTACAAAGTGGTAGATCAGGATCTAGATCTATTTTTATGGTAGTCTATACTTCATGTCAGCAGCTGCAGATGAAAGAAATGTTAGTCTTGTTCATTCTGTTCTGTTTATTGTGATTGCTGCAATCAGTTATTTGTGAAGATAGAGTAGGTTGAGTATAGATCTATAAGCAAGCAGCATGACTGTACAATCTATTCTTTGACTTAGCTGATGTTGATCATCCCGAATCGTGAATCCTGACTTTGTACATTGACAGCTACTTTATACTGGCGTTTACTGTTGAAATGCACTGCCAAAGGCAATTTTAATTATTGGCAGAGGCACGAGCCCGTATTTCACATTCTCCAGGCAGGGTACGGGCCCGTATTTCACATTATCCAGGCAGGGTACGGGCCCGTATTTCACATTCACCAGGCTCAATCACGGGACGCAACAATTGTGCGTAAATGTCTTCAAAAACTACTAATAGCATTAACTCTGACATGTTCCTAGAACCCTAGATCTATCCCTAACCCTGTTCCTTACCAAGAAGCGTTAAATATACGAAATCAGAAATGCATTGTTGATGAAAAATTCGACAAGGAAAAGTTACTATACTATCCCTGAAGATGGTCTGAGTGTTGCAACAACACCGTACCCGTAGCCACTGTGCTAATTATTCTGAGGACTCTTGCATCGACAAAGTGCCACTGCATTGTTTAAAAAATGATTTTTGTGTATAGACTAGTAGACCTAGTAGTAACATTAGTAGTAGCAGTAGTAGGCCTAGTAGTAGTTGTAGGAAGGAAGGAAATGACTGCTTAACGTCATCCAGGCTGGAACAGGTACATGTTGGAAGTTAATAGACATAAAGATGGTGGGGCGATCCTGGAGGTACTGCACTACCAAGAAAGTCCCAATGCTTTTTTAAAATATCAATATGTATGTGCCTAAAAGGAATTGCCGTGGGATCTCCCTTATAAGACTCCCTCCCATGTATGACCTACTTCTCTGAGACATAAATTTCCCTTCTTTGTAAGTATTAATATTACTTCCCTTATAAGACCCCTCCCTTTCAAGACCTCATTTTGGATGATTTTTGAAGGTCGTATAAGTGAGGTTCCATTGTAGTAATATTATTGAGTAGTAGCAGTAGCAACAGTAGTAGTAGTGGTAGTAGCAGTAGCAGTAATAGTAGAGAAGAGATGGAAGATTAAGAAGAAGAGAGAGAGAGAGAGACAGACAGAGAAATAGAAAAGGAAGAACAGGGAGATGGCAATGAGATACATTCCCTCCCCCACCACCCCCACACACATACATAAACATACTTGCACACAATGTGACGCATAAAATCAAAAAAATATGTTCATGCTTAAACACGGGAACTATTAAAGTGACTGTAAATCACAATATAATAGTAATAACAGTGAAGCATTTATATAGCGCACTCCTCCGCCACATGTGGAGCTGTATGCGCTTAACAGAAAATCAAAAAGTAATAAATAATGATTATTACAGAGAAAGATAGAGCAGAAGAGGAGAAAGAGTGACAGAGAGACAGAAAGAGAATGAAACAGGAGGAGATAGAGGAATGAGGAGAAAAAGAAGAGGCAGGAGAAAAAGAAGAAGGAGACGGGAGTGATAGAGAAGGCGATGGAGGTGTGGGGGTGGGCAGATGAGGTGGCAGGGGGTGGGTGGGAGTGGGGGAGGGAGAAAGAGCGTGCAATCTACAGAAAGGAGAAGGTGAAAGAGCAAGGGAAATGTGGGCAGTGGAGTGGGTGGGGGGGATAAAGCGACAGAGTATGATTGTGACCCGGCACCACGCAAGGCCTTAAGGGACATTAACAGGCTGGCAAAGTCAAATTATTTTTTTAAAATCCATTTTGAGTTATGGGTATTTTTGTGCTTTCATACCTTATCTTTCACATCCATACAGTTTAATCATTATGGTGGTCTCTGAATACTCAAAACAGTTGGTTTGTGCATTTACCTTATCTTTCACATCCATAAAGTTTAATCATTATGGTGGTCTCTGAATACTCAAAACAGTTGGTTTGTGCATTTTCTTAGGATAGGCTAGACTTTAGACTGATTCTCAAAATGGCCATCAGTCACCTTACTAACTTTAAATGAACATATTAGAAGCGGAAACCCTGTGCGCTTATCTGTAAATAAGTTTTTTTTAAACCTAAGCGGCTTCCGCACATAACTTCCGCGTATGTGTGTACATGCGCCTACTCTACAACAAAAAAGGATACAAGAATTTTTTTAAAAATATTATTAATTAGAAAGAGAATTGCCTGAGTCATTTTCTCAGAATGGTCATTTTGACACTTAATGTCCCTTTCGTGGTGCTGGGCCACATAGTAGTAGTAGTTTTGTTTCAATCGTGACAGCCACACCCGTTGACTGGATTGTTTAGCGAATATAATATAGTTGTTTTTGTCTTGTCAGTCATATTTTCTGGGCTGTACAGTGGCGTTGCTCCCAGGCCACTCATCCTGAGTCTTCATTCACAGCCACACAGCGGTTTGTCAGGTCGCAGAATCAGACACCAGCAGTATAAAGGAAGCAAATTTATGTTACATCATAAAGATCAAACAAAAGCAACGCCGAGCGGCTGCAAAGTCCCCTCGCAGCATCGCCGAGCTACTCCGAAATCGGAATGTGTCGGCTGTACACACAGCGGGGAGACCGAAGCGGCAAATATCAAAAGAAAACGTACTTACATAAAAACGCATCAAAACAGCACGTATGATGATGATGAAAATGATGTTTTACGTCCTCTCGGTCACAGACACATATGGGACATTTGTAAATACAAAGATGGTGGGAACAATACTGACTGCAATGCCCGGAGGCAGTGCAACACCAGTAAAGTCCCGAGTTTTTAACAATATAGATAGGTGTAGCGGTAACCACGCCTCGGTTAAACCTCATTGGCTATGGTACCGCCGCATGCATGGTATAAAACAGCACGTAACTGAATAGTTTTTTATATATGTAGCCTTGGGGTTCGGACCCGTGATTTGAGCGCGCGCGATCATGCGCACATGAGCGCACAGAAAAATTCATGACAACTGTATTATAGACCATTCATCAAGAAATGTGAAAAAAACTGCATTGAAATACATGCAAAACTTCGTGAGATATTAGCGATTATGTGTTTTGGGGTTTGAACCCCGTAACTGGCGCGACCTTGACCTTAATGTAAAACTAAATACATCTGTGGATAGCTTGCATCTTGGCAGACTAGTATACCAAATTTGATGATGATAGACTGAATAGTTTTTGAGAAAAACGGACGAATAGCCGGACGGACGGACGGACGGACGGACGGACGGACGGACCAGACAGAAACAATAGTTCCCCGAGCCAGGTTGACATAATAAACAAATATTGTATGAAATTGTTTGTCAATTTCAGGCGGCCGTGTGGAAACTGCAGCATCACGGAGAGACCGAGTGAATGCCTGTGCTGTGCAGAGGTGAAGGAGATGGCACTTCTGCAGAGATACCTGGAGGTAAGTGCATTACTGAGCTCCCTGGGTTCAAGCCTGTGTGTTTGGATATATACGTCCTAAACACAGCATGTACTCACAGTACTGGCGGCAGTAAGATAAGAACAAGTAAGAACATGCTTTATTCGTCACAACAAATAACAGAATGTAAGCTTATCAACTGTTTTGTATTATTGATCCGATGATTTCTATGGCTGGCCAACATTTCCAGCCTGGTGGTAGAAAAATCTGTGGGCGAGTATATTTCAAAAGTCACTAGCCCAACGGGCGACTGTACATTTCGATACTGCACGGCCCTGGGTTTTTTACCCAATGAGTCTCCCTAGACCATCTCTCCCTTCCGGGTGACCGGAATAACGTCGAATGTGCGGTTGCGCCTAAGGTCGAAACAAAATGGCATGACTGACAAGTGTGCCTAATGTCGAAAATTTCATGTAAGTTTTACGTTTGAGCCTAAGGTCGAATGCACAGTTGAGCCCAACGTCGAATTTCAAAGTTGTGCCTAAGGTCGAATGTACGGTTGAGCCTAAGGTCGAATGCATCGTTGAGCCTAAGGTCGAATGCACAGTTGAGCCCAACGTCGAATTTCAAAGTTGTGCCTAAGGTCGAATGTACGGTTGAGCCTAAGGTCGAATGCATCGTTGAGCCTAAGGTCGAATGTACAGTTGAGCCCAACATCGATTTTCAAAGTTGTGCCTAAGGTCGAATGCATAGTTGAGCCTAACGCCGAAATGCAGTGTTGTGCCTAAGGTCGAATTGCACAATAACAAAAGTTTTCATGTTCATACAATATAGAATTTTTGCGAGATCCTTCCAGGATTCGGTACATCTTGACGCTCTCTTGCCGCCACACTGACAGAATCTGTGGGAATAATATATTCTGATTTAAATTACTTTAGTGAGATCTTCTTCATTGAATGGCAAGAGCAACCGTACTTTCGACCTTATTCCGGATTCCCTCCCTTCCATGTAACCAACTATCAAAGCAAGGTCAGCTGTCTGCTAACAACATGCCAGCACTGGTACTGAAAAGAAAGGAAAGGCAGCCTCCTCAATCTCCTCCACCCCATTCCCTCTCACCTCAAATCAGTTCTCTTCCTATTTACTTCTCTCCTTTCTTTCCCACTCTTTTTTCTCTGTCTCTTCCTCTCTCTCATTCCCTCTCCTGTGTGTGTGTGTGTGTGTGTGTGTGTGTGTGTGTGTGTGTGTGTGTGTGTGTGTGTGTGTGTGTGTGTGCGTGCGCGCGCGTGCGCGTGCGTGTGTACGCGCACGCTTGTTTAGCGGTTTGGGGTTTTGATTTCTTCGGGGTAGTGAAAGTGTGTTCAGGTGAGTACATTTTTCATGTTGCTCGCCTGGAGGGCTGGTGAAAATGTTAAAGTTTGGCCAGCCCTGCTATACAAAGTACAACGTAATTTTTCTCACTGTTAGAATATTATGCAACAACAAAGCTAAAATAGAGGCTCCAACAAACTGTGCGTGTTTGACCCTTCTACCATCTCTTGTCTTACAATACATGGTCTGACTGTTATGATACACGAGCATTCAAGTTAGATGTCAACATTTCACCCGTAATACATAAAATATGATATAAATGATCAGCAAAATGTTCTTAAAAATAAAAATATTTTATTTTGAACCAAAAAAATATTTTCATGTCTTACTATCCTTGGTAACATTATTTTATGGATTATGATCAATTAAAATCACCATTTGCACATCTTTGACTGTTTTAAGCCAGCTTATAAGTATCTCTTATTTGTATGGCATAGAAATGTTCTTATATGATATAGTTTTACTTTGTGTGCAGCCGTTACCTGTACACACCATACCACCAGCTGACGAGGTTCATGTGGGGCTACCTGGGCAAGGACATTAGGGGTCGTACATCCTGCCCGTGCTGTCCTCCAAACCAGCCAGACCTTCCAGAGTGCAGACGGAAGACACACCGGCTACGTAGAACCACTGTCAAATGGTTCTAAACCAGGATGTGGCTGTCTGTGTTGATATTAAGGTTTTTTAAAAAGTTTTATAGTACAATGATGTAGTAGTACTGCAATAACTCAATATGGCTTAATGTTATCGAGTATTGTGGAACTTAAAAAAATGAAGCATACAATGCTTTTAAAAGGCGTAATTAGCCTTTGGCTTAGACTGAAGTATGTATGTTTTAAAAAGTAATAGAGTAGAAAATTATTTTTAACTCATCTAGCGCAATGTATTTTTTGACGTTCTTGGTTCTCTTTCTCTTCTCTCTCCTACCATTAGGTCTGTTTCTGCTTTGTTCCATTTATGTCATCCGTGTGTGTTCGCTTTGCATTGCGTTTTTGTTTGAATGCGCTATGAATGCTTACGTGTGTGTGTGCGTTGATTTGATTTATATCAAGATTCAGCACTGTATAAATAAATACTGTATGTTGTTGTTGTTATCCGTTGCATCTCAACCAACAAGAGCGATGTAAAAAAAACCTGTCGAAAGCGCTTGCATTGCTTTAATGGCAGAAACAGTGACAAAAGAGACACACATGGCAGGGTGCTTGGCAGTGACTGTATTTGCATTTGGTGGGAGTGTAAAGTGATGTATTGAGCGAATATATTCGCCCGTGGTGCTAGAGGAGTCAAAAAATATATTCAACAGTAAGGTGTGTATGGCACCTTTAAAGACCCCCCATGTCACTTGTCAAATTCATGGTTTTCACGTGTTTTCCCTCTTATAGCTGGTAAGGAATCTTAAGAAACCTTCCTAGTATAAGAGGGAACGTGACACGTGACGTAGGGGGTCTTTAATACTTTTATTCAGTTCTTTACATTTTCGTACTTATACTACACTGTGTTTAGCACATATATTAATGAAGCACACAGGGTTGAAGTTAAACCCATGCTCAGTAATACACATGCATCTAGGTATCTCTGCCAGGAGAAGTGTTATGTTGACTTAGATCGTGTGTGTGTGTGCGTGCGCGCGCATGTGTGTGTGTGAGGAGGGGGCGTGGATGTGTCTGTGTGTACGGGCGTGCGCGCACGCGTGTGTGTGTGTGTGTGTGTGCATTGGCATTGCAAATACTATATTTTATTCTTTACGCCTAGTGTTCATATATGTGTTTATTCTAGTCATATATATTTAGTCCTTATCTACAATGCTCAGTGTGTATTGTATGTGTATTCATTGTATTTTAGTGTTTTAATTTTGATGTAAAACGCTCTGAGCTCCCCGCAGGGAATAGAGCGCTATTCAAATATCCTTATTTATTATTAATTCCTTCATTGGAAAACTCTCTCTCTCTTTGAAAGCATTCTACTGTTCAGTGCCATAGATGAAACCACATGCCAGGAAAAGCAGGAATCCTTATTATTTTCATGAAATTCAGTTTCGGGGACTTTGTCCACTGACCCGCACAAACGACTCCGCCTCTTGACCCCACCAAGGCCAACCCCCATGCCTTCCTGCTTTTCATATCATCCAGGTTTATATAGAGGCTGGATCATGTACAGGATGTACCCATTTTCATTTGGCAATAACTCAATGAAAAGTAAATTTATTCCTGCCATTTTGTGGATTCTGTAGACGCTTTTTGTTTCTATGAATTATGCATGTGATATCTTTATACACTTTAATATTGGTTTTCCTTATTTTTACTGTAATGTTATTGGTATTGGTCGTTACTTTTTAGTCAAACGTTTTTGTTCTTTAATCTAAGATGTGTGTGTGTGTGTGTGTGTGTGTGTGTGTGTCTTCTGTGTTTGTTTAAATTTTACATATGTACACTTATTCATTTTACTTATGTTGTCAGCATTATCAGTTATTATGATTTGGGAGTTAGATATTGCTTTTATCCTATCTCGAGAGGCTTGCTGTTTATCACACGAAGTCGGAGACCACTTTTAAAGATCGTAGCACGCCTCTGCAGTACTGATCACGATAAAACAAAGAAAAACGTAAATATCAAAACACACACACTGACGCGAACACGCGCGTACGAACCACACACACACACACACACGCACATTCGGGAAGTCTAGACCTAGACTATTGTGTTTCAATACGTGTCTGTAGGCCTATGTCTGTTTGTGTATTTGTATGTCTTTTTGCCTGTCTGTCTGTGGATATGTATATCTGTTTACGAGTCTGTATGCCTGTATTTGTGTGTCTGTGTATGTATGCCTGTATTTGTATGTCTGTGTATATGTTTGTGGCTTACCGAATGGGGTATGAATGAGTTGGCGTCAATAATTGTGTGTTTATGTGTGTGTGTGTGTGCGTGCGCGTGCGTGTGCGTGTGTGTGTGTGTGTGTGTGTGTGTGTGTGTGTGTGTGTGTGCGTGCGTGTGTGTGTGTGTTAAAGAGAGAGAGAGAGAGTTGCTTTGCATATGCGCTGTTGGTGGTTGGTGTCACTCTTGAATCTTGTTTTTTGTTATCTGTTGATGAATAATTGATTGTAAAGCGCTTTGGGCTCATCTGAGGTAAAGCGCTATATAAATGTACTGTTATTATTATTATTGTTATCTATATGTCTGTGTCTGCATGCGTGCCTGTGTGTTTGTATATCTGTCTGTGTGTGTCTATATATATGCTTGTATGTGTCTGTATATCGGTTTGTATATCTGTTTCTCTGTGTGTCTATGCGTGTCTGTATGTGTGTCTGTAGGCTTATGTCTGTCTGTTCATATGTCTCTGTCTGCCTGTGTTTATGCTAGTTCACATAGGTTATTTTTTTCGGTTACTTCTTTCAGTTACTGTCCTTTCGATCCCCTTAGTCTACATGTTGAATTATTGATTTTCGTTAGGCGCTATGCCTTAAGGTACAGTTCAGCAAGTGAGCGATTGTTTCATTTTGCACCTCTGCGATGGAACGAATTTGGGGGCCCAGAAAAAGGCTTCATGTTTTTATTTATTAGACTGTTCCTAATTTGATTGCATTTTACGTGTTCATTGTAATCGAATATGATTTTCGAAATGAATGGATATTTTTCATTTTTATCATAATTAAAGCATGGTTTTGAAACCAGCGAATGGCTTACGTGCGTTTGTGAGTGAGTGAGTGAGTGAGTGAGTGTGTGTGTGTGTGTGTGTGTGTGTGTGTGTGTACCCGGACAGTTTGCCTACGGACAGTTAATACCGGACATTATGCCTAACAGATATATCAGACTTACGAACCAGGAACATTGATTTAAAACTCTCTCTCTCTCTCTCTCTCTCTCTCTCTCTCTCTCTCTCTCTCTCTCTCACCTCTCTCTCTCTCTCTCTCTCTCTCTCTCTCTCTCTCTCTCTCTCTCTCTCTCTCTCTCTCTCTCTCTCTCTCTCTCTCTCTCTCTCTCTCTCTCTCTCTCTCTCTGTTTTTTTACAAGTTCTTGTTTAAAGTGAACTTTATTATTTAAACTGTAGATAAAAAAGAGATCGTTCATACATTTTGTTAAACAAAATTTTGTTGATTACACTGCGCGATGGCGCTGCGGTAGAACGGGCGATACAGTTGATAGCTTGCGCACGAAACACGTGACTATTCGCCTGGAATTTCTTTCATGAAACTCATTATGACAAACTAACATTAGCCTACATTGGCAGCTACTAGGTTTGTACCCTCTCTACCGTAGCTCCCTCGCATGGCAGAAACGGCGAACTAAGTCGACCATTTCCGCCCACAATCTTCATTTACAATTCATTACATACAATTGATAATTGTCCGGTCATTGGCTGCAATTAAATTTGTATCTGTTTTTCTGCAGCGCCCTTACACATAGAAAAAGGCGAGCTAAGTCGACAATTGAGCCCACACTCTCATTACTTAGTTGAAAAAAATGAATCGGACAAATATATATAGCATCATGAAAATGCGATAATTTTTTGCAGGCATGGTAATCTATTATTAGGCATAATGTCTGTAGGCATAATGTCCAGTAGGCAAAATGTTCGGTGAGCATGGTGACCATAGGCATATAATGTCCGTAGGCGAAATGTCCGCAGGCAAACTGTCCGGTCACAGTGTGTGGGTGTGGGTGTGTGCGCGCACGCACGTGCATGTACATGCATCACTAGATTCCAAGGCCATTCTGGAAGTTACAGGTTGTACACTATATGCTTTCACAGCTAGTTTTGTTTTGTGCACAGGGAAATATAAGCTTACCATGTATAAACCCAATCACCTTTTTGGACCTCAAACCATACGAGGAAGGGAAGGGGTGGGTGAGTCTTTTTGAGCATGGAGCCAGAAAACCCCCACCACCCAACATAATATCCCCATTTCAAAATGACTCAGCTGCTCTTATTTCAGGATTTAGATGGGGGAGTCATTCTGACACTGTGTCAGATTACCCTCCTCCCCCCCCCCCCCCTCCCTTATTTTCCTTGAATTTACAGCGTGAGTCTTTTGGAGCATGGAGCCAGAATGACTCATCTACCCATCATATATCACAATTTCGAACTGACTCAGCTGCTCTTATTACTATATATAATAGAGAGGGGTGGTTGATCTATACCTTTACTGTAATAATAGAGGGGTGGTTGATCTATACCTTTACTGTAATAGGGGGTGGTTGATACCTTTACTGTAATAATAGAGGGGGTGGTTGATCTATACCTTTACTGTAATAATAGAGAGGGGGTGGTTGATCTTTACCTTTACTGTAATAATAGAGAGGGGGTGGTTGATCTATACCTTTACTGTAATAATAGAGAGGGGGTGGTTGATCTTTACCTTTACTGTAATAGAGAGGGGGTGGTTGATCTTTAATAATAATAGAGGGGGTGGTTGATCTTTACCTTTACTTTTACTATAATAATAGAGAGGGGGTGGTTGATCTTTACCTTTACTATAATAATAGAGAGGGGGTGGTTGATCTTTACCTTTACTATAATAATAGAGAGGGGGTGGTTGATCTTTACCTTTACTATAATAATAGAGAGGGGGTGGTTGATCTTTACCTTTACTATAATAATAGAGAGGGGGTGGTTGATCTTTACCTTTACTATAATAATAGAGAGGGGGTGGTTGATCTTTACCTTTACTATAATAATAGAGAGGGGGTGGTTGATCTTTACCTTTACTATAATAATAGAGAGGGGGTGGTTGATCTTTACCTTTACTATAATAATAGAGAGGGGGTGGTTGATCTTTACCTTTACTATAATAATAGAGAGGGGGTGGTTGATCTTTACCTTTACTATAATAATAGAGAGGGGGTGGTTGATCTTTACCTTTACTATAATAATAGAGAGGGGGTGGTTGATCTTTACCTTTACTATAATAATAGAGAGGGGGTGGTTGATCTTTACCTTTACTATAATAATATAATAGAGAGGGGGTGGTTGATCTTTACCTTTACTATAATAATAGAGAGGGGGTGGTTGATCTTTACCTTTACTATAATAATAGAGAGGGGGTGGTTGATCTTTACCTTTACTATAATAATAGAGAGGGGGTGGTTGATCTTTACCTTTACTATAATAATAGAGAGGGGGTGGTTGATCTTTACCTTTACTATAATAATAGAGAGGGGGTGTTTGATCTTTACCTTTACTATAATAATAGAGTGGTTGATCTTTACCTTTACTATAATAATAGAGAGGGGGTGGTTGATCTTTACCTTTACTATAATAATAGAGAGGGGGTGGTTGATCTTTACCTTTACTATAATAATAGAGAGGGGGTGGTTGATCTTTACCTTTACTATAATAATAGAGAGGGGGTGGTTGATCTTTACCTTTACTATAATAATAGAGAGGGGGTGGTTGATCTTTACCTTTACTATAATAATAGAGAGGGGGTGGTTGATCTTTACCTTTACTATAATAATAGAGAGGGGGTGGTTGATCTTTACCTTTACTATAATAATAGAGAGGGGGTGGTTGATCTTTACCTTTACTATAATAATAGAGAGGGGGTGGTTGATCTTTACCTTTAATAGAGAGGGGGTGGTTGATCTTTACCTACTATAATAATAGAGAGGGGGTGGTTGATCTTTACCTTTACTATAATAATAGAGAGGGGGTGGTTGATCTTTACCTTTACTATAATAATAGAGAGGGGGTGGTTGATCTTTACCTTTACTATAATAATAGAGAGGGGGTGGTTGATCTTTACCTTTACTATAATAATAGAGAGGGGGTGGTTGATCTTTACCTTTACTATAATAATAGAGAGGGGGTGGTTGATCTTTACCTTTACTATAATAATAGAGAGGGGGTGGTTGATCTTTACCTTTACTATAATAATAGAGAGGGGGTGGTTGATCTTTACCTTTACTATAATAATAGAGAGGGGGTGGTTGATCTTTACCTTTACTATAATAATAGAGAGGGGGTGGTTGATCTTTACCTTTACTATAATACTATAATAATAGAGAGGGGGTGGTTGATCTTTACCTTTACTATAATAATAGAGAGGGGGTGGTTGATCTTTACCTTTACTATAATAATAGAGAGGGGGTGGTTGATCTTTACCTTTACTATAATAATAGAGAGGGGGTGGTTGATCTTTACCTTTACTATAATAATAGAGAGGGGGTGGTTGATCTTTACCTTTACTTTACTATAATAATAGAGAGGGGGTGGTGGTTGATCTTTACCTTGACAGTAATAATAGAGAGGGGGTGGTTGATCTTTACCTGTACTATATTAGAGAGGCGATGGTTGATCTTTACCTTGACAATAATAATAGGTTTATATTCAGTATTTTGCGTTATCTTCGACTTTAAAAAACGTCCTCGGATAAGATAAAAAATGTCATAAAAACTTTACTATATCCGAACATCGTTTATAAGAAAAACCTGTTATAGTAAAGGAAAAGCCTTGCTCCCCTGGACTTTACTATAAGCGGGGTGTACTGTAGTCTTCATTTACAATTATTGTTTTTCTTGCCCTGAGATAAGCAACACCAAAATGCGGCCATCTTGTACTGAAGTCACACTTACACACGCACGCACACGCACGCACACACACACACACACACACACACACACACACACACACACACACACACACACACACACACACACACACACACACACACACACACACACACACACACATACATACACACACACACACACACACACACACACACACACACTATTGGATTTTTGCTTTCACTGAGAAGCAAAATTCTGCTATATTTAGGAAAAGGACAGGGTTAGGATCAGCCTAGGAGTATTTTGATATAACTGTAAGAAGCCCACTTTCGGAATGATGGTGGTAAACATGAGGGGGTGACCGAAGTACAAGATTGTCCTAAACGCTAGCACTTTGATTTGAAAACAAAAAGTCAAGTAAAAGCAAATTCAACATGCACACATAGCAGAATCCAACTATTCCTGCAGGAAATACAGTGGATTCCTGCTAACTCAAAAACACTGGATGACTCACAATAATTTTGTGGTCCCACTTTAATAATCCTTTAATGCTGTAACTCCTTAGTACGTTGATCACTTTTTCTTTGACCTTTCTTCTTTGACATCTCACTGCAGATTCAGTTCAAGTGTTCTCGAGTCCCAATCATGTCCTCCAACCTGTACTGGTTGGTAGTCTCTGGAGAGGGGGCTAGGTGGGGCTGGCTCCTCTCTCTGCCTCTCCAGCATCTCCGCCAGTTTGTGAGTGGAGGCCAGCTGGCCCACCACCTCCATCAAACTTGTAACATAGTCTGCAAATATATTAACAATTGCATGGTAAAGAATTTCACTTTTTAACGATATTGCTTTTAAAAAATTATTTTATAAACAAAAGTTCCCCCATTTGGATACCGGGGGGTCTTTTGTATATTCCCCCAACCTTCTGGAAGTTCTGTGCTTGTAACTTCCTCTAATCTGTCACTCTCTTTGACTCTGCCTTTTCCCTTTGCTTACTGTCGGCTACTATCTGACCTATTGGCCCATTCCCCTGCCTTTAAAAAAAATTCAAATAACTTTTTTCCATTTAGCTCTTCCGGAATCGGAATGTGTCAGCTGTACTCAGCGAGGAGACCAATGAAAACTGAAAACTGAAAACCGGACACATACGTACTTTACCCATTATGGCCTTTTGGCCTGGGAACGCAGAAGAAGACGAATGAACAAAAGTTGACCATGGAACCCTTGCAAGAAATACCTGTGAATACAAAAAGTGAAGCATGTAAATACTTGGTGTTATTTGTACAATGAGGAAAGCAAATAACATCACATATCTGTCCTTCAAAATAAATAGGCCTACAGGAAATAATAAAATAGAATGTTTTATGTGCCTTGTTACTTCCTGAACATCATTTATATTTACTTCACACATCTTGTGAAAATTAGCATGGGTAGGGAACTATCCATTAAAGGGATACAACTCCCCCACCAAAGTTGCCTATGCCACTCCACCAGCCATACTAACCCTGTATGAATTAAGATTACAGAGGAACAAATCCACTCACTTTCTCAAAAAGGAGGAGGCACGCTCGCCCATGTAATCATACATACAGAACATGGCAAACTATGGTAGAGAGAACTGTGTACAAACAAAACAATATTAATTCAAGAATGGCATAGCTTTCTAATCACGGATATGTTGCACACATACAACACACGAGTCCCCTTCCCTTTTCTAGTTCTATAGATTCTCTTTTAGCCTTACTATTTCACTATTCAAATCCTTTCTCACATCTTAGTTTGAATTATTAAAGATGACTTTATTAATTCACAGAAACTTACACAAGTCTGCAGTGTGTGTGTGCGTGCGTGCGTGCGCGTGCGTGCGTGTGTGTGTTGTGTAAGCATGCAAGTACATAAGTGCCCTGGGCAAGGCATCTCCACTACAAACAGATTCTAGCCTAGCCCGCCAGAATAACATCTGACCCCTCTCCTATCTGGTAGTCATAGTCGGAAACGACAGACTAGCATACAATACAAACACAAGTGCATACATACCAGTAACTACTGATTTTTACCCGCATGTGGTCGGTATCTGTTGGAGACCCCTGTCCATCCTGCACAGCTTGTGATATGGACTGCACCTGTAATATAAGATATTCAAATACTAACTGTTAAAATACCTGTAGGTCACTAGAAGCAAAAACATAAGTAATAGTATTTTACAGTTTTGTGAACATAAGCTATAACAAATGCAACATAATCAAACTACACATAGCTCAACTGTGACTTGGACATTTAAAAACATTGAGAGCCAGAGATTCAGATAAGTTTTATATACAAAGTTCTAAATATAACATGGACTTTGGACACTCTTTTGCTAGTTTTATTTTACACTAATACTTGATTTTCGCTTTACAAAGAAAACTTGCAACATTTTCCAAGGAAAAACATTTTGACCACAAAAAATACCCACACCAATTACACAAAGTGAGATGATCATTTTGAGGGGCCTAGTCCTCTTTGTCAATCCATGAACTGATGCTCAGCTAAAAGAAATCCCACTGACAAGGATGAAAACTTTAGCAAACTATTTTTTTAATATGATGATTGAAATACAATCATTATTTTAAAGGCATGCTTCAAGCAAACAAAACAGTGATCAATGAAGGGAAGTTTATAAGCCGCAAGGCTTAGACTTGAGCCAGTCTCACACTATACTATACTGTACTATGATGTTTTTGTGTATCAATTTGTATAAGAATGGAAACACAAAAGACGCATGCTTATCAATCAGAAAAAAAAGAAGTAAAATGAATTGACTCTCGCTGCGTCACTGTGTGCATGCACGCGCGCGCGCGCGCGCGCGCGCGCGCGCGCGCGTGTGTGTGTGTCTCTCTCTCCATGTGCATGCATTATACTGTATATGAATCGGGATGCTTATTAACAGTGATGTCCCGAGATCCAGGTCATAGGCCACTGACCTATTAAAATTGAAAATGTTATTTATTGTGTTCTCCCCTGTCAGGACAAATGTCTAATTAAATTTGCCAATACTGGCACGCTTTGTCTTATTGATTTCTGCAAGAGCTGGGACATTGTCCTGTTGATTTCTCTAATCTCAGGACAGTTTGTCCTGTCACTTTTCTATCCTCGGTACATCACTGGCTTACATACTGAATTTTACCTGTATGTAGGAGACTCCTGTCTGTCCTGTATGGATGCCATGGACTGCCCTTGTTTGATCAGAAGAAAACAAAAATTATAGGGGAGACCAAATTCATAGATAACGATTCCCCTGTGGGATATTGGGAGGTAGTTCTGTGCCTCTTATTTCCTCTATTCTATCACTCCATTTGACTGCCTTTTCCCTTTGCTTACTGTCATCTACAATCTCTCTGCCTTACTGATCCATTCTCGTGTTTTTGTTCTAGACATTCTTACAAAGTTTTTCTGCATTTGAAAACGGACATGCTGATCCTAATTATTTATAAGGCGCATAACGGCAGCATGGCACATCTGCATTTATGACAGAAGACTGTCTAAGTGGTTGAAGAAGAGCAAATAACCAAACATACTAGATCTAACACCAATATGACTTAGGGTATAATGTTACCAAATTCTAAAAACACGTGCAGTAAGCTACTAAAGGTCAATTGGCTCTAGTTAAAATAAAGTACATGTAACGTACAGTAGTTTTCTCCCTCTTCTTTTTCTTCTTCTGTGGTGGTGAACAACCTCTTTATCTGGAAGTAACTGTACACACTTTAGGGGGTGACCATAGAAAAGAGGCGGAAGAGGGAAAGAGAGAAAAGGGTACACACATTACATTAGGCCTATCAGTTTTCCAAGAAAAGGCTATGCACGTCACCCTATTAATTATTATTTACTTGGGTTCAGCTTCAATATCTAAGGTAAAAACAGGAGTAGCAAACAAAATTTAAAAAACTAGTTCCGGGATGGGGAGGGGAAAACTACAGGAAGCTGCCGTCAGCTACTAATTTTCACGTTCGCCCCCAGCAAGCTGGAAACTAGCCGACCCTAAACACCCCAGGTAGTGCCCAGGCCCCAACCATAAAGACAATTGATTGAGACACTGCTCAATCAATCAAACAAGTGTACTTACACTTCGTTTTTCCACTGTAGGCTAAGTAATGTTGATCATCGACAGGTGCGTTGATCATTTTGATGTAGATCTAGGGAAACATCAATGTTTTGGCCTTTGTGACTGACGAAAAGAATTATGTTGTTGCTGGTACTGCACACAAGCTGATCGGTGAACGTTTGGCACATCTCTTTTCCGTAATTCTTGTCGGTTTCACGTCATTACTTTCCGCTAAACAGGCTAGAAGTTTGTCAAACAGCCCACCAGTCTACGTGTGTCAAAGATCTAGATCTACAGGAAGATTATCTTCAAGATTTAGCGATGATGTCTAGACTCTAATCTTTCCTTTCTGTGGAATCACATCATCCAGATCTGCGCATCCAAATAGCACACACTCATATTTTCATCCGTTTTGAGAGTAGAATCTATTGACACTAGGTAGGCCTAGTGTAGATACAGATTATTCGTTCGTTTGTGGCACTGTCAACACAGTCGTGCAAGCTCAAGGCCTATCAGTATCACAGTATCAGTGTCTGGCACACAGCACAATGTCGTCTGTTCGATTCACCTTTCCGGTGATCCGTATCATAGTTTCTAAGTATTGGAGACGTAGAATATCTTGGAATTATTGAAGAACAGGACTGAATTTCTCTACGTTAATGCAAAGAAAGCCGTTCGCTTCGCAAATGAAGTTCTTTCATAGAATTCTTAGTTGTGCATTGAAAGTACATGTCGTTCACAATGGCTGCGCCCTGTAGCCAACATGGCGCCCGTCTATTGTGGTAAAGGACTAAACATGTCCGCACCCTGAGTAAACATGGCGGCGCCGTAGTAAGTTGCCATGTAAACAACAATGGCGCTAATTAGCCTGTACAGGTGAGCTAAACCCGTTTCTGGCTGAATTATAAAAAGACGGTGCAGAATTTTCAAAAACCAATGTGAACGAAGGAATCTAGTTACAATTTAGGAGTGTTTCAACACGTTTTGGTCGCTTAGATCAGTAGGTCTTGTGTGTGTGTGTGTGTGTATGTGTGTGTGTGTGTGTGTGTGTGTGTGTGCGCGTGTGTGTGTGTGTGTGTGCGCGTGCGTGTGCGCGTGTGTGCGTGCGTGTACGTGAACGTGCGTGTGTGCGCGCATTTGACAGACATCATGGATGTAAAATTACGGGAAAGTACGGAATGACAGTGTGGGACTACCGGTAGACCTACTGATGTGGGAACAACGGATATGCTTTTAGACAAGCATCACTGAAGAGGGGAAAACATTACCAACTTTGCTTGCGCAGCTGGTAGACTTTTGATCTTGGAAACAAAACAAAACAAAACAAAACCCTTTGAAGCGAACCTCTGGGACTCCTGTTGGCTGAAGCACACGTATTTTGCGAGAATGTCGCGGGCACAGTGGCTCCATGAAGCGGGGGTAGCCGAGCTGCGGTGGGATGATGTTGCTGAAGTATCGGTCAAACAGGTTGGAGCCAGAATCATCCCAAGGGTTTTGCCAGATTCCGTGACCACAAACGGCGCACTTGGCGGGACAAGGCCTCAAAGCCATGCTATGATGCTTTTTGTTTGCACGAAAACTACAGTTACTAGTTAGGTAGCCTTAGTCACTAAGTCAGTGAGTAGCTTCAGATCTAAACACTTTATATAAACACCTTACAATAATTATAATAAAATAACTTTTTCAAGAATATACAGTTACTTTTTAAGCTTCGCGTGGCTTGGCCTACCTGAAACTCAAAACCTGACGTGATTTGGCTTGTCGCTGCTTTCAAAACAAAACAAAAACAAACTTAAACTAAACTAAAATATAAAAGAGAAAGGAACGAAAAGAAAAGTAAGAAATAGAAAGAGAAAAGAAAGGAACGACGCGTGTAAAAGAAATGACGTAGGTTTCCGATGTCGTCGTGGTTTGGGGGAACTTCGTCTAAGTACAGACGGTTGTGCTAGACTATTGTATTACAGTATTATTTTAGGCTAAACTTTTCTGAAATTGTGTTTTTGTTCTATTCTTCTACTGTGCTCCAGACTCACACATCAAAACTCAGCTTAGGCGCTGGTTGCTGTTCTTGAGCAGGGGCCTGGGAGTTGGCGGATCAGTCAAGCTTGCTGTCAATGATGGATCCCAGGTACTTGTACTGGTCCACCAACTCCACTTCCTCTCCCTTGATGACCAGTGCATGAGCCGGCTTTGGTGGTTTCCTGCGGAAGTCGACAACCATCTCCTTGGTCTTCACCACGTTCAGGAGGAGATGATTGTCATCACACCAGCCAACGAGCGCCTCCACAGCGCCCCCAAAACAGATAAAACAGGGTAAGACAGGGTAAAAAGCCCATGGGCGGGTAAGAAGCCCATGCCGATTATCTCATGAAATTAAGCAACTTTCAGTCACATTTTGCCCATGAGACGAGTGTTAATGTTTAGCATTCGTCCCATGGGCAAATTTGACTGAAACTTGCTTTATTTCATGAGATAATTGACATGGGCTTCTTACCCGCCCATGCGCTTTTTACCCCGTCTTCCCCTATGCAGCCGTGCAGGAGGCAGCGACCGAGTCGTGCCCCAAGAAAGATAATTCTCTCACGTGCCAAAGAGTTGAGCAATCTTTCTCAAAACAAGGTAAAATATTTCTCTTGGTGATTGGCATGAATGTTTTGCTTACATGCAAATTACGTTGTGGGTAGCGCCCACACCAATGTTAGGGTACCCTTTGGTAAAAAGTCATGTTTGATGCGCATGTTTCCTCATCACACCAGACAAAAAGAAAGTGACAGGTGGCAGAGAGTGGGTTGTGTTCAGGCAAGGCAGTTATGATCAGCTATCACGGGATGGAAAAAGGCCGGGGGGCGGATGACTCCGCAGGTAAATGGCCGCAATCCGTATCATGGTGGAGGGGTGGTCCCGTAGAAAATATATAACCGTGCTGACCTTGACCTTTGACCTCGAAAACCAAACTTTCTTCTTGAGGCCATGTCTTCCACATTGGTGGACTTACAATGTTCAAACTTGGTATGGTAGTGCATTGGTTAATTGTAATTTCGAATGTTGAG
>CM065690.1:31264751-31267251 GCA_017654935.2 Phymorhynchus buccinoides
TAAAAGGGGCAGAAATACGAATAACGAATAAGATAACAAATTTAAACTTCTAAACGATGGGCAAGCAACACTGGCAGGGAAAAGCTATGTCCCTGGGGAAGGAAACTGCTCACTGGAAAAGATTCCACGGTGTCCCCATCTCTATGTGACCAGAGAGTGATGTGACCCCAATTTGGTCTGTAAGTGTCCCCGGCTGTATGTGTTCAAGTCTTTAGTTTATGTATCCCCGTCGTCTATCTCTCCGTCTCTTTGTTTCTCGTAACCCAACCCCTATTCCTAACCTTATCCCTAAGCCGAACCCGAATCCGCGGGGGTCACATAGAGACTGGGACATAATAATAGAGACGGTGACATGTAGACGCAGAGACATATAGAGACAGAGACACATAACGATGGGGAGACGAAATTGGGGACAGATAGTGACGAAAGTGGGGACTCAAAGACGAAATTGGGGACACATAAAGACGGGTACACATAGACGAAATTGGGTACACATAGAGACGGGGGCACACAGACGAAATTGGGGACACATAGAGACGGGGGCACACAGACGAAATGGGGGACACATAGAGACGGGGGCACACAGACGAAATTGGGGACACATAAAGACGGGTACACATAGACGAAATTGGGTACACATAGAAACGGGGGCACACAGACGAAATTGGGGACACATAGAGACGGGGGCACACAGACGAAATGGGGGACACATAGAGACGGTGGCACACAGACGAAATCGGGGACACATAGAGATGGAGAGACATAGACAAAATTGGGGACGCATAGAGACTGGGGCACACAGACTAAATTGGGGACGCATAGAAACGGGGGTACACAGACGAAATCGGGGATACAATCATAGAGACGAAATTGGGAACTCATAGACGAAATTGGGAACTCATGGACGAAATTGGGAGCACATAGAGACGGGAGCACACAGATGAAATCGGGGACACATAGAGACGGGGGCACACATACTAATTTGGGGACACATAGAGACTGGGGCACACAGACGAAATTGGGGACACATAGAGACGGGGGCACACAGATGAAATCGGGGACACATAGAGACGGGGGCACACAGACGAAATTGGGGACACATAGAGACGGGGGCACACATACGAAATCGGGGACACAGAGAGACGGGGGCACACAGACGAAATGGAGGACACATAGAGACGGGGGTACACAAACGAAATGGAGGACACATAGAGACGGGGGTACACAGACGAAATGGAGGACACATAGAGACGGGGGCACACAAACGAAATCGGGGACACAATCATAGAAACGAAATTGGGAACTCATAGACGAAATCGGGGACACACAGAGACGGGGACACACATACGAAATTGGGGACACATAAAGACGGGGGCACATCGCACTGATCATATCCCCGTTGTTTCTTCTATGGCCTCATCCCATGTCATCACCTTCTCTGTAGTGGGGTGCCCCTGTAGTGCTCAGTGAAACCTGAGACATCCACAACTCCTTCTGAAGACAAACAAAGAAAAATGCATTGCATCATCAAAACAGGATTAGCAATTAGTAAAGCAAAGAAAGGTAACTCTCTGTAATTAACTCCCTTCAAGTTATTTTCGGCACCAACTCGCCTAGCAAAGTATAAACAACAGCCACATTGACACAGACTTGGTGCCGAAGCGGATAACTTTGGGGAAGGCAGTTAATTACAGAGAGAGTTACCTTTCTTTACTATTATCCTCTCTCCTTGCTTCACTGTTTCTATTTAGGATTAGCAATTGTGTCGTCGTCCAAGTTGTTGCAGTGGTGTTGGTTATTATCACAATAAATTAAAAACAATTGTCATCATTATCATCATCATGGATAGAGTTTATTTTGCAAATGGTCATAGGAGAATTCTCAATATCGCAGACGACTTTTTTTTTCTCTCTATCCAAGTAAATTTGATGGAAATTTTCGCGCTTTTTTTGCGGCAAAAATGGTACGGGTTACGTTTGTCTCTAGGAGTAGGTGTCCCCAATTTTGTCTCTAAGTGTCCCCACGTCTATGTGTCCTCGTCTCAATAGGCACCTTTCTCTACGTGTTGCCATCTCCATGTGTCTCTGTCTCTATGTGTCCCCATCTTATATCTCTCCGTCTCTTGGTTTATCCCAGCCCTAACCGTATCCCTATCCCTAACCCAAACACGAACCTTAATCCCGAATCTTATCCATAACCCTAACCCTTACCCTTATCCGTGGGGACACATAGACACCAAGACAGACTACACACCGAGATGGGGACATATAGAAGCAGGGACATAATTGTAGACGGGGACACATAGAGACAGGGGCACAATGACGGGGACACGTACTGACGGGGGCACATCGCACTGATCCCAAACCCAAACACGAACGTCAATCCCTATTCCTATCCTTACCCTAACTGTTATCCTAATCCGCGGAGGCCCATAGAGACAGGGACACATAGAGACTGGGACATATAAAGAAAGGGACACACAGAGACGGGGACACACAAA
>CM065690.1:31274751-31289751 GCA_017654935.2 Phymorhynchus buccinoides
GTGTGTGTGTGTGTGTGTGTGTGTGTGTGTGTGTGTGTGTGTGTGTGTGTGTGTGTGTAAATGATACACATCTGTATTGTTAAAAATTCGGGACTTTCCTGGTGTTGCACTGCCTCCGGGCATTGCCTCCAGGGTCGTTCCCACCATCTTTATTTATACTAATGTCCCATATGTGTCTGTTCCAGACCGGAGGACGTTAAGCAGAATTTCATCGTGTGTGTGTGTGTGCGTGCGTGCGTGCGTGCGTGTGTGTGTGTGTGTGTGTGTGTGTGTGTGGAGTGAGGGGGGGGGGGGGGCGTGCGGGTGCATTTGTGTGTGCTTGTAAGTATGTGTGTGTATGCGTTTGTGTGGGGATAGGGGTGGGAGTGCGCGCGCATCTGTACAGTATGTTTAAATTAATATCTTTTGCATAATTTTACATGTGGAGTGATCTTGGTTTTGTGAAGCGCTATGAGTAGTTCGCCTAGGATTCATGATGAACTTAGGATGATGATGATGATGATGATGATTATTATTATTATTAATATTATTATTATTAATATTATTATTATTATTATTATTATTATTATTATATTATTATTATTATGTTCACCATGCCAAGGTAGCCTTTCCTGAGCACGGTACGCTGAATGACGTCATAAACCACCAGGAAGCGACAACTGTCTCCGCCATGCGTCCACAGCAACACGTGACGATCATTGCCCAGATGGAGCATGTGCCTGAGAGAGAGAGAGAGAGAGAGAGAGAGAGAGAGAGAGAGAGAGAGAGAGAGAGAGAGAGAGAGAGAGAGAGAGAGAGAGAGAGAGAGAGAGAGAGAGAGAGAGAGAGAGAGAGAGAGAGAGAGAGAGAGAGAGAGAGAGAGAGTAAGTCAACCTTTTCTTCGTCTCCTCCTCCTCCTCATCGCACAGACCCTTCTGTCAATAAGTATCACTCTGTGATACGTGTAGACATCACTCTGTGATACGTGTAGATATCACTCTATGATACGCGTAGGTACCACTCTGTGATATGTGTATGTACCACGCTGCGATACGTGTAGATATTACGCTGCGATACGTGTAGGCATCACTCTGTGATACGTGTATATATCACTCTGTGATACGTGTAGGTATGAGACTAAATGCAGAGAAAAAGAAGAAATATAGGCCTACTTGGAAAGTGTAGTGAGTCGGGAGAAGATTAAGAAGGAATGGGAATGTAAATGTGGTTGAAAAGAAGCAGCAGAAAAAGAGTCAGACAGACAGAAAGGCAGGTAAGCAGACGGGCAGACATAATTATAAAGTGAATAATTGCGTACATATAGACAAAATAGACGTGAGTATAAATTGTAAACAACAACAACAAAACAGACATATAATCAAGGAAAGGGAGAGGACAAAAACAAAACTTACTATTATGAACTTACAGTATATGGCCGATGCATCCATCTCCAGAAACGTCGTCATTTACATCATCATCACCGTCATTCCCCTCCTCTTCCTGATTATTCTGATCCTTGTTTTCCTCCTCCTCCTCCTCCTCCTCACCATCATCTTCGTTTGCATCGGAGCTATCAGTGAGCTCCCCTGTTCTCTCCAGCGTCTCCACGCCCTCGTCATTCACCCTGACGATGACGCGCTCCTTGAAGGGCAAGGAAACGGTGACGTCATGAGCGGATGACGTCACAGATGAGGAGGACGACGATGCTGCTGTCATGGCAGGGTTGTTTTCCTCTTCTAGCTTGTTGGTGTCTTCAGGGCGACAGAGGTCCCAAGCGGCGAGGTGCCGGTCGTTGTTCGGGTAAATGCTGACCACTGTCTTGAAGTCCACAGTGAAGACGTTGTCCACCTGGGCCTGTATTCACGTTGAGATAGCATGAGACTTAGCATGATGCTAACTTAGAAGCTCTTCCAAAAGTCCTATTAAATCCTATAGGACATTGGAAGAGCTTCTAAGTTAGCATCATGCTAAGTCTCATGCTATCTCAACGTGAATACAGGCCCTGGTACTGTAATAATAATAATAATCATCATCATCATCAAAATCATCATCATCAAAATCATGACCATCATCAAAATCATCACCATAAAAACCATCATCATCATTATTATTATCATCATCATAACTATAGGGCTTACATTTGCCCTAGGAGCAAACATGGGAGGATTCCGCCAGTCCTATCCTACCCCGCCAAACACGCCCCTTTTGTGCACGAACTCTGAAACCACGAGCTCTGCCATGCTCACCAAGTACTCGGTTGACACTTTCGCTTAGGTTTTATACCTTTTTATGAACATTATTTTTTATGTCTAAGAAGAAAGGTGGCAGGATAGTTAAGGCGTTTGTCTGCCAATTCTTTGTACGAATCACCATGGTTCGAATCCGGATCTGAGCCTAGTCTTTTCTTTCCAGTTCGACAGAAAAATTGAAGTGAATGCCAATTCCTTTGGATGGGGACTTATAGCAAGTCTGATTGGAGCGCTTTACGTAAAACTCCCACTGCAGTAAAAAGTCAGTAAAAGTTGTTATATAGTCCAGCTTAATGAGCGCTTCTGACTATTCAATGGGGACCACTCTACTGGCTAATTTTACTTCCTTTTGTCAAATAGAAGGCAAAATCTTATTTTTGCTGCACGCTGGTGAGAGTGAGTGAGAGAGAGAGAGAGAGAGAGAGAGAGAGAGAGAGAGAGAGAGAGAGAGAGAGAGAGAGAGGGAAAGAGAGAAAGAGAGAGAGAGAGAGAGAGATATGTTTTGTCGTTGCTAAGAAATTGCCTTAAAATGAAGCACTACTTGATGTCAAGAGCTATGGACCATAAGTCCACCTAAACTGCTCATTCCACATAACGAGATGATTCCCTGTAAAAAAAACCAAAAAAACAAAAAAAAAAACCAAGTGGGGTCACCTACTTCCTCCGTGTCGAAGATGTCGCAAGAGCTAGAGGTGTGTAGATCCCACACTGTGATAGATCCTGAAGTGAAGTTAGGGTGGTGCAAGTAACGACAATTGGCAGTGGCGTGAAACCTGCCTCTCTGCCTCCCTACATCCCAGCTGTAAGGGTAGGGTTTCCGAGCTGAAACCACCAACATATTATCCAGATTGTGTCAGTACACACACAAACAAAACCGCAAATGCAGAAAACAATGTGCCCATGTGCAGTATGCATGTAGGTTTGTATACATACTATGCACATGTACCAAAGCATGCATGTAGGCCTATAATTAATGTTCGTTGTAGCAGAGTGAGTAAAGCCGCCCTGTCATGATCTGAAGGTCTGGGGTTAGAATCCCGTTCAGTATGGTATTGCATCCTTGGGAATGACACTTTACTCCTATTTTCCTCTTTCCATCCAGGTATATATAAATTGGTGTCTGACTTTTGTTAAGGGAAGTTAAGACAGTACAGCACCAAGGCATGGGCTAGGCTCTGCTTTTTTAAACCGAGACCTAGACACCCAATGCTCAACGGGCTATGGGACCTTTAACGTTTTAGCCCCTATGTATAAACGCACAGATGTCCCCTTCCACAATCATACATTTGTGGGGAAATCCGATGTTTCCATTTCACAGAGCTGAGCCAGAAAAGGTTATAATCTATTTTGATGAGACTGTTGCCACTTTTAACAGTCATTCATTTTAACTCGACATGCTTGGAATCCCAAGTGACCTTGTAAGCTCACATACAGTAAAGTAAAAGAATAAAAACTAAAAAGTAACAAATAGTAAAATAATCTTAACAAAAAGCAAACAAACAAACAAACAAACAGGCAGACAGTCTTACAGCCTGAAGAATAGAGAATGTGGTCATTATACTCGATCCACTGTTGTGTTATCGGGCCTATTCTGGCACTGTGCGTTTCAAATCAGACAATACATTACGACCTATCTTGAGCCCACCTTTGTAGATCTTCTCTGTTCGCAACGTGGAGATATCCAGGAAATTGAGATGACTGTCCATCGCGCTTGTCCAGATGACATGTTTCCCATCCGGACTGAGCGCCAGCCCTCGCACGTGGAAGTACTCTTGATTTTCATCGTCTTCATCATCTTCGCCTTCATCATCATCATAGTCTTCATCACCCTCCTCGTTGTCGTCGTCGTCGTCATCGTCATCAAGGTCTTTGTTATTATTCAACCTAACTTTATTCAAGGGGTGATTGTCCTCAGGATCACAAAGCACTTTTGTTACTACGATGCGTTTCTCTATGACGTCCACCACTGTTATGCTGATCAAATCCTCGCACGTGCAAACCGCGTGACGTTCGTTACCTAAAAGAAAGTAATAATTTTTTTAGAGGAGACAAAAAAAGGATCAAGCTTAGAAATCGTTTTTATAGGAGGCCTAAAAAAAGGGGGGCGAGAATCAAGTTTTAAAAACTTTTTTAACCCTTTCACCGCCAGCCATATTTCAGCCAAAAATTGCCATTAAATTTAGCTGCCCAGGTAAAGAACAAACTATCTGCAGTATTGGGGATTCTTCTGTGACATATATAAAATAAGGTCTACCCTTACTTCCCAAAACTAAGACAATATGGTCTTTGGATAATAGACCCCAATTTGATGCCTTTTAGTGACATAGGTGTTAAATCACTGTGGTGCTAAAATGCGACATTGGCGGTGAAAGGGTTAATGTGCTAGAATATTGTCAAAACAAATGCAGAGTTAACATCAAAAGTATTAGAATCGGTTTTTTTATAAACTACCTGCCCGTAATATGAAATAATTTAAAAAAACAAACAAAAAACAAGTTCTTGTTGTTAGTTACTACATATATTAGTATAACTATTTAATAGGTAAGAGTGCGCATATGCTATATTGTTATTTATTATTAGTGTCATTACTGTTATTGTTGCCATCAAAATTCTCATTGATTGTCATTGTGTGTGTGTGTGTGTGTGTGTGACAGACAGACAGGGACAGGCCAAAGTTCACAACATAAATTTGCACTGTTTATTATCGAACGAACGAAATTTTGTGCTTTACGTCCTCTCGACCTGGGAAGGCACTAATACTGTTTATTGTCGACGACGAAAATGGTGTTTTACGTCCTCTTGGTCTGAATCAGACACATATGGGACATTTGTAAATACAAATATGGTGGGAACAATACTGGAGGCAATGCCCGGAGGCAGTACGAAACCAGTAAAGTCCCGATGTTTTATTAATACAGATAGGTGTAGCGGTAAGTATAACCACGCCTCGGTTAAACCTCATCGGCTAAGGCACCGCTACAAGTATTTAATAAACTGATTGACTGTTTATTGTCACCCCTAACTTGAGATTTTATAGAGCAAGTCCCAGGCACGGTTTGAAATTCTTAGGGGTGATTCTGATGCGTAAATACGCACAATCTGTACGTTTTCTGGAACCCTATGTTAGTTTGTGAGCCACCGTCCTCTCCCAAAGACTACAAAATGAACCTTGATTGTGTTGTCCTCTACTGTACAAAACCAAACCATTTCTTGTGCGGATCTCACTGTACTCAATTTACTGCAACCCCCTTTTCATCTCTCCTCTCTGCTATCTGGCAGTCATGGTCGGAAACGACTGTTCGTATCACGTCGGGGTCACTAACTTTATACCACTTGTGGCGGTGCCATAGCCGATGAGGTTTAACCGAGGCGTGGTCACCGCTACAGCTATCTGTATTCATAAAAACAAAATCGGGACTTTACTGGTTTCGTACTGCCTCCGGGCATTGCCTCCAGTATTGTTCCCACCATATTTGTATTTACAAATGTCCCATATGTGTCTGATTCAGACCAAGAGGACGTAAAACACCATTTTCGTCGTCGACAATAAACAGTATTAGTGCCTTCCCAGGTCGAGAGGACGTAAAGCACAAAATTTCGTTCGTTCGATAATAAACAGTGCAAATTTATGTTGTGAACTTTGGCCTGTCCCTGTCTGTCTGTCACACACACACACACACACACAATGACAATCAATGAGAATTTTGATGGCAACAATAACAGTAATGACACTAATAATAAATAACAATATAGCATATGCGCACTCTTACCTATTAAATAGTTATACTAATATATGTAGTAACTAACAACAAGAACTTGTTTTTTGTTTTTTTTTTTTTAATTATTTCATATTACGGGCAGGTAGTTTATAAAAAAACCGATTCTAATACTTTTGATGTTAACTCTGCATTTGTTTTGACAATATTCTAGCACATTAACCCTTTGTGTTAACAGGATAGTGTTAACAGACACATACTTTTTAGAGAGGATGAACATGGAATTGAGGCATTCAGGAGAAACAAATTTAATAATTCAATCAGCATTGCGATCACATTCCGATGGTCTCAGTTCTTAAGTCTATGTCACATAATTTCTAAGATTAATCGTGCCCAGCCCCCAAAAGTTCCCAAGTTCTCTTTTTAAAACAATTGTTTCTTCTGTAACTATTTAAAGACATAACCACTTATCTAAAGATTTGTCTCTCGACAGTTTGAAACGTGCTGCCTCCTACAACAGGGAGGGTAAAAATAGAAGAGCTGTAGCTGAATGCCTGCTCTCACTTTGAGAGACAAAATGACATAAAACTGCCTCCGCTTTGCTTAGGCCATTACATATACCCCTGCTGTGGCTTTAAGAACACCAAGAAACATGACCATTCAAGAGTCTTCGGATTAACTCATCAGTGAGGGTTAATAGTTTTGATCGTTCGATGACTGACAAAGTACTCTTAGGTTATGAGTTCAGCGGACCGTGGGTCTGTTAGGGGAAACAAGGTCAGCTCCATGGAGCCCTGATTAGCACTGTGTGCTGAATGAGCGGTCACTCAGTGTTATGTGTTCTTAATTACACACAATTTACACACATGAAGGTTCGTATCACACACATACACACACAAAAACAAAGACATGCACAGAGAGAGAGAGAGAGAGAGAGAGAGAGAGAGAGAGAGAGAGAGAGAGAGAGAGACGGGGGGAGGGGGCGGGGAGGGGGGGGAGAACATCAAACAGTGGATAATGGCTTAATTGCTGTAGGGCACTAGTGCGTAAAACTAGAAATAAAACAACTAAAATCAAAAATTAAGATAATGAGGAGAGAGAGTGTGTATCAGCGTATGTGTGCGCTTCATGTCCGTGTGTGTGTATGCACGCGCGCCTGGCATGTGCGAATGCATGATTTCGCACATGTTCAATGTCATGTTAATTTGAGAGATGGAGAGATCAGCTATGCCTAAAAGGAAATTTGTCTGCTGTCACAAAAGGGATAATAAATGAATTGATTGATTGATAAAGAAAATCAAATCAAATCGCAGAGAAAACAGGTGTAAAATGCAGTGTAAACTCCCTATTAAGATCTTCCTTATCAACTCTTTTAGCGTCATACATTTTTTGATGTTCTTGGTTCTCCGTTACATCTCAACCGACAATGGGGAGTAACTATTTTTTTCAACTGTGCATATGCGTTGCTTCAACTGGACGGAAGAAACAGTGACATTAAGCACTGAAAATAGACACACATGGCAGGGTGCTTGACAATGGATATCTTTGCATTTAGTGGGAGTGTAGAATGATGTACTGGGCGAATGTGTGTATGTGTGTGGGGGGGGGGGGGGGGAGGGGGGGGGGGGAGGGAAAGAAAGGGAACACAGAAAAAAGAAGGAAAGGAAGGAAAAAAGAAAAGAAAGGGTTAAAAATGAATGTGGAAGTGGTGGTGGGTTGCATGATGAGCGAGCAAGATAGCGGAGAGCGGATGAATGATTGGGTGTGGTGTGAGAGTTACATATTTGTTAATGTAAATTTATGTTTCATACTTTTTTTTAATATTCTTATTTTACACGGTGGAAGACAAGTTTCCATGTGCGTTGTACAATGCCAATGGACAATAAAGAAACTTGACTTATGACCTATGTATTTGCCCATGATACTAGAAGATGTGACACCAAAACATTTTTCACTAATTTTTGTTCTGCTTCATACCCGGACCAGTTACTGAGTGACCACCTCCCTATTAAAACTTGTTTAGGGGGTGATCTTTCAAGGTCTTAAAGGGGCACCCTGATGGATGAGGTTTTTTTGCAAGAAACACGTCGAGATTACCAGAAAGACAGCCTTTTCAAGGATTGGAACATTCGTTTTGCTCTGGTTTCCTAGAAATCAAACTGTCAAAACGGCGATTCCTCCTTGGCGGAGTTGCCGGAGAGAGAAGCCATTTTGGACAGGGTGGGTGGAGCCAACTCAAGAGGTTGAAGCTTTTTCTTCTTTGTAGTGCAGTACAAAAATAAATAAGAGTGGTTGAAGCTTTTTGTTCTTGTAGTACAGTAAAAAAAAAAAAGGAGTTATTTTCTTTGTTGTGAGCGAAACTTCTTTTGGTAAACTGTAAATAAAAAGGCTTGTATTATAAGACTCCCTCCCACATAAGACAGGTCTACTTCTCTAAGACACTGCCCTTCTTTGTAAGTACTAAATTACCTCACTTATACAACCCCCTCCTACTTAAGACCTTATTGTGGATGACTTTTCAATGTCTTAAATTAAAGGGAGGTTCTACTGTACATACATACATGAACAGTCAGAAGCAAGACACATACAAAAAAACCAAAAAAAGACAGGAAATACTAAACACGAAGAAGATACATGTGAAAAAAATTGCTTTATTGCCAAACTTGAAAATGAAATGAAACAAAATTCGAATTCAATTCTGCATAACAATTTATGGAACATTTTTTAAAACATAAAAGCATTATCTTGCCAGCAACAAAAGGCGTCACATGGAAGATAGATACTTGTAACCGAAAGAGAACAGGTACTGAGGTAGTATC
This sequence comes from Phymorhynchus buccinoides, assembly GCA_017654935.2. Lineage (NCBI taxonomy): Eukaryota > Metazoa > Mollusca > Gastropoda > Neogastropoda > Raphitomidae > Phymorhynchus > Phymorhynchus buccinoides. Next base: position 31,283,515 of record CM065690.1, read on the forward strand.
ACTGGCAAAAAACATTTGAAATTGAAACAGCTCTGGAAAAGTTTACCAGCACAACATTCACCGGGTTGCTGGAAATACTGTGGGTAAAATTATGCAGATTGCATACATGTATGTAAGAATGTTCAAGACTATATTCAAAGTCGAGTATACTGCAGGCAAGTGCCGGTATATATTTCCAGCATATAATTATGGTCACAAGAATCTTCACAAAGAAATGTATGTCTTTAGTAATTAATTATGGCATTTCAGGTGTTTTTGTAAAAATCAGTATTTGTGAAAATGGAAATGAATGTCAAGAGATTTTACATATAAAAGCAACAACAAAAACAAAATAGGCAAACAAATTCTACCAGCAACAAAAAGACACCACCAACAAAAGAAAAACTATAATCGTTTAAACAAGGACAAAATATTTCAATACATTTGTTCACCGGTTTTGAGTTTTCGGTCATTTGGGATTTCACATTTAAGTCAAGTCATTATGCACTGCATAATGACTTGACTAATGCAGAAAAGTTATATAAATCTAATATATAAAATAGAAAAATCTGAAGAAATAGTCTGATAATCTAAGATAAATTGGTTTAAAAGTTTCTACTTCTTGACTGATTCAACTTGGCCACTTAGATCCCTTGAATTTCAACATTTACTTCCTGCGCATGCATTACCAACAGAAAAAATGTTAAGCGAATAAATTCACAAGTTTTAGAGCTGTTGATAAATATTTGGCTCTTTTGGAAAACATGGTCAACTTGCCTTGTTCTCATGCAGTTATATTTGGGGAGGAATGAAAGCAAAATCAAGATCATTATATTTGACATACTTACACTACAGTGTACAGATCTGACATCTTTTAATGTCTTGACTGAGCATTTTATGAACACATATGTGACCCAGCACCACGAAAGGGTAAGTCGCTGGGCTAGTTTCTCACAACAGGCTTGCAAAGTCAAAAATCGAATTTTTTATGCAATTTTGAATTATTTTCATGCTCTCTGACATCTTATCTTTCACATCCATAAAGGACAACATTTAATACGGTCTATAAATACTCCAAAAAAGTTATTTAACATTAGTAGGTCGATGCATTTTCTTAGGATAGGCTAGATTTTAGACTGATTTCTCAAAATGGCTGACAGTCACCCTACCAACTTTAAATGCTCATAACCCTTGAATGGAAAAAGATACAAGAATGGTTTTTATATCATTAGAACGAGAATTACCTGAAGTTTCTGCCTGTGCCATGTTCTCAGAATGGTCATTTTGACAATGTATCTTTCGTGGTGCTGGGTCACATACTTGTAATGAACAAGAGCAATTTACGAGATGGAGTGATGGTGAATTTTTAAAAAAAAGAGAAGAGAAAAACACATAACTTTCAAACACTTGACTCGAAACACCAAATGCTTCATTACGGAAAGCACTAAATGGCTAACATAATACTTTTGATTTCTGGCAGTAATATAAATAAGTTCTCAAGTGTACACTAATTTTCTACTTCATTCAAAAGGCATTGCATCTGATGAACAAATACGGTGAGAAGGCAGTGATACAGTAGCACATTGTATGTCTTCTTGTATTGTCCATGATATATATGTGCAAGGAGACGTAAGAAACTTTTATCAGTAGCAATACTAGCATTCAAATTTGAATCTAAGCCACATTTTCATTGGTACTTTAACCCTTACACCGCCAGCCATATTTCAGCCAATTTCCATTAAATTTACCTGGGTAGAGAACAAAATCCATCTGCAGTATCTGGGATTCTTCTGTGACAGATATAAAGTAAGATCTATCCTTACTTCCCAAAACTAAGACAATACGGTCTTTGGATAATAGACCCCAATTTGATGCCTTTTAGCGACATAGGTGCTAAATCGCTGTGGTGCTAAAATGCGACATTGGCAGTGAAAGGGTTAATTAACATGGGTACAGCATTCACACGATGTGGTGAGCCAACAACGATTTACACTGGACTCAAGTTTCATGACAAACCATACATGACTGTTGTGATGAAAAAAATGTCAAAGTATGCACATTTTAAATCGGTCACAAAATCACTACTGGAAAAACTAGAGGTCATTGTTTGTAAAACAATACAACAGAAAACAGCAGTTATAATATTTTTTTCATAGAATTCAATGCAAAACCAAAACAACAAGTAATTGCTTAAATCATACAGACTTCCATGCAGTCACCGAAATGAGTTCAACAACGAACAATAAAGGTACAGAAATCAAAACTTAAGTAGCTCAATAACAACCATAAGAAAAAATATCCAAATGAAAAAGCACCATTGTGAAGAATTGAAGAAACAATAATTTAAACAAAAAGAAAGGAGTTGTGCACTGGGCATCAATTTCCATTCAGTTTCAGGTCGGCGTCATTCACTTGTCAGAGCTGTCCCCTTTGTCTTCATTGTCTAGAGTGATGGGGATGACGAATTCCTTGGGAGCTTCCAGCGGTATCTTGGGAGCCCTCAGAGTCAGAATCCCATCCTTAGATATGGAAGCCGCCATCGAGGCTGGGTCTACATCCTGAAAGCCAACAACAATAATTAAACTTAACAGTAGCATTTTTGTATTTGCAGGGATGCTAGCAGGAGGAGGTCCCAAAACCTGAAACTAGCATTCCTGAAAATCCCCCCAAAAATGAAATGAAAAATGATGAAAACCAAGAACATGAAACGTAACTTCCTAAAAAGTTGTAGAACCGGGGAGAGAAATAGCTGACAAGTGACATCAAAATTTCAAACTCATACACCAAGCTTTTGTTGAGCGGGGAGGGAGGAGAGGCGTTGATGCATCTTTGGAAGAAGACAATAACGACAACGTCAAATCCCCTAACCAGGATCTTCATATTCAACAAAACTTATGTCGAGCAGGAAAAGGATGGGTGAGAGGGAGGTGGCTTTTTTATGTCTAAGTTTACACAAAATTATGCCATTGCTTTTGAAACTTTCAATGTTGGCAAATCCCAGATTTTTTTTTATAACTGCTGTTAACTCCCAAAACAGGAAGCCACAAGTTTTGGCACTCCAGAAACAGGAAGCCACAAGTTTTGGCAATCCCAAAACAGGAAGCCATAAGCTTTGACACTCCAATATCAGGAAGCCACAAGTTTTGGTACTCCCAAAACAGGAAGCCACAAGTTTTGGCACTCCAATATCAGGAAGCCAAAAGTTTTGGCACTCCAAAAACAGGAAGCCACAAGTCTTGGCAATCCAAAAACCAGAAGCCACAAGTCTTGGCAATCCAAAAACAGGAAGCCACGAGTTTTGGCACTCCAAAAACCAGAAGCCACAAGTTGTAGCACTCCAAAAACCGGAATCTACAAGTTTTGGCAATTATAAAAAAAACGGATTTCCAGTCTATATTGGCATTATTTCTAGTCACAGACATGTCTGTACCTAATTCGGGCAGCTCGCATCTGGAGAGCATGTCACTAGAATGCAGCGCTACCCTTTTTGGGGGTGGGGATGATGAGGGAGGGGGGTAGAACTTGGGTCCCAAAACAAAGCTATCAATTTGGTACATGTATACCAGGCTCTTAAAGTCTTAGTCTTACCGACTGTTCATATAATTTCATTCATGTGGGTTTTTACGTGCATAAAACACAAGGGTCATACTAAATCTTTCATGGAACGCATGGTAGTAGAAGCTGTGGAATCCTGCATGGGACATTCAGAAATGTTTCAAAAGCAACTTTAAAAAATGATTTTTGAAGATTTAATTCCACCTATACCCAAAATAAAAAGGTGAATGTGATCATTAACCTTTAGCACCCTGCATTTTTTCCGACGTTCCGTTCTCTGCCACTGCATTCTTTTTGAGGCGGTGAAAAATGCTAACACCCACTTGATTAAAAATGCTATAATTTTCTCTGTGTGTTGTGTGCAGACTTGATTATTGGAATAATAATAAAGAGATGACTGAGGAAAGTTTTGATATGATGTATTTTGCTGTCCGTGTATTATTTGTTGTTGGAAAAAAAAAGAAGAAACAAAATCAACAAAGCGAAAGTGTTGACTTACTGTTTCGGCACAGTCGGAATGAGTGCCGTCTGCTTCAAAGTTCGCCCACTGACTAACTAACTCATGTCTAAGATCCCTTTAACGAAATAACTCACGGAAATATCATTAAGAATATTATGAAAGGCATCATTTTCTTTGAATTCAACCTAGTAGTCAAAATCGGAACCGAATCACAATCGCGGCTCAAATCGATATTGGATCGTCTTCATCGAGTCACACTGACATCGGCTACCCCCCCTTCTACTGCATAACGATCTTCTATCACCCTTTCACTGTCGATATCCGACCTAACAAAGCCTAAGAATTCATGATTTAAACAAATATCGACGCTAATTTCCAGTAGGAAGCTTCGCCAACACGGAAAATCCGCCATATTTGATAGTGAACTTTACTTTCTGACCGATTGAAACTTTGAAAAATTCATACAACTACTAAAAGAGCAAATGGCGGCTTGCTGGAAGAGAAGCAAGGAGCCGAGCCTCATTCTGAAGCTATGGTGAGGTAGTTTCTATTATTAGTAACAAAAATAAGGTCCGCGAAGCATTGGTTTGGGGGTACCCTCTCAGGGCGACACAGTGCGCCTGCAGTTACAGGGGAGATTATCGGCTCGGCGACACAGTGCGCCTGCAGTGTGCTAAAGGTTAAAAACTATTGATGTTAGTCAATTTAGTGGAATTTAGTGGGGGGCTTGTTCATCTTCCTTGATATCTTAATTTTTTTGAAACTTTCCTCTAAACATAAAAATAATGTTCTCTGTTTCTTAACGAATTCTAACCCTACCCCCTACCCAATCCAAGATTAAATTTGGAAGAAATCAGCAGATCAGCATGTGCAATAATGGTAACCGTTTCAGGACTTAAATTTTAATCCTTAATAATTCCAGATTACACAATCAAAATGAATAATAAATATTTTATACCTTGGGAAGAACGTACTGGCGGGTGAATTCTCGTGCGATGAAGCCATGTTCGTCTGGCCGCTCCTCGTGTCGAGCGTGGATGACCACCCGGTTGTCCCTGGTTTTGATGCCCATTTCCTCGTGCTTGAAGTGCTGAACATCCAAGCAGACCTTGAACTCCTTGGAATTGTTGGTCACCTGCACACAGTTGATGATGCAGTGGAAGTTCTCCCTTATACTATTATAGATATAAGACCCCTCATTATAAGACTCCCTCCCACTTAACACTATTGTGACTGACGCTGCCTCAGCATATTCTCAGTGCAGGCCCGGGCCTGCCACGGTACTACTCATAGAAATTGGGTGGTTGTAAACAAACGCGTCTTACGTAGCTGAATGATGTCCTTTTGCGACCAAATTTTGGTTACTTACTGAAAAAAGGCTGTTTAATTCGCATATGTAATTAATAAGTTGATAGGAATAACGCTTTTTACATGCTGACTTGAAAAACGGGAACGATTCATTGTTTACATGCAGTTTGCTTACCCTGGCCTCCCACGACCAACAGACTCAGTCTCTTGACTTGTCGAAGCCACAGGCACACTGTCACTAGTTTCATAATCATCCTCACTACTTTCGTCACTTTCAGAGTGAGAAAAAACAAATTCTGGGTCCCTGTCGTCAGGTTCATCCAAGTCAAGCAGTTGAAGAATCTCCTCTCTCGTAAGACTTCGTTTATATGCCATTTTTCATCACTAATTGCTGTCAAATTGTACATCGAAAGCAAGGGAATTCAAGAAACGGAAGTAATCGAACAAGGGAAATAACTCACAGAATGAACTGTGTTCTGTACTGGAAAATAACACACAAGTTTTGTACCTTATACCGTGATCCTACTGTAGTCGCGACCCGTCCACACAGAATGTACTGCAGTTCCTACTAAAGTTGTGACAGTCACCAATGTGTTAAGACCTACTTCTCTGAGACATTGCCCTTCTTAGGAAAGTATCAAAATTAATTCCCTTATCTGAAGTCATACAACTCCCTCCCACTTAAGACCTTATTTTGGATGAATTTTTGAGGTCTTAAAAGGGAGGTTCCACTGTAACAGATAATGGTAAAGCCACTAAAGGTTTAAAATAAAAAGGACTAAATCAGTAAATGAAACTGAAAAGATTATGGGTTAAATCCTTGAACCAGGCCCTAAATCCCCCATGAGATTTTCATGCAAGTTTTGCCTAGACTCAGGAAAGAGATAGAGATCAGTTTAGGAATTATTTTCATCAAAGAAAAATGAAAAACATAA
>CM065690.1:31304751-31309751 GCA_017654935.2 Phymorhynchus buccinoides
GCTTACCAGCCGCGAACGTGGTGAGCGAAGCTGGTAATGTTTTCAGTGGATTGTGAAGCCGACTGACTGACTATCTATCTATCTATGTGAACACGATAACGTTTGAACGAAGGGACCTAGGACGCTCACATTTTGCATGCGGATAGGTACTAGGAATATCTAGTCCATGTTCGAAAAGGAAGGTCATAGGTCAAAGGTCAAGGTCACTGGAGCCGAAAATGCTGTCGATCTCCTGGGTCTGTATTCGCATTGAGATAGTATGAGACTTATGAATATCATCATATCTCTATTTTGCCATAGTGAAAAAATAAAGGTACGTTACCAGTTGCGAGACGAAACACTGCAGCCGAAAATACTGCCGTGCGGCTGGTGATCTAGCGTCTTAACGCTCTAGCTTGTAATGGGAAGCAAAGATGGTATCTTCTTCGTGTCAAATGCTTTAAACAGAACTGTAAAATGTTGGTTACTTCTGTCCAAGGTGCTTCTTTCAAACCGCATAACGAAAGTGTTTCTTTGCTGTTAGTTAACCCTTTCACCGCCAATGTCGCATTTTTGCACCACCATGGTTTGACACCCATGTCACTAAAAAGTATCAAATCAGGGCCTGTTATCTGAAGATCTTATTTTAATAATTTTGGGAGGTAAAGATAGGCGTAATGTTATACATGTCTTAGAGGAAATTGCAATATTGTAGATTTTTTTTCTCTTCCCAGGTAAGATTAATGGTATTTTTTGGCTGAAGAAATGGCTGGCGGCGAAAGGGTTAAGTTCAACCGATTTATATAAATCAATGGACAAAGAGGCATTAACAGCCATGGACACCAGTTCTTAAAGCATTTAAAACCAAGTATTTGAATCAGATAAACCATCACGAAACTTGCCGTTAACTGTCAAGGTGGACAAGGTGATTTGCGTTACACGAATTAATCGTAGACGATGAAAGTAGACCTACACACACACACTAAATACTTTCTTTCAAATATACTTTTAAAATGTGGCATAGAGCACTTATAAGGTCATAGCATTACATTTCAAAGTTAATGGCATAATTAAATTAACCCTCAATTTCCTCTTATTATAGTTTATAGTTACATAACGCCAGGAAAAAGCTTATCAACGTATCAAGAGGGAGCGCTGTGAAATAAAGATATCACATGGTCATGGTCCGTTTTACACTCAAATCTCTCTCTCTCTCTCTCTCTCTCTCTCTCTCTCTCTCTCTCTCTCTCTCTCTCTCTCTCTCTCTCTCTCTCTCTCTCTCTCTCTCTCTCTCTCTCTCTCTCTCTCTCTCTCTCTCTCTCTCCGCAGTTTAAGAGACTCTATCTCTCTCTCTCTCTCTCTCTCTCTCCTCTCTCCCTCTCTCTCTCTCTCTCTCTCTATCTCTCTCCCCCTCTCTCTCTCTCTCCCCTCTCTCTCTCTCTCTCTCTCCCTCTCTCTCTCTCTCCTCTCTCTCTCTCTCTCTCTCTCTCTCTCTCTCTCTCTCCCCCCTCTCTCTCTCTCTACCCCCCCCCTCTCTCTCTCTCTCTCTCTCTCTCTCCCTCTCTCTCTCTCTCTCTCTCTCTCTCTCTCTCTCTCTCTCTCTCTCTCTCTCTCTCTCTCTCTCTCTCTCTCTCTCTGTACCTGCTTGCTTATCATATGCCCCAACCTAAAATCAAATAATCCCTAGCAAACGTATCGCGGGTGTTCCCTCTAATAACGTTCTTAACATAAACTTTGGACACAAAGTGACCAGTATAAATTATGCTGATCTTTCTCTAGACCCTGTAGTCACGAGTGCGTCATAGACAGTCAACACGGGGAGTAGTATGTAAATTAGACTAAACTCCGAAAACGATTGGCTGTTTAGCCTAATCAAAAAGTCTAAATATACAAAGAGGTCGCAGTCCGCAGCTGACTGAAGCCGATTTTGTTTTACTCCCACCCTTTCACCCACACTACAGCTGGGGATCATTGTGAACTCACTCACTGCCTCTGCTGCCACACTCCCTACCTCCCACCTTTTCATCTTCCAGGTGGGAAGTAAGAAAGTTGGCTTCATTCTTTGCAAGGTTTGTAGGCTGCGAACAAAATCACTCTTATAGAATAAAATTCGAAATATTTACGGGTTTAAGTGGGCGTTCGGGTGTTTTCATTGTATTAAAAAAATCACTCTTTATGACATTTAGGCTTTTGGACCTAATTTACGCACGTAGCCTAATTTACAGCAGCTTATAGCTAGCTTCAAGATCAAGCGCTCAATAACATTTCTTAATAAATAATTACTACGACCCGTGTTGACTGTCTAAGACGCACTCACGATTACACACCCTGGCCATTCATTGCGCTCACTAGAACGTGAGGCACAGAAATCACCAACTTGAGTTTACTCAACCCACTTGACTGACCGCTGGCTTAACTTTAGGGATCGATAACGCCTTTCAAAAGAACGGGGTGGGGGTGGGGGGCAGCACTGCTTTATCTGGTGTTTAAGCGTGAAATATAACCACTTGAAAATGGCGGAGGCGGAGGTGGAGGTAGGGGTAGGGTGGGGGTGTTGGGGCTGACGCGAGAAAGGTGTGAAAGATTAGATTATCTTGTACTTTGCGTACCCCCCCCCCCCCCCCCCCCCCCCCCCCCCCCCCCCCCCCCCCCCCCCCCCCCCCCCCCCCTCTCTCTCTCTCTTCAAATTTTAAATTTGAACATTTTCACTAAGGAGCAACAATCTGCCATTTTTGGGAACCTTTGCCAAGTCAGGAAAGGGATAGGGTTAGGATCAGCCTAGTATTATTTTCATAATGATGAGAGAAGCAGACTTCAACGTCAAGGATCGTAAACACGAGAAGGTGACTAATCTACAAGATTACCGAAGATTGATCATAGCAAAGATTTTGGTGGATATAACAATTATGAAAATTGGAAGAAGAAGAAAAAGAAGAAGAGGAGGAGGAAGAAGAAGAAGAAGAAGAAGAAGAAGAAGAAGAAGAAGAAGAAGAAGAAGAAGAAGAAGAAGAAGAAGAAGAAGAAGAAGAAGAAGAAGAAGAAGAAGAAGATGATGATGAACAAGAAGAAGAAGAAGAAGATGATGATGAACAAGAAGAAGAAGAAGAAGAGGAAGAAGAACAACAAGAAGAACAACAACAAGAAGAAGAACAACAACAAGAAGAACAACAACAACAAGAACAAGAACAAGAAGAAGAGGAAGAACAAAAAGAAGAAAATGTTGATATCAATGTGTACACGTGTTTCTTTTTCATGGTGAGAATTGATCACCTACGGTGTAGTGATTATTCTGATATTCTCATAGCTATTCGAGTAAATTCACGATGCAGCCTTATGTTTGTAAATGAAATGAGTTTGAGTGCGCTTATAAGCTTTATAACTTGTTGTGCTCATGAACTAATGTGCGTACACTGTATTGTATTACGTCAAATAATCTTCGTTTAAAACATATTAGATCATTATTGTGTATATGGGTACCTCGTAAGCTTCGTGTTTGCTGTTGTGTTACCCGCTTAACAGCTAAACGCTTTTTTTTTCAATTTTATAAATAATATTTGCATACAATTGTTAAAAACCGAGAAGAAATGGGTGGAGGGAAGGCGGAGGACAAGGGGAGGGGGTGAAGGTAATGATAACGAGATTGATGAGGAAGGAGGGGGAGAGGAGGAAGGAGGGGGAAGAGGGTCGAGATAGGAGAAAAGAGGACGAGGAGAATGACACTGGCATAAGAATTTTTTTAAAGCAACGTAATTTAACACAAAAAACGAAAGATAGAAAACAACAGGAAGAAGAGTGTGAAAGAAGAAGAATAAAGACAAAAAACATTTTTAAAAAGACAAAAAATCAGCTTGCATCCTATGATGCACATCAAAACTACAGATTGCAAAACAATCCAACATCAATATCAACAAACAAACACACACACACACATACACACACACACACACACACACACACACACACACACACACACACACACACACACACACACACACACACACACCACCCCCACCATACACCACCACCACCACCACCATCACCATCACCACCAACCAACAACAACAACAAAACAACAAACAAACAACACAAACACACACACACACACACACACACACACACACACACACACACACACACACACACACACACACACACACCACCCCCACCACACACACCATCACCACCACCACCACCACCATCACCACCACCACCTCCAACAACAACAATAACAGCAACAAACACACACACACACACACACACACACACACACACACACACACACACACACACACACACACACACACACACACACACACACGTACACAACACACGTTCTGTTAACCTCTTTACTGCCATATGACGTATCACGTACTGACTTGATAACATCACTGATGACGTCATATGTTGAAGAAGAATAACTCTGTTCTGGGTTTTTTGCTCTAGCACAGTCAAGAGAGTTATATCCCCATACCATTTTACCAGATTGGCTCTTTCAGTTGTCTTTTTCATGTCATGATTTCTACAGTGATTTTGTCTTTATTTTTCTCTGGCAGTCAAGGGGTTACTATTCCTGTTCCAATAACACTGAACATTCCCCACACGCAAAAGAAAGTTCCACCCTCCACCTTATAAAAAAAAACCCAACAAAAACCAACAACCAAGTTCACAAAAAGTGTTCAGAATCGTTCTACAAGATAAGAGTAACAGCAACAGCTCAATGAATCAAGATAGATCGGTATAGTAAAGAGTAAAGAGATACGTTTCATGTTCATAGTGTTAGGAAAGTGAATGTTCTTCTTGTCTCCATTGACTTATGGGGGTGTTAAACGTCTTGTCGTGTATAGGAAGAGCAGTAGACTGTGAAGAAGGACAATTATGGTGTGTTTTTAAAGGAATAGAAAATAGAAGGGAAAGGGTTTCTTTCAAATGTTGACAAAGACAGCAGCCGAAGGCTCTTATACGCTTTGTGGATAAACACTATTAAACAGTTACTGAAAGCGGTCTTTCTGAATGGCGAAGTT
>CM065690.1:31322251-31324751 GCA_017654935.2 Phymorhynchus buccinoides
GGGGTTAAAGCCAGAAGGTACTATCATTCTTCTGGGGTGAAAGCCAGAAGGTACTATCATTCTTCTAGGGTGAAAGCCAGAAGGTACTATCATTCTTCTCTGGTGAAAGCCAGAAGGTACTATCAGTCTTCTCAGGTGGAAAAGCCAGAAGGTACTATCATTCTTCTGGTGAAAGCCAGAAGGTACTAAATTCTTCTTAGGTGAAATCCAGAAGGTACTATCATTCTTCTCTGGTTGAAAGCCAGAAGGTACTATCATTCTTCTGAGTTGAAAGCCAGAAGGTACTATCATTCTTCTGGGGTGAAAGCCAGAAGGTACTATATCATTCTTCTCCAATGGGTTAAAGCCAGAAGGTACTATCTTCTTCTTTAGTTGAAAGCCAGAAGGTACTATCATTCTTCTGCAGGTGAAAGCCAGAAGGTACTATCATTCTTCTGAGGTGAAAGCCAGAAGGTACTATCATTCTTCTCAGGTGAAAGCCAGAAGGTACTATCATTCTTCTCAGGTGAAAGCCAGAAGGTACTATCATTCTTCTCTGATGAAAGCCAGAAGGTACTATCATTCTTCTGAGTTGAAAGCCAGAAGGTACTATCATTCTTCTGAGGTGAAAGCCAGAAGGTACTATCATTCTTCTAGGGTGAAAGCCAGAAGTTACTATCATTCTTCTGAGTTGTACTATCATTCTTTCTTCTGAGTTGTGAAAGCCAGAAGGTACTATCATTCTTCTGGGGGTGAAAGCCAGAAGGTACTATCATTCTTCTGGGGTGAAAGCCAGAAGGTACTATCATTCTTTCCCGGTGAAAGCCAGAAGGTACTATCATTCTTGAAAGCCAGAAGGTACTATCATTCTTCTGGAGTGAAAGCCAGAAGGTACTATCATTCTTCTGGGGTGAAAGCCAGAAGGTACTATCATTCTTCTGGGGTTGAAAGCCAGAAGTACTATCATTCCAGAAAGCCAGGTACTATCATTCTTCTGAGGTGAAAGCCAGAAGGTACTATCATTTTTCTCTGGTGAAAGTCAGAAGGTACTATCATTCTTCTTGAGGTGAAAGCCAGAAGGTACTATCATTCTTCTGAGGTTGAAAGCCTGAAAGGTACCTATCAGAAGCTAGGAGGTACTATCATTCTTCTGGGGTGAAAGCCAGAAGGTACTATCATTCTTCTCTGGTAAAAGCCAGAAGGTACTATCATTCTTCTCTGGTGAAAGCCAGAAGGTACTATCATTCTTCTGGGGTTAAAGCCAGAAGGTACTATCATTCTTCTGGGGTAAAAGCCAGAAGGTACTATCATTCTTCTCGGTGGTGAAAGCCAGCAGGTACTATCATTCTTCTCTGGTGAAAGCCAGAAGGTACTATCATTCTTCTCAGGTGAAAGCCAGAAGGTACTATCATTCTTCTATTAGTTGAAAGCCAGAAGGTACTATCATTCTTCTCAGGTGAAAGCCAGCGGTACTATCATTCTTCTCAGGTGAAAGCCAGAAGGTACTATCATTCTTCTGAGTTAAAAGCCAGAAGGTACTATCATTCTTCTCAAATTGAAAGCCAGAAGGTACTATCATTCTTCTGAGTTGAAAGCCAGAAGGTACTATCATTCTTCTGGAGTTGAAAGCCAGAAGGTACTATCATTCTTCAGAGTTGAAAGCCAGAAGGTACTATCATTCTTCTAAGGTGAAAGCCAGCAGGTACTATCATTCTTCTCAGGTGAAAGCCAGAAGGTACTATCATTCTTCTGAGTTGAAAGACCAGAAAGGTACTATCATTCTTCTCAGGGTGAAAGCCAGAAGGTACTATCATTTATTCTCTGGTGAAAGCCAGAAGGTACTATCATTCTTCTGAGGTTAAAGCCAGAAGGTACTATCATTCTTCTGGGATAAAATCCAGAAGGTACTATCATTCTTCTGAGTTGAAAGCCAGAAGGTACTATCATTCTTCTCTGTTGAAAAGCCAGAAGGTACTATCATTCTTCTGAGTTGAAAGCCAGAAGGTACTATCATTCTTCTTGAGATGAAAGCCAGAAGGTACTATCATTCTTCTGGAGTTGAAAGCCAGAAGGTACTATCATTCTTCTGAGTTGAAGCCAGAAGGTTAACTATCATTCTTCTCTGGTAAAAGCACAGAAGGTACTATCATTCTTCTGGGGTTTAAAGCCAGAAGGTACTATCATTCTTCTGGGGTTAAAGCCAGAAGGTACTATCATTCTTCTATTAGTAGAAAGCCAGAAGGTACTATCATTCTTCTAAGGTGAAAGCCAGCAGGTACTATCATTCTTCTCAGGTGAAAGCCAGAAGGTACTATCATTCTTCTCTGGTGAAAGCCAGAAGGTACTATCATTCTTCTCAGGTGAAAGCCAGAAGGTACTATCATTCTTCTCGGGTGAAAGCCAGAAGGTACTATCATTCTTCTGAGTTGAAAGCCAGAAGGTACTATCATTCTTCTGGGGTTAAAGCCAGAAGGTACTATCATTCTTCTGGGGTTAAAGCCAGAAGGTACTATCATTCTTC
>CM065690.1:31332251-31337251 GCA_017654935.2 Phymorhynchus buccinoides
AGCGTATGGGTATTAATTTTGTTAACATTTAGAGTTAGTATTGTGTTTATTCTCACGTGATGAAAGTTTGTACAGTGTAACAAATTGTGTTCTGCATTTTCTATGGAGTAACCGCACGTGCATTTTGGGGTCAGCTAGTAGATGCCTTGTGTACAGATCGTGATTAATATTGCTTATTCCTAGACGTAATCTGCAGTGGTTAACTTGGTCTTTTCTGGAACCAGTGTAGTAGTAAGAAGGCACACTAACATCAGACAGAGAAATAAATCGTTTAAATTGGCTGATTGAGTCAGTTACTTTAATGTCATCTGGGAGGTCATTCCACAAATGGGTTGTGCTTGGAAGAAATGAGTGTCTATGTAGTTCAGTTCTTGATCGTGGAACTACTCTGTCTAGAGGCCGGCGTCTATGGTACGGATTTTGATCAGACGTTAGTGGTGGAAGGAGATCGGATAAATAATTAGGACATGCATTATTTACCATTTTGTGAAACTGGATTAATTTGTGTCTTTTACGTCTTTCCTTTAATGGACAAAGGCCTGATTCTTCATATAATTTCTGGTGACTGGTTCCCTTCACACCTCCAATAATAATACGAATGGCTTCTAAATGCAGTGTTTCAAGAATGTTTGATTGCTTGTCTGTACAATTGTCCCAAACGATATCTACATAATCAAAATGAGGCAGAATGAAGGATTTGTACATTGTTTCTAGGGACTTGCGGGATAATCTGTATTTGTAATGTCTGAGGCATGCTATTAACATATTCACTTTATTGGCTATGAACTGTATATGTTCATCCCATCTACAATTATCCTGAAGAATTACACCTAAATGTTTATGTGATTTTGATGGTTCTAAAATGTGTGTTCCAAATGTTAGGGGTGCAATATGAGTATGATCACGTGTTGAATTGAGTAGTTCTGTCTTAGTTTCGTTAAATGTGGTTTTCCAGTGTTTGGACCATTGGGAGATTCTTTCAAGATCTGCATTGAGAATGGCTGCTCTAGTTAAGGGATCGTTTAAGGCATGTGACAAGCTAGTGTCATCAGCAAAAAGTTTAATTGTAGCTTCAATGTCAGTAACAATATCATTTATGTATAACAAAAATAACAACGGGCCAAGGACTGATCCCTGAGGAACACCAGCAGGGATCATTTTCGATTCAGACTTTTCTCCTTTAATGACTACTAATTGATGTCTGTTATCTAGATAGTCACGGAAAAAGTTAAGTAATTTCCCCTTTATACCCGCAGCCTCCAGCTTCAACAGAAGTCCCTTGTGCCAGACACGATCGAATGCCTTCGATATGTCCAAATAAATTGTTTGAGTTGTTATCCCATGGTCAAAAGACGAACATAGATCATTATATGTGGCAAGAAGCTGATATACGGTGGAATCACCTGGTGTAAAACCAGATTGAAGTGGTGTAAGCACATTGTGTGTCTTAAAGAATGTGTACACATGCTTGTGGACACACTTCTCAAGAACTTTTCCGACGCAGCTAAGAAGTGATATCGGACGATAGTTTGTGCACAGTTCTTTTGGCCCTTTCTTATGAATAGGAGTAACATGGGCTATCTTCCACGTGGATGGGAATCTTCCCTCATCTAAGCACCTATTAAACAGTTTAGTAAGAGGACAAGCAAGCACGTCAAGTGCATGTATTAGAAGTTTATTATGTACAAGGTCTGGGCCAGAGGCTTTAGTTTTGTCAAGACCCTTCACAACTGATTTCACAACATCTTCAGTTAATATAATCTCGTTAGTTTCATAGTTAGCAAAAGGTACCTGGGGTAGGTCGTCGTCGTCATTGTCTAAAGTGGATTGTTCAACAAAGAAGGTGTTTAATAAATCTGCTTTATCTTTATTGGAATAATATACAATGTCATTTGACTTAAGAGGAGGAATTTCATCACTGATGCCTTTTTTGTTGAAAAAGGAACGTACTAACTTCCACCAGTCTTTCTGGCCAAAAGTTTGAGGATCTGATGCTTTTTTGTCTAATTCTGTATAAAATTCAGCTTCTCGTTCCCTTTCTTTATCGGTAACAAAATTCCTAAATTGTCTGAAGTTATGCCAGTCTTGAGGGTCATTGGTTAATTTAGCTTTAGCATGTATGCATTTACGCTCTTTTATTAGCAGCCTTATGTCATCAGTCATCCAGGGTACGTCAGCTGGATGTACAGTGATAACTTTTGTTGGCATGCATTGCTTAGCTGATGTCATAAGCTTATCAGTGAACTGTTCAGTGGCCTCATCAATAGTTCCAGTGTTTAGGACATTGTCCCAGTCAACAAGCTGTAATACTCGACAGTATTCTTCTTTATTTAGTTTATCATAGTTGAAAATAGTTCTTTTAAACTTAGTCTTGGTTTTAGTAGTATTTTTTAGATACAAACAAGGAATACTGTGATCGCTAAAGGCTGCGGGTAACACTACAGTTGACTCTATTAGCTCGAGGCTTTGTGTGATAATGAGATCTAGACATGTAGATGATGTTTCAGTGATTCGTGTTGGTTCATTGGTTAGTTGGTGTGTGAGTGATCTGACTCATTATAGTTCATAGACCTCCACGCATAAAAAATATAAACGAAGTACTGACACGTGCAAACCTCCGTATAGACAAACAAAAATATAACCTTTATTTTTGCAATAATATCTGTATTGTTAAAAAAATCGGGACTTTCCTGGTGTTGCACTGCCTCCGAGCATTGCCTCCATGATCGTTCCCACCATCTTTATATCTACTAATGTCCCATATGTGTCTGTTTCAGACCGGAGGACGTTAAACGGATTTTCACCATCACCTCACAAAAATATAAACCTCCACGCACAAATATGATAGAATGCATGATAAGCATCAACCATGATATTGAAACAATCGGGTCTGTCCTGGCATTGCAGTACCTCCAGGATCGGCCCACTATATGTATATGTAAAAATGTACCTTTCAACAAGTGCCTTTCAACACAAATACATTTCACAACCTAAACAAAGAAAGGCACAAAATCACAAACATTGACACGGAACTAAACACTCTTCGTGAAGACGCTCATACAGTGCGAAAATCCTTCACAAATGCACTCTCCGCTTACGCATGTCAATTCCCTGACTGAGTAGCTCGTACGCTCCTTGACACGAATACAAAGCCATACATAGGTCTATAATGTCTGTTTGACACTTCAATACATGCATTGCATATTTATAAACATACGTTAGCATGTTCAAATAGAAAGCAACACAAACAGACTAGTAGGCCTTCCACTCAAATCACCACAGTTCCAAATGAAAGTTGATTGAAAGGATGAGGTTGCGTGGAGGGAGAGATAGATAGAGAGGGGGGGAGAGGGAGAGAGAGATAGAGAGGGGGGGAGAGAGAGAGGGAGAGAGAGAGAGGGGGAGAGAGAGAGAGAGAGAGAGAGAGAGAGAGAGAGAGAGAGAGAGAGAGAGAGAGAGAGAGAGAGAGAGAGAGAGAGAGAGAGAGAGAGAGAGAGAGAGAGAGATAAGAAGAAGAAAATTAAGCGCCTAGGGCTTTTAGAATAAGCGCTCAAGAAATGTTCTTTATAAATAAACAAAAGAAGAAGACTGAAGAATATTTATCCCGAAAGGGGAGAGAAAGAGATAAAGAGACAAGAGAGAGAAAGAAAGAATGAGAGAGAGAAAAACGAAATCGAAAACGAAAACGAAATTTTATTTAACCAGGGAACATGAGATAAGCAATGACAGCGTTTTTCCACCCAGCCCTGGGGAAATAATAATAAATAACAAGAATCAAAGAAAACTTCAAACAACAAAAACTAAATAACCCATGCACAAAAAATCGGGGGGAAATGAGGGTAATGGGAGACGGGAGGTGGGAGGTGTGTGTGTGGGGGGGGGGGGGGGGGGTATACTAAGGCACACACATAATCATAAGGTGAATAATCAGAAGCTGTAACAAACAAAAAAAGAAGAAGAAAAGAAGCTATTATTATTATTATTATTATTATTATTATTATTATTATGGTTACGTTTACATTTTATCTTTTAATCTTTGAAACAAATTTGTGATACGCTGTTTTAAATGAATTAATACTGGGGTTTTGTTTTAAATAAGAGTTCCACAGGTTCCACAGGTTTCCACAGGTTTCCACCTGAGAAAGTTAAACTTGTTTTGAAAAGATCAGTTCTGGGTTTGGGGATAAGAATATTGTTGGTATATCTTGACTGGTTCAATGGAAATCTTTTTGTTAAAGTTGAAGGTGCCAAACCATTCATAATTCTGTACATCAAAATTGCTTTATTATATTGAAGTTTATCTGTAAAAGGAAGAATGTTTAGTGCATTATAATCTTGAGGTGTCAGTGAGGACGATTTCAAAAGAACTGCTTTTAGAGCACGTAAAGGTTTTAAGGCGTTTGCACTACTTTGCACGAGAGAGAGAGAGAGAGAGAGAGAGAGAGAGAGAGAGAGAGAGAGAGAGAGAGAGAGAGAGAGAGAGAGAGAGAGAGAGAGAGAGAGAGAGAGAGAGAGAGAGAGAGAGAGAGAGAGAGAGAGAGAGAGAGAGAGAGAGAGAGAGAGAGAGACTGAGAGTGAGTGAGAGAGTGAGAAACTAATACAGACAGTGAAAGAAAACAGGCAGGCAGACACACAGACAGACAGACAGACAGACAGACACAGAAAATAGAGAAACCCTCAGAGAAGCAGTCAAACAATGCTGGAAGACAATGGGGAGACATGACAGTCGCGTCACGAGGCAGTGAATCACTTCACACACAGACAGATCAAGGCTAAACCACCTCTTTTATCGGATCTCTGGCACTTAAGAAGCAAAGTGACCTCCTCCTAGTAATGACCCTCCCCACCCCTACCCCACCCCACCCCAGCCCTTTATCTACCCCGAATCCCACGATACCACTGATCCTATTACTCTTCCCCGTCCATCTTCTCATTAACTTTGCTCGCTCTCTCTCTCTGCTCAGTATTTGGTCCTTTGCTCAAATGCCTTTTATCATTGG
>CM065690.1:31354751-31372251 GCA_017654935.2 Phymorhynchus buccinoides
ATTGAGCATATACATAAGAAGAGTCAGTCCAGGATCTTTTGTTTACAGAGGCTAAGGAATATTGGTGTCTGTTCAGATATTCTTCAAACCTACTACCGATGTTGCATTGAATCTGTTCTTACTGTGTCATTTATCTGTTGGTATGGAAGCTTGAGTGTAAAAAGTAAGCGTGTGTTGAGTGATATGGTGAATGTGTGCAGTAAAGTTGTGGGTGCAAGGCAGAGTGGTATGCAAGAGTTGTATGACAGACAAGTAGTCAAGAAAGCCAGGAAAATTCTTAATGATAACAGTCATGTTCTGGCAAAATACTATGAAGTATTACCATCGGGCCGTCGATACAGAACTCTAAAACTGAAAATAAGAGCACAGAAAACTTTCTTACCAAGATCAATTCATCTGTTGAACTCTTAATGCACTGCATTGAGTGATTGTTTTGCTGAGCAGCCTGTCCATCTCCTTGGGATTGAATTTGTATTCGTATTCGTCCAGTTTGTTAACTACAATATTGCAGTGTTATTAGTTATTAGTTTATATTCTTTAATTGTTGATAAATGTGTTGTATTGTTGTTTTTTGTTGATAAATGTGTTTATTGTTGCTGTTTTTCTTATGTGCACCTGGCTGCAATTTCTCAGTTATGAGATAATAAAGATGATTTGATTTGATTTGATTTGATTTGATTGATTTCAGTCTCATTTTGCCCATAAGACGAGCGTTAATGTCTAGCATTCGTCTCATGGGCAAATTTGACTGACATTTTCTTTATTTCATGAGATAATTGGGGTGGGCTTCTTACCCGCCCATGCGCTTTTTACCCCGTCTTCCCCTATAGCTGGTTAAAAAAAAATCGTGTTTTGACCAGGTTTGACTCCCATACAAATGCCCCCAAATTCAAAACGAAACAGAATTTTAAAGAGCAGCCTCAATTTGAAGTTGGGGGCATTTGTATGTGGGTCACAGCTACCCAGAAAAAAAAAAACCAAGGGACTTAATCGCAGTGGGTCAGTGGGTCTTTAAAGCCAAACCATAGCCTGTGTATATACACAGGCTCTGGCCAAACATTAACCAACGTTTGTTACTCCCCCTTACAATCCAGCCTGCCACCAATACAAAGGTTAGTGCTCTGCCTTTGGATCAGCAGTCAACAAATTACCCCAAGGGAATTAAACCTTACCCCGACCTTTTTTCTCTTTCTCTTTTCTATTGGGGATGTTTATCCTGCCCCACGCCCAAAGTCTTCGTTTAGACTGCAATTGGCGCAGATGTGAGTTCGTGTCATCCATTCCTCCGGCGCAACATGGCCTACTTCCGAATAGTGGAATGGGCTTTAACGTGTGCGCAAGATCTTTGTGCATGCGTTCGCACACGGGACCTCGGTTTTAAGTCTCATCCGAAGGACTTTTCCCCCTAACTGATGTCAGGTACCCATTTACACCTGGGTGGTGTGAGGAAAATAGGAGTAAAGAGCCTTTCCCAAGGACACACCACTGCGACCCGAGCTAGATTTGAACCCGCACACTCGCAAACCTGACGGATTACGAGCCAGCGACTCAACTAACTGAGCTACAGCGGCTCCTCCCCCTATTCAGCTTGGTGTAGAGTGGCACAGTGGTAGCGCGTTCGCTTCGTGTCGAATAAACCCGAGTTCGAACCTGGGTACAGGGGATTTTTTCTCTCACTTTGCACTAGGCCTTACGGTCTGAACGTGGAGTCTATCGGATGAGACGATAAACCGAGGTCCCGTGTGCCCATGCACTTAGCATACGCTAAGCCCAGTGGCAGCGAAAAAGTTGTTATTTGGTCAAGATTTACCCCCCACCTCATCAGTCACACAAAAATCGCATACAAAAAAAATATAAAAAAAATTGGGTGGCGCGCCTCTGGCTGCGACGCTCTCTCCAGGTGGGAGCAACCCGAATTTCACAGAGACGCCTCTGTGACTATAAAGTACCTAATACCTAATACCTAAAAATACCTATTCGCATCCCCTTCCATCCCAGCTTACGACATCACCACCCTATCGTCTTCCCCTGTTCTTCCCCTGTTCCATGATGTGCATGCTGATTCCATAGATCAAGAGAGGAGTAGAAGGCGGTTTGGAGGAAGACTAGAAAATGCAATCGCTATGTAGGTTCCATGTACTCATTTGAACATTAATCATGGTGCCACGCTACGCTATTGCCACATTTCAGTTGCCATGGACTTGATTGTCCTGACTGCCATATTCACCCACACATAATAATAAAACTAATCTCGGGCCCGGTCATCGAAAACTTAGAAGTTTCAAAACATCCACATGTGAAAGCACATGCTTGTTGCCTAACTCCATCAATAGAATATTATCAAAGATGGACATACTACTTATCAGTCTAATCTAGATAACCTAGGGCCTAACGGTCAACTTAGGACGCTCATTTCACCGCCAGGTAGCAATCAAACCAGTAGTGCGTGATATTCTTAGTTGGGTGTGTGTAGAGAGAGAGAGAGAGAGAAGAGACGAGAGAGAGAGAGAGAGAGAGAGAGAGAGGAGAGAGAGAGAGAGAGCGAGAGAGAGAGAGAGAGAGAGAGAGAGAGAGAGAGAGAGAGAGAGAGAGAGAGAGAGAGAGAGAGAGAGAGAGAGAGAGAGAGAGGGGAAGGGACTCATCTCCCGTTCTCTCTTTCTCTCTACCCCCAACTAAGAATATCACGCGCTAAGCCCCTACTGGTTTGATTGCCACCTGGCGGTGAAATGTGCGTCCTAAGCTGCTCATTAATCCTGCCTCGGCTAGACCCGGAGTTGCTTCCCTTTGTATCACATATAGGTTTCGATTTAATTTCGCTTCTGACTTTTTGTTTTACAAATTAAAACTGATATGGCTCTTTACGCAACGGCTTGTTTTGTATCAGTACTTTCAAGTTATTTCATTTATTTGCCAACGGAGGTGTCTCAACCGTATGCGCTAAACTCCAGAAGAAAAATTATGGTCTTTTTGAGAGAGAAATGATTCTACATTTTATTATATATTTTTGTATGTGTTGTTTTCATGCAAGCCCACGCGCGCATGCACACAGACAGACAAACATAACCAATAACATATTCCACATTCCAATTTCATAGACCAAAGACAAGACATAGAAAGGAGGGGGAAAACATACTAAACGGAAAAAAATCAAGAACAAGACGTTTAGGACAGCTTTTCCAACAACCCCTTTGCAAGTTTCACTTTCAAGAGAGCTCACAACAGCTATATAAATCACCAGTAGACCAGACACGCTGCATTACCTGTTAAAGGGGCACCCTGACGGATGAGTATTTGCAAGAAAGACGTCGAGATCACTAGAAAAACACTCTTTACAGAGATCGCAACACTCATTCTGGTTTCCTAGAAATCAAACCGTCAAATCGGCGATTCCTCCTTGGCGGAGGTGCTGGAAGTCAGATTCTGTCAATGAAAGAGAAAGCATGTGCCCTCTCTTTTCTAATGGCCGCCTGAGTCGCTTAGACCAAATCACGAAATTTCCGCAATACAAGCCTTTTTATTTACAGTTTTCCAAAAGGAGTTTCGCTCACAACAAAGGAAATAGCTCCAATTTTTGTTTACTGCACTACAAAGAAGAAAAAGCTTGAACCACTCTGAGTGTCCTCCACCCACCCCAAATGGCTTCTCTCTCCGGCAACTCCGCCAAGGAGGAATTGCCGTTCGGACGGTTTGATTTCTAGGAAACTAGAGCGAAGTGAGTGTTTTCGATCCTTGAAAAGGCTTTCTTTCTGGTGATCTCGACGTGCTTCTTGCAAACTCATCCGTCAGGGTGTCCCTTTAATAACTTAAAAGGTGTCACTTACATAAATCTGTAACCCTGCCTATATCCCGTGCTATGATCTATTGGGTATTTCCCCTCAATTTACTTCACGGAAGATAATCCTGACATGTTCAAGCGCCGGTGTCGGGTTTGTCTGTTTGCTAGATTGGTCGTGGTTGTTGTTATTGATATGCAAAGATATGAATCTTTTTAATTTATGCGAATATCACTTTCGCTGATGAGGTTAGGTATTTGTCTTGATCTCTCTGCTTGTCTGCTTGTCTATCTCTTTGATACGACATTACTCAAAAGATAGTACTATGTTCTCGAAAGATAATAATATACACAATGTTAGTATCTGATGGAAGGCCAGGTGTCATGTCAACAGCACTGATTTTAAAAAAATGGATGAACACCAAGGCGGTAATCTGCAAGTAATACATTGAAGTTAATCGGGCTATCTTGTACGTACACCCCCCCCCCCCCCCCCCCTCTTCTCAACTAATTGCACTGAACATTTTCACTAAACATTCCACCATTCTCAGGAACGGGATTGCGTTATGGTCAGTCTAGGATTGTTTCATAAAACTGAAATAAGCAGACTTTGAGATTGAGGTTTTAGTAACTTTGAAAACGTTGAAAACGTTGAAAACTTTAACTTTATTTTTCAAGGATAAAGGTTTTAGGCAACGCCTAGTCTTCCAATCTGTCCTTGGTACATATCATATTATAAAAAGGCAAGTGTGTGTGTGTGTGTGTGTGTGTGTGTGTGTGTGTGTGTGTGTGTGTGTGTGTGTGTGTGTGTGTGTGTGTGTCTGTCTGTCTGTCTGTCTGTCTGTCTGTCTGTCTGTCTGTCTGTGTGTGTGTGTCTGTCTGTCTGTCTGTCTGTCTGTGTGTGTGTGTCTGTCTGTCTGTGTGTGTGTGTCTGAAACACAAAACGGGCCTTATAACTCCGCCGTTTTCGACCGAATCGCTTCAAATTTGCTGTCAGGCTTGCTGTGGTCGTGGCAAAGCCTGGCAGCAAATTTGAAGAGAATCGGGAGAGCGCGTCACTCTCAGAGCAGCGCCAACGTGAAACGGGGCTTTATAACTCCGCCGTTTTTGGACCGAATCGCTTCAAATTTGCTGTCAGGCTTGCTGTGGTCGGGGCAAAGCCTGGCAGCAAACTTCAAGAGAATCGGGAGAGCGCGTCACTCTCAGAGCAGCGCCAACGGGAAACGGGGCCTTATAACTCCGCCGTTTCTTAACCAAATCACTTCAAATTTGGTGTCAGGCTTGCTGTGGTCGGGGCAAAGCCTGGCAGCAAATTTGAAGAGAATTGGGAGAGCGCGTCACTCTCTGAGCAGCGCCAACGGGAAACGGGGCCTTATAACTCCGCCGTTTCTTAAACCGAATCGCTTCAAATTTGCTGTACTCAGCGTTACCACTACTTGGCGTTACTGTTACTAGGCGTTACCGTTACTAGGCGTTACCGTTACTAGGCGTTGCGCTAGTACGAACATAAAATACAAACATGGCAAGGCATAATATTACACATACAGATTTGAACATAAAGGTGGCAAAGCATGTGATATTATGATAAAGATAGGTTAAAATATGGATTTATAAAACTTGCATACGCACATGCATAATTGTTAATACTCGTGCGGGCATTAGTAAACATGAGGGAGGGTGGTTGGTAGGGTATCTAAACTACAAGATTGGCATTAATTGACGCTATCACTCAAATACAGGAATTGTGGTTGACTTTACCAGAAATATCATTGCGGCATCTACATGTATTACTAGTTAAGCTGTGGAGCGGAGTTGCGGAACCGCTGTGGCTCAGTTGGTTAGAGTCTCTAGCTCGTAATCCGTCAGGTGTGCGAATGTGCGCAGGTTCGAACCCAGCTCCGGTCACAATGGTGCGTCCTTGGGAAATGCACATTACTCCTATTTTCCTCACTCTATCCAGGTGTAAATGGGTAGCTGACGTCAGTTGGGGGGAAAAGTCCTTCGGGTGAGACTTTTCAAAAACCGAGGCCCCGTACGTGTGCGAACGCATGCACGAGATCTTGCGCACACGTTAAATCCCATCCCACTGTTCGGAACGAGTAGGCCGTGTGTGCCGGTGGGATGGATGACACGAATTCACATAGCATGCATCCTGTGCGCTGTTAATGGTCTGAATGAAGACCGGTGAGTGTGTGTGTGTGTGTGTGTGTGTGTGTTGTCGTAAATATATAATTTTATTTCATGCTTGCAAATTGTGTGACAATGCCTACTTTTATTAGGGCTATTATAAGTAGTAGTAGCAGTGGTAGTGGTAGTAGTAGTAGTAGTAGTAGTAGTAGTAGTAGTAGTAGTAGTAGTAGTAGTAGTAGTAGTAGTAGTAGTAGTAGTAGTAGTAGTAGTAGTAGTAGTAGTAGTGGTAGTAGTAGTAGTAGTAGTAGTAGTCATCACAGGAGTTGGTGATTTTTATGTGCATTTTCTGCTCATGTTAGTGGATTTCTGTTTCATGTTTTTATTCCATTTCAATTCTGTGCAAAACGACCTGTAGCCTACATAGTAGGATGGGCGCTATATAAATGTTCCTCATTAGTATTACTATAATTGGAAGAAGAAGAAGAAGAAGAAGAAGAAGAAGAAGAAGAAGAAGAAGAAGTCATTGACTTGCAAAATGGCCTAATTGTGAATCTCTTACCTGACCTGCAGATGAAAGCAACGTGTATCGGTGAAGGCAGCGGACCCAAGGAACACGTCGGACAGATCTTCTTCGCGACTGGCGCATCGTGGCCGTGGTCGCCTTAGTATCCTGTTATACCTGGTCACAGAAACCAAACATCTTTTAATGATAATATGTGACCCAGCACCACGAAAGGGACATTAAGTCGCTGGGCTAGTTTCTCACAATAGGCTTGGAAAGTCCATAATTTAATTTTTGGGTCAATTTTTAGTTATGGGTATTTTCATGTTCTCTAACATCTTTTCTTTCGTATTTATAAAGGGTCATCTTTAATAATGGTCTCTAAATGGTCTTATACGTGCTTTAAAATAAATAGGTCAATGCATTTTCTTCAGCTAGGCTAGACTTTAGATTGTGTTTTCTCAAAATGGCTGATGCTAACCCTATTAACTTTAAATGCTCACAACTCTGGAACTGAAAAAGATACAAGAATGGTTCTTGTATCATTAGAAAGAGCAATGACTGAAGTTTTGAAATGTATACTTTTCTCAGAATGGTCAGTTTGACACTTAATGTCCCTTTCGTGGTGCTGAGCACATTATAGTGGAATCGCTCGATCTAGTCGATCCTGATGATTGTTTTTTGTTTGTTCTTTCTTTCGGAGTTGATTGAAATGGTCAAAAATTTAAATTTGAAGTTTTTTCTCTGTTGTATTCAAATTAAGCATTTCACATTTGTTGTTTAGTTACAGTCATCACATTTTATCAAAGCACAAAGGGATTTTTTTTTTTTTTTTTTTTTTTGTCATACTGTTTCGTTTCGTGCATAATTATACCATAGGCCCGCGCGCGCGATCACTTTCACGCACATACACACACTCTCTCGCATGCAAGCAAACGCACGCGCGCGTGTGCGCACGCACGCACGCACGCACGCACGCACACGCACACACACGCACGCACACGCACACGCACACGCACGCACACACACACACACACACACACACACACACACACACACACACACACATGCACAGGTACACACGCACACGCACACGCACACACGCACACACACACACACACACACTCACTCACTCACTCACTCACTCACTCACACACTCACATGCAACGCAATAAACCAACTATACTACCAAAAGCAAAACGTTTAACAATAGCTCTTTGCACTGCGGATTCGACACGCGCATGCACTCTTGTCAATTGCCTCTTATTGTCTAAAATCAATTCAGGCCTGCATGTAGTCGTTAGACTGATGTACCAAAAAGCCTGAATATACAAAGAGTTCGCAGTCCGCAGCTGACTGAAGCCGGTTTTTTGCTCCCACCCTTTCTTCTTCTTCTTCTGCCAATAATGTCCACCTGCCGTAACCGGCAATTACTGACATGTAGGCCTACTGGGGTTCAAAGAATTATGCAGCGCGGGAAAAAACAAAAACAAAATTAAATCTAGACAGATAAGAGGACGCGCACGACAGAGCACCCTATGCTAGTCCGAGAACACCCAGCCGCACACAGGGAAGAAAACAAAAGGTGATGGGAGAGTAGTGGTTTTAGTCAGGGAGCTTCAGCGCCTTCGAGATGAAGGAGCTGAGCGTGGGGGACTGGACTGTCTCTGATGGCAGGGAGTTTCAGTCGCGGACGGTTCGGGGGAAGAAAGAGTTGTTGCGGTAGTCGGTTCTGGCGGGGATTCTTTGGAACTGCTTGTTGTGGTTTTATCTTCTGCTGCTGGGGGGCATGGGTTTGAGGACGCTGCATTTCACACAGGCCAGTCCATTTGTGATCTTGTAGATCATGGATAGCCTGGAAGCGCGGCGGCGCTCAGCGAGAGATGGCCATTGTAGCTGGTGGAGCATGGTGCTGAAAATGGTAGTATTTCTGTGTCTGTTTAGCGCGTATCACCTACACTACGGGTAGGGAGCATTGTGAACTCACTCACTGCCTCTGTTACCATACTTAACACTTCCCGCCTTCCACTTTTTCACCTTCCAGGTGGGAATTAGGAAAGCTGGCTTCATGTTTTGCAAGGTTAGCAGGCTGCGAAGTAATCACTCTTTGTGACATTCAGGCTTTTTGCATGCACCAGCAACCATTCACTCACATGATGGAAATCCATAACAAGCAAATGGCAACATATTACACAGTGGAAAAGCATCGCCACTCGGTGGAAACTTAAGGGCCAGCCACACGTCCGCCCAAATCGTACGATACAATTCGATCACGTGGTCTCCAAGAACAAATGCCAAATGCGATTCGCGCTTCGAGATCACGTGATCGAATCGTATCGCGATTGTAGCTGATGTGTGGCTGGCCTTTAAGTGCCGTTCGGCAAATGTTTGTATGCATCAGAGGCGGCCAATCAAACAAGCACCGTCCACGTAAAGAGCTGTTTAGGTGGAGTTATCGTTATTAGCCTTTGACACCAAATGGCGTTACATTGAGAGGCAGTTTCCTATACACGGAAAAGTCAATCTCTTTTTCTCTCTGTTTCGCCATCTCTCTCGCTCTCTTGCCCGACATTAGTAGATATAAATATGGTGGGAACGATCCTGGAGGCAATGCCCGGAGGCAGTGCAACTCCAGGAAAGTTCCGAATTTGTAATGATACAGACGTATTAATAATTTCCCTCTTATTGAATTGAAAAATGGTGCTTTACGTCCTCTCAGTCTCGAACAGACACATATTATGGGACATTTGTAAATACAAAGATGGTGGGAACAATACTGGAGGCAATGCCCGGAGGCAGTGCAACTCCAGTAAAGTCCCGAGTTTTTATCAATATAGATATGTGTAGCGGTAACCACGCCTCGGATAAACCTCATCGGCTATAGTACCGCCACAATTAGTAAGTATAATTTCCCTCTTATTGAACGAACGAAATTTAGGGCTTTACGTCCTCTCGACCTGGGAAGGCACATATGGGACATACTTCCCTCTTATTGATGAAAATGATGTCTTACGTCCTCTCGGTCATGGACAAACATGGGACATTTGTAAATACAAAGATGGTGGGAACAATACTGGCTGCAATGCCCGGAGGCAGTGCAACTCCAGTAAAGTCCCGAATTTTTAACAATGCAGATAGGTGTAGCGGTAACCACGCCTCGGTTAAACCTCATCGGCTATGGTACCGCCACATGATGAAAATGATGTTTTACGTCCTCTCGGTCATAGACACACATGGGACATTTGTAAATACAAAGATGTTGGGAACAATACTGGCTGCAATGCCCGGAGGCAGTGCAACACCAGTAAAGTCCCGAGTTTTTAACAATATAGATAGGTGTAGCGGTAACCATGCCTCGGTTAAACCTCATCGGCTATGGTACCGCCACATTAGTTAAATAAAACTTTGGTAGCTTTTATATATGAGAGAGAAAATGGAGTTTTACGTCCTCTTGGTCTGAATCAGACACATATGGGACATTTGTAAATACAACTATGGTGGGAACAATACTGGAGGCAATGCCCGGAGGCAGTACGAAACCAGTAAAGTCACGATTTTTTAAATATTAATACAGATAGCTGTAGCGGTGACCACGCCTCGGTTAAACCTCATCGGCTATGGCACCGCCACAAGTAGTAAGAATGGATGTAAAAGCTTTTATATATGAGAGAGAAAAATGGAGTTTTACGTCCTCTTGGTGTAAAACGGCTATGGCACCGCCACAAGTAGTGAGTAATTCCCTCTTATTTGACAAAGGGAAGTAATGTATAAGACGGGAGAGTGATCTCTAGTCGGGCGGCCTGAAGCGTTCTTTCCTCTCAGCAGCAGTAAAGTGTCTGCTCGAGTCAATCTCCTGTCAATGTCTCATAGCTCAATGTATGCTACTTTCTTTGAAGTATTACCATTTGCTTGACGTATGAAATTGCTCTAAATGAATGGTAATGGGGATAAAAGACCTTTTTTTAAATGTAAAAAATAACAGCCAATAATAGCAACCACCATGTGACAATACTTTGTTTTAAGTTAGAGATTTACGAATACACCAGAAAGCTACAATATGTGCAAACCTCCAATATCAAAGGATTAATTCGAATTTAGGCTATTGTTGGTGTTTTTTGTTGTTGTTCGGCAATAAGGTTGGGGTTGCGGGAGGGAGGGGGTATGGGTTGTGGTCGAGTGGGTAGGGGTAATCCCGATCATAACAGTTTTTAACGTGCACGGAGACCATATAATTATGCGTATGCATACACACACACACACACACATACACACACACACACACACACACACACACACACACACACACACACACACACACACACACACACTCGCGCACGCGCATTCAAGCGAAAAACAACCATTTTTGGCTCACGTCGTTTTTTAAAACAAAGTGAGTCTATAGTATCGTACATGTTCGGTTGTGTGTCTGTGTGTATGTGTGTGTGTGTGTGTGTGTGTGTGTGTGTGTGCGTCCGTGGCCCCGACCTTTAACCTTAACTCAAACCTTAACGTTGTCATTTTCTCTAAACATATAAGGCGTTAGAGGGTTAAAGTTAGCAGGATACTTGATTTTGACGTGAGCCTTCAAGTCACGACGATCAAAGCAGTCAGATACATTGATAAAGAACAAAATAAAGATAATCATTTGTTGCAGAGATTACTGTTGTGCAACCTTTAACCTTGACTCAGTCACACTCTTCAAACTAAAGAAGACTCTCACTCTCCACTGAAACTTTAACGTTGTCATTTTCTCAAAAAAACATAACATGTTAGAGGGTTAAAGTTAGCAGGATACTTGATTTTGACGTGAGCCTTCAAGTCATGGCGATCAAAGCAGTCAGATACATCGGTAAGGAACAAAAGAAAGAAAATCATTTGTTGCAGAGATTACTGTTGTGTTGTACCGAGTAGGAGATACATACTGGAAAGAAGACTCTCCATTAGATATACAAAAACGCTCTTTAAAAAGAAACACAAGACTTCAGGTGTGTACAAATAGGTACATTTTAACGTCGTCAACTTATATTTTCTGTAACAAATGGATGTACCGAGTGTGTGCGTTGACGGCCCGGTTGTTTAGCTTTATTTGCGCCTTTGAGTAACGGTTGTTCGTGTTCATTTGCACATCATCTCTGCGCATAACTTA
Organism: Phymorhynchus buccinoides; assembly: GCA_017654935.2. Classification (NCBI taxonomy): domain Eukaryota; kingdom Metazoa; phylum Mollusca; class Gastropoda; order Neogastropoda; family Raphitomidae; genus Phymorhynchus; species Phymorhynchus buccinoides. The sequence goes on from CM065690.1 coordinate 31,366,302, forward strand.
GCCTACTGCACTTCCGGCAACAAGGCCTAGGCCTAGAGTCCATGCCTTACCTCATAATCAAGACGACGTACTTAACATTTAGCCCACATTCATTTCAGTCTTGAAAAAAAATATACGGAAAATCCAGGGTTCGTCGATTTCACTGCCTTCGACGTACGAATCCTTTGTTAGGCCTAGACGATTGATCACCATGAGCAAAGACTGTACAGGGGAAGATAAACATGGATGAGCTTGCTGGCTGTGACCTTGACCTTTGCTTTGTGGCAGAGGGGGGGGGGGGGGGGGGGGGGAATTAACGAAACGAAAATAAAATATTAGGACTAATATAAAATATCTTACAGAAATGTAGATGATGTGGAACAAGTTTTCATCGCATGAACAATCAGTTTAAAACAGTAACAGATCACGCAACTTCAATTATTAATTTTCTAAGAGTAAGAGGCTTAGACCCACAGGCAAAGACTAGGCCTACTACAGGTGTCCGTAGACCCCCCTTACCCCGGCGGGGGGGGGGGGGGGGGGGGGGGGGATTGGTCACTATGTTTTTTCTGAAAGCTTGGTCAATATGCTTTTCAATTTTACTTGTTTGCCAAAAATAAAAATAGGGCTCCACTATGTTACATGCGCATACATATAATTAAATTTTAAAGAAAGGGGTAGGGGTGCATAGAAATAATTTTAATTTACACAGTAAAATAAAAATTAATTCTGTTTTCAGATGCACAAGTGTCTACATAACAGTATTCTCTCTATACAGGCATGGGAATTGTCATGGGAATTCCCATGCCTGCTATAGTAATAAAAATCAGACGTGAGCCTTGCAGGCTTTGCCTCTTGTTTTTACTAACCTAATATAACCAAACGTAGCCGATAAGAGTGCTGCTAGCAGTTAAAGGGAAACAACTCGCATGTTTAAAGACCCCGTGACGCGCCACGGTTACGTCCCTTGTTTTTTTCTGGGTTGCTGTGACCCACATTCGAATTTCACCATATTCAAATTGAGGCTGCTCTTTAAACTGATGTGTTGCTTTCAATTTGGGGTAATTTATATGGGAGTCAGACCTGGTCAAAACAAGATTTATTTCCAGTTATAAGAGAGAAAACACGTGAATCCCGTGATTTTGACACGTGATCGGGTGGCTCTTGGTTTAAATGATTTTTTATTTTTCAAATGCACATTAAACAAATATTAAACAAACATAACGGCAGCAACAAGCTTAAAGCTTATACTGTGCCACTTTACTTCATATACATTTTAGCATGGCGGCTGGTAAGCACAAAAGGATGTTTAAAACAATTAGAGAAAATAAGGATATACATTTTGAATCCTTCGTGAAACCAACATTCGGAAAAATGATCAATCAAAACTTTGTGATATACTTAAAGCACAGAAAAAAAGAATTATAGATATACACGAAACGAAAACAGAATTTAAAAACAAAAACAAAACAAAAACATGAAGATGATGGGGAATACAAAGCTGTGAAGTGAATCAAATACTAATAAGTAAGTTGTAAGGGTCATGAAGCATCTATCAACAGAAAGAAGTTCATGCACTGATACATTATACATACCCACATGTAATAATGTCACCAAGTAGACTACCACAACAGAGTTTTAACTTAGTAATCATAATACACAAAAAAACAAGGACATTATTACTGAAATCTTTTAGACTCAAGAATAAATCTGTGGACTGTTTCAAAAATAGCAATGATTATTTTGTTTGGTAAATTTAAATTTCCATGCAAAAGAATTTCTGGTTGGGTGTAGTCATTAGGTAAAATTAGAATGATAAACTCCAGACATGTGGTACTTCATAGTTCAGGATAGGGGTGCCTGCCAGAACGGTCTATCTCAAAAGGAATAAAGAACACAGATAGACAGTTCTGGCAGTCACCCCTCCAATTTAATGTTGTCACAGCTGATCTCCTGGTTCTATATCGCCTGGGTTTTTGTAAAAAGTGGAAATATCAGGGGTGGGGGGAGGGGGAAGAGTGCGCAAAAACATACTGTGATTAAATCTATGTTGGAAGGAACACTTTAACCCTTTCACCGCCAGCCATACTTCACCCAAATATTTCCATTAAGTTTACCTGGGTAGAGAACAAAATCCATCTGCAGTATTGGGGATTCTTCTGCGACACATATACAATAAGGTCTATCCTTACTTCCCAAAACTAAAACAACAGGGTCTTTGGCAATGTGATGCCTTTCAGTGACATAGGTGTTAAATCACTGTGGTGCTAAAATGCGACTTTGGCGGTGAAAGGGTTAATACCTATTTGCATACCTCGGGCAGGAATAATCAAACGCTTTCAAAATAGCACAAACTCTTGTCAGTTAAAAAAAAAAAAAAAATTGTTTACATTAAAAAAACACGGACCAAACATAAACAACATAAACAAAAAGCTGACGACATAAGTGTGGTGTTGTTATTGTAATATCCTTCACCCCCTAACATACACAGGCACGCACGCGCGAGAACACACCGCACGCGCGCGCGCGCGCGCACACACGTACACACACACACACACACACACACACACACACACACACACACACACACACACACACACACACACACACACACACACACACAAACACACACACACACACACACACACATACACACACTTTCCTTTTTCTGTTGTTGGTATCGATGCAAAATTGCAGTAGAGGCGAATTGTGTCCCAACACTTGTTAAATGTTGATATCGCGAACAAATTGCAAAGGGCAAAATAATACGTCCGAGCATTTGATGCATATAATAAAGTGATGTCCCAATTATTCGATGCATTTTGATATCGTTGACAAGTTGCAGCATGTGATGATTTATGTCCTGGTAGGTTACTTGATACGTTTTCAAATCAGCAAAACAATGGCACCAGGCAATACACTGGGCTATAAAGATATATCGTATTACCAAAGACTGGATAGGGGAAGATAAGCATCCGGTCTCTTTTCCCTATATGAGTAATGAGGACAGAAACACTGGTTATGTCCCTTTGAAACAGTACACATTTTACACATCGATAGGCCAGTTGAATTCTCCGTTCAAGTTCCAGTCTGAGTTTTTGGATAGCCTCCACTGTGAATAGTGTACTGTCCCCACTAACGATAACTCTATCAGCCCGGTTCGCCGAGCTCTTAAGTAATCCATCTTACCCTTTTAGAATATCTTTGGTATAACCAAAGCTTCCTTTCCGAGCTGTCTGCATTGACCGATACATTCACGGGATGCTTCTTCTTCTTCTTCTGCGTTCCCAGGCCATATGGCCATAATGGATAAGGTACATAAGTGTCCGGTTTTCATTTTTCACTGGTCTACCCGCTGCGTACAGCCGACACATTCTGATTTCGGAGGAGCTCAAAGGAGAAACATTATTTAGAAGAGTTTTTGAGGGGAAAAAGGCAGGAGAATGGGCCAATAAGTCAGAAAGATAGTAGATGATTGAAAGCAAAGGGAAAAGGCAGAGTCAAAGAGAGTGGCAGATTAGAGGAAGTTACAAGCACAGAACTTCAAGAAGGTGGGGGAACGATTTACAAAAGACCTCCCCAGTATCTCCACGGGGAGAGACTCGTGCGTGAAGGGGGCGGGGTCGTCCAGCTCCCCGTATGGAGGCATGAGGCATCCACCCACAGCCCCACACAGGATGCTAAAGGGCCATTGTAATGCGTGTTATATAGCAGGAACCCGATTTAGCCTGGGAAGAGCCAGTAACGGAACGGTTGTTTACACTTTTCTTTACATTTTAGCAAAAGCAAGGCCGGTGCTACGAAAAATAGTAACCCCCATAGAAAAGTGAGACCATGGTGTAAAAAAAAAGTCTCACGTATAAAGTAGACCCCGATCAAAATATGAAGGCCGGGTTCACATTAGACGCGTAAGTTCCGTACAGAAAACCCTAAATAAGTGGAAGAAAGAAGGATAAAAGTTGACGCATATAGGGGAAATTCAGACACGTGCGTAAATCTTTTCTCTTCTTTGTTTCACTTATTTGTGGATTGCGTACAGGTTTCCGCATGAAATATCCGCTTATGTGTGTACACGGCCTTAGTTGTTGTTGTTTTTTTGGGGTAGAAATCTGGCCCTGTAGCCATGACTGCGGCTAAAACCCTACATCCGGAATATAATATGCAAATTAGTCTAAACTTCCAATCGGATTGGTAGTTTTGTCTCATTTACATTTTACATCCCAGATTAGTTGTCTCAGCCGCACTCATGAGTACAGGTCCTGTGCTGTGACAAAACGGACCCGGGTGTATTTACTCCGGAGACTGTTGACCACAATCATGCTTTTACTACATCGGGGTCAATATTCCTCGTAACCGCCCCGACCCCCAACCCTACCCAGCTCACCCCCCCTCCCCACCCCCCCCACCCCACCCTCTCTCTCTCTCTCTCTCTCTCTCTCTCTCTCTCTCTCTCTCTCTCTCTCTCTCTCTCTCCTGTATATCTAAATAATTATGTTATTTACTTGTTTCTTCGCTTGTTTAATAAAGATAGTTGATTGCCATTTAGCAAGAGGCACTTAAAATGTAGGAAAACAGCAACAACAACAACAACAACAACAACAACAACAACAACAACAACAACAACAACAACAAAGTGTGAGGATTAATAAAGTGTGTGTGTGAAGTAGTAGGGAAATGGGGGTGGGTGGGGGTAGATAGAGGGGAGGAGAAAGGGCAAAGCAGTTTCCCATTAGCAGTACCAGGCCGAAGCAGCATTGAGTCAACAACCAATCTGACTGAAACAAGCGGAGCAATCAATTAGGTAAAGCTTATCCAGCAGAGAAAAACCAGCCCTGAGCATCTAGACCAGTACTGGGTGCCTGTAATCTGTTTACATCATTACCCCAGCATCATACATGTATCTAGACCAGTACTAGGTGCCTGTACCTTGTTTACATTATTACCCCAGCATCATACATGTATCTAGACCAGTACTAGGTGCCTGTGCCCTGTTTACATCATTACCCCAGCATCATACATGTATCTAGGCCAGTACTAGGTGCCTGTACCCTGTTTACATCATTACCCCAGCATCATACATGTATCTAGATCAGTACTAGGTGCCTGTACCCTGTTTACATTATTACCCCAGCATCATACATGTATCTAGATCAGTACTAGGTGCCTGTACCCTGTTTACATTATTACCCCAGCATCATGCATGTATCTAGATCAGTACTAGGTGCCTGTACCCTTACATTATTACCCCAGCATCATACATGTATCTAGATCAGTACTAGGTGCCTGTACCCTGTTTACATCATTACCCCAGCATCATGCATGTATCTAGATCAGTACTAGGTGCCTGTACCCTGTTTACATTATTACCCCAGCATCATACATGTATCTAGATCAGTACTAGGTGCCTGTACCCTGTTTACATTATTACCCCAGCATCATGCATGTATCTAGATCAGTACTAGGTGCCTGTACCCTGTTTACATTATCACCCCAGCATCATACATGTATCTAGATCAGTACTAGGTGCCTGTACCCTTACATTATTACCCCAGCATCATACATGTATCTAGATCAGTACTAGGTGCCTGTACCCTGTTTACATCATTACCCCAGCATCATACATGTATCTAGACCAGTACTAGGTGCCTGTACCCTGTTTACATCATTACCCCAGCATCATACATGTATCTAGATCAGTACTAGGTGCCTGTACCCTTACATTATTACCCCAGCATCATACATGTATCTAGATCAGTACTAGGTGCCTGTACCCTGTTTACATCATTACCCCAGCATCATACATGTATCTAGATCAGTACTAGGTGCCTGTACCCTGTTTACATCATTACCCCAGCATCATACATGTATCTAGATCAGTACTAGGTGCCTGTACCCTTACATTATTACCCCAGCATCATACATGTATCTAGACCAGTACTAGGTGCCTGTACCCTGTTTACATTATTACCCC
>CM065690.1:31377251-31384751 GCA_017654935.2 Phymorhynchus buccinoides
TCTCTATGAAAATGAATACATTAGAGAATGCATTGCATATAATCATAACGCAGCAGTACTCTTTTTTTTATATATTAACTAGCGGACACGCCCCGCTTGCTTCGCTTCGGTGTTCACTTACTGAATGCCCCTTCGGTATGTCTCTCACTGCATTCTTTGGGGGAGGCCAATACTTTAATAAAGAATAATATATGCGATTCATAGGGCTGTGCGACCAACAGGTGGGTGTTTTTTTTTAATACAGCCAAGGCCAACGATTTGATTACTTCCTTGGAAGAGGTTCGCATTTGGGGCGCCTGTTGTAGTGCTTAGATAATACTTATTAGGGATGCATCTCAGTGGTTGTAGGGGCCTAATGACAATGCTTTGTCAGAATAGCAGTCAAAATGTGCTTCGCTGCGTTCGCCCAGGCCAGTGATGCTGATCGCGAATGTATTATGGGGGGTCTACAATCAACTATGGCCGTTTGTTTTCGGAAGGCCCGGATCTCCAGAATAGTAGTCGAAATGTGGCTCGCAGCATTCCCTCAGTGGGACGACATTAAAAAGCGCGGATTTTTGAACCGGATATGTTTTAAAAGCGCGTCTAAACCCATGATGCAAAAGCGCAGAAGGTGACCTACCAGATATTCATTCTTACAGGCCTGTTCTTACACCATGGATGTTACTGTATGGAATACGAATGAAGGAAAGAAGTCTGTAATGCACACGATGGGTATGTCTACCGGGTTGACAGCGTTTTGAAAGATGGCATAATATCGTGGCGCTGCACCAGCAAAAAATGCGAAGGACGACTTCGAACTGACAGTGACATGACATATCTGATCCCAGTGACAATGGAGCACAACCACGACGGCGACGGTGGGGTAGATTGGTGGGTGAGGGTTGGAAATCTGTGCTCAAAATTGTAAAACAAATCCGCGCTTACGTATGCCGATTTGACGCGCGTTCGTAAAAAGAAAAATCCGTGCTTCTGATATGCCAATACGCGCTTTCGTAAATCTCATGTGATGCTGATCACACATGTTTATGGGGGTCTACAGGCAACGGCTTTCAAACTAAGGCCACTTGTTTTGGGACAGCCCAGGTCTCCAGTGTAGCAGTCAAAATGTGCCTCGTGTGACATTCCCCCGAGTGACGATGATCACGAATATAATTTATTAAAAAAATATTATGGTTATGTGGGTCTACAGCTAACGGTTTGCAAAGTACGGTCACTTGTTTTCAGACAGATACACACAGACATAGTGGTTTTATTATAAAGGTATATATTCATTTTCAGTCTTGGCTCTGTATGCTGTTGTTGGTTTAAATAAATCTGTATTGCTATTTCTTTCGAAACAATGCACAGTACATAACAAAGAGCATCAACAATGCAAGCCACAGCTTGCTTATAGTGTGTTCTTAAAACATTAAATTACAGTTGTTTGGTTGAATGACAGACTGCGTAAGTACATAATACTAAATCAACAGAAGGCCCAGAAGAAACCAGATCGAGTCCGTTTCTTGGCAACGCGAAGCTCATTCTATCTTCCCTCCGTGTTGCGCTCTCTCGCTCGCGCGCAGCAAAACAAAAAACCAAAAAAAGAAGAAAAGATTTAGCCTCTTATTTGACAAAGAATTGGGTAATCCGAGAATTTTTTTTAAAAGCAATGACTGTATCCTGTTGTTGCGTTGTTGTCTTTCAGATCAGTACCCATATATCTTCCTACCACCATGCCTCGGGGGGCACAGAAGAACAAGAGTCTGCAGAGGACGCAGGCCCAGGTGGACGAGGTCGTGGACATAATGAAGGACAACGTGGACAAGGTGGTCCAGAGAGGCCAGAAGGTCGAGGAGCTGGACAAGAGGGCAGAGGCCTTGAGAACAGGGGCCTCCACGTTCCAAGACAACACCGGCAAAGTGAAACGGAAATACTGGTGGAAGAATTGCAGGATGTGGGTGATACTGATAGGTGTCGTCGTTGGCGTTATGATTATCGTTATCGTTGCCGTGCTGGTGGCGACCAGCACCGGTGGTGGTGGTAGTGGTGGGAAAACCGCTTCAGCAGTTAAAAGCTCTGACGACGACAGCAACAACAACAACAACAACAACAACAAAGGGGGAGGCCGGTAGTCACAAGACTCCATCACGAATATGACCACCACCAACATCACATTTTCCCCCCCAATAAAGCACGTCAAAGTTAAAGCTCCTGGAATGTATTGTTTAGGTGGATTTATCGTCCTTAGCCTTTGACACAAGGTGGCGTTTCATTAAGAGGCTGTTTCCTATCGAAGCAAAATTCACTCTTTCTTTCTTTCTTTCTTTCTTTCTTTCTGTGTAGCTCTCTCTTGCTTCCCCGCGGGGCAAAAAACGAAAACGAAAACGAAAAAAGCCTTTCATTTAACAAGGGGAATGAATATAAACCGGTAGAGTGATCTCCAGTTGGGTGACCAGAAGCGCTCCAATAAAACTTTTTCATCAGAGTAGAAAATCACGGGGAATTTTAGTTCTAGAGTGAAAAAAAAAAGAATATTGGTTGAGTGATTATTAATTATGCCTAACGATATCAGCAATTTTGATCACTGGATCATTACTTTCTTATTCAACGTTCTAGTCAGTTTATAGTGTATATTGTAAATGTAAAGAGTATGCTATAAACTTTGCGCTTGTTGTTACTGTTATTGTCTTATTGTGTAAAAAGGAGTGTTCTGAATTGAATACACAAATGTTGTTTAAACTAACTATATAAAATCTTAGCTACGAAAATTCAGTTGTAAATAAGTTTGGCAAATCTTTGCTTGATCGTGCTATTCCTTTTATTTCTATTTTATTTATTTGTCTATTGTAAATGGTTGCAAGGGGGAGTGACTTTACTTTTGTGTCACCACACGGACGGAGTGTTATAAAGCTGACCTATGTCCTTGCTTCTGATGGTGTATGTATTCATACGTGCTGTGGTCTATTCATTGATGACTGTTTATATGCGTGGAATGTGGTTGCTGTTGAGAAATGGGATGGATTACATTCACATCAGAATGCTTCTGAATGGGAGTTTAGACCTACCTAAAAAAAAAACATCCTCATATTTCAAACTGTTCATCAGTTTATACAAGAGTCAAAAAGGTTTATATCTTGACTTATCAGTTGATGTCAACATGCTCGTCACTGGTATAATAATCTTTGATGTGAACTTTGAATGTCCTTATAAGATCATCACCGACCGACTCGTCTGTTTCTGTGTATGAATATGTGGAGCTATGTAGTCAGAACATGCTAACAAATGTGCTCCCCCATTCTCCTGTTTGCTTATTTATTACTATTTTTAGTATTCTTTTTCTTCTGTTATTCCGTGTTTGTTTGTTATTGTTATTGTTGTTGATTTTCTTCTAAACATAACTTGACTGATTATCATATTTGTAATATTTAAAGTATTTTATTATTCAATTTTCGATATTTGAAGTTAGCTTGATAACTTTGATTTAGAAACTAATATTACTTACTTTGTTATTCAAGTACCCAAATGCTCATTACCATTATTTTCTTAGTTGTTCTTTGTTAACTTATTGTGATTGCTTATGCCATTATTCGAGAGGACGTAAAACACCAAAATTCATCACTGCTTATGCCATTATATACAACTCTATTGTGGCGGTACCATAGCCGATGAGGTTTAACCGAGGCGTGGTTACCGCTACACCTATCTATATTGTTAAAAACTCGGGACTTTACTGGTGTTGCACTGCCTCCGGGCATTGCAGCCAGTATTGTTCCCACCATATTTGTATTTACAAATTTCCTATATGTGTCTATGACCGAGAGGACGTAAAACTCCAATTTTTCTTTCTTCTTTCTTCTTTGCTTATGCCATTGTTTATTTATGGTTGTTTTTAACCGTCGTCATACGCAATATACATGTAGATAGCGAGCACACTATAAGCTTCAAGCTTGTTGCTGCTCATGTATGTTGACAATGTATTGGTGTATATAGGGGAAGACGGGGTAAAAAGCGCATGGGCGGGTAAGAAGCCCACCCCAATTATCTCATGAAATAAAGAAAATGTCAGTCAAATTTGCCCAGGAGACGAATGCTAGACATTAACGCTCGTCTCATGGGCAAAATGAGGCTGAAATTTGCTTCATTTCATGAGATAATTGGGGTGGGCTTCTTACCCGCCCATGCGCTTTTTACCCCGTCTTCCCCTATGCCCTGTTGATCTGAATAAAAAATATTTAAACCAAATGGGATAGTAATCTTGATACTCTTCCTGACTACCTCTCTTCTTTCCTCTCTGCCTACATACCAGAACGCAACCTCAGATCAAGCAACCAGACATTCTCTGCAAACCTGTCACCAAGTACAAAACAGTTGGAAACGGGTCTTTTCGTTTCCAAGCACCACACATCTGGAACAATCTCCCTTTCTCTCTCCGCAGCTCTCCATCTCTGTCATCTTTCAAAACTGGCATGAAGAGGCATCTTTTCAGAAAATATCTCTGTTAATTTGTGTCTGTCCATCCACCGTCAGTCCACCCTGTAAATAGTTTTTTAAATAAATAATTCGTGTTTTATGTAGGTATTTTAATGTGAGTTGTGTGAATGCGATGATTTTTTTTTCATGTAAAGTGATTTTTTCTAAATAATTTTAATTACAAGTATTTTGAATGTCTTTTGTCTGCGTGAGAAAAACTTACCTTTTTCAATTTTTCATGTAAAGCGCAGTGAGTCTTGCTGTGTCAGGAGAATACAGAAGTTTTATTTATTATCATCATTACTTGTCAAAAAGGAAAGAAGCCATGAGATGATGAAACATGTCAAGCGGATACAGGGAAATTAGAAAGCAGCTAATTTAATGATATGCTATCTAAAGCCAGCGATTTGTTATCTGAGGAGATTGATAATGCTGTTAATCCTTTCATTAAAGCTATTAATGACTCTGTTGTTTGCGTAGTGCGCACTGCTAGAAACAGAAAGGCTTTCAACGATTGGTCTGACAATGAGTGTGGTACGAAAAAACAACAACACAGGTATAATAATAAAGAGTCTTCTTAAACGATATCAAAGTCACCGGCAAAGGATGTCATTGACATTGGATATGGGTTTTGTTGTTGTTTTTTTATACTTAGGTTGTCATGCCAGGCTGTACAAAAAAAGTAAAAGAAACAAAAGTAACCAGAAAAAACAGTAGCAACTAAATTTGCTTAAATGTCTGTGTGTGTGTGTGTGTGTGTGTGTGTGTGTGTGTGTGTGTGTGTGTGTGTGTGCGTGTGCGTGTGTGCGCGCGTGTGCGTGCGTGTGTGTGTGTGTGTGTGCGTGTGTGTGTGTGTGTGTGTGTGTGTGTGTGTGCGTGTGTGTGTGCGTGTGCGCGTGCGCGCGCGCGCGCGCGCGCGCGTGCGCGTGCGCGTGAGCGTGAGCGTGCGCGTGCGCGTGCGCGTGCGTGCGTGCGTGCGTGCGTGCGTGCGTGCGTGTGTGTGTGTGTGTGTGTGTGTGTGTGTGTGTGTTCCAAGCACCACAACTTGGTACACAACTTCCAGACATATACATTTATCCATTAATAAAATGTCGTTGTAGTAATCATAAACTGCTGATCGAAATTGGAAGAAGAGAGGGTGAGATTAGAGAAAATAGGATATCTAAAGAATGTAGCATGAATACTGTCGGTGATGAGTTTCATTTTGTTTTACAATGCCCAAAATTTAGTCAACTTCGGAGAATGTTTATTGCTAACAAATATCGATCTTGTTTATCAATGTTTAATCTTTGCAATTTGTTCCTAGCTAACAAGAAAACACAACTTAAATTGAGTAAATTCATAAAACAGGCTAAAGTTGTTTAAAATTCATTTCATGTGAATAATTCTAAAATCATACATTTGTTGTTTTGATTTAAATTACTTATGTGAAACGTTATTTTTAAGTCTAACCAAGTGTTTAATTTCTTTTTATCGTTTGATGATATGACCCAATGTATCATTTTTGTTTTGTGTTGTATCCTCCACACCCCACTAGGGGGAAAAGGATTAAACTAAACTTGAAACTTGAAACGTGTGTGTGTGTGTGTGTGTGTGTGTGTGTGTGTGTGTGTGTGTGTGTGTGTGTGTGTGTGTGTGTGTGTGTGTGTGCGTGTGTGTGTGTGTGTGTGTGTGTGTGTGTGTGTGTGTGTGTGTGTGCGTGTGTGTGTGTGTGTGTGTGTGTGTGTGTGTGTGTGTGTGTGCGTGCGTGTGCGTGTGTGTGTGTGTGTTGCCACGTGAGGACGACCTTAAAATTCACTGAGTAACTCGGGCAGAACGAGTGCGCGCAAATTAGTAGTCTAAGTATAGAGAACGAACACTCGTGGCAAATGTGACCCAGCACCACGAAAGGGACATTAAGTCGCTGGGCTAGTTTCTCACAACAGGCCTGGAAATTCCAAAATCTAATTTTTGGTCAATGTTTTAGTTATGGGTATTTTCATGTTCTCTAACATCTTTTCTTTCATATTTATAAAGGGTCATCTTTAACATGGTCTCTAAATGGTCTTATACGTGCGTTAAAATGAGTAGGTCAATGCATTTTCTTCAGCTAGGCTAGACTTTGGATTGTGTTTTCTCAAAATGGGCTGATGCTAACCCTACTAACTTTAAATGCTCACAACTCTGGAACTGAAAAAGATACAACAATGGTTCTTGTATCATCAGAAAGAGTAATGACTGAAGTTTTCAAATGTATACTTTTCTCAGAATGGTCAGTTTGACACTTAATGTCCCTTTCGTGGTGCTGAGTCACAAATGCCCCATTGCGTGGTGTCTTCAGGTATGCGCGGCCAGGCGGACCCCATCCCATCCCCACCCATGCCTCGTGAACAGAACACGCCTCTGCAGCAAACGCAGGCCCAGGTGAATGAAGTCGTGGGCATAATGAAGGAGAACGTGAAGAAGGTGTTGGAGAGAGGCGAGAAGCTATCGGCATTGGACGAGAGGGCAACTGGATTGCAAATTTCGGCCGAACAGTTCCAAAACAGCGCTGAACAAATGAAAAGAAAATACTGGTGGAAAAACTGGAGGGTGTGGCTGATGATAGTGATAGGCGTCATCCTCGGTGCGGCCATTATCGCCGGCGTTATCGTGGGGGTGGACAGATTCCTCGGTGGTGGTGGTGGTGGTGATGATGATGATGTTGGTGATGACAGTGGTGACGGTAGTGTTGGTGTAGTGAAAACCACTTCAGCTATTACTAACTCCGAGAACGACAACAACAACAACAACAACAACAACAACAACAACAACAACAACAGCGAAGGTTGAGGACAGTAATCACAAACACCACCCCCATCCTCAGCATTATTAGAGCTTTTATCCCCCTTTGGTTATACAGACATGTATAGATAACAGACATATTCCATAAATAAAGAGAAATGAACAAAACCCTTTGGTGTGGTAAACACTACCTATGTAGAGGTAACAGAATTATTCCATAAATAAAGAGAAATGGGCAAAAACGCTTTGGTGTGGTAAACACTACCTATGTAGAGGTAACAGAAT
>CM065690.1:31397251-31399751 GCA_017654935.2 Phymorhynchus buccinoides
TGTTTACGACTCTCGATCTCAAAATCTGTCTTTTTTTCAGTTTCATGACAATAACCCTAGGCTGGTCCTAACCCTATCCCTTTCCCGAAAACGGCAGAATGTTGCTTCTCAGTGAAATTTTTATTATCAAGATATAGAAATTGAACAAAGGGTAAATACTCTCTTTTTCTAATTAACTCCCCTCCACCAAAGTTGATTACGATACCATTCACCTAGCAGTGCGTGGGTCAGAACCAAAGTGAGACAAAGTTGTCTTTTTACTTTAAACTGCGAGAGGGATTTACCTCCTCAAAGAGTGATTTTTCTGAAAACGGGTTACCATGAAAACTGTTATTTTCTAGTCTCCTTGAAGGTAGATCGAAAATTAATCCCCACGAACTATTGAACATTTCATGCACTGAATCTTCTTCATAAACCTAAAAACAAAACGAAACAAAATGAAAGCTTCATTACTAAACGAAAACGTTAGCGATTTTGCGGGCTGCAATTTGTTTTGACTCACACTTACTGAAAGGTGGTTCGTTTCCACAAGTGTGATCGTTCTAACTTAAGTGGAATTGTAATATGAAGATAATTTTAGTACTTACAAAGGGCAATGTCTCAGAGAAGTAGGTGTTAAGTGGGAGATCAACAACTATTCTGAAAATCTGGACTGACTTACCTGTAGGTGACCAAAGGGAACAAGGTGAAGTGTGCCCAGTAGTGCAGCACGATGACGTAGAGTCGGTTGGGGGGTAGGGCCGGGAACAGCTGCTCTGTGGACAGGGTCTCCTGCTCCTTCTGGCCTCCGGGGAAGAAGGGGCGGGCGTGGGGGACCATGATGATCGTGCTGTTCAGGCACTTGATCTGCCCATTCAGAGACAGAGAGACATGCATAGCAGACGCACGTGCCCGTACACACATACATACGCACGCACACAACGCTTACAGTGTGTGTACATGCACACACATGCGCGCGCGCGCACACACACACACTGGGGGCTGTTGGATTTCACACACACACACACACACACACACACACACACACACACACACACACACACAGTGCTTACAGTGTGCGTACACGTACACACACATACACACACACACACACACACACACACACACACACACACACACACACACACGCAGCGCTTACAGTGTGCGCACACACACACGCACACGCACACGCACACACACACACACACACACACACACACACACACACACACACACACACACACACACAGGGGGTTGTTGGATTTCACACACACACACACACACACACACACACACACACACACAGCGCTTACAGTGTGCGTACACACACACACACACACACACACATACAGCGCTTACAGTGTGCGTACACATACACACACACACATACACACACACACATACACAAACGCACATACCTCACGCACGCCCCTTGCAAACATACACACAAACACACACAATGTTTGTTGTTGTTTGTGTGACTCTCTTCTGAGACAAATAAGACCGTAAGGCGAGAGCCTGTGGCTATGTCGGGAGATGCGCGGGCCTCGCCTGTCGTTGGTGGGGGCTGTTGGATGCGTTCTGGTTTCAGATTGTGTGTTATTTGCCGGTGGGCTCTGCAGTCATGAAAAACGGGCTGGTACACCCATGGGGACATTTCGCAAGGACTCCTCTGCATTGTATCCGATGGTCACCAAGCCGGGAGTAGCTTAGTCAGTGCTGTGTTACTGGGGAGCAGGCACACAGTAGCTTAATAAAATCAAAATTAAAGATTTTGTTTGTGTGTGTGTGTGTGGGGGGGGGGGGGGGGGGGAAGAAAGAGAGAGTGAGAAAGAGAGAGAGAGAGAGAGACAGACAGACGGACGGACAGGTAGAAAGAAACATAGACAGGACACACACACAGACTCACACACACACACACACACACACACACACACACACACACACACACACACAGGGGGGGGGGGGGGGGCGGTCCAGGGGAAATGTCCGCCAAGTGTCCGGGGGGCAAAAGTACCAGGGGGGAAGTGACCGGGGGGCAAATGGACTGGGGGGCAAATGGCCGGGGGGCAAATGGTCTGGGGGGCAAATGGCCGGGGGGCAAATGGTCTGGGGGGCAAATGGCCGGGGGGGCAAATGGTCTGGGGGGCAAATGTCCGGGGGGCAAATGTCCGGGGGGCAAATGGTCTGGGGGGCAAATGTCCGGGGGGCAAATGGTCGGGAGGGGGGGGGGGAGGGTAGTGGCCTGATACCATGTTATATAAACCAAATCACACCAACAGTGAACAAACAGCAGGTAAACAACCAACCGAATCAACATTTTTCCTCATATCAAATTATTCTTAAAAAATAATATTATTAATTCGTTCATGAAGCACATGGAAAAGAGGAAAAGAAGAGGGGATGGAGAGGAAAGGGAAGGGAGAAGAAGAGAGAGGGGGGGGGGGCAGGGAGAGTTTTTTAAAAAAAAGGAGACAGTGAGAGAAAAGAGAGAGAGAGAGGGGGGGGGGGGAGGATCTAG
>CM065690.1:31402982-31405482 GCA_017654935.2 Phymorhynchus buccinoides
TTTTCCAGCCAAGAAGTACTATTTAGCTTAGCTGGGTAAAGAAAAACAAATATCTGCAATATTGCGAATTCCTCTGTGACATGTATAACATTAGGTCTATCCTTACCCCCCAAAATTAAGAAAATAGGGTCTTTGGATAACAGGCCATGATTTGTTTAGCCATTGTGGTGCTAAAATGCGACATTGGCGGTGAAAGGGTTAATAATCTTTCCCACTAATTCAAGTACACCTTGGGGGCCTGCTCCAAAGAAAGACTAAATTAGGGGGTATGGGCCATAGATCAGAGTAGTGGTAAATGAAGGGCAAGAGCTGTGCCGGTCGGGGCTTGTCCTTGGTGAGCGCTACGCTAGCCGGAGAGGTCTTGCCTAGATGCCGCAAAAGAAAGGTCTATGGTCCATTGTCTTACTGTCATACCATCAGGACAGTACTCACTGCCATACCACCAGGACAGTATTTTAAACGCACTGTCATACCATCAGGACAGTACAAGTAATTAAGTTCGCAAAGCCCTTTCCGTTGAGTTAATAGCCTTCATAGGCTCCTTCAACGTATCAAATACAGATACAGATACAGAAGTAGTATGCATTTTTTTTTTTAAATCCAAGCAATGTGCATTAAATTTAGACAAAAAATCCTGTAGTCTTAAATGTGTGTGTGTGAAAGTATGTTAAGTCTGAGTTAAAACCTTAATTGGGCAATTAAATTCCGTATTTCTTCAATGCTTTTTTTTTTTAGCTGTGTAGTTTTCCTTTTGTTTTCTTTTTTTTGTGTGGTGGTGGGGTGGTCAAAGACTCTAAAAGGGTAAGATGGACTACTTAAGAGTTATGGCGAGCCGGGCTGATAGAGTTATCGTTAGTGGGGTAGTTATCCAAAGTATAACTGACTCATGAAAAGATAACTCAGGTTTGAAAAAAAGAGTTAATGTAACCTAAATGTGTCACGTTTAAAAGGGACATAACCAGTGTTTCTGTCCTCACTACTCATAGGGAAAAGGGACCGGATGTGGTGGTGTGGTGAAAATGATGTTTTACGTCCTCTCGGTCATAGACACATATGGAACATTTGTAAATACAAAGATGGTGGGAACAATACTGGGTGCAATGCCCGGAGGCAGTGGAACACCAGTAAAGTCCCGAGTTTTTAACAATATAGATAGGTGTAGCGGTAACCACGCCTCAGTTAAACCTCATCGGTTATGGTACCGCCACAATTAAATATAAGGGACTGGATGTTAGTCTTTTCTTTTCAGTGTCTTTGGGGTGGTGATGGTAGAAGGTGGGGTGGTGCTGTTGGTGGTAGTGTTTTAAAAATAATAAAATCCCAACCTCTTTCATTTTACTACCCCCCCACCCCCATTTCCTATCACTTATGTACTGACAATGTTCTGAACACGTTTTCTAATTCGAAGCATTTTCAACGATATTTTACTTATTTTAGCACCAATTATTTTGGGTCGTTCAATCACTCTTACTTTGTTGTATCACGAGTAGAAGGAAGAATGCAAATTGGAATAAAAATGACATTAAAAGAAAGAAAAAAAATGACATGAGAATGATGGTAGGGGAGGGGGGAGTTGCTTAGAAATTGTGTGTTCAATTAAAATAATTGCATATGTTGTGTTGCAAATATCATCATTCTACGCAGTAAAATTCAATAGTAAATCGTCAAAAATCAGAAATGGCACGAGGCATGCAATATTAGAGATGGATTTAACCGTGAGAGTAAATTCAGTAATGTTAAACACCTTCTGTTTAGTAACAAATAGCAGCATTCGCAGAAGGCCCACACTACATAGATGATACCCACAATTTGCCGAAAACCAAATTTTATTGGCACAAACCCAGCATTACAAACAAAGAAACATACACACATATACCGTGAAGGAAACAGCTTAGAAGGCCTTAGTAAGACCCACGCTTGAGTATGCAGCACCTGTCTGGGACCCGCACACTGCCAAGAACATCGGCAAGTTGGAGAAGGTCCAACGCCATGCAGCTCGATGGGTGGTGAACCGCCACCGTCAAACATCAAGCGTGGACAACATGATGACCGAGATGCACTGGCCTTCACTTCAAGACAGGCGAGCAAGGCTGGTCACCTTCTTCAAGTACCACCATAGAGAGGTGGCCATCAGTACCAACCATACAGACAATGAGGCAATCACACTCTGCAGCGTATCTGCTTCCTGCAACAAAGACAAACTACAGGACTGAAGTTCACCTTCTTCCCCAGAACAGTGGGAGAGTGGAACAGCCTTCTACCTGAGGCAATTTCATCAGCCTCGTGGAAATCTTGCATTGTGTGTGCATATGCTCATATGCGAGCGAGTTTGTGTGTATAATTTTATGTGTGTGCGCATGTGTTTGTGCGCGCATATGTGTGTGTGTATGCGTGTGTGTGTTCGCGCGCATGTGTGTGTGTGCTTAAATCTTAAACCATGTCTTATTTTATGACAGTAGATCGACACCCTTTTTATTATCACCCGCGGAGTTTACGAAGC
>CM065690.1:31410482-31420482 GCA_017654935.2 Phymorhynchus buccinoides
ATCCTAACGTCTAAAGACAAGCATTACACACCAGAGGAGTTGGACATTTAATCAGTTCTAACGTCTAAAAACAAGCATTACACACAAGAGGAGTTGGACATTTATCCTAACGTCTAAAGACAAGCATTACACACAAGAGGAGTTGGACATTTATCCTAACGTCTAAAGACAAGCATTACACACCAGAGGAGTTCAAGCATTACACACCAGAGGAGTTGGACATTTATCCTAACGTCTAAAGACAAGCATTACACACCAGAGGAGTTGGACATTTATCCTAACGTCTAAAGACAAGCATTACACACAAGAGGAGTTGGACATTTACCCTAACGTCTAAAGACAAACATTACACACCAGAGGAGTTGGACATTTACCCTAACGTCTAAAGACAAACATTACACACAAGAGGAGTTGGACATTTATCCTAACGTCTAAAGACAAGCATTACACACCAGAGGAGTTCAAGCATTACACACCAGAGGAGTTGGACATTTATCCTAACGTCTAAAGACAAGCATTACACACCAGAGGAGTTGGACATTTATCCTAACGTCTAAAGACAAGCATTACACACAAGAGGAGTTGGACATTTATCCTAACGTCTAAAGACAAGCATTACACACCAGAGGAGTTGGACATTTACCCTAACGTCTAAAGACAAGCATTACACACAAGAGGAGTTGGACATTTATCCTAACGTCTAAAGACAAACATTGCACACAAGAGGAGTTGGACATTTACCCTAACGTCTAAAGACAAACATTATACACAAGCAGAGTTGAGCATAGTTCAAACATTACGCTTATAAAGAGAGTAAGACATATTGTTCTCTGTCAAAAGGTCTAAATACATAAGTTGCAGAGAAACAGAGTATAAAAAAATACTTGAGTTTTTGGAACAATTAGTTTTTGTAATCTCTTACAGTTATCTAAAAACAAACATGTTGACAAAGAGAGTATGGCATCTTGTTGTTTATTCAAATAAAAGGTCTGAAGACGAAAATCACCGACAAAGTGAGCAGGGCATTTTGTGGTTTGATCAAATGATATATAAAGAAACATAAACGTCAAATTGTCTGATAATATGTAGGAAAGGTGGTTGCCCCAAGGTACAAAAACAGAAATACAGCGATGCAATATGTAAATAAGGTTCAAAGACAAACTATATAATTTAATGTTAGAAGTCTAAAGACAACAAAAGGTATGTATTATTTATTTTCACTACTCTAGACTAAAACTATCAAAAGTATATTGCATTTATTATATGTTTGCTTTAAAAATTAAAAATAAACTTCTAGACAAAGAGTAGGCCTACTTGTATATGCTTAATGTCTTGCATTTGATTAAAGATTATAAGAAAGTACAATGTATGGCAATGATAAAGGTAGAAACACAGAGAGTATAACGACTGACATTTGTCCTGAGGTCTAAAGACAGAGTGTGGCAATAAAGAACACACTGTCTGATGTTTATCCAATGGTCACAAGACAAAAGAGGAGAATGCATTGGAACGTCATTTGGAAGTGTTGTTTATCCTGAGATATAAAGAAATAATATAATGTCTCATGTCTGTTCAAAGGTGTGAAGACCTTTAAAATCTATTGCAACGTTGTTTGGCAGTAACTGCTGTTTGTTTAGAGGTCTGAAGACACTGAGTACAGACATGTTATGGTAATGTTGCTTGGCAACGATGTTTGGGCAGAGAGCTGAAGATGAAGAGTACAATGTACACTGTGTTATTGGGTTCGTAACGATGTTTGTGCTTCTGAAGACACAGAGAACAATGATTTTTGTAACGTTGTTTGGTCTGTAAGGCTGTTTGTGCAGAGGCCTGAAAACACAGAGAACAATTGCATATTATAACGCTGTTTGGTAGGTAAGCAGGTGACGATGATTGTGCATAAGTCTGAACACACAGTACAAACATAGTATTGTAGCGTTAAACATATAAAAACCAAACCAAACAGAGCGATATATTTCGAGGGTCATGGCCCTCTATCGATTCAATGGACACATGAATATTGTAACATTGTTTGCATAGAGGTCTGAGTAGGCCTACACAGTACACTCATATGATCGTAACATTGTTTTGACTCTCTGTGTGTGTGCAGAGGTCTGAACACAGAAGGCAATGCAGTTAGAGTGCAGCCGACCCACAGCACCACACAAGCGGGACTGGGCAGAGGGAGGAGCAGTTGCGGGAGGAGGCGGCAACCTGGGCATCTTCTACCTGGGCCAGCAGGACAGGCAACGCCTCACCTGGGAGCACCTGGAATCCGTGCGCCTCAAGAAGCTGGGCATCCCCAACCGCTACTCGCGACACCTGGGTAAAGACTTCAGCATGCCCCTGGAGAAGCACCCGTCCTCCGGCCCCACCTGGAAGTCGGGGCTGAAGTCCACGCCCGTCACCGGCGTGCGGGAGAAGGAGGACGGCAAGGCGGTGTCCACCAACAACTCCCTGGCGCCCTTCTACACCCTGGCCAAGCCCACCTGCGGCTACTTCTTCTCACGCACCACCGACAACAAGAAGAGGAAGTTCGGCATCCCACCCTCCGACCTCGTCAAGTGGCGCTCCTCTCAGTGACATGGCTTCTTGTTATCTGTAATTGTAGTACTTTTATTTGCCCTTTGCTACTCTCTCTCTCTGTGTCCCTGTCCTTGTTATTTTTCTTTGTCTTTGTACCTCTGTCTTTTGTCTCTGTCTCTCTTTCTCTCTCTGTCTCTGGTCTGCCCTTTTGTTCTCTTTGTTTCGTGTCCCTTTCTGAAAATGTATCGCCAAGAATGAAAACCTAAAACAAAACGAAACAACATCACAACGACCTTATTTTGTGAAAATAACATCAACAGAATAATGCTTAGGTCATCACGCTAGTGCCCTTATTCATCGAAGTTTGTGTCTCCCATTTTCGTGTCATGCTGTGGTCGTGTGATGCCTTTGATTTTCTTCACGTAAGCTCGTCAGGGTGATATGTTATTTTGTCAGTGTCAGGTGTCTTCTTGATTGTTGAAAATGTGACAATAGTGATAATGAGGCGATGAGCAAGGTTTTCGATTATTTGTTTCTTCTCTCTCACTCTCTGTCTCTCTCTGCCCCCAGCTTCATCAATGAAAATTTAATGGAGCTTTGGCTGATATTTGATCCAAACACTGTGATATGATTTGACTTCGGTTAAATGGGTTTCTTTCTGTGTGTGGGTTGTTTTTTCATTTACCATTTTTAAGCAATAAATTCAGAGTGATAGCGTGTTGATTTTTATTTTGTTTGTGGAACATAAAAATCATATGACTTAGTGTAGATTGTTGATTTTTTCTTATCGTGTCTTTAGAATTACAAATTATGCTTTGCCTATTGGCTCTGACAAGTAACCAGCATCCACAAAAATTAAGGTAATATTTGGTTTAAATGGGTTTTTTATTCAACAATGTCATATTTAAATTTAAAATTAAGGTAATATTTGCTTTCTATTCGCTTAATGCTCCTGAAATGTCATGATTGATGGCAATTCTAAGCTTCCATAACTTCACGCTTTGCCTTCGTATTTCGTGCCTCTGTAGCAAATCAATCGAGACAAGATGTATCAGCTAGAAGGTCTATATGTGCTCGGATTCGGCGAAGGGAGGAAGCTTTGCTTCAAAATAAGAAAACAGTGAAATAATCTAGCTTTGGAAAAGGCCAAGCGAGGTGAAAAGAATTGTTTTTCCTCGCGATTTTCGTCCATATATTGACTGGATGGATATCAGTTGTCGCGGCATTTTCCTTTTTCAAGAGGGGGCCAGCCGCCATCTTTGGATAAAGATGGCATAGCATGCAACTAGTTCACTACTAGTTATATATTTGTCCCAAGATGGCGGTTATGATGACAGCTTGTATCCAGCCGTACGACAATAGCAAACTTCTTTTGCAACCCAAACTCACGAAAAATCTTCATGGCAGTGGCGGAAGAATCAATGTATTCTGCCAAACTGTTGAGTGGATGGTCATTGCTACTGCTGCTTTTGCTATGTCCAGCGTGTCCAACGCTTCATTGCCCTAGTGTCCATGTTTTAACCCTCATAATACATGTGAGAGCCGAGTGTTATTGATTAGTGCACAGTATTATCCGTTGATACAGTATTCAGCCTTTTTTGTTGTTGTTGTTGAGCTTACACAGTATTCGCCTTTGACACAGTATTATTTTCCGTGGCGTTTTGTTATTTGCTTGTGTGGATTTTTTTTGTCAGTACACAGCTATTCATGCAATGACATTTTCAAATTATTTTATTATAATCTCCTCTCCCCCTCCCCTCCCCAGCCACAACCTACCAAATGTATCTATGTAACAAACCTACTTTAAAACTGAAAGGTGTGTGCTTAAGTGCAAACATTACAAAGAGCACTTGCACGCGTGCTTACACACACACACACGCACACGCGCACGCACACGCACACGCACACACACACACACACACGCACACACGCACGCACACACGCACGCACGCACACACACACACAGACACACACACACACAGATTAAAAATATTTATTTATTATCAAATTATTTATTTAGATATACATACTTTTTGCCTGTTATATTGTGTTTATATATTTTTGACGATTGATTCTTTATAAGTATTCATACTATGGTTTTTGCACTGTTTTTCGAAAGCACCGTGCTTTTCCTTTTTTAAATCAATTAGTTAGTCTTCTACATTTTGTTTTATTTTTGTTTACAGAGTGATACACTACATAAATAAATTGATTGATTTTTTTATGCAATTCTTCTTGGTGTGTGTGTGCACGCGTGCGCTTGTGTCTGTATGTGCACGCACACACACGTGTGTGTGTCTGTATGTGCACGCACACACACGTGTGTGTGTGTGTGTTTGTGAGTGTGTGTATGTGTGTGTGTGTGTGTGTGTGTGTGTGTGTGTGTGTGCTGGAAGAGTGATATTTCCTGACTCAAAGGACTTAACAAATACGGTAGGCCTATTGTTAAAATAGAGATAGATGAAAACTAATGGGAGAATGTACATTAAAAAACACAAAAAAGCGACAACCAAAGATTCAAATATTAAATTTCATATCGTTATGCTTATAGCATAATTGCCTAAGTCAGACAATTTTGTAATAGAACGGTTGCAACAAAATCGTGGAAAGGGTCTTCTCTGTTGAAAGCTTGGACAAAGGTTTTGACTCAAAGCCGTTGCTGAATTAATTTCCAAAGAATTCTCAAGTCTTAGAAAGAGTGACACGTAGGGCCTACATAGAAGTTGTCGTTTTTCTCCCTCAGTCGAACAAATAACAGGCAATTATGCTAAAAGCCTGACGACATGGTCTGGCAGTTTGGGACAGTGTTTCTGTGCGTGTCAAGGGCGTGACATTCTGAAAGGACATACCCATCTCATTACATACACTACACAGCCTCTTCACTTCACTTTACCTAAACTAGATCAAGCACTCCATTCTGTCCAGTAGGCCTACGTCAACACAGGAGGCTTCCCAGCCCAAAATGACTAGAAAGCAGTGACACAATGCGAACGTCTGCCAAGGGTCACTCGCCAACATTTTCGGGACTGCATCATAAGAAACAAGATGTCAAAGCCACATAAACTTACTACCGGTTCAGAGTTTCTCACTCTTACTGTAATCCCCCCCCCCCCCCCCCACCCCCTTCATAACGACTCTTATGATTAGCCAGACGAGCAAGACAGGCATTCACGACCCACCTGCTCCCTCTCTACTCATTCCACGCTGCGCGGCCGGTGTGGCGTCCTCAAAATGGATTTGTTCTCAACATGTCTGCGCATGTGCGAAATCGATCATGACGTACCATCAGATTTTATCTTTTGTGTATTCGACACTAAATTGACCCTATCCCTAAACCTAACCCTAAGCCTATCCCTAACTCTTCGCACATGCGCAGACATGCTGAGAACAAATTCATTTTGAGAATGCCACACCGGTTTGCGTTTATTACCTAATAAAACTGGGAGTACAAAAATGGAGGCTAACTCAAGGCTGAATGATTGAACCAAGGGGCAATTTAGTTGATAAAAGTACATGAGCTCGGGCGTACTGTAAAGCTTGCTTCGAATAAGTGAACAGACAAAGTCAAAATGTTTGAATGGTTTGAAATGTTAATGATACCCTGTCTGTCCACAAAACTGGTTTGTAACCGTTACGCAACAAATCTATATATAATGATTATATTAAAAAACACCCACACCCACAGATAAAAACACGCGACAATCTTGTCACTAACATTTAATGACGAGCTCCAAACTACATTGAAGCGTTCTTTTGATGATACCCTAACCCTGAACAAAAATGTAATTTTCGGGGACAATTTTGTTCATGGTTAGAGGAATATGAAAATGTCAGGTACCAGATCATTTGCTTTGTCAGCAAACACTATTGCTAACTGCGGTGCCACGACGTAGCATGTTCTGAAAATATAAGGGAAGAAAATATGATATGTTGTGAGAAGTCAGGGGAGAAGGGAGGGGGGGGGGGGGGGGGGATATGAACAATGCCCCAGTGTCATGCTCGAAGTCAGTCAAAACGTAGACCGATCTAGCAATGCTGCAATTGGTTCAACATGGCTTTTGGTTCACCCTGTTGTTCCTTCGCTGTCAACTCCTCCATTTACTTAACTGACCCTATTTAACCCTTTCACCGCCAGAGTCGCATTTTAGCACCACAGTGATTTAACACCTATGTCACTAAAAAGCATCAAATTGGGGTCTATTATCCAAAGACCCTATTGTCTTAGTTTTGGGAAATAAGGGTAGACCTTATTTTATTATGTCACAGAAGAATCCCCACTACTGCAGATGGATGTTGTTCTTTACCTGGGCAGGTAAATCTAATGGCAATTTTTGGCTGAAATATGGCTGGCGGTGAAAAGGTTAACGTATGGATGCGCGCAGGGCGTCAGCCACGGCGCGGTTTGTCAACTGACAGTGAATATACAATTAATAAACGGACAGAATAGGGATGGGGTCTGAAGCAGGGTTGGGGTAGACTTAGAAAAAGAACAAAAAAGCCTAAAATAACTCGCACAGTTTGTTGTGTGCATTTGAGAAGCATCGATCGTCTTTCACTAACTTCACCAAAACTGTAAGCCGCCATCTTGATTGTTGACAACTTACAAAGGCCTAGCTTTCGCTTTTGTTCTTTCAGGTGGAGTGCCTTCTTTGTTTGTTTTTCCTTGGCTTAGAGTTATTTTTTTACTTACAACTCTAACCCAGTCCCTGACCCATCTCCGGGATTTGACTGTTTATCTGTGAATGGGCCGTGGCTGACGCCCTGCACGTATCCAATGGCTTACGTCTCTACTTACGTTTAGGGGATAAAAGCGATTAACAAAAAATGACTGGTAGAACTATTATTTTGTAATGGTGGCATGTTTATGGTTGGAATAGAGTCAAGTTGCTCAAATTATCGACTTCAACAGTTTCTGTATGGTTCTGTTTAAATGAACTGCAAAAGAATTAGTCTAGGCTAAGAGAAAGTCGCGAATTTCTTAACCGGAAGACTTCTTCAACTCAAGAGTAAAGAAAATGAATGCTTGAGCAAAATCTGTCACTTTTTTTTTTTTTTACAAGAAAATTGTATCCCTGCAATTTTTATTGTTATAGGGGAAGACGGGGTAAAAAGCGCTTGGGCGGGTAAGAAGCCCACCCCAATTATCTCATGAAATAAAGAAACTTTCAGTTAAATTTGCCCATGAGACGAATGCTAGACATTAACGCTCGTCTCATGGGCAAAATGAGACTGAAATTTGCTTAATTTCATGAGATAATTGGGGTGGGCTTCTTACCCGCCCATGCGCTTTTTACCCCGTCTTCCCCTACAGTTCATTTCTTGACCAAATAAATTATAGGGCTCTTGTAGAAACTATACAAAAAGGCTACTTGTTCGTGTACTATAGTACTGAGCTTTCGAGATAAGGTGAAAATGATCATGGCCATGCAGAAGAATAGGGCATTTGCCACGAGTGTTCGTTCTCTATAGTAGACTACTAATTTTCCCGCGCTCGTTCTGCCCGAGTTGCGCTGACCTTTCTAATTCAACTCTCTATTTTCAACTCATTGAAATTCAAGGTCGACGGCACGCGGCAAATGCCTTATTGAAAATGGATTTATATGCTAAATTAATTTGCATTGAACTACAAAATCCGCGCGATTCACTCAGAGAAATACGATTAACAATGAATGTTTTGCGTAAGGTTGCTTAGTTTTCTTGAGCCAGGCCAGATTTTTACTTTATGCGCACCGCGTGTAGGTCCACGATTCTTTCTTCATTCATTTAGGCTGTTGAGATTTTTGTTGTTGATATCTTCGAACACAGCTTTACAAAAGCTTGATAGAATCTGAGAACCTTTTTTAACCTACACCCCCCTCCCCTCTACCCACCTTCATTTCTGTCCATTACTTTCATCTAAACCCATCTTGCCAACTTTCACTC
Organism: Phymorhynchus buccinoides; assembly: GCA_017654935.2. Taxonomy (NCBI): domain Eukaryota; kingdom Metazoa; phylum Mollusca; class Gastropoda; order Neogastropoda; family Raphitomidae; genus Phymorhynchus; species Phymorhynchus buccinoides. The sequence continues at coordinate 31,418,931 of CM065690.1, forward strand.
CTAATTATTACTTATCTCACCTTCCACCCCCCACCCCCATGCATCTTATGAATGTTCACCCGCTCGTCCTTACTATGCTATGCTTGATTGCTTCGAGCTCCAGTCATGCGTGACCTGAAAATCGATCGGTGTGCGTGCCAGGTAGATCAATAGGCCTAAGGGGGAGACATTTATCATGGGTCTTTGTAATAATATGGGTGTCTGTTAGGGTCAAAAGATGACGATGTAGAGTATATAGCTAGAATACCATGTCGAAGAACTTGTACAGTTGTGTCCGCGAGAGAGAGAGAGAGAGAGAGAGAGAGAGAGAGAGAGAGAGAGAGAGAGAGAGAGAGAGAGAGAGAGAGACAGAGACACAGAGACACAGAGACACACAGAGAGAGAAACAGATAGAGACAGACAGACTGACAAAGAGAGAGAAAGACAGACAAACAGACGGAGAGAGAGGTTGGTTCAACTAAAGTTGGCAAAGGTTCACATTTCCTTCATAGCCTATAGAGACCATTTTTCTTTTTTGTCTCGTTAATTTTGACAGAAAACAGGGCAGTAGGCCTACTTTAAAATAAAAATATTGATCCCTGTATTTATTTGTCTGCATGTCTGTCTGTTTGTGTCTATGCACTAAAAATGCATTCCAATCACAAGTCTAAACTACTAAATGGGACATAATATTAAAAAAAAGCAGAATACATAAATTCCAATGTCCGTAATATGGCACCAGTTATCTAAGTTGGTATATAGCAGATATGATATTGATGGATATAATGTCCACAATGTTTCTTGTTGAATTTTCGGGATTTTCACTTAGGCTAAATACAGTCAAACTCTATTTTAAGAGTTCCAAAAATGCAGGAAAAAGCGGTCTTAAATTGAAGGGGGTGCTATGATGGAGGTAAGAGTTAAACATCCACCTAAAAAAAAGAAAGAAAAAAAAGAAGCTTTTTTAATCCCTTTTGACGCGAGCATATTTTCATTGCTCTTTTCGCGCTCTGGATCTGCTTCGTCAAAGGGGTACATACAAAGGTAGACACAGGTTTGCATTTATGACCTCAGCCTTATTTTGCATTAAGCTAACACTGAGTGAAAGGGGTGTTGGGTAAAAACTGGGGTGCTGGTGGTGAGGTGTGTCCAAAAAAAAGAAAGAGAGAGAGAGAGAGAGAGAGAGGGGGAGGAGGAGGGAGGGGGGGGGAGAGAGAGAAAGAAAGGGGCGAAATAAAAATGTAAAACAAATTAAATGCTAGAATATGGAGTACGTACGAGAAGAAGAAGAAGAATACGGAGTGAACCGCAATACAGAGAAAACGAGAAAAAGACGAAGATTAGCCCATCCACTCACCTCACCCCCGCACATACAGAGACACACGCGCGCTCGAGAAAGCGCGTGCACACATACACACATGCACGCACACACACACATGCACACACACACACACACACACACACACACACACACACACACACACACACACACACACACACACACACACACACACACACTCACACACACACACACACACACACACGCACACACGCACGCACACACACACACACA
>CM065690.1:31427982-31443833 GCA_017654935.2 Phymorhynchus buccinoides
TTTTCACACAATTCTGATGACAGTAACTCGTTCAATGTAAACATTCAGTTGTCAACATTGTTTTTTCTCTTACAGATTCTATCAATAATAACAAACAAACAAACAAAACCTGATGCATGCTTACCATTCATAGTGCTCTTAGTCTTCCAATACATAGTGTAAGAATTGATGGTACATATTAGTACCATCAGAATCTTCGACACGACGAAGGTGGATGGTTTTAGGAAGAAGAAGAAAAAGAATTCTTGTCCTGGTAAATCAAGGTTGGATTGTTGTTTGTTTTTCCAGTACGCTTCAGTGATAGTTTCACCAAGCACAGCAAATAACTATACTGGATCATCGTAGAATCGTAGTAGAATAATTCTTTGCACATTTCATATTTATTCAATCAATAATTTAATAACACTAACAGCTAATGATACCACAGTCTAATAGACTTAACTGGAATAAAATAAGACCAAATCCTTACTCTTTATGTGAACAAAGCAGAGTAGCAAAAGTGCAATACTAAAATAATGTTTAAAACAAGAATGTTAAAGAGGGACTTCAGCGTGTACATTTAAAAAAGACAAAAGTATTATTTTTCTTCTTAAAACATGCACTTTTTACATCTGTCATCCTCCGAAGATGGAGTGTGGCTGCCCACATTGCGAGGTAATCGAAAATGGTCACACACGTAATGTTCTCATCCCTAGCTGGTGCATTTGTACCATAGTGTTCAAGTATTTCGGCTGTCGGGATGATCCCTGGAGTCTTTTAGCCAGGGTATGACAACAACAAAACAACAAATCTGTTATCTTTCAGACCCTCATTTAATAAAACATAATGGCATACACACAACAATACATTAAAATGATATAAAATCAAACAAACGAAAAGAGCCAAAACTTGCATACTTATTAAAATTGTTACTTTGTCCAATTTGTTTAAAAGATTGTCAGCTACTCTTGCTTTGCATCACAAATTTGGAAGAAGAAAAAACCGATAAAAGAAAACTGTTCAATGACTTACAGGTGAAGACATTGGGTAAAATGAACAAATCTGTCCAAAAACATTGCACACAATCTTTAAAAAAACAAACAAAAAACCCAAAACAAAACCATTTGAAGTTGAATTATATATCAATTCCCCCCCCGACAATAATTATACACACTGCATTTATTTTCCCACCAGATATTTCTTCTGAAACCTGATAATTTCACAATCTTGAGTCAATTTATACTTCCTTAGATATTCCAGAACAACAATAAAGAAGAAGCAACAGAACTACTAAGCCAAGGCAATATCCACATTTAGCCCGACAAGAGAAGACATTTAATAGAAATGAGGCACTACCAAGACTTCTTTTGTCAATAGATTACCTGCTCTTACAATGTGGACATTGCCAAAACCAACACATGCCCATTTCATTGACTGAAAAATCCCCATTTACTAGAAACAAACTCAGTATTCATTCTCCTATTTGGCAAAACGATGAACGGATTTGCCACACTACTAAAGTTTTCATGAGTCAAAACAATGCAGATTGGGCATCTCATAATATCCAATCAAACGTAAACAAACAGTGCAATGAATGTTCTCCAACAATGCTTTTTGCTTTGAATCTGGGACTTCCAACTTTACCAAAAAGATTGATAACAACTGCAAGTTCTGCGTGGCATTTCGAACATGTCTGACACCTAAAGGCACACCCATCCACTATCAACATGAAACGATGGTGCATGTGACAAGTTCAGAAAGAGCACTGCAGACGCAGCATCATTAGATGCACATATCATATGAGGAAACCCCCGTGGGGATACCGGGGGATCTTTCGTACAAATAGTTCCCCCACCTTCTGGAAGTTCTGTGCTTGTAACTTCCTCTAATCTGTCACTCTCTCTGACTCTGCCTTTTCCCTTCGCTTAACTGTTATGAGCTATCTTTCTATCTTACGGGCCATTCTCCTGCCTTTTTTCTATAAATTCTTACGAAGATTTCCTCCAGCCGAAGTCGGACATGCTGGGCCTAACTATTTCTTAGTTAGGCGCATAACGGCAGCATGACGCATCTACGCTCATGTGACAAGAAACTGTCTGAGCGAACGAAGAAGAAGAAGATATGAGGAACATCTGCAAAACTGCACAAGTCTGACATAAATAAAACACATAAATTGAGTCATTCAACAACATCTCAACACCAGCTAACCAACCACAAGAGATGGTGTAAAGTTATGTTCACCCACACATGACAATGTAAGGCACTTCGGTATCGACTTTAAGACAATAAGGCACAACCTTGGATTCTTACTCGATACATCTCCCTTTCTCATTCCTTTCCATTTTATTGCTAAATGTTTGGTCACCGCTCCTTTGCTCATCAAGCCCTATGTGAATGACATCATCATGACATCTAATCTCATACCAACGCAAAACCTTTGTTTCCGAATTGCTCCAAATCCATGCCAGCACTGAAAACTTTTTTTTAGAGACGTATGTCCATCATGTGCAGACGATGTTTACAATATGTCGTGTTGTTGTTGGTTTACCTTTGCTAACAAATTCTAGGGATCATCCCAACAGCGGACGCACTTGAACACTATGGTACAAGTGCATCAGCTACAGATGAGAGCATTACGTGCATGACCGTTTTTGATTACCCCACCACATGGGCAGCCACACTCCGTCTTGGGGGGATTTTGGAGAACGCTAGGAGCTTGTCATGACAAAAGACAATCCCCGCATAACTATGCATAGCATAACATTTTGAAGTAGCCTTGGTGTTCTAGCCTATGTCAATTGGACTGACACAGCCTTAAGCCAAGGCGAAAATGTTGTGTAAAATTATGACGATCAACGTTTTGTTCTGTAGTGTAATGTTTTTGTTGCTATAAATGCTAAGTCTCAGAATGGGACTTTTGGTTGGTGTCCAACACCAAGTTGAAGTAACACCACAGGCACACTAAACACTGAGAACTGACACCATTAGACTAGTGTACCTCATTCTCCCATCCAGGGGATACCCGGGGGTATTTCATACCAATAGTTCCACTACCTTCTGTGCTTGTAACTTCCTCTAATCTGTCACTCTCTTTGACTCTGCCTTTTCCCTTTACTTACTGTCATCAACTATCTTACTGCCGTACTGGTCCATTCTCCTGCCTTTGTTCTAGAAACTCTTACAAAGATTTTCTCCAGCCGAAGACAGACATGCTGGGCCTAACCAAGTGCTTAGAGCTTTGATGAATAAGCGCAATAGAAATGTACATAATAAATAACGTTCTTAGGTGCATAATGCATCAGGACGCATCTGTGCTCATAATGAGGGGAAACTGTCTGATCGACCGACAAAGAAGAAGAAGTACCTCTTTCAAATGGCCAAGCCTTCTGTACTACTGAAAACCCTAAAAGGACCACAAATTCATGAGAAAAATCGTAATAAATTTCACAACTCTTCCAAAAGTGAAAAAAATGACAAAAATGTTAATAAATGCATACTGTCTTAAAAATATATATCGCTTTAAAATTTTTTTACATTCAATTATAAATCTTTCAATGAGAGATTAAGAATCCTTTTAATTTGTAATAAGCTGACACGTATCAAGCTACAATGAACATGCGCATGCAACGTTCACACGGACATACACACACATATGCGCTCAAATAAAAGTAAACTCATCAAGTTCAAATATTGTTCAAATCATGACATAAGAATAGTTTTGAAAAGTGATCATTTTTTTTAATAAATAGATGAAATCATTTAGTACAAATCATTTACATGTACATGTATCACACAAAACTAAATATGAAAGAAAACAAAAATAGAGAGGGGAAAAAAAAAACCGAAGAAGAAAAATATGGGGACAAATAGAAAAACTGGGATGAGGGTGGCTTGAATTTTGTTGGTGGGCAAGGGGGGAGAATGAATGTGTGCAGGGGAGGGGGGGTGGGGTGGAATTGATAGCCCTATTCTTGACAGACCAAGAATATTGCAATCATTATATCAATTATCTGTATTAAAAGAACAGTTAAAGAAAACAGCCAAAGCCATCAGAGAAATTAAATATACACAAAATCAAAAGTAATAAATAACAACCAAGCATTGTCTGGGGGAAAAAAAAGGTAGCAATCATCACCAAACAAAGTAACACTGAAATTAAAATTTTAAAAATCAGGAAATATACATATAATATGTAAGGTATCAAAACATTCATATTGGCACTCGTGATATTAATTTGGACATTTTTTAATCAACCAATTATTATAGCCCAAAGACTGGGATAATTCAAAATCATCCCAATGCAAAGTTCTGTTTCTTCCAGTTAAGTTTAGATCAACACACTTCAGATAATACAGTGGAACCTCCCTTAAAGACCTCCCATTATAAGACTCCCTCCCACATAAGACCTACTTCTCTGAGACATAGCCCTTCTTTGTAAGTATTAAAATCACCTCCCTTATAAGTCCCTCCCTTATAAGACCACATTTTGGATGATTTTGAAGGTCTTATAAGGGAGGTTCCACTGTACTTCATTTTCCACACATCCATCGCATTTCCCCCCAAAATGTTGAGTTTTATCGAGTCTGTAATTTATTAAAGCTTCCATACACCTATGGGTACACAAGAATTGTATGATAAACCATTATTGTTATTTCTTACTTAAGATCTTAGATAAGATATTTCACTTGAAATATTAACAAATTCTAAAAGGAAACACTCTATTATATGTAGATCAAAGAAACTGAACAAGTTCTATTTTGGAGACATCTGCATTCATGCAGATTGTTCTGATGAAATTTGAGCAATTTGTAAGCATTATAATCCTACTACATTTTAACAGTGTTCTTTTCATAGATCATGATACTCCCATTGATATAGGATATATAAAATCCACCAATTTAAAATAATTTATTTGTATATAATTTGTGGTTAACAATAGCAAGACAATTACCATAATTCGCGGACTACAAGCCGCATGACCTACTTTTAAAAAACTAATCTGAAAAAAGTAACGCATAAGCCGCGTCGAAGCATAAGCCGCGGCATGTCCGGCGATGCACGATCTCAGCTTTTGTTTGAGTCTAGAGTTGATCGCAGGTGTGTTGACTACGAAAACAAAAGTGTCAGGACCACGAAACAGATCGTCATTTTGTGAAAAAATATACCAAAATCAAGGTGAGTTTTTGTCATCAACCATGAACAAGGCCACAGATCAAAGGTCAAAATCAAGAAGAAACCACTGACTTGAGTTTACTTTCACTTTCGGTAACGTTTAGGCCGCAGCACAGTACTAGCCGCAGGGGGGTGGGGGTTTAAAAAAAAAAGTTGCGGCTTATAGTCCGGGAATTACGGTACAAAACAAACAAACAAACAAACCCACAGTAAAAAGTCTTCATAAACTGAACAGTTAAACAATGACATTTCACAATCTGAATCACTGAATACTGATTTTCAATCTAGGCACGACTAAATAGTTTAATATAAAAAGGAAGATCGAATAATGAAAAGAAACAGAAACAAAATTAGAATTTTGACTGACCAAACTGATTTTTGTTCACTTTACTTTCGGCCCTCTCATTTTTTTCCCCAAGAAGTTTGATTCATGTTTATACATCCATCAGATTAAAACGTTATTGAGGAACATAGATAACAGAGCTCACCAAAAGCATAACATTACACATCAATCAAGAATAAAAATTAATGGGTTTCTCACCCTTCCACAATTTTAGTGACAATAAAAGATACTAAAAACCTGTAAATATTTAACACTTCCGTGACGGGAACCTCCGATCGTAGGTTCAGCAGAACATCTCTATCTGCCGGGAACCTCCAATCGAAGGTCCAACGGTCTAAGGTACAAAACTGCCTACTATACCAGCAGACTTTTCTTGTTTGATTTCACAGTTACTTCCCTTGAATAGTCTTGAATAGTGAAGCGGAAATGGCGGTGTTAGTCGAAATTTGAGGAGATTTTTGCACGAAAATTGTCAAAAATTAGAGGTCTGAGTGGCGAGGAGATTGTTTGGTTGCTCGAACTTGATGAGGACGGAAGTAATGCTGGCAATCAGTCAGGTTTTAAGGATGAAAGTAGTGAAAATAATGTAAGTACTGATTAAATTGAACAGTGAGTGCCCAGTACGAGTACTCTAGAGTGAGAATGTGACAACAAAAAGTGTTGTTATCGGCAGAATCGTTCAATCTCGTTGCGGAGTTCGATCTCGAAGTCAAGCAGCATGTTGGCTTTAAATCGTTCATGCAATATTTTCACAAAGCATAAAATTGAATTAAGCATCCATTTTTCATAAAGTACAGAAAGTTTGGTGCATATCAGACTTCATTTAGGCTCTTAAACAATGTTTGATCACAAGCAGTTATTCCACAGTAATCTTTCCAGTGCAGCCTCAGGCCAGCACAGTGGTTCCACTGACGCAGTGCCAGTCACAATAGTGTTAATGACATAAGGAAAATACTTTTTGCCCGATCAGCACAATACTTTTGGTTCCCCAAATTTTCACAATCAATTTTGCGTAATATTGTTAATAACTCCTAAAAACATGATGAACGTTCCTGCAAGCTATCAAACAAAGGAAAGAATTAATGCAACAACAGGGGACATAGCTTGAATGGGGGGGGGGGGGGGGGGGAAGAGACACTTGTTATTTCAATAAGATAATCAACAGTCATCCATTGCAGTGTAGCATCGAGGATGAAAAAGTGATAGGACAAACTGTCCTGAAAAACAACCACCATCAATTGGACAAAATGTCCCGGATCTTGCAGAAATCATCAGGACAAAGACTGCCAGTGTTAAATTTCAATAGGACATTTTGTCCTGACACTAGTGACAGGAAGCAACACAATAGAACATTTTCAGTTTTATACTTTTAACAGGACTATGTTCTAAGGCGTGGGCCCAGGGACATCACTGCATTACGACAAAACCATCAAAAAATCATGCCACGGTTTTCTGAGCGCGTACACAGCCCCCACTCCCCAGCCCCACCCCCGACAAAAAAAGTTAAATAAAAACCGCATTTAAAACTAGGTTTTCATAATTTAAAAGTAAAAGTCATGGACATGGAGAAAGGTGGCAGAGTGGTTAAGACGTACGCCTGCCAAATGTAATGCGTGACTGCAACGTGAGTGACCCGGGTTCGAATCCCGGCCTCGCCCTTTCTTTCTAGTTCGACAGGAAAATCGAACTGAACGTAGTGTCCTTCGGATGGGGACTTAAAGACCCCCCATGTCACGTGTTAAATTCCCTCTTATGCTTGGAAGATTTCTTAAGATTTCTTACCAGCCATAAGAGGGAAAGCACGTGAAAACCACGATTTTGACACGTGACGTGGTGGATCTTTAAAGCTAGTCTGACCCGTGCGCTTTACGCACGTACAAATCCCACAGCAGTTGAAAGTCGGTAAGAGCAGGCAGAAATCCCGCTGCCTGGTATGGCCAAATTGATAGCTAGGTTTCCCAAGTCTGCCCCCCCCCCTTCCTTACCCCCCCCCCCCCCCCCCCAAAAAAAAAGGGTAGCTGCTTGCGGCGACATGCTCTCCAGGGGAGAGCAGCCCGAATTTCACAGGGATAAGTCTCTGTGACTTGAATATTCCAAATACCAAATATCTTCAAGAAGAGCATGCTTAAATCCAACCATTCTTTCTGACCCAGAGGTTTTACACATTGACATCTCAACAGCACCATCATGTAACTTGTAAGATAATCAAGGTTTTTATTTCCCCCAAAAGCCCCTTGGGGGTACATGGAAATGAGAATCCACAAGTCACCACAAATCCCCCATAATACTGGGGAAAGAAACTACCAGGCGTTTGTCTTTACAGAAACTTTCGCAACTGCCATGCGCAAATAAATACAGGTAACCACAATGTTGTAGCTGTCTTTTCAAAGTTTCATTTGCTACTTTATAAAACAGACCCAAATCAAAACCAAGTCCATAAGGGTCTCTGACCGATTGGACGCTAATCTCACCTGCTCTTAAAACCAATGGACATTTTTGTTTCTTTATCATTTAATTGAAGCCTATGTCTAAAAGAATAACACACACATACACCAATGATGTTATAATATTATAATTAATCTGTAGCTCTTGGACAAGCTCTCCATTCTAAATTCAGGTTCACCCTAAAATAACAATTGAACGTTCAGCAACTTGCTACCAAATTTAACTCTTTTAGTACCATGGGCGAATATTCGCAAAAACATCACTCTACACTCCCACCAAATGTGAAGACATTCATAGCCATGCACCCTGCCATGTGTTTGTCTATTTTCAGAGCTTACGTCACGGTTTCTTTCGTTAAAGCAACGCATGCACATTTGAAAAAAATCATTACTCTCCTCTTGTCGGTTGAGATACAACGGACAACCAAGAACGTCAAAAACAACCATGGCGCTAGAAGAATTAAAGAGATGTAATAGCAATTTCAGAAGAAAGACTAAAAAAAACAACTAACCAAACAAAAGCCGGAATTACAATACTACCACACATCAGCAATTACAGGTGAAGGCGCTGTGGAATACCAAAAGTCCAAAATGAAGCTCATAGAGACAGTTCTAAGAGAGAGGTACTAGTTTACTTAGCCCCATTAGCCAACTGGGGCTGAAGGGGCACCACTGATGATCTGACAACCCTTTTCCATCCGACCATGTCCTCAGCTAGCCTCATAGTTCTGGTAAAAGGCAGACCCGTCCAATCCCTGATGTTGTCCTCCTAGCGCTTCTTTGGTCTTCCTTTTCTTCTCCCACCTGGTACAGTGCCTTGAAGGATGGCTTTGGCAATTATAATACTCATAAAAACTGACCATGAAATGCTTGCAAATGATTTAATATCACGCAACAAGTTTAGCGATCATTCCGACGCAAATAGCTTCAGAAAAAGCGTATTTTAGTCATTAATAGGTTCTAGATTGTTAGGGAAAGTAAATGGGGGTCTCTGCCTGACAGTTTGTCTAGCGCAGGCGCTGGTAGTTGCACTAGGGCGCCCGACAAATTGTTGGGCGCAGGGCGGAGTGAGTTGAATAAAATAAGAAAACAAAAGGCTATCGCACATATACTCAAAGTTTAAAAAGTGAATAATAAAACCAGATAATAATGACAAAAAGTTTCCTCTTTGTTTAGATATTAAGTACTGCAAATCTCTTCTTGTCCCTTTCGTTAACTAGCCCCATACTAACTTTGCAAAAAAAAAGAACACTTCCATTTCAATGACCATTCAAATAGAGAGAGAGAGAGAGAGAGAGAGAGAGAGAGAGAGAGAGAGAGAGAGAGAGAGAGAGAGAGAGAGAGAGAGAGAGACAGAGAGAGAGAGAGAGAGAGAGAGAGAGAGAGAGAGAGAGAGAGATATCACTCTAAATATTGTCCAAATTAGAGACCAGGGACGGTATTCATGTCGAGATAGCATGAGACTTAGCATGATGCTAACTTAGAAGCTCTTCCAATGTCCTATAGGATTTAATAGGACTTTTGGAAGAGCTTCTAAGTTAGCATGATGCTAAGTCTCATGCTATCTCGACATGAATACCGTCCCTGCCTAGTTTATTTTAAGAGAGAGAGAGAGAGAGAGAGAGAGCACTCTAACAATAAATATTGTCCAAATAAGAGACCAGCCTAGTTTATTTTCACAGAGAGAGAGAGAGAGAGAGCACTCTAACAATAAATATTGTCCAAATTAGAGACCAGGGACGGTATTCATGTCAAGATAGCATGAGACTTAGCATGATGCTAACTTAGAAGCTCTTCCAAAAGTCCTATTAAATCCTATAGGACATTGGAAGAGCTTCTAAGTTAGCATCATGCTAAGTCTCATGCTATCTCGACATGAATACCGTCCCTGCCTAGTTTATTTTAAAACGATGACTTGGGAAAGCAACACCGGCTCCTGAGCTTGTCTTCACCAGCACAGAGTGTCAGTACACCCACGCACAGACCTTCACATCAACACATGCGGACAGAAAAGACATTTCCCCCTCACTTCGCCTGCCACACTGTGCCCTTGTAATCTTCCATGCCCGCTCAACGTTTCTTCCACATTTTGTGCCCACTCGTCTCTTTTTCACGGAAGACGGAGAGCATGCTTCCTCTCTTACACAGCATTCTGGTGTCTCCTGCGTTGAGGTGGTGTTCCTTTTGCCGTAGGTCCTGCCCTGCCCTCATCGATCTCCAAAGCTCCATGCTGCAAACCAAAGGGAATGGTGAGGATGCGAGTGATTGAAGTGTTTAATTAATTTTTGCTTCATTTCTTATGTCTGTCTTCTTCTCTTTTTTGAGCAATGAATATTATCCATACTCACTGCATTATTAGCAAGAAAAGTATTTCCAAGTTAAAATAAAAAAAATACTATTAATCTGAAACGTATAATCTGAGTGAAGCAAGAAATGCATTTCAAAGTTTATATGGTAATACGTTTCCTTAACCCTTTCGCCGCCAGCCATTTTTCGGCCAAAATATACCGTTAAACTTAACTGGGTAGAGAGAAAAAATCTATCTGCAATATTGTAAATTCCTCTGTGACATGTATAACATTAGGCCTATTCCTACCTCCCAAAATGAAGAAAATAGGGTCTTCGGATAACAGGCCCTGATTTGATGCCTTTTAGTGACATGGGTGTTAAACCATTGTGGTGCATAAACGCGACATTGACGGAAAAGGGTTTAACAATGAAAGGGCACCACCTATTCAGTTATTGTTTTTAAACAAACTTTTCAAAGCCAACCCCACTGTACAGAAAAAACACACACACACACACTCAGAAACTACTAGGTGTCACCTGGCCTGTCCTTTATGGCGGACGGGAAAGGTGAGGGGCTGGTTGAGCTGACGTCATTTGGTGTCCATGGACTCCTCATCCTGAACTTCGGGCTGCAGTCTCTGAAGCTTGGCCATCAGCGTCTCGCTGAAGGAATTGCGGTAGCCAGGGCTCACTGCGTCCAGGAGACTGTAGATGGTCTCGTAGTGCCGGGAAGAGACGTTGACGTCCACCGTGTCGTGCTGCCGCCCCACCACCTGCAGTCATTTTCGCCCATAAAGAGAAATGATTTATCGATGGAAAGAGCAGCATGTCTTGCTTTTTTTCTATTATTACATTACTGGCAAGAGTGACATATACAGCCATTCGTGTTCAGTATTCAAAATCTTGTTCTTTCTTTTTCATGATACATGTATGTCCCCCCCCCCCCCCCCCCCCCCCCCCCCCCCCCCCCCCCCCCCCCCCAGGTCTGCTTGGGGTTTCATCAGTCTGAAAAATAGGGTAGGTAGGTAGTAGGCTTTAAAAAACCCCACTTATGTGTGTGAATATATTTATATATTTTAATAAAACAAAACAGTGTATACTTTTGCACTTATGATGCTTTATATTTCTGTTTGCTCGCTTACTTTCGTTTTCTATTTTTTCCCCACTCGTCCAAAAGAGTTTAGGGTCGGCGGACAAAAACTAGGGTCAGTCGGGAAACCGGAAACCAACATATTTTTTTATGGCCTAACCCTTTCCCTTTTCCGATACAGGCACAATGCTGCTTCTCGGCGAACATTTTCAATGAGAAAATTGGGTGGGGGGCAGTGAAACTGCACCTTTCAGTCCTAAATATGGATAGAGCCGAAATATGCTCTTTGATTCTTGAATGATATTCAGTCATCAGTGTAACTGCTTGTTACAGCATGCCACTACCTATACCGAGACAGGGCTGGCCCACTTCAATTTCTGTTGACCCAATCTAGTGAAAACTTGACACCATCACTTTGTTGTACTTGTACTGTATGATTTAAGTTTGGCAATATATCCACATTTAGCCACGTAAGAATGATAATTAATTGACACTAATGACAGAAAAAAACACAACAGAGGTTGTGTTTTGCTCCTTTCATCATTGAGTTACTGTTCTTTTCTTTTGTGAATATTACCTTAAGCTTAACCGAAAATTCTTTGTATTTGACAGGAAAAATCTGGATTTGGTGGAAAAAAAATTGAAGCTGTCCGTCACTGGGACAGACAAAATCAGGGAAGGGTGGGAGAGGGCATTTCAGTCAGGAAGTAGGGTAGGAACGATCTAGGCTAGTGCCCCAGATCAGCTCCTCTACTGCTCAGCTAAGAACTTGCATGATTGGTGAAATGAGCCCAACCATTTTAGAAGCCTTTCCCCCATTCGTTTAACCCATAACGCGTCGTCTGCTGTTCATTTTCAGCGCATTTTTAGTGTGTCTAAAGTGACTTGGGTGCCTGAGTCTACTTGCGAACGGCAGGGTTTAAATGCGAATCAGGCCAAGTCTAAATGCGCACGGCCACAAAGGAACGTTTTTTAAAGCAAAAGATCTCAAATACACCAATGCATTATAAGAGGTTCCGTTAACTGAAAATTCTCGGTATTTGATGGGGAAAATCTGGATTTGACGGAGAGAAAAAAATTGAAGTTGTCCATCACCGGGACGGACAAAATCAGGGAAGGGTGGGAGAGGGCATTTCCAGGAAGTAGGGTAGGAATGATCTAGGCTAGTGCCCAGATCAGCTCCTTTACTGCTCAGCTTGTAAGATTGGTGAAACGAGCCCAACCATTTTAGAAGCCTTTCCCCCATTGGTTTAACGCGTCGTCAGCTGTTCGTTTTCAGTGCGTAAAGCGTGTCTAAAGTGACTTGAGTGCCTGAGTCTATTTGCGAATGGCAGGGTTTAAATGTGAACAAGGCCAAGTCTAAATGCGTACGACCACAAAGCAAGGTTTTTTTTTATAAAGCAAAAGGTCTTAAATACATTATGCTAGATTATCAAAACGAATCACATAATTAGTTGGTTTTGATCACAATCTCGCAGGCCTATCTGACGTGAATGTGCAGAAGTGTGCACCCTACACATCTTTTATCTCCCCTAGGTTACCGTTAGTCACGGTCAGTCTTGTACGTTTGTTGCTACTGTTAATTTGACTTTAGTTTCAAAGCTGTGAAGTACATGTACCGCTTTGCTCCGTCGTCTCTCAAAGCGTGTCTCACGGGTGCATTTGCAAGCAAACCAGAGCTTCTGCTCTGAACACAATTCAGTGGGGGTGGATGAAAATGGTCCCAGGACGGAACATTTTTGAGTGTTAACCTTTTCAAATTCAATGAATAAATGACAAACCATTGCCTGGCATGGTTACATGTTCATCTTACTCGACATCTGCATGACTCCATGAGGCAAAGGTGTAGTTTAGCTACTCCCCACCAAATGTTTTCATTAAAAAAAATTCACTGAGAAGGAACATTTTTTGGCATACTTTTTTTTTTATGTTTCAGAACCTGACCCCCCCCCCCCCTGCTCCCTCTTACTTTCTCAATTGTCCTGGCTTTTTAGTATTACCTGGGACACCATATTCCCACATCCATAAAATTTTCTCTGCTCTCCCGGCTTTTTCATCTTGCCTTTCTTTTTGTAGATTGAGCACTTAATGTCAAACCTCTCTGATTGTTTCTGATATTTAAATTTCAATGTTAATTTTCATCCATAAAATAAAATGCATTCGAAAATATCACACAAAAATGGGGAGATTGACGGAAAAGCCATGTCGCTTAAGGAAGGGATTTGTAACAAATCATTACCACCAATTAGGCTTGACCACAGAACATATGATATTTAATGTTAATTTTCATCCATAAAATAAAATGCATTCGAAAATATCACATAAAAATGGGGAGATTGACGGAAAAGTCATGTTACTTAACCCTTTCACCGCCAATGTCGCATTTATGCACCACAATGGTTTAACACCCATGTCACTGAAAGGCATCAAATCAGGGCCTGTTACTTCAAAATCCTATTTTCTTAATTTTGGGAGGTAATGACAGGCCTAATGTTATACATATATCACAGATGAACTCTCAATATTGCAGATATTTTATTTTCTCTACCCCGTTAAGTTTAATGGTATTTTTGGGCTAAAATATGTCTGGCGGCGAAAGGGTTAACGAAGGGATTATTCTGTGACAAATTCATTACCACCAATCACAGAACACATGAGTCAGTGAGTAATAAGGCCCCGAAATAGGCCATGCCTCCTAGATGTTTTTGCTGTTCTGTTCTTCTTCTTGCATATTATTATTAGCATCCTCCATCAACAATTTGATGATTATGATGCTTACGATGTGGGGGGTTTCCAACTAATCAGGATCTTAAATGAAGGACTTGCTGCCCGGATGATCAGCTCAATGCGGGATTGAATGGGAGGGGGCGAGGGCATGATTTGGGGGGGGGGGGGGGGGGGGGAGGCCTGGAGGTATGGAGTTGACTCCGTTGAGACAACGGAAGGGTGAGGACAGGGGGGGGAAGGGATGGACGAATGAGGGGGGGAGCTCAGATCCGGGATTTGAATTCCTCCACCAAGGCTGATGATATTGCCTCAGGTGGAAGAAAGTTCCACTCACTCACAGCCCTTGGAAAGAATGAGTACTTCCTGTAATTTGTTTTACAGGCAGGAAGTAGGTAGGCCTGTGAGTGAGTCTGTCGCATATGCCGTGATGGAGGATGGGGGACTGGCTGGTGTGGGGTGTTGATGGCCACCTCTCCATGGTGGAACTTGAAGAAGGTGGCCAGCCTAGCGGAGTGTCGCCTGTCCTTGAGTGGAGGCCACTGCAGCTGGGTCAGCATGTTGTCCACGCTGGATGTTTGGCGGTGGCGATTTATGACCCATCTAGCTGTGCGGCGCTGGACCCTCTCAATTTTGCCGGTGGTTTTGGCTGTATGAGGGTCCCAGACAGAAGCGGTGTACTCAAGGGTGGGATGAACTAAGGCATTGTAGGCAGTTTCCTTGACGGAGATGGAGCCTATCTTCAAATTTCGTTGTTTGGGGGAGGGGTGGCTAAAGTGCATGATAGCCCATTGTCCATGCTTGGGTAAGGAGAAGGTCCCAAGACTTATTTCATGAAAAAAACACCTATACTTAGCATAGAGATTGAAAACCAAGAACATGATGACTAAGACTAGTGAGAGGACGAGGTGTGAGTGTGTGTGTGTGCGTGCGTGTGCGTGCGTGCGTGTGCGTGCGCGCGCGTATGACTGTGTGTGCGTGTAGCTAAATGCACCTTTGCCCTACACGGCTGGTTTCCGAATGTTTAATATTCATGACAAACCCAGTCGGGTTTTAGTACTTTTATAAGGTAAGTCTAACATACTCATGATACTGTTTGCAAACTAGTAAAAAGACTAGTAAAACTGTCAACTGACCCTAAATCCTTGCACAGACAGCTCCACGCAAAAATTGTCGTTTTCTTTTGTGCACAGATTCAAATAGACAAGTACATGAGTGACAGGAAGTACTTTTGATACTTCCACAAAGTTAACAGCGAAAGCAACTTCTTTGACCACCTCATCTGCTTCGATTTTCAGCGTGTGCTGCTCCTCTTCGCCGCAATCCGCCATGTCTACCCATTTTAAAGCGAGACAACTCTCGCTGTTTGGGTTAGTTTGAGGGCGAGTTGCGCCCCTTGATAATCTGCACGCACGCACGCACACAACACACACACACACACACACTGACACACGCACACAACAACAACATAGGCCTACAGTAGGCCTAAGCTTATTTATACGGCGCTAAATCTTTCAAACAACAAGTGGGAAAAACTGTGGTGTTTATTAAGCAAATATTATGGACCACTGTCTTTTGACGATGCCTGTCTCATTCGGCGCTAAATCTTGATAGAAATCAAATCGAAGCGCGCACACACATTAAACAAATGAAGTTTTTTGCAATCAACCTATCTGTATTGATAAAAGATCGGGACTTTACTGGTGTTGCACTGCCTCCGGGCATTACCTCCAGTGTCGTTCCCACCATCTTTGTATTTACAAATGTCCCATATGTGTCTGTTCCAGACCGAGAGGACGTAAAGCACCAT
>CM065690.1:31449333-31454333 GCA_017654935.2 Phymorhynchus buccinoides
GTTTGCCAAGATGCAAGCTATCCACTGATGTATTTAGTTTTACATTAAGGTCAAGGTCGCGCCAGTTACGGGGTTCAAACCCCGAAACACATAATCGCTAATATCTCGCAAAGTTTTGCATGTATTTTAATGCAGGTTTTTTTCACAACATTTCTTGATGAATGGTCTATAACACAGTTGTCATGAATTTTTCTGTGTGCGCGTGTGCGCATGATCGCGCGCGCTCAAATCACGGGTCCGAACCCCAAGGCTATATAATATAAAAAAAACTATTCAGTTACGTGCTGTTTTCATGCCGTTCTTATGTAGTTACGTGCTGTTTTGATGCGTTTTTATGTATGTGTACAGCCGACACATTCCGATTTCGGAGTAGTTCGGCGATGCTGCGAGGGGACTTTGCAGCCGCTCGGCGTTGCACTTGTTTCTCTTGGCCTGAATATTTTTCACAATAGATGCATATCGTTCTAAGGTTGCAAGAGAGAGAGAGAGAGAGAGAGAGAGAGAGCCCGTACGCAACTCTTGCATCTGTCTGATTCATCTTTAATTGCTGGATTAGAGTAGGCCCTACGCGCAAGCATACGAGTGTATTAATATAATTATGTGTGTGCGCGCGTGCATGCGTGAGTCTATGTATATTTGTAGATCCATTTGTGTACGTGAAGACCATGCTCGTGTATGCGCACGCCCCCTCTGTGTGTGTGTGTGTGTGTGTGTGTGTGCGTGCGTGTGTGCGTGCGTGCGTGCGTGCGCGTGCGTGTGTGTGCATATGTGTGTGTGTGTATGCGTGCGTGCGTACGTGCATGCGTGCGTGCGTGCGCGCGTGAGTGTCACTGTGTGTGATATTTTTCTCCTCTGCAATAAACTCTTCACATACGGGTAACCTGACCTCACTACACACCCTTGTCTGTGGAAAACTGATCCCGTGCAATTTTTAAAGTTCTTGACTTCTTGTGGATGGGTTTTAAAGACCCAGTGACGCACCACGATTAAGTCTCTTGGTTTTTTATGGGTTGCTGTGACCCGCATACGAATTTCCCCATATTCAAATTGAGGCTGCTCTTTAAACTGATGTGTCGTTTCGACTTTGGGGCCATTTATATGGGAGTCAGACTTGGTCAAAACAAGATTTATTTCCAGTTATAAGAGGGAAAACCCGTGAAACCCGTGATTGTGACACGTGATCTGGAGGATCTTTAAGTAGCAAATGTTGACAATGACTTCTTTTTTTCTTTTCTTGCACATAACCAACAATTATTAACCCCATAATCATGCATCTCGTCCCCCATTCCTTTCCATTCTGCCTTCCCTTCTCCGACTGTTCTTGTTGTTGACACTGTGACCTACAAAAGAAAATTACGTGACCTACAAATGAAAATTATGCGACCTAAAAATGAAAACGGTGTCAAAAGAGGGAAGGAGGGAAGGGGGTGGGGGGTGAAGGGAAAAGGAAAAGAAAAGATGAAAACTGAAACAAACAAACATCTAATAGGAAGAAGTAGTTATTATAAGAATACCTTTAATTTTGTTCATCATTACATTACTGGGTTTAAATGCAGTCTCCGTCTGTTCAATCAATTTTGCAACTATGATGTTAATTTAAGGAGCACGGTATAAGCTTCGAGCTTGTTGTTGCTCTAATTGTCTTTCTGTTTGACTATTTTCAAATGAATAAAGATTTGTTTAAACCATGTAGTTATTTTTTTTAACACAAAACAAAACAAGAAGCACTACGACAGTGCAAGCCCGGCCAGACTAATGCTAAATATATGCTATATCCAGAAGAAAATGTGTTTAACGTCCTCTGACCTGGAATGGGTGGGTACATATGAGACATGTATATAAGTAAAGACGGTGGGTTGATCTTGGAGGTACTGCAATGCCAGGAAAGACTTTATACTCGTCTGTTGCAACCAGCCAGTCAGATAGATTATTATTAGTATAGTTGTTAACCCTTTCACCGCCAGCCATATTTCAGCCAAAGATTTCCACTAAATTTACCTGGATAGAGAACAAAACCCATCTGCGGTATTTGTGATTCTTCTACTATGACAGATATAAAATAAGGTCAAACCTTACTTCCCCAAACTAAGACAATAGGGTCTTTGGATACTAGACCCCAATTTGATGCCTTTTAGTGACATATGTGTTAAATCACTGTGGTGCTAAAATGCGACTTTGGCGGTGAAAGGGTTAAAGGGATGGTTCTCTTGTTTTGGTGTTTGACCAAAACCTAGAGTAGTTAGTTCTCTTTGATTGCTGACAACATTTGAATGATTTGTGAATGGTAAAAAAAATCTTTAAAAATCGCTAACTAGCAATGTCATAATTATCGAAAGGAAGCTTCCTTTTCATTCTTGCCCACCCTTTTACCAAATTCGATTTTTTTTAAATCCGTCCAGTAGTTTTGGAGAAAATCGATACACATACATACATACATACATAATGTCACGTGAAATTTTGGAATCCTTGAAAAATGGAAATTCTCACGAGATTGGGAAAATTTCCAAATCTTCCCGGGAAAATTTGGAATTCTGATTTTTCCCGAATTGGTCTCCGTAAAATTCAAAATTCTAATATTTCCCGGTAAATTTCCGAATTTTCCCAAGCTTATAACGAAATTAAATCAATTGAGAGAGAGAGAGAGAGAGAGAGAGAGAGAGAGAGAGAGAGAGATAGAAAATATAAAAACTTAAACTTTATTTTCCAAGAGAGAGAGAGGCAAGAGAGAGAGAGAGAGAGGGGGGGGGGGGGTTCCATAGATGTGTAGCTCTACACATCTATGAGGATTCAGAGACTGAGAGGAAAAGAGACTGACAGACAGATAGATACTAATAAAGACGACAATCAGAGAGGCAGAGGGACAGTGATGTTTTCGTTGTGTCACAGAGTATGAAGCGAAGGAACAGAACATTGTGACTCATACCAAAGACTTTACAGGGGAAGATAAACATCTGGTCTCTTGGTTATGTCCCTTTGAAACGTGACACATTTTACACATCGATAGGCCAGTTGAATTCTCCGTTCAAGTTCCAGTCCGAGTTTTTGGATAGCCTCCACTTACTGTGAATAGTGTACACGTCCGCACTAACGATAACTCTATCAGCCCGGTTCGCCGAGCTTTTAAGTAATCCATCTTACCCTTTTAGAATATCTTTGCTCATACTGATGAACTGGTGAGACAGGCAGACAAACACATAGGCAGAGAGATAGTTGAAGAGATGTGCCCTCACACGACTTTCCTTTGTTTTGTTTTTCTTCTTTTTTTGGAGGGGGTCAAATTAAACACTCGTACGTCTTCATAAAACATTATGGAACACATGCGACAAACTTATTTTGACAGAAAGGTATCGTAAAAATCTGATATATTTGATGCAGTTATTTACTACAGTGAAACGTCTCATTCTAATCTGTGTGAGAGAGAGAGAGAGAGAGTATGGCGGACGAAATGGTATCAAATGCACGTGCAAATTTACACGTGCTTTTAAAAAAAATGCACGTGCATTTTAGAAAACGCACGTGCATTTTACTATTTATAGAAAATTGCACGTACATTATTTTATACTACACGTGTAAATTTACACGTACATAAATTCACGTGCAGTTTTCTAAAAATAGTAAAATGCACGTGTACTCTTAGTTTTTAAATAACTAGGAATGGAAGACTTTCTGAAACGAATCATTACGGAAGGGTACAAGCCAAGAACGATGACTCTCAGTCTTTGTTTCAAAATGGCGCGGAACTTCAGCTGCTCCAGACTAGGTCAGGTCAGGTAAATTATGACGACTAGCCTCGCGGCCTCTCAAGTTTAAGAGTATTGTTGGCACATCTGCCTTCTCGTTGGTGAAATAGATTTCAGTTATATTTCAGTTATATTCCAGTCGCAGTTTTCAATTAACTAAACTGCACGTGCGATTTTATAGACTACACGTGCAATTTTCAAAAATGACACGTGCATATTCTGAACTTGCACGTGCAAAAATGCACGTACCATTTTCTAAAAATAATATAATGTACGGGTAAAACAAAATGTGCGTGTATAAATGTACGTGCAATTTTCTATAAAAGGTAAAATGCACGTGCGTTTTTTAAAAAGCACGTGCAAATTTGCACGTGCATTTGATACCATTTCGTCCGCCATAAGAGAGAGAGAGAGAGAGAGAGAGAGAGAGGAAGAGAGAGAGAGAGAGAGAGAGAGAGAGAGCGAGCGAGCACAGTTCAGTTCAGTTTAGCTATGGGCCATCACTGGATGTCACATTTTAAGATTTTTGCTTTCACATCTGTATGTGTATCGTTAAAAATTCGTGACTTTCCTGGAGTTGCACTGCCTCTGGGCCTTGCCTCTAGGGTCGTTCCCACCATCTTTATATCTACTAATGTCCCATATGTGTCTGTTTCAGACCGGAGGACGTTGAAACGGATTTTCATTCACATTTTTGCTCTTCCGTACACCCCACCCCCCCCCCCCCCCTCCTTTTTTCACATTTCTCTCCTTTGTTAACTTTTCTTCTCAATTAATATGAATACGTTCCCATTAACATCACTATTGTTAACTTACGAATTATGACCGTAACTACTTAGGCCTAGACCTGCTGGGCCTGTAACTACCAGTAGCTCATTCGACCAACCCCTCATCAAATGCCAAGAGCAAAGGCGTTAATCTGTTACCCTTGCTAAGGCTGTTACCCTATTATAACCCACATCAGAGAACCAGGATGCGAGTGTCGGAGGGTTGGGAAGTAGCCGGATTGTAAACATAACCTAATTTAGCCTCCCCCTATGCCAGTAATAATGGAGCACGGGGCTAGTTTTGTAGTTACTACTACCACTGCCGTTAGCGTAACCTCGTTTCCTACTGTCGTCTGCCTGTGTGGATGACGTGTGAGGCTCCCTGTGTCGACCTCTGTCATTGGCTAGCGGAACTTTGACCGGTGTTCCGATTAAACTTCCCCCCCTCTCTTCGCTTTTGATCACTTGGAAAAGAGGGGTCTTTCTCACGCCC
>CM065690.1:31464333-31469333 GCA_017654935.2 Phymorhynchus buccinoides
TTGTGGCACAAGCCACAAACCTGTAACTCACTTTGTCGGTCTGTCTGTCGGTCGGTCCAAAATTGTCGCACTTCAAAGTGAGGCTCCAAAATTGTTGCACTTCAAAATGAGGCTGCACTTCAAATTGAGGCTGTTCTTTAAAATGATGTTTCGTTTTCGATTGTCGCACGCCACAAACGATTGCGAATCCGCGCTTGTTTCAATGCGCGCGGGTTTGTTTGGAAAGTTATTATTAGCACTATGAATTGAATTGTGTGCGCCTGAGAAGTAGGAGCAAACTGATCAATAAGCTAGATTGCGTTCACTGTGTGGTCTTCTTTTCTTTTTAATGCATTTAAAGAAGAACACACACACACACGCGCACACGCACGCACACGCACACACACACACACACACACACACACACACACACACACACACATTTGTCTGAATCACTTTTACTGGAAGGACGTTAAATTGAGTAACAACTGTCACACACACACACACACACACACACACACACACACACACACACCTCTTATAATGCCCCAGGTTTTCCTTTGTTTTATGTGCCATTGAAAACGTTTCATTGGGTTTTATTTCTTTTCATAAAACGTTCAACCTTTAACCCCATTCTACTCCTTATTATTTTTATATTTTTTTAGGTCATCAGTTTATTATTATCTATTTTTTCCAATATCACCCCCACTCTTTTTCTTTCTTTCTCTCTTTAAAAAAAAAAATAATCGTCCATCGTACAGAAGAGACTACAAATTTGATCGACCACCGTTATATTTTTTTAAGAATATTTTTAAAAATAAAAATTAATAATTAGATTAGTTAAAACAAAGCCCGAACAAAATCAAAACAAAAAAAACAAAGACACCCCCCCCCCCCCCCCCCCCAACAAAGAAACAAACACCCGCCACTTTTCCTTTCATCTCTATACCAAATAAGACGCCATCAAAAGAAATAAATAAAGACACAAACAGAAAATAAAATAAATAAATTTTTAAAAAAGATTGATCAATAGCAAACATAAGAGAAAGTGTAAAAGAAAGAAACAACGAGACAAATAAAACCGTCTGACTTTCTTTTCTTTTTTTAAAAAATTAAGCAATCGATCGATGAGGTCAGTCACTAATCGTTTCACGATTTCAAGTTCAAACGTTTGAAAATCCCAGAGCATCACTGGAACCGTCTCATTCTAATTCCCTCCACCCCACTCCAAGACTCTTCTCAACGATTCTTGAACAAAGCCAAGGCGCGCACACTGTGCGCACACACTCGGAACATGCGCGCGCGTTCAGGCTTGCCCTACCCCCACCCCCCTCCTTCCCCCACCTCATCCTCTTCCCTTCCTAGCCTAACGAAATTGAAAAGAACCGCGCGCTTGTTCAGTTCGTTCTCATGAGAGAGAGAGAGAGAGAGAGAGAGAGAGAGAGAGAGAGAGAGAGAGAGAGAGACGGGGGGGGGGGGGGGGGGATGGGGGATGGGAGGAGCAACGTCGTCCGCGACGGTGGCGGCGTCGCTCGTGCAATCAATATTTAATGAGCTCACGTGCATTTGAATATGAATTGGTCGGTCCTATAGGGAGTGGGACCGATCGCCCCGCACGACAGTCAGAGATTCAAGACTCCCCCCCTCCCTCCCATCCGCTTTGTCTGATTTTGGCGCCCAGTTCTCAGTCTTCGCGACACTTTTAGCTTGTATTGTGTTCCATGGAAAAATTCTGAGATCGCGCCCAAAACTGTAGGCCCTCTCGGTGCCAGTCGGCGCCAAAACAAGGCTAACAGAGAGAGGTTGAGGGGGGGAAATAGAAGGAAAGAAAGAAAAGTTCGTGCACGTGCGAGACGTCTAGAGTGACAGCGTACGCTTCTCGCACCTGGCCTAGAAAAGTCGAACAGTCTTCGATTCCACGCCCCATGAGTCAGAACTGAAAGACATTCCTGTAGTACGTTGAGTTGTGTATGCGGCTCACAGAAGCTTTGTTTGTTTGTTTACGTTTCTGTTACGGACTGGCTTTTGTCTCCTCTCACCCCAACCAAAGATTGTATTCTATAGTGAGCTTTTTGCCCCAACCCCCAACCCCTTCAAGCCTGAATATCTTTTCTCTGCTGTTTTTCTCTCTCGTCAAAACAAGACAGAAGGAGGAAAAGAAGAAGAAAATGTAATTAGATAGACAGAGAGAGCAACTTAGGACGCGGCTTTGACCACCAGGGGGGCAATCAAACCACTAGGGGCTTATCACGCGATATTCTTAGTTGGGCGTAGTGAGAGAGAGAGAGAGAGAGAGAGAGGGAGGAGAGATCTTCCGAGAGAGAGAGAGAGAGAGAGAGAGAGAGAGAGACGAGAGAGAGGGGAGATGAGTCCCACCCTCTCTCTCTCTCTCTCTCTCTCTCTCTCTCTCTCTCTCTCTCTCTCTCTCTCTCTCTCTCTCTCTCTCTCTCTCTCTCTCACTACGCCCAACTAAGAATATCGCGTGATAAGCCCCTAGTGGTTTGATTGCCCCCTGGCGGTCAAATCCGCGTCATAAGAGTAAAAGGGGAGACAAAAAGGGTAGACTAGGAAATTCCTTCCACCATTTTTTGGAGGGAGATGTGGGTCGCTCGCAAACGCTAACTTGATTTGTAAATAAAGTATTAGTAAACAAAACATAGTTTTCGATACTATTAGCGATTCTTTTATGACGAAAAAAATACACGTAGGAGAAAAAATCAGAAACATTGAAAGGAAACCGTGAAAAAAGAACATTTTGGAAAACTAGACTTTTGTTTTTAGATTTTAAAAAAGAAGATCTTTACTGTGATTTCAGAATTTGGTTCAGTGCATAAGACAACCAAAACGATACACTCATTTACTTTCATTCAGTGATTTTCTTCCTAAGAAGCATAAATGTCTCTTCTTTTTATTACATCCCCTCTTCTCTTCTCTCTTCAGATACCACTGAAAATGCAAATTTGGTCACGGTTGTCTTGGGGGGGGGGGGGGTGGGGGGGGGGGGGGGGGGGGGGGGGGGGGGGGGACACACGTCGGGGGGGGGGTGTGTGTGAAAAAAAATTCAGATGAAAGAATGTTAGATATAGTATGTTCGTAAAAAAGAAAAAGGAAAAAGGCCTGATTAAACCCAAAACGGGAATCCATATTTCAAAGCATCTGAACAACATAGTAGGGCCTAATTTTTGTTCAACCAAAAATATATAACTTTATGAAAACACAAATATGACGTATCAGACTCGCAGAGATATCAAAAGCGTCGTGTAAACTGTGAGTCAACACTGCAAACCAAAGCATGAAAAGCAAAGCTAATCCAGGTGTGACCATTGAACATTTTGACTATTTCCAAGGGCAGTGAGGAGATCATTCTTTTTTTCTCTGGATTTTACACCCAGTCCTTGACGTACCAGCTCGGATTTGGCTGTCATCTAACGTATTCATAAACAAATGTTGTTTTTTAAATTATTAATCGTGTTTATTATTTTTAGTGTTCTAATGATATTAGTGTGAAAGAACCAAATGTCGTTTCAATACTATCCGTGCCCAGGGATCTGGATCCCCAAGTCTGAGACATGGCAAACACCTCCACAATAAAGAAAATCTTTTTCAGCTTTCTGAAAGGTTTGCTCATATTTTAAGAACATTATCTTCAAGTTTGATCATTAGTATATATTATGTTGTTATGCAGTCTTCATCTAGTCATTTGATTGTGTGTTGTAGATTTAAGGAGCACGATATAAGCTCTGAGGTTGTTGTTCTAATCGTCTTCTTGTGGTGGGACTACGTATGTCCTCAATTCCACATTTACAGCATGGAAAATACGAAAGAATCTTTCTTTCTTTTTACCCTTCACATCCTACTATACTGATTTTGTTTTTAATGTGCTTTCTTGTTAAGCTTGGTGCAAAAAAAGTCGTTGTCTTGATACCCTCCCCCCCCCCCCCCCCCCTAGTTAGTGGTTTAAAAAATGGCGTTATAGTCCGCCAACGAGAAACCTCCACCCCCCCCCCCCCCCCCCACACCCCACCCCTATAAGATTTTCAGGCAGACCTTTACACACTACCGTCAAACTGCACCCATCCGGGACTTTTCTTGTGTTTGCATTGGCCTCCAGATCGTTCCCTATATATGTATATGGGATGTAGACCAACGTTAAGCAGAATATGCATCCCCTCAACTATTCATTCACACCTACCTGTTGTCATATTATTGCCTGTTGCCCACCCTAGCCAATTCTAACCACACACTTAGAGTTCGTAATGCCCCTTCCAATTGTTCACGATCAAGATACCGATCAAGACCCCTGGGCGGGAAATCTAGGCCCAAATCCCAGTTTATGCTCCTTTAGACGTGTTATTTATTGTTACTCTATATGGTAAGACGGATTATAATCCCATCTCCCCCCCCATTTACTTCTCATTCCCCAACTACTTATGGCGGAGATTTGATCTCTGGAAAGTGCTTTTTTTTCCGCTTATCGCGTGTATACGTGCTTCAGACGGGCATAGGGTGATATAGAGAGAGATAAGAGAGAGAGAGAGAGGAGAGAGAGAAGAGAGAGAGAGGAGAGGTAGAGAGAGTGACATGTAGCTCCTCCCCCCCCTCTCTCTCGTTCTCTCTTATTCGAGAGGATTAGCCCCACTCGTTATGCCACCTGGTGGGCAAATAATCGCCCTAAGTCGCTCATTATCTCATGAAATAAAGCAAATTTCAGTCACATTTTGCCCATGAGACGAGTGTTAATGTTTAGTATTCGTCTCATGGGCAAATTTGACTGAAATTTGCTTTATTTCATGAGATAATTGGCAGGGGCTTCTTACCCGCCCATGGGCTTTTTACCCCGTCTTCACCTATTCCTATAGGGGTTTTTTCCCCGTGGTGTTCTTGTTACGCATTCTGTTGCAGTAACGCTGTACGTAGTGTATATCAAGTTTCTGCAGCTCCACGCAACCTCACATTGGCCTGTTTACAGACCTCCCAAGTCATGCGCAATTATTGTTTTTGGAAGGGATGCAAAACCCCAA
>CM065690.1:31478982-31503982 GCA_017654935.2 Phymorhynchus buccinoides
TAAACAAGAATGCAACATGCAACTTTCATCAAAGTCTAACAATAAAAAAATTAAAATTAAAATCAAATCATGTGTGCTTCAAAAATATACCCCAAAAAATATATTGTAAAAAGAAGTGAATATTTGATTTAACAACTTTTTGGCAAAGGGCAAAAGGGAAAAGGGCAGTCAGAGCAAGGAGAGTCGAGTGACTAAAATGAAAAAAAAGATTGAATGGGGCTTTATACTGAAATTACTCTGCCTTTCATCAAATACGATGCGTGTGCCATCTACATAAGATTATCGTCCTTGCCTGTCATAAAGTAGTAGTTTATAGCCACAGAAAAATATCTGCTTCTGACTCATCACTAGGTGGCATAGGCAGTTCAGGCCTAAAATGATCGCCCTTTCGCATCGGCAAGGAGTAAGTATAAAGCCCCATTGTTCTCATTGTATCAACTATCATGTCAACAGACCTGCCTACCCCCAATTTCTTTTTTAGGTACTCCACGAAATAAAATTCTGTACTTTTTCTCAACATTCCGTATTTTGCAAGGAGACCCCAAAACGGAACATTACAGAACATTAAACCACCATGCGAAATGACGAAAAACACTTGATTTTGACCGATCTTAGAAGACCTTAAGTTCAAATTTTTGCCGTATTAATTTCCCATTTACCGCAATGCAGTACTGGGGCTCAAAATCGTGTACAAAATACGGAAAAATCTCGGTAGGCAGGTCTGTGTCAAACTTGTACACACATCGGACAAAATATAAATAGGTTAATACATATACCTGGAGAAAAAAAGAAGAAATGTATGCAACATAATAATGCAGAATCAGTTTCTTGAACAAACTATACTTGAGCTTTGCTCTCACTGACAAACATCCACCTCCCCTAATCACTCCAAATCTTAAAACCCCTTGACTGCCAAAGAAAATTAGAACAGAAAATATAGATGAAAATCATGACATGGAAAAGAGAACCGATAGAGCCAATCTGGCAAAATGACCTGGGACATAAAACCCTCCTGACTGTGTTAACCCTTTCATCCCCAGCCATCTTTGAGCCAAACATTTCCATTAAACTTACTTGGCTGCAGAAAAGATTTTGTCTGCAATATTGTGGGATTTCTCTGTGACACATTTAGAATGGGGTCAATCCTTACCGCCCAAATTTAGGAACACAATATCATTGAATAACAGACCCTGATTTCAAGAGTTTTAGTGACATGAGTGTTAAATCATTGCGGTGCAAAAATGCGATATTGGCAGCGAAAGGGTTAAAGCAAAAAGCAGTGTACCACATTTATTTGCTAGTGACATCAGTGGTGTCATCAAGCATGCACATGATACGATACATTGCAGTCAAGGGGTTAAAACTTGTCAACAACAACAAAAAGGGTGAGGCACAAATGGAAAAAAAGGGAGAAAATGGGTAAATATGGTCAACTTACAGCCCCATCCTCATCAAAAACGACCCGCGTATTGGGATTGATGTTCTTATTCTTCAACTTTTTCACCAGGGCGGCTTTGGTCGTCGTTTTCTTTTTTGATGTCGTCGTCGTCGCCTTCTCTTCTTCCTCTTCTTCTTCATCGTTGCCCCTTTCTTCTTCTACCTGTGAAGAGATTATTATTATAAAATATGTTAAATATAATCATCATCTTCATCATTACTATCATCAACATCCTCCTCCCTGGTTATCACCTTTTTGTGTGTGTCATAGTTGCCTTCTACATTTCCTCAGACTCAGAGATGAGATTCTCAGAAAACCAAAAAGGAGGAAAAAAGAAGCCGGGGGTTCGGGGCCCGGTGTAGGCTACATCAGCAAATGGATAACTTCCGCTTTCAGCTTTGCAAACTGCAGAGTAATGATAAATAGAGCAGTCTTGGCAGTAACCGGAAATGTCCATTTGAGAATGAACCAATCGAAAACAAAATATCAGTCGAACTTCTTACCACATTTACGAGTCAACACAAAACCTAACACCCCTACCCCCACCCCCCAATTTCCTCAATGGATTTACACTGATCTCAAAAATGCCCCCTGGGGCCATCAAAAAGGAGGAAATCCTCCAATTGGAGGACAAATCTCATCTTCATCACTGCCGGTTTTTTTCTCCCACTTGTGAAAAGAAATCATGATCATCCTCCTCATCATCACCATAACCATCATCAGCCTTGGTTGTCTTTTTTTTAATATGTTTTCCTCACCCTCTCGTCTTTATTATTGCTCTTTTCTTCTTTCATCTGTGTGGAGAGAGCATCATCACCACTACTACCAGTACCACCACAATCATCATCATCGTCAAGTAATATGTTACTATGTTGTGATCATTCTTATGCAAGATGGATTTCCACACAATGCCAAATCTCTTCCCAAACTCTACATGTTCAATTTTATTGTGAATTTTATTGAACCCAGCAGTCATCTTCGTTTCTTCACATTCTACATGTTCAAGTAAACTTTATTATTTCAATACTGGGAAATTACTGTCTGAACGTGGAGTCTTTCAGATGAGACGACAAACCGAGATCCCGTGTGCCCATGCACTTAGCACACGTTAAACCCAGAGGCAACGAAAAAGTTGTCATTTGGTCCCCCCCCCCCCCCCCCCCCCCCTCCCCCCCCCCCCCACCCCCCCCCCCCCCCCCCCCCCCCCCCCCCCCCCCCCCCCCACCCCCCCCCCCCCCCCCCCCCCCCCCCCCCCCCCCCCCCCCCCCCCCCCCCCATTTCCTTCCTCATCTGTCACACAAAAATCGCATGCCCCCCCCCCCCCCAAAAAAGGGTGGTGTGCCTCTGACTGCGACATGCTCTCCAGGTGGGAGCAACCCGAATTTCACAAAGATGCCTCTGTGACTATAAACTACCAAATACCAATAAATACCGTATGACTTTTACCCCAAAAAATGATATACAGTATACCTGGATGGGCTTCGAAACTGGCTTCTCGCTGAACAGGTCTTCTGTTCCGCTGTCTTCGTCGTCCCTGAACGCGGCGAGGTCGATGTCTCTCTGCGTCTTCTTCTGCTTCAGAAACCTTAACTTGGGTGTGAGGAACAGACCCAACGACCTAAGGAATCAAAGAAACAAGCGATACGTTTTTGGCGGGTCTACAACCAAAGGTTTGTGCATAAACCCAATGACTTAAGGAGTCAAAGAAACAAGCGATGCGTTTTTGGCGGGTCTACAACCAAAGGTTTGTGCATAAACCCAATGACTTAAGGAGTCAACGAAACAAGCGATGCGTTTTTGGCGGGTCTACAACCAAAGGTTTGTGCATAAACCCAATGCCCTAAGGAGTCAAAGAAACAAGCAATATGTTTTTGGCGGGTCGATTTATGAATTGAGTGCTATGTAAATATTTTATGACGCTTATATGAAGTCTTTTATTACTACTTTTAACTTTTAACTATTTGCTTTGTCATTGTAAACGCCTTGGGCTCCTGGTTTTATCGGGAGGTAAGTGCGTCCAAAATTTTCATTATTATTATTATTATTACAACCAAAGGTTTTTGCATAAACCCAACGACCTAAGGAATCAAAGAAACAAGCGATACGTTTTTGGTGGGTCTACAACCAAAGGTTTTCGCATAAACCCAATGACCTAAGGAATCAAAGAAACAAGCGATACGTTTTTGGCGGGTCTACAACCAAAGGTTTTCGCATAAAAACGACCTAAGGAATCAAAGAAACAAGCGATACGTTTTTGGTGGGTCTACAACAAAAGGTTTTCGCATAAATCCAATGACCTAAGGAATCAAAGAAACAAGCGATACGTTTTTGGCGGGTCTACAACCAAAGGTTTTCGCATAAATCGAGGACAAACAGATATACAGTGAAAATCGATTAACCCATTTACCACCCGAGCGACCGCTAGCGCCTGGTAAAAAATCGTGGTCTGTAACTGCGGAGCGCCCGCTAGCACCTAATTTGCACTTGCGGACTACGACCACAGACTACTGTTTAACACACGTGAGAATATCGCAGCGCGAGACTTGCCTGTCTGCCACTTACGTCGCTTCCATTTGCAGTTTACAGTGTCAAAATTGATCGAGTTTTCACAAAAGTTATGATTTTTTGAATTCAACAATAAAAATTTAGTTGTCCAATGAAGAATTATGGCGTCTGCTGAACGATATCGTCGCCCATTATGGCGATTTTGACGGCTTTTTAGCGAGGTAACTTGTAGAAATTGAACGAGTTTGGGGGCGAATGTGACCTAGATAACCACAGCTGTTCCGTCCCACACAAAATCAAGCTATTTAGTTAAAAGCCTGAATCTAGAAATCTTAGATAAAAACTGTACCAAGCTTTTGTCTGTAAAAATATTTTGGCTGTATGCTCTACATAGTATTTAAAATATATTTCTTCCCTCAGATTTATGGTAAAAACTTATTTTTGTGAGCAGTATCAATCAACATATCTAGTAGAAATAATATACTTAGTATCACAAACATAAATAAGATTGCCTATGAGTGAAAATCTAGCAATATCCACTGACTATAAGTAATCTTGTCACATACTACAACATATCCTCGCCTGTTATTTATGAAAAGTTACTTATAGTTTACTAAAGTTTGCTTAAAAAAACTTATGAAAATATAGATAAACTAAATGTTCCTCCCGAAACAGCTGTGTAACAGACTTCGAAGCTCTCGAAGCCAAAATTGATGATCTGATACAAAAAATGATCCCGAAAGTGGATGCCGTCAGCCGAATCACGGCGAATGGCTACAGTATAGAAATCATAGAGAAACTGTTGTAGGCTGCACTGTTTGCAAAGCCCATATTTGCAACGGACATTGTTTTGCACAGTTTTATTGCACATAGCTGTAGTAGATTGAATATTCTGTTCTCCGATTCAAAATTGGGAGCCTTCTTGATTGATTTTTGACATTTATTTATTTATTTTTAGCACATTTTGCTCACATGTGACTTCTTTTTTTTTATAAAGTAATCATTACCATGAATTTGAAATTAGTGTTTCTTTGCTACTTTTTCAGAGTATAAAGAACATAATAGAAATAATTCAATGCATTTTCAGACTAAAATTATATTTTTAATTATTCTTTTAATGTACCTACTGATGTGAATTGCGCAAGTCATTTCCCTTGACATGGGATTTCATAGTAAGGTTAGCGTCGGGCGGCTGGGGTAAGAGGGTGAACTCAAAACTGAAATTTTATTTTGAGACAGCCAGTATTTTGAGATAAAAAGACCTTTTAACGATAGGAGTATTAAAGTGGGAACACAAAATTATTGCGAGTTATCTTGGAATTTTTTTTTTTTTTAAAGGCAGGAGAATAGGCCAATGTGTCAGAAAGATAGTAGATGATAGAAAGCAAAGGGAAAATGGGCAGAGTCAAAGAGAGTGGCAGATTAGAGGAAGTTACAAGCACAGAACTTCCAGAAGGTGGGGGAACTATTTTTTACAAAAGACCCCTTGGTATCCCCACGGGGACGTTCCCTATGTTTCTATCATCTTTCTCTGTAACAATTCCTTGGCCGAATACCCAGCCCAACTTTCCAGAATAGCCCACAAAATGTGTTTCACTGCATCCCCGAGATGACGCTGATCAATATACAGGCATGGTAATGGAGGAAAGGCATTTTTCTCTGAAAATAGCATAGGGTTTCAGAAGATGTTGTTTCTTGGTATAACCAAGGTGTTAAAAGCCCTTTATTGTGATTAGGGGGCAATTTATCTTGAAGATGAATATCTAAAACTGTTCAAACTTGGGGAAAGGGCATCTCCTGAAGCTTAAAACCCCTTCTGACATTTGTTTTTCTGCGTTCACTTTTCTTGGAATTCAGAGAATTCTCTGAAAGTTACCATGCCTGGTATATGGTTATAGGGGTGTAGGACTAAATGATTTTCGCTGAATTTGAAGACAGACAAGCAGACAGACATGCAGACATTCTCCATGTACGGAGTAGAAGGCACACCAGTTGTGCTGACTGCATGGTCTGCGAATGCATGCAGAAACAGACACGTTACTCTAGGGGCCACTCACTTTGCAAATTTGTCCAGATCCAGCACGTCCACCGGGCTGTTCTTCATTTTGTGCAGGCTGAATATATAGTTACGGAAAGCCTGCAGAAAAAAGACATACAGACATAATCAGTTAATGGAATAACACACACACACATATATTGGCCACTACAAGTAGGGTTATTAATGCCCTTGACAGCAAGAGTTAAGCCCTTGTTGATCAGTATCCAAAAGGGCATTCACTCTTGCAAAAGGCAGCCATTAAGTGGCCTCAAATAGGGTTATTGGCGAGGGTTATTCCCTTGTTTGGTCAGTACTCGACCATCCTCCCCCATCCACCAAGGGCATTCACTCTTGCAAAAGGTGTTCTTTTCAGTGGCCAATACACACATACAAGTACAAGCACACCATAAACATGCACACACACACACACAGATAACCTGGCCACTCACCCTCTCAGCCATGTCCTTGGTTTCTGTACAGGTGGCACAGGCGGACCCTGTGCTACCCGTGATGTCTCGCACCTTTTTCATATTGACGCTGCAACAAACCACAAACACCACTACAATCAACAGAAACTCTCAACATCATGCCTTGCAATTTGCACCAGCTTCATTGAACACCCATGCTACAAAAAGATGCACTAGTTTCATTGAACACCCCACCCACATTGAGGGGAGCAAGTGCGAGGAGGTCCAGAAACCTGAAACAAGAATTCATGAAAACCCCATCCTCCAAAGTCGGAGTGTGGCTGCCCACGTGGCGGGGCAATCAAAACGGTCACATATGTACTGTTCTCATCCATAGCTGGTGCATTTGTACCTTGGTGTTTTGGCTGTTGGGATGATCCCTGGAGTCTTTAAGCCAGGGTATGACAACAAACAAACAACATGAAAACCCCACAACCTGAAATAAACAGTTGTGAAAACCAAATGCCTGAAATTGAACTTCATGAAATTTTGAAGAAAAAAATTGGTGCGCATGTATGTGTCTGACATTTGTGTCTGACATGTATGTGTCTGACATTTGTATTTTTACACCATAGGAGGTCTAATATCACATTGCGTGAACAGACTTTAACTCATTCGCATCGCAACGATTTTGAGTCACTAAAAGACAAAGTTCAGAGAGTGTGACAAAAATCCCCCGAAGTCGGAGTGTGGCTGCTCACGTGGCAGGGTAATAAAAATAAAACTGCCACACACATGTTCTCATCCATAGCTGTGCTTGGGATGATCCCTGGAGTCTTTTAGCCAGGGTAAGCCACAAACCAACCAACTATAAGGCTTAACCCTTTCATCGCCACTTGGCACCACAATGATTTAACACCCATGTCACTAAAAGCCATCAAATGAGGGTCTGTTAACCAATGACCTTATGTTCTTAATTTTGGGTGGTAAGGATAGGCCCCATTTTATGCATGTCACAGAGGAATCCCCAACATTGAAGATGAAATCTTTTTTTCTACCCAGGTGAGATTAATGGAAAGTTTTGGCTGAAAAATGTCTGGCTTTGAAAGGGTTAAAACAAAAAGGGTTGTTGAAAGGGTTGCTGCGTAGGGCAACCCCTGGAGACGGACCTGATCTTGTTGATGGGTATCTTCCTCTTGGTCAAGGCCTTCACCATGGCGTCCTCCTCGGAAGGCATCAGCATCAGCAGCGCCTGACCGTTCCGCTCAAACCTGCACACACAGAGCTGAGTTTAAAGATCATCATAGACTTTATAACTTTTTTTTTATAGATACACTTGGCTTTGATTGCGTTGCTTAGATGAACACAAAGAAATGCCATAAATGCAGTGAAAGGCTGGATTTTCTGGACTTCTATTTTGTTTTTGAAATAAAATGATGCTCAGAAATTGAACAAATTCGTCTGCTAGACGTGGCTTTGACTTGCGTCGAAAGTGGAAATGACGACATAGAACTGGTTTTTCATGGTCCAACTAAAAATGCATAGAGCTTGCTCTGCGGTTGGGTGTTTCGAAGAACAAGTACCCGGGTCATGCTACACATTTCACAAGTTTCCTTTCAAAGATCCAGCTCGGCTGCGAAAATGGGTGGAAAACATGAACAGGGGGAACCCCCACTGCCAATGTTGTCATCGCTCTGCCACTCTTCATCTTCTTTCAACATCTTCTGTTTCTGTAGAATTGAATAGCCGGCCCCCTGATTTGCTGGTTTTCCATCATACTTTTTCTACGTCATAGAACATGTTACATCATAGGAACACAAAATCAGAGGTGCAATCCACTTGAGCATCGCCTTGTCCAACACCACGCTTTAAACAACACATTCTTTCAATTCCTGCTTCAGGTGACTTGGAGACTAACAATATAATAATAATAATAGACATTTAAAGAGCGCACATTCTAAACGAACTACTTATGGCGCTTAACAAAACTAAAATTCACTCCACATGCAAGATTACATCATACATACACACACACAAGATATAGTCAAAAAAGGTGGGGGGGTTTTATTCATCAACCTACAGTAGTCAACAAAAGCGTATTTTTTTCTGCTGAGAACCGATTTGAAATGAGTTTTCAGCAAAAAGAGCCTGGCCCCACCCTTTAACACTGGTTCAACAATGCCATATTCATCATTGGGATTTCACTGTTGTGTTATGTACATTAGGTTTCTGTCATTATTGTACACCCAGTTCTGTAAGAAAAGGAGTCCATTGAAATAGGAATGAGGGTCTGTGTGTTTCTGTGAGTGTGTGTGTGCATGTGTGCGCGCCGTGATTGCAGGAGTGTGCGTGTGTGTGTGTGTGTGTGCATGTCTGTCTGTGTGTGTGTGTTCGTTCGTTCTTTGATTTAACGTCTATCCACCTTACAGTGATCTTAGACAAAGAAAAAAAAAAAAAAAAAAAAATGTATGTGTAGTATGATTATGATGTATGTGTTTGATGGGTAAGGGGTATGTGGGTCTGGGTGTATATGTGATCATAGGCCCTATGTTAGTGAAATGTTAGTGAAATACTTAAACTTAGAATTATGTCTAAACATTTAAAAGAAGCACACAATAAATGAACAATATTAAACTCGAAAAAAGAAAAGTAAAATAGATAACAAGCTGTGTGTGTGTGTGTGTGTATGTGTGTGTGTGTGAGAGAGCGTGTGTGTGTGCGTGTCTGTCTGTGTGTGTGTGTGTGTGTGTGTGTGTGTGTGTGTGAGAGAGAGTGTGCATGCATGCTTGTGTGTGTGTGAAGAGACAGAGTTGAAACTTAAAGACTTTCAATTACCGTTTTGCTAAATGATAAATAATGACACTTAACAACCATTTCCCTGCCTGGCCCTGGGGTGTGTGATGTCAATGATGATGTCATAACTTCTGACGTCATAGTCCTGGAATTAAATTATGGCTTTTTTTGTTTTATACAAGTCAGGAAAGATATATCTCTCAACCATTTTTTCAGATTGAGTCTAACAGGTCTCTTTTCATTTTTATGATAAGAAAATCGATAGTTTCTCAATTTTTCTCTGGCGAAGGGGTTTGTTGTTGTCTTACCCTGGCTTAAACACTCCAGGGATCATCCCAAAAGCTGAAGCACTTGAACAATATGGTACAAATGCAACAGCTAGGGATGAGAACATTACGTGTGTAACCGATTTTGATTACCCAGTCACGTGGGCAGCCACACTCCGACTTCGAAGGAAGCGAAGGGGTTTAAAGTCAAGGACACTTCATAGATTGCTTTGTTTACTCACACACAGACACACACATTGCACACTTATGCATGCATTTGCACACACACACGCACACACACACACACATGCACACACACACACACCACACTGACCTTGCTGTCCTTCCCACTCTGTGGATGTAGGTGTCCACATCCACCGGACAATCGTACTGCACCACCCAGTCCACATCCGGGAAATCTGTTGACCAATTCCAAAAGTCACCTGGGCATAAGGCTGTGTCAGACCAATTGATATAAGCTAGAACACCAAGGCTACATCAAAATGTTGTTATGTTCTGCATAGTTGTGCAGGGATTGTCTTTAGCCATGGCAAGCTCCTAGCATAACATCATGTCCAAAATCCTCCAAAGTAGCTGCCCACAAGGCGGGGTTATCAAAAACGGTCACACACGTAATGTTCTTATCCCTAGCTGGTGCATTTGTACCATAGTGTTCAAGTGCTCCGGCTGTTGGGATGATCCCTGGAGTCTTTAAGCCAGGGAACGACAACAACAACAACATTCCAAATGTACAGCACAGTAGAAATCTGGCAAGTCTACATTTATAGATTATAAAATGTGCAATAATTTTCCACACAGACACTGACAAATAAAATCCCCTCTTTTCTTGGTTTCCACTACCTGCCCCAAATTAACTATATTATAGCCTCTATAGGCCAGGTCAGATTTTGTATTACAATAATTTATAACTCAATCTCCCCTGAAATCGGAGTATGGCCGCCCATGTGGCGGGGCCCTTTAAAAGCAGCCATACACGTAATCTTCCCACCCAAGGCCATGCAATAAGCTGGGGAACGAAAACAGCAACAGCAACATAACTCAATAGCATTCCACACAGATTCTGGCTTGCACACAATCCCCTTTTTTAAATCTTCCCCTTTGACTCTCTGCTCCCTAACTTACCCAAGCCTCTGCATGCCAGGGTAACATAGAATGACGTGCTGTTTGCGGCAGAACTCTCTGCTCCCTGACTTACCCAAGCCTTTGCAGGCCTGGGTAACATAGAATGACGTGCTGTTTGAGGCAGAACTCTCTGCTCCCTGACTTACCCAAGCCTCTGCAGGCCAGGGTAACATAGAATGACGTGCTGTTTGCGGCAGAACTCTCTGCTCCATGAATTACCCAAGCCTCTGCAGGCCAGGGTAACACAGAATGACGTGCTGTTTGTAGCAGAACTCTCTGCTCCCTGACTTACCCAAGCCTCTGCAGGCCAGGTCAGTGGCCAACAGAACAACGTGCTGTTTGCGGCAGAAGTCTTGGTAGATCTGGATGCGTCTCATCTGGTTCAGGGTTCCGTACAGGGACAGCACCGGCCTGCCCTGAGACTCGCGCTTCAACACAGAGTGAACGTACTTCACCTGCAAACAAGAAATGCAACTTGAACTATGCCTCAAATAATAATTTTTCCCTAGTTTTCCGGCTCAATTTTTTTTAGGTTGTTTCGCTTTATGGTTGCTTTGTTTTGTCTTTTTTATTTTGATTTCAATTCTATATTGTTAATTCAGTTTTTAAACCACTACATCAACACCATCAAAGCGCCATCCTCCAATCTCGTGGGACAATACTGGTGCGCTTCCATTTCAAGTTAATTTTATCCATTTCCATCAGCAGTTTATGGGTTCCTCGATCCAAAGGTAGAATGGGATTAACCCCTTCATGCCTGCCCCGTCTCTACTACAGGGTAAGTGATGTCATTGATGATGTCATAACTTTTCATGTTATAGTCCTGGAATGCTGGTTTTACCTTACACAAATCAGGAAAGATATATCTCTAGACCATTTTCTCAGATTGAGTCTAACAGGTCTCTTTTAAATTTTATAATAAGAAAACTGATCACTTCTCAATTTTGCTCTGGCAGTGAAGGGGTTAATCGTGTGGTTCTGCAACTAAACCATTACTGTTGACAGCCGTGTCCCACTTCTGACAAACCAGAGCAGGCTCTTCTAGACACTCTTGAAGCAATCCAGTAACGGCGCAGGGTTTCCTCACATTTGTTGCTTCTTGACAGTCTGTTACTGATTGTTCCAAGCGGATTACTGGTGTTGAGGCTGGGGCCAGAAAAAAACAGCAGTGTAACTGTGTGCTGACGTTTGTGACAAAACAGTAACTGTAGAGCTGGATGGCTAAGGCAAGAAATGGGATAGAACACAGGGCTCCCAATCGTCCCTCAAAACAAGGGGTCCCAGGGACTCTTTCCCGCATAGCATAGAGGGTCCTAGAGGCGGGGTAGAGGGTCCCAGTGGCATAGCGAATGCTACAAATAATTTTTCTAGTGCATCCCTGGGATCCCCTGCACATTCTTTTATAGGGTCCTTTAGAATTTTAGTGCTTCATAGACCCCCAAATGGGGGTCCCTGGGAGCCCTGGAACAAAAGAAAGAAAGAAATGTGCTATTTCGGATATTACATCCAGATATTTGTGAAAACTTCCAGAAGGTGTCCTACCTGTTTGCAAGTCTGGAGGAAGACGATGACCTTGGCGCTGCGAAGGTTCTTCAGGAAGGAGTACAGCATGGACAGCTTCTCGTGCAGCTCACACACCATGTAGCTCTGCACAACAAGATTTGGGAGGAAATCCAAGTCAAACAGAGCATGAGGTTGCTTTCAAAGCTTAACGGGTCATAATTCGTCACCCGCATGCAAAATACTGAAATCAGTGTAAAAATGAAAGAGCACCCATGCATATATGGCCGGAATTAACACAAAGCTGTCAATTTGATGAATTTGTTTCAAGGGAAGTATATCTGTGCCCACACCACACTTTGGTCACTTCTTAACTCACTTCGCTCCCTTAGACCACATGTTTACCTCTTACTATGTGTTTGTAGTGGTTTGAAGTGGGGTAACTAATTGTTGTAGAGAGTTGTTCTATATAAAGTCTATATATAAAAAAAGTCTGATCTACCACTTCCCTATGTCTAAACCTGAAGTAAAAAACCGTAATCATCTTTCATTTCTCCTTTTGTTTATGTATGTTTTGTATGGCTGAAATGATTTTTGTGATTTTTTTTATAATTCAAAATTGTTGCGATGCGAATGAGTTAAGAACCCCTCCCTCCCTGACTGACTGATTCGCCCCTGCTTACAGTAATATGCGCTTTGTAGTCTGTGTGGTGTTTGGTATCTACGAAAAGCCAGGTTTGTGAGAAAAGGCTTTTAGATTCCTAACGAGGTAAAAGGTTACTAATACTCTTCTGGCTGTTGTTTTAAATATATTTTTAAACCTTTTTAGCGATTGATATTTACTCAGCAGTGATTATGGATGTTCAGGCATCAGAATAGTCTGAAGTCCAATCCTCTGAAAACCGCGGTACAAGGGCCATCAAGACCCCAGACTATAGTGGGATAACACTGAAATCAATCCCCAACATCACCAAAAAGGCTTTATGCAGTGAAAAATCACTATAAAATGCTATTTCAGAAGGGAAAAAATCTAAATAAAAAGGCAAAACCTCTGACAGAAGAGGCCAATCCTCTGTCAGAAATTCTCAATCCTCTGAAATTAGCTGATCCTCTGACAATTCTGATGCGTGGATGTTATTGCCACATCCAGTTTAAAAATTACAGCTGAATTCGCTCATAAGAAAATTCGCCTTTAATGAAGCAAAAACATTTTCCTGGCCAAACTCCTTTCTTAAGTATTATAGTGTAGAGTGGCACAGTGGTAACGCGGTCAAGTAAACCCGAGTTCAAACCTGGGTACAGGGGATTTTTCCTCTCACTTTGCACTAGGCCTGAATGTGGAGTCTTTCAGATGAGACAATAAACCAAGGTCCCGTGCACTTAGCACACGCTAAACCCACTGGCAACGAAAAAGTTGTCATTTGGTCAAAATTTACCACCACCCCCTTTTCCTTCCTCATCAATCACACACAAAAAATCACATGCCAAAAAAATTTAAAAATGGGTGGCGCGCCTCTGGCTGCGACACTCTCTGCAGGTGGGAGCAACCCGAATTTCACAGAGATGTTTCTGTGACTATAAAGTACCTAATACCTAGTAAAATAGGGAAGTTTGTTTGGCATGGGGGCCACGGCATCCTACCTCTTTCAGAGTGGAAGGAGTGGCATGTTCGGCGTGTTCGTCGACAGACACATAGCTGGGGCTCTTCAGGCGAAGTCGGGCCAGCGCTTTGACTTCTCTGCACACACATCAGAAGTGGATAGACGTTAAATGAAAGACACACACACACATCGGAGCAATGTTTTTTAACCCTTTCACCGCCAATGTCACATTTTTGCAACACTCAAAGTATTTAAGGTATGATGTGCACACAGATTTACCTCCCTTGAAGCAAGTGCATCAAATTAACAGCAATCTATTAATTCCGCACATATATGACTTGGATGAGTTAAACAAAATATACTTCATTATCAAGAGCTCATCACACCATGGAGACCCTTTGTCTCATAACAAAGTGGGCATAAAAACAGTGCTCCAGGCGCAAGCAGCAATAAAGCGGTCTCTCTGCACTATGCTGTGATCCTCCGAAGTCGGAGTGTGGCTGCCCACGTGGTGGGGTAATCAAAAACGGTCACAAACTTAATGTTCTTATCCCTAGCTGGTGCATTTGTACCATCATGTTCAAGTGCTTTGGCTGTTGGGATGATCCCTGGAGTCTTTAAGCCAGGGTACAACAACAACAACAAACTGAAAATGTCCTATTGTGTTTCCTCCTATCAGGACAACTGTTCTATTGACAGACTTTGTCTTATTGAATGCTGCAAGAGCCAGGACATACCCTATTTAACCCTTTCACCGCCAGCCATTTTTCAGCCAAAAAATACCATTAAGCTTAACTGAGAACCAAAAAAAACTATCTGCAATATTGGGAATTTGTCTGTGACATACTTAACATTAGGCCTATCCTTACATCCAAAAGTAAAGAAAATAGGGTCTTTGGATAACAGGCCCTGGTTTGATGCCTTTTAGTGACATGGGTGTTAAACCATTGTGGTGCATAAATGCGACATTGGCGGTGAAAGGGTTAATTTTCTTGTTTCAGGACAGTTTGTCCCATCCCTTTTCTACCCTGGGTGCATCAGTGCACCCCATCTGTTGCGGCAGGTGCTCACTTTGTCTGTGTGGCGGAGAACAGGAGGGTCTGCCTGTCTTGGGGCAGGTGGTCGATGATGCGGTCCATGTCTCTGGCAAAGTCAATGCCCATCATCCTGTCAGCTTCGTCCAGCACTGAGCACAATACAAAACGATTCAGAGATGTCAGAGGGCCCAAAACAAAAAGAAGTATAGCTAATGATATTGTCGCACCACTCACACACAATTTTGTCCACAACATCGCCTGCATGTGTCTTACTGTCTGATAGTGATACAGTTTCATCCAGCCAAGCCCAATCAAATCTGTATCGGCATCCTTTATCAAGCTCCTTCATCTTCTCATCTATGGATCTATGTTATGATGGAAAAACTTGAAAATGAAACATTCGCTCAATAGCTTTAAAAACATACAAATCGCTCTTCAAAATGGCGCCAAAACTAAGCCAAGCCCATGAAAAAGGTGCATTGGCATTGGACAAAAGGAGGTGTGGGGGGGGGGCATTTTATTGCAGAAATCTTGTAAAAAATGTATTTACAATTATTTTATAATTCGTATTTGTATGTAGAATGTTTACGTCTTGTAAACTTTAAATGCTTGTAAATGAGGTAGAAGGGTATTTTTGTTTTTGCAAAATTTGTCTATTATAATTAGTCATGTAATTGGTATGTCGATGGCAGTATGATTTTATTTCAAGTTGCAGTATTGTATTCAAACTTGATTGAGAATGTGAATGTGGTCTTTATGTTTCTTCTTAGAATGTTCATAGTGTAACTATTTTACTCTTGTATAATTAATTGTGTGTGAGTGTGTGTGTGCGCATGCATGTGTGTGTATGTGTGCGCGTGTGCGCGTGTGTGTGTGTTTGTGTGTGTGTGTGTGTGTGTAAGGAAGTAAGAGAACGTTGCGTGCAAACATCATGCTTATTTTACTTTCTAATGATTATTTGTTTGCCTTTAATGTTCTTGTTATCAATGCAAAGCGCACTGAGCTCATGTGAGAAAGAGCGCTATATAAATTCCCATTATTATTATTATTATTATTATTAAAACAGGCCAATCACAGAGAAG
The DNA here is from genome assembly GCA_017654935.2 of Phymorhynchus buccinoides. Lineage (NCBI taxonomy): Eukaryota > Metazoa > Mollusca > Gastropoda > Neogastropoda > Raphitomidae > Phymorhynchus > Phymorhynchus buccinoides. The sequence goes on from CM065690.1 coordinate 31,494,793, forward strand.
CTTATGGAATTCAGTCAAGGCAGTGTACTACACGCTACAAACTTCCTTCCCTTTTCACCAAAATATTATATGCAGAAGTCTTAATGAACACGACAGTCTATCTCTAGGCTGCCTAGAGGAAGAAGAAAATGTTATAATAAAAATCAAAACGGTTTTAAAATGGAACCTTTGAAACAACCAAAAACAGAAAATAAAAGTTTAAATATATCTTAAACTTAACCCTTTGGCCACCAGCCAATCTCCAGCAAACATTTTCCATTAATCTTACTTGGGTCGAAAAAAAAATCATCTACTTTTTTTTGTGGCGGTACCATAGCCGATGAGGTTTAACCGAGGCGTGGTTACTGCTACACTTATCTATATTGTTAAAAAAATCGGGACATTACTGGTGTTGCACTGCCTCTGGGCATTGTCTCCAGTATTGTTCCCACCATCTTTGAATCTACAAATGTCCCATATGTGTCTGTTCCAGACCGAGAGGACGTAAATCACCATTTTTCATTCATTAAAAAACAATCATCTGCAATAGTGGGGATTCCTCTATGACATATTTAAAGTAAGGCCTATCCTTACCTCCCAAAATAAAGAAAATAGGGTCTTTGGATAACAGACCCTGGTTTGATGCCTTTTTTGTAACATGGGTGTTAAACCATTGTGGTGCAAAAATGCGACGTTGGCGGTGAAAGGGTTAAAGCAATCTCAAAACACAGTAATGCAGTAACTAACCCAATATCTTCAGTTCGTCAGCGTTGAAAGTTGATGTCTGGTCCAGATGCTGAAGCAGGCGCCCAACAGTGCACACAACGATGTTCGTGTTGGCCATCATGCGTTCCTCTCGCCACAAGTGCTGCAGGAAAAAATACACACCTTGAATACATACAATGCTCCCCAAATGAATTACACATAATAAATTACCATATTTTAAGGACTATAATGCACACCTTTTACAGACAATTCAGATTGTTATTTTCCCCATGTGGGGATACCGGGGAGTCACGTACAAATAGTTCCCCCACCTTCTGGAAGTTCTGTGCTTGTAACTTCCTCTAATATGTCTCTCTCTTTGACTCTGCCTTTTTCCTTGCTTTGTGTCATCTACTATGATACTATCTTTCTGACTTTTTGGCCCATTCTTCTGGCTTTTTTTCCAAAAAACTCTTCCATATAGTTTTCTCCTTTGAGCTCCTCCAAAATTGGAATGTGTCGGCTGAATGCAGCGAGGAGACCAGTGAAAACTGGAAAACGGACACATATGTACCCATTGTGGCCTTATGGCCGGGGACGCAGAAGAAGGAGAAGATTGTTATTTTCCTTTCTTACTATATTGTTAGTCACATTATAAGACGCAGGAGTCTCAGTCTGGGAAAAAAAAGTATCAGCTCATGGTCCTTAAATAAAATATGGTATGTTGTGATAAAAAGGTAAAGGTAAAGGTGTCCCATAGCCTATCGCCCGTAGGGGCAGCGAACTGTTAGAGGTTCACCATGTCAAGGGCACAGTATCATGGAAGGTAAAGGTGTCCCATAGCCTATCGCCCGTAGGGGCAGTGAACTGTTAAAGGTTCACCGTGTCAAGGGCACAGCATCATGGAAAGCTGAGCCCATCCCTCTCCTTCCGCCGCCTTTTGACCTTCCCTGAACGAATCACCCTACAGATGACCCTACATTAGTACTATTATTATAATACTACAACGACACACTATTGGCTATTATTTTGGAAACTGACCCATCATTTTCTCTAATCGGGGCTCGTATGACCCACGAAGTTTGAAAACAATCTGAAGCTCTGCCAGATTAGTTTGTTGGTTTCTCCCAGTCCCCACCTTTCCTCCGAAAATGGCGTTGGCGGTGAAGTCGTGGAAAACCAGAATCTTCTGGAGGTCCTCGAAGATCTGGAAGGCCAGCTCCCGTGTTGGGGTGATGATGAGGGCCCCCATGCCAAAGGCAGAGGACATCTTGGCCTTGTGCAACACCTCCAGCACCTATTCAATTCAAATCAACAATTTTATTGTCTCCAAACAAGTGAAGAAATTTGATTTTCGGCATGCACATAAAAATGAAGACAAAATAAGACATTGTTATAACCTAACAGAAGAGACAATTTGTAAAATAACATAAAAGCACATGTCATTGACATAAAACATAGCTATCAAACACACACACACACACTTCTGAACAAGTACACTGAGCATCCAATGATCGATCACTATACAAGTTATTACAACACACACACACGTACACACAAACATGCACATACACAAACACACATGTGCACACACACACCCATACACACTGACACATATACACAAACACCCACACACACACACACTGACACACACAGTCAAACACACGCACACACTGACACACACACACACACACACACACACACACACACACACACACACACGCACATACGTTTTGATGGAACAGCAGGTCAAATTTCAGATATCATCACTGAAGGAACACTCTTTCTTTCCCCTCTCGTTCTATCTCTCTCTTCTCCCTTTCTTCTTTCCTTCTCCCCCTCCCCTTTTTTCTGTCTGTCTGTCTCCTCTTTATCTCTCTCTCTTGCACGTGCTGACTCACAGTCCCCTAATACTAGTAAAGTAATATTAATACTGTGAGATTAATGTAATCCTAAATGTTTTGATATAATTCAAAATTATTTGTTTTGAATTAATTTTTTAAATAAGAATTTTGTACAGTTTTTGGGTTAATGTTATTCTAGATTATTGGATACAATTTAAGTTTTTCAATTCCTTTTGGGGTTAATGTAATCCTACATTTTTTTATATAATTCAAGCTTCGAGTTAGGTTTTTGACAATGGATTTTCCCATCTTTATTACCGAAGCATGGATTTTGTGATGAAAATTGGCATGCCAAGTGGATTATGTTCATGTATGACCCATTGGTTGAATGATTGGTTGGAATTGTATATTCATTCTTAACTTATAGATTGTCCAACGTCGGGTCGCCGTTGCAAGTCAAGGAGGGTGTATGTGAGAGGGCAAAGTGGGAATGCTTAGAATGTCGTGCACGTGCGAGGGAATGAATTCGGAATGATGGGAATGAACTCTGAGCGATCGGAAGTGTAATTGTGGAGAGCGTGCGTGAGAAAGCTCAGTCAGGCCCCGACTCCCAACACAGCAAGTCAGATTCATGTGATAGAGAATAAAGAGCAAAGCCGTCTCTTGGTCTTCGTGTGAATTACTCTAAACAACATTACAATACAATTTTGAGGCAATTTTTGTTTAGGCAGCTCTTTATTTCTCATCTATTTTTTCTTCTTATTAAAAGCGTAACCCTTTCACCGCCAATGTCGCATTTATGCACCACAATGATTTAACACCCATATCACTAAAAAGGCATCAAATCAGGGCCTGTTATCCAAAGACCCTATTTTCTTAATTTTGGGAGGTAAGGATATATGTCTATTGTTATACGTGTCAGAGAGGAATTCCCAATCATGCAGATAAAACATTTTTCTCTACCCAGACAAGTTTAATGGTATTTTTTGGCCGAAAAATGGCTGGCGGCGAAAGGTTTAATTAACAAAACATTTAAAGCAATCGATTACATTCAACTATTATTACAAGCAGTTTAGCAAGAGAGAAAATGCACACGAGAATGATTTCAGCAAAATTGTATTAAATTTCAAGTCTACAGAGATAGAAACTATATAATTTATCCATTTGTAATTCCACTCATTTGGAAGCAACATGCTAGAATATACCAAAATATCAATGTGTAACCACTGACTGGAATCAAAAAGGCCAACGTTTTTCCGGAGCCTGTCTTGGCTGCTCCCAGGACATCTTTGCCTTGCAAAGCCAAACTGATTGCCTGCTTCTGGATGTCGGTGGGGTTCGAGAACTTCGCTTTCCTCAGACCTGTTCATCACAAAACAATTGTTCAAATACCAGGTACTTAAATCATTACCGTATTTTACGGACTATAAGGCGATACTTTTTTCAAAGACTCAAACCCCTGCGCCTTATAATGTGACTAATGAAATAGTAAGAAAACCAAGTAACAAAATTTGAAATTTGGGTAAAATTTGGGGGGTGGGCCTTATACAAAGGTGCGCCTTATAATCAGAAAAATACGGTATTTCACAAAGGAATACAATTTTTTTTTAATAGTTTTTAGCTTAGTTAGTATCTGAACTATGTGCATTATCTCCTTCTGGTATTGGTAAGATTGAAGGAACATAGATTTTATTGTCATAAGTTAACTGAATGTTAGTCATTCTTTCATGTGGCTTTTGCATAAACAATGAGCAACATTTCTCTTATTCTTACAATCTGTCAAAAGAAATGTAAACTAAAGACTTAGATCAGGGATTAGAGTGTTAGTTATACAGTTACAGTGGACCATCTCCATTTGTTGACTACGGACTTAAACCCCTACTATATTCTTCCATACAAATAGTTTCCCCATCTTCTGTAACTTCCTCTAATCTATCTGTCTTTTTGACTGCCTTTTTCCTTGCTTTGTGTCATCTACTATCTTTCTGACTTTGGCCCATTCTCCTGCCTTTTTTCCACAAAAGTCTTCCATATATAGTTTTCTCCTTTGAGCTCCTCCGAAATCGGAATAGTCGGCTCAATGCAAGCGAGGACACCAGTGAAAACTGGAAAGGGGATACATACGTACCCATTGTGGCCTTATGGCCTTGGAACACAGAAGAAGAAGTTCTTTCTGTGTCCTGTTCTCTGTTCTGTTAGATCTGTTCTTTTCTAATTCATGTTCTGTTCTGTGTATTGTACCATTTTGTCTTCTGTTCTGTTCTCTCCTCTGCTCTTTTACGCTCTGCTCTGGTCTACTCTCCTCTGCTCTGCTCTACCGTATTTTACAGACTATAATGTGACCCTGCGTCTTATAATGTGACTAATAGTAATAATATAGTAGGGAAATAGAGTAAAACTAAATCTGAATTTTGAGTCAAATTTGGGGGGTGCGCCTTATAATCAGGTACACCTTATAGTCTGTAAAATATGGTACTCCTGACAGTTGCCCTTCTGCCACAAAGGGAAGCCTGGTTAATGTTTTCACAGCTGTTTGTCTGTTCCTTGCTGGGTGACTGGCTGACTATGTGTGTGTGTTACTATGATACTTGATAGCGTTTGATCGGAGGGACCTAGGATCCTCAAATTTGGGTTTGCACGTCGGATAGGTAGTTAGGATATCCAGGCCAATTTCAAAGATGAAGGTCGAGTTCAATGAGGCTGTGAATGCATGGGTGCTCCTGGGAAATGTCCAAAACCCTGCAAGGCAGGGGTCCAGGGGCCACCCAGGCCCCGGCGGAGTGCAGGGACAGCGCTCCTCCTGGGGATTCCAGGGGGCAATGCCCCCTGGAGGCTGAAGGAAAACAACAGTTTGTAATGCAACTGACAGGCTCTCACTGCACTTTCACTTCTGGTTAAACTTCATGACCTCTATAACCAGCAAAATGTATCTTCTCAAATTCTCATAATCCGGAGATGCCGGCTCCAGCCTCCAGGCAATAAATTTTTTTCCTGAACTTCAGGACATCCTGAAAGCAGGAGCATCCATGTAAATGCTGCCGCACGGCTGGTATTCTAGCATTTTTCACGCTCTAGTTTTCTAACCACTTACTGAGTTACTTACCATTCAATGTGTTCTTTGACAAGGGAAAGTCAGAGAAACTGTTCACCTTGGATGGGTCAATCTGAAACAGTAACACACACACACACACACACACACACAATTAAGCCTTGAAATGAACATGATATATTTACCGACATGTGGTCTTGTGGTCGCTATACTGATATGGAAGGAAGAAATCACTAGGACAAAAGGCTAAGCCAGCCGCTAAGAAAGCCTTACTTGAAGTAATACTTCACATCATATATTAAAGCAACTGACTGACCAGGGGGGCCACATAAAAGTCGGACCTCGGACTTCAGACTCGGACCTCTGTATTTCGAAACACATAAATGTCGGAACTCGGGTCTCAAAGCTTGTAGCCTCAGAAGGACATGAATATTGAACAAATAAACCTTACTACAATACTTTTCTTTGACAAATGTTCTTTCTTTTTAAAATTGTGTGTGTGTGTGTGTGTGTGTGTGTGTGTGTGTGTGTGTGTGTGTGTGTGTGTGTGTGTGTGTGTGTGTGTGTGTGTGTGTGTGTGTGTGTGTGTGTGTGTGTCACTGGGCTGCATCAGTGTTTTTTCTGAAGGAAGCATTTACCTCCTGGACAGTGCTAGAAATAAACCTACCACCTCTTTGGAGATCCAGTTAGCCACTCTGCATGGTAAACCCAGTACTGATATCAATATCATCCCATCAATCCAGCGCCAGACAACTGGGAACTGTGGTGTGTTTGCCCTTGCAAATGCTGTCGAATTCTGCTTCACGAGATCAACATCATTGCTCATCACTTTTGAGACAACAGCAATGAGCAGTCACCTCATCAGGTGTTTGGAAGCTGGGTCTTTCACCAGGTTCCCATCAATCCCTTCCAGGATAAAACAGCGGAACCTCACCAAACACTTAATCAGTATTCTGTGCTCCTGTGGACTACCACTCGGACTGTGTGTGTGTGTGTGTGTGTGTGTGTGTGTGTGTGTGTGTGTGTGTGTGTGTGTGTGTGTGTGTGTGTGTGTGTGTGTGTGTGTGACTCACAACTCCAAAACAGTACAACCCCTGAAGATCTAGATTCCATTCTTACAGAAAGTAACAACTGCTATATTGATATTCAAAATTGGATGGTTCAAAATAAACTTCAATTAAATGGTGAAAAAACCGAAGCAATGCTTGTAGGGACAAAAAACAAACTACAATCCAACTGGGTAACAATATCATTCCCCTCTCAGACTGTCAAAAACTTAGGTGTCACTTTGGACAATACTCTTTCCATGCAGTTTCCTGACTCAGGACCACCGGCCTCCTGCCGAGCCTCCTGCAGTCGCACCCACTTCCCCTCAGGACCACAAGTCTCCTGCAGCCGCACCCACTTCCCCTCAGGACCACCGGCCTCCTGCTGAGCCTCCTGCAACCGCACCCACTAGACGGCCACACATTCAGACCATCAGACTGGTCTGTGTTTCTGCAGGATGTGCGAACAAACAACGACGTTGAGGGTTACCACAACAGGCTAAATGCCAGAGGACAAAGAGAAAGGTTGCCATTGTATTTGCTGGTGCACCTTTTGCATCAAGAGGCCAAAATTGTCTCTCTTGCTGCCGAATTTGTGAGCAAGGAAGACCCAGTTCGTGCCCAAAGGAGCAATTCCAGACACTGCAATGACAGATTGTTCAGCTACTGGGACCAGTAGAGAAGGGGTGACCGATCAGCAATGGCCCTTGTGGATGCGGCAAGCCAACTCATCAGCCATCGGATACCAATTGCTCAAGAAGCCGAATAGTGTGTGTTGGCTGTGATATTGCTTTTTTGTTTGTTTAGAAAGAGTGCATTTTTAAATGCCTTTGGTATTGCTTCTGCTTCTGCTTTTTTTTAATTTGCAGGAAAAATATATTTTAAGTGCAAATTCCGCGACTCAAGACGTTGCAAATAAATACTGTGTGTAGGCTAGATAGTTAATTGTTTTTATTACTGCGGTTTTATGCGGTCTCGGCAAAATGTATTTTCAAGCAAATGAATTTAATTCCTGAAAGTGTTGCTGCTGAATAGTGTGTGTAGCTGTGTTATTGCTTTTTTGTGCTTTTTGAAAGAGTGCATACATGTGTAAATGCCTTTGGTATTTCTTTGTTAGTAAATGGCCTAGTATAAAACTATAATATTGCTTTTTTATCAGTGTAATATTTTATTTATGTAATTGTAATTCCAGAATGCGATAGCATGACGTTTTCATATGTAGGTGCATAACAGCAGCATGATACATTTTCTAGCTGAATTAAGTGTGGCATGCTAGACCCAACATTTTCATAAGGTGCATAATGTAAATAACAGCATTATAATTATTTATATACGTGTTTAAATGTCTTTAATATTGCTATATTAGTTAGTTAATTGCCTATGATATTGCTTTGTTAGATAATTACCTATAATAACACACACACACATGACAGACACACACACACACACACACACACATCATGCAGACAGAGCCTTGGCTTGAGTCTAAAATTGTGAAGCAGAAATCCAAATGTTCATTTATTACATTCATTTTTGCTTTCCATCTTAACATTATTGGCATATAAACTAATCAATGCTTTATTATGAATTGTTTTTAACACATAATTAAAATAATTTTATGATTATTCTAAATGTGACATGTCACTGAGTACCAGACAGACAGAGAGAGAGAGAGAGAGAGAGAGAGAGAGAGAGAGAGAGAGAGAGAGAGAGAGAGAGAGAGAGAGAGAGAGAGAGAGAGAGAGAGAGACACACACACACACACACACACAACGCACACACACACACATACTTACACGCATGCTCGCAGTGCACACAATTTACTCGTGTGCACGCTGAGAGTGAGACAGACACAAAAAAATTGTCGGTCCACTCCTTCGAATGACCTACATTGCCGCAGCTAATATCATAAATTGGGTGCTGCCAACGTACCTGATACAGATACAGATATAGACATATACACCACAGACAGATTCAGGGAAACAGACAGACAGGTAGACAGTATGGGCAATATCTTCTTATAGCACCGTCAGCTGTTCCCAAACGGTTAAAAGATTATATAGGTTTGTTCCCAAACGGTTAAAAGATTATATAGTGTTATTCTTTCCGTTTGGAAACAACCCAAAGCCTACGGTGCTATAAGAAGATAAAGCCGACAGCATGTATGTTCCAGTAAACGGCCGCATCCATTTTACACACACACACACACACACACAGTTGTATTATGTTCTTTTGTAATTTTCCATAGCCGATGACCTCAAAGTCGGTATGTTACTTGTATGTCACATTGAGAGCCAGTGACTAACAAAAATATGGCCGCATCCATGAGGGTTATAGATCCATTTACTTTTTAACACACACACATACATACGGATTTCCATAGACGACAGTATGAGTATGTTACCAGTGAACGGACAGTTTCTGTAAACCTTCGACGCATGCTCAATATCCACTCTTTTTACATAAATTTTTGTTGTCACATGTCACACACATGTATAACACACAAACATAGTTCATTTTTATTCAATTCGATTGAAGCAATAATTTGGATGGAAATATTGACAGCT
>CM065690.1:31516982-31521982 GCA_017654935.2 Phymorhynchus buccinoides
CACATATGTACCTTACCCATTATGGCCATATGGCCTGGGAACGCAGAAGAAGAAGAAGAAGAAAAAGATTGAGTAATGGGTTGACATTTGATTACAGTTGTTCAACATTCATCAATAGATTGAAAAGGGTACAGGTAGCATGTACATTAACGATTCCCTGGATTGTGGTATATTATTCAAACATTTACTGGATGATGGAGTTTTTGTTTATTCTGTTTATGTTGATCAGTTAAACTAATTGTGTAATGATTGGTTCACTATTCGATATTGGATTGTTACGGTTGATTCATTATGAAATTGTTATGTATGTTCATGTTGGTTTATTATTAATTGATTATTTTGCCTTGGAAACAGTAATTCAGCATGCTATGATTGATAAGATAAACCTTTATTTATTGATCCATGAGTTTACAGCTGACTCAGTGTTTTTACTTTGGTGTATTTTTAATTCATCAGTAACTGATTTTGTAATGGTAATGCAGTTTATTCAACCTAGATTAAGCTCATGATAATGATTGTGATATGTTATTTTGCTGTCTACAATTGAATATTCTCGCTCCAATTGATGCTACTTGTAATTGTGATTCATCTTTCATACATTTAGCATTTATTGGTGCATTGATGGTGTTGCAGTTCATTTTTCTTGATTCTTGATTCGAACAAGGTAAACTGTCAGGTTTGATTCTAATTTGGATTTCTTTAATTTCTATATTTCATTAATATTGATCATGCCAAATTCTCCACCTCTTTTCTTTGGCTGGAACATTAATTCGGAATTCAAACTTTTTTCTTTGCTTTTCCTCTTGAATTAAAAAAACCCCTTACTGATCGTTTCTTAACAAACAGTTTATGGTTTTTTTTGTTGGTCTTTTTATTTAAAAAAAAAATGATTCAAACAGTTTATGTTGAATCTGCTTTGACATATCGATTGGGCCACAGGAGGTGACTGTGGGACTACTTCTCTTTTTGCTTCTGTTTGATATTCACTTTGGTTCTCAGGTCTCTCTCTGTTATATTCTACATCGTTCCTCTGCTGATGACAACCTAATGCATAAATCAACCAACTCCAGGCTACCTGACAGTATTAGTCTTTGGGATTCTTTACATCAAATGTTGAAATACATAAATTAAAGTTAAAATGCAACAAGATAGCATCACAGCTTAACTCACTCGGGATGAATGAGCCCGATCGGGCTCATGGCCTACATAACTGTTTTGGACGAATGAGCCTGATCGGGCTCATGAGAGTTTTTAAGAGGTTTCAATTTCTGCCATGTAACCAGCTTTCCAGTATCCGGTATAATTCAATTTTTTTGTTTTCTTGGACTTTTCCTCTCTTGAAATCATGCAACAAGCAAACAACTACACGACAAGTGTAAATTGACTTCTTCTTTTTTTCCCTCTTGAAATCAACCAATCATTGCAGACTTTACATCTTTGTGTTGAAAGTTCAAGCTGTTTAGAATTCCTTCATTTGATGTGTTAGCTATTTCCGTCAATAGGAGACAAATAATAATAATAATAATGATTATTTACATAGCGCCTATTCTCTGATTTAGGGCTCTAAGCGCTTTACATATTTAATGCAAATACAACATAGAATATACATTATCTTATACAATCAGAACATGACGAACATACATCAATTTTACATGAGTACAATATAGAAAAGTACATATATACAAATGAACAAAAATGCATATCTTGAAAAAGGTACACAATTTACAGAAACACACAAACACACACAAACACACACACACATACACACACACACAACACACACACATACACACACACACACAGACACACACACACACAGACACACACACACACACACACACTTACACACACACACGTGCACGCTCACACACACACACACACATGTAGGCACGCCATGTGACAGCCACTTCATCATTTGATGGAAACTAAGTACAAGGGGGTGGAGAGGAGCGGATTGGTGGGGGAGGAATTATGATCGTTGAATGAGCTGATCGGGCTCATGAGAGTTTTCAAGAGGTTTTGATTTCTGCTGTGTAACCAGCTTTCCAGTGTCAGGAATTAATCTATTTTTAGTTTTTTTAAGGTTTTTAGTTTTTTTAGTTAAATGACAAAGGTATGGAATGTGATATTTTATGGTCGATTAGTTCATGATGTTACTAATCTTTTCTGAAAATATTGGTCCATAACTCTTCATAACTTATTCTTGGCCACTTGTTTTCAAAACTTATTAAATGGCCCATCCTAAAGTGTTGTAAGGGGAAGCAACTGGCCAGTCATGAGTGAGTTATTTTTCACACATGTTTTCCAGTTTCTATATTTGACTCTGTCCGTTTTTCAAGTTTGCAAAGAATTCTTATGTTAATGTTAATGTTGTTATGCTCTGTTCAAAGCATCACAAAGTTGATTTAATATTTTGTATTCTTTATTAATCTTGAGCTCAAACTGGTCAGGTCTGTTTATCACAATCTATCTGTTGTAGCTACTAAAACACTTTTCTTTCTGAATTGACTTATGTATTTCTCATCTTTCTATGTCCTCTAACCTCTTTGAAAAACAAACAAGCAAACTACAAAGCAGAGTAAAACTAAATCACGAGCAGAATCCTAACTTCTGACCACACAACACTACTTTTTCAAAGTCAGCACTGGCTCCCTATACATGCAAGGATTAAATACCAAATTGCATGCCTTTGGTTTACTGCTGTGGTCTCTTCTGTCCCATCTACTTTTCTGATTATGTAAACCTCATTTTTGGGTGCTCACTCTTTGCAATCTTTTTCTGACAATTACATTTCCAGAATTTAACATTTGAACTCAAAAACTCCTGGTAATGTTTCTCCTATTTGTTATGATTTGCATTGATTGTTTTATTCATGATGCTATGCTACATTTTGATTTTGCATGAATCAGTTTATTAAGCTTTTATCAGAATCTTGATCGTGTTGATTTTAATTGATTAGCACTTGTTGATGTACGTGTTACAATTGATTCAGTATTTATTGATGGTTTTGCAATACATTTAGCATTCATTGATAATATTTCAGTTGATTTAGCTTTTTTTTTATGGTGTTACAGTTGATTTAGCATTTGTTGATAGTGTTATTATTGATTTTAAGTATTTACTAATGGTGTTACAATTGATTTAGCGATCACTGATGGTGTTGAAGTTGACTGAGTTTCGATTGATGACGCTTCAAATACAATGGATTTAGTTTTATTTGATGGTGTTACAGTTTATTGAGCATTTATTAATAACAGTTGATTTACTTTACTGGAGGGTGTTACAGTTGATTTAGGGAGGGTGTTACAGTTGATTTAGCTTTACTGGAGGGTGTGACAGTTGATGGACTTTACTGGAGGGTGTTACAGTTGATTTAGCTTTACTGGAGGGTGTTACAGTTGACTGGAGGGTGTTACAGTTGATTTAGCTTTACTGGAGGGTGTTACAGTTGATTTACTGGAGGGTGTTACAGTGATTTAGCTTTACTGGATGGTGTTACAATTGATTTATCTTTACTGGAGGGTGTTACAGTTGATTTAGCTTTACTGGAGGGTGTTACAGTTGATTTAGCTTTACTGGAGGGTGTTACAGTTGATTTAGCTTTACTGGAGGGTGTTACAGTTGATTTAGCTTTACTGGAGGGTGTTACAGTTGATTTAGCTTTACTGGAGGGTGTTACAGTTGATTTAGCTTTACTGGAGGGTGTTACAGTTGATTTAGCTTTACTGGAGGGTGTTACAGTTGATTTAGCTTTACTGGAGGGTGTTACAGTTGATTTAGCTTTACTGGAGGGTGTTACAGTTGATTTAGCTTTACTGGAGGGTGTTACAGTTGATTTAGGAGGGTGTTACAGTTGATTTACTTTACTGGAGGGTGTTACAGTTGATTTAGCTTTACTGGAGGGTGTTACATTTGATTTAGCTTTACTGGAGGGTGTTACAGTTGATTTAGCTTTACTGGAGGGTGTTACAGTTGATTTAGCTTTACTGGAGGGTGTTACAGTTGATTTAGCTTTACTGGAGGGTGTTACAGTTGATTTAGCTTTACTGGAGGGTGTTACAGTTGATTTAGCTTTACTGGAGGGTGTTACAGTTGATTTAGCTTTACTGGAGGGTGTTACAGTTGATTTAGCTTTACTGGAGGGTGTTACAGTTGATTTAGCTTTACTGGAGGTGTTACAGTTGATTTACTGGAGGGTGTTACAGTTGCAGTTGATTTAGCTTTACTGGAGGGTGTTACAGCTGGATTTAAGCTTTACTGGAGGGTGTTACAGTTGATTTAGCTTTACTGGAGGGTGTTACAATTTAGGGAGGGTGTTACAGTTGATTTAGCTTTACTGGAGGATGTTACAGCTGATTTAGCTTTACTGGAGGGTGTTACAGTTGATTTAGCTTTACTGGAGGGTGTTACAGCTGATTAAGCTTTACTGGAGGGTGTTACAGTTGATTTAGTTGATGGTCAAAGGGTTAACGGGGATATGGTTGATTTAGCATTCACTGATAATCATTAGTCTTTTTACTGGTTTGTTGTGTAGTTCAAATACAGGATTTTCCCCCCACATATATATAGCATCTCCAGTATGTGTTGACCTACCATACTAAATATTATTGCCTTCATTGCATTGGGCTATTTTATTTTTTTAAATTATGAAAATATTCCAGTTTGTCGAACATTGACTGATGCTGTTACAGCTGGTCAGACAGTCGCTGGAGGCTGAACAGAAGCGTGTGGACAGCTTACAACACATGGTGGTCGTGGTTGACGACTCAAACGCCGACAGTGGAGGTAACCCCTGTGTGTTTTTTAAAGAAAGAGTGAAAATTACCCCTGCCCATGTCACTGTGTTTTACGAGTCTTTCACTCTTTGTCTCCAGAGCAATTCTTTTTTAGTTCTTACTGCATCTATAATTTATGCAGAGTACCGTATTTTACGGACTATAAGGCGATACTTTTTTCCAAGACTCAGACCCCTGCGCCTTATAATCTGACTGATGAAATAG
>CM065690.1:31526982-31539482 GCA_017654935.2 Phymorhynchus buccinoides
GTAATGTTTTTTTTAGCAGCCAACAGTTTTTACATTTATCGTGGGTTGTTCTCAGGTAAGAAAATCTACTATGCTGTGCAAAGGGAGGTAATGTTTTCTTTAGCAGCCAACAGTTTTTACATTCATTTATCATGGGTTGTTCTCAGGTAAGAAAATCTACTATGCTGTGCAAAGGGAGGTAATGTTTTTTTTAGCAGCCAACAGTTTTTACATTTATCGTGGGTTGTTCTCAGGTAAGAAAATCTACTATGCTGTGCAAAGGGAGGTAATGTTTTTCTTTAGCAGCCAACAGTTTTTACATTTATCGTGGGTTGTTCTCAGGTAAGAAAATCTACTATGCTGTGCAAAGGGAGGTAATGTTTTCTTTAGCAGCCAACAGTTTTTACATTTATCGTGGGTTGTTCTCAGGTAAGAAAATTTACTATGCTGTGCAAAGGGAGGTAATGTTTTCTTTAGCAGCCAACAGTTTTTACATTTATCGTGGGTTGTTCTCAGGTAAGAAAATCTACTATGCTGTGCAAAGGGAGGTAATGGTTTTTTTTGCAGCCAACAGTTTTTACATTCATTTATCATGGGTTCTCAGGTCAGAAAATCTATGCTGTGCAAAGGGAGGTAATGTTTTTTTTAGCAGCCAACAGTTTTTACATTTATCGTGGGTTGTTCTCAGGTAAGAAAATCTACTATGCTGTGCAAAGGGAGGTAATGTTTTCTTTAGCAGCCAACAGTTTTTACATTCATTTATCATGGGTTGTTCTCAGGTAAGAAAATCTACTATGCTGTTAAAATGCAAAGGGAGGTAATGTTTTTTTTAGCAGCCAACAGTTTTTACATTTATCGTGGGTTGTTCTCAGGTAAGAAAATCTACTATGCTGTGCAAAGGGAGGTAATGTTTTTTTTAGCAGCCAACAGTTTTTACATTTATCGTGGGTTGTTCTCAGGTAAGAAAATCTACTATGCTGTGCAAAGGGAGGTAATGTTTTTTTTAGCAGCCAACAGTTTTTACATTTATCGTGGGTTGTTCTCAGGTAAGAAAATCTACTATGCTGTGCAAAGGGAGGTAATGTTTTCTTTAGCAGCCAACAGTTTTTACATTTATCGTGGGTTGTTCTCAGGTAAGAAAATCTACTATGCTGTGCAAAGGGAGGTAATGGTTTCTTTTAGCAGCCAACAGTTTTTACATTCATTTATCATGGGTTGTTCTCAGGTCAGAAAATCTATGCTGTGCAAAGGGAGGTAATGTTTTTTTTCGCAGCCAACAGATTAAACTCTATATCGTGACTGACACTGCAACAGTGAAACCACTGCGCTGGCTTGAGCCTGCAGCAGAAATATTGCTGTCGAATGACTGCTTGTTGTTAAACCTGTGTTAAAAGCCTTAACCCTTTCACCACCAATGTCGCATTTATGCACCACACTTATGTGACACCCATTTCCCTAAAAGGCACGAAATAAGCATTTATGATGTTACATGCATTTGTGGGAGATAAGGTGTTATTTGACGGATGTTACAGGCATTTGTGGGAGATAAGGTGTTATTTGACGGATGTTACAGGGGGATTTGTGGGAGATAAGGTGTTATTTGACGGATGTTACAGGGGGATTTGTGGGAGATAAGGTGTTATTTGACGGATGTTACAGGGGGATTTGTGGGAGATAAGGTGTTATTTGACGGATGTTACAGGGGGATTTGTGGGAGATAAGGTGTTATTTGACGGATGTTACAGGGGGATTTGTGGGAGATAAGGTGTTATTTGACGGATGTTACAGGGGGATTTGTGGGAGATAAGGTGTTATTTGACGGATGTTACAGGGGGATTTGTGGGAGATAAGGTGTTATTTGACGGATGTTACAGGGGGATTTGTGGGAGATAAGGTGTTATTTGACGGATGTTACAGGGGGATTTGTGGGAGATAAGGTGTTATTTGACGGATGTTACAGGGGAATTTACAATATTGCGGACGCCAAATTTTCTTTACCCAGTTAAGCGTGACTGAATGTTTTGGCTAAAAAATGTCTGGCAGCAAAAGGGTTAACAAAGTCTGATATGCACCAAACTTTGTGCACTATAGAAAAAAACCGGATGCTTAATTTAATTTTACACTTTGCGAGTATATTGCGTGAATGGTTTACAGCCCCCATGCTGCTTGACTTTGAGATCGAACTCCGCAATGAAATTGAACACCTCTGCCCCAAACAGTACCTGTTCTTGCCCAATTCTCACTCATACTGGGCATACACACACACACACACACAAAACACATGCACACATGCGCACACGCGTGCATATCTTTCATCAGTACTTACATTATTTGCACTACTTTCGTCCTCAAAATCTGGCTGATTGCTAGCATTTTATAAGTTCAAGTAACCGGAGAATCTCCTTGCGACTCAGACCTCTCCTTTTGGATATTTTTCATGCAAAAATCTCTTTAATTTTCCATTGCAGATGTACAGAAAATGTTTTCCACTTTGATTTTTCAAAGGAAGTAACAGTAAAATAAAACAAGAAAAGTCTGCTGGTATATATAGAAAGTTTTTCACTTAGACCGTGCAACCGAGATTGAACCTATAAACAGCGGTTCCTAGCAGGTGGTGTTATTCAGCTATAGACCTACAATTGAAAGTACCCATCACGAAAGTGTTGAAAAAACCCTCCTCCATGTGTTTGCAGGCCATAGAAAACGACATGGGCGAACAGGTGCGTCGGTTTGATGCGCTCAACGAATGTGGCCAGCACATAGTTCGCTATGTGGACAGTCCGGTGGCTGTAACGCGCATCGCCGCCCTCCTGGAAACACTGCAGGAACGATGGGAGAGACTGGTCCAGATGATGGAGCTCTACAGCAACCAGGTGTTTATTGGTATTTGGTATATTCTACTCACAGAGACTTATCTCTGTGAAATTTGGGCTGCTCTCCCCCAGAGAGCGTGTCGCCGCAAGTGCAGCGCCCACCCAATTTTTTTTTTTTTTTTTTTTTTTTTTTTTTTTTTGGGGGGGGCACAGGGTAAGGAAGGGGTGTGGGCACACTTTGAAAACCTAGCTATCAATTTGGCCATACCAGGCAGCGGGAATTCTCCCTGCTCTTACCGACTTTCAACTGCCGTGGGATTTGTACGTGCATAAAGCGCACGGGTCAGACTAGCTTTAAGTCCCCATCCGAAGGACTGGACGTTCAGTTCGATTTTCCTGTCAAACTAGAAAGAAAGGGCGAGGCCGGGATTTGAACCCGGGTCACTCACACTGCAGTCACGCATTACATTTGGCAGGTGAACGTCTTAACCACCTTTTGGTAGTTTACCAACTGTTTAGCAGCCAGACGTATTATACATGAACACTGTAGAGGCTACGTGAACTTGGCAGCAGCCAGGTTAGTTAGAGGCTTCTTGATTCTATGTCTATTAAAGTCTGTCTCTATGTCTGATCTTTTTTGGGTTTTGTTGTTTTTGTGTGTTGTTGTCGTACCCTGGCTTAAAGACTCCAGGGATCATCCCAACAGCCAAAGCACTTGAACACTGTGGCACAAATGCACCAGCTAGGGATGAGAACATTACGTGTCTGACGCTTAAAGACTCCAGGGATCATACCAACAGCCGAAGCACTTGAACACTATGGTACAAATGCACCAGCTAGGGATGAGAACATTACATGTGTGACCGTTTTTGATTAACCCGCCATGTGGGCAGCCACACTCCGACTTCTGAGGATTTTGGATACTGATGATGTTATGCTAGGAGCTTGTCATGGCTAAAGACAATCCCTGCATAACTATGCAGAGCATGACAACATTTTGATGTAGCCTTGGTGTTCTAGCCTATGTCAATTGGTCTGACACACCTTAAGGCAAGGTGACATTGTTGTTTTTGTATGATTTATTGTTGATAAAATATGCAGCAAATAATCTCTAATGCATCAAAAAAATGTCTAGTTGTTGTGTATTTATGAAGAACATCATGTCATTTTACGCTTGTTGTGTATTTGCTTGTATGATGTTTCTCGATTATATGGTTGATGCTCAGATTGCCAACTCAGGGGTGGAACTGAGCAAGATCTCTCAGCTGTACGAAACAACGACAGAAGGATCAGACAAAGAAGAAGAAGAAGAAACGCAGACAGATGAAAAAGATTCCCCTTCCTCCTCCTCCTCTTTCCCTTCCCTTTCCTCCCCCTCCTCGTCCTCCATGACCACTAGCCCCCCCTCGTCTCACTCAAGTTCGGCCAAGAAGCGCAAGGTGGAGTCGGCTCAGCGGGTGGAGTTTGAGTCTGAGCTGAAGAAGCTGAGCGACTGGCTGGGGTCCGCGGAGTCCACCTTGCAGCTGCTGGTGGCTGAGAACACCCTGCAGGAACCCTTCACCGTGGAGGAACAGCGGGTGCTGATTCAGGTCTGTGTGGGTAGATAAATATAGGGGCTGGGGAGTGAGGAGGTGGGATTTTGTAACAGAAACTGTGAGGAATCTATTAATAGAGTTACTTCTGTTATGCCTTTTGATTTACTTGCAGGCCTGTGTACCATAAGTGGTTAAAAAACAAAGGATTTCGCTCTGTAGTACAGTATCACAAAAGGGTCAGTTTTGTACCTAGCTGGAGAAGCACACCATTCCATGGCCACCGGCAAATACTCCACAAACTTCAAAGCAGAATCTGAAGCCCTCAAAACAACAGCAACAGAAATCAGAACCAACCTACCACAAACAAAGTCCGAAGTGGTCATCTTCACAGACGCTCTCTCTGTGTTCTGAGTGCACTCCACAACCCCCGTCAAAAAGACCTAAATGAGCTGATGATAGCGCTGATTGGCCTCTCAGCGGAAACAGACCTGGGCCTGCATGGGTCCCAGCACACTGTGGAATCCATGGCAACGAGGAAGCTCTTCAATGTCCTATGGATTTACTGGACACTTGGAAAAGCTTCTAAGTTAGCATGATGCTAAGTCTCAAGATTTTAGGCGATGCCTATTCTTACAATCTGTCCTGTGGAATCCATGGCAAAGGAAGCAAAGACTGGCAAAGGAGGGAGGGCAGCTGGAATAAGAGGACAGACAGGTCTCCTACGCAGAAGAAAAGACTAATCAAAGCCCTGTCCCAAAAGAAATGGAAGCAACGTCACTCAAACTTCAACCACTCTGACTGCTACCACAAACTGGACAGACCTGACCAGGTCCTTCTGATCAGGCTGAGTACTGGACACAACAGAGATATGCCCATGCGGAACAGATGCCATGAACGTAGAAGAGTATATATTGCAACATTGCCAGCTCCATGATGCCCCCAGACAAGCAGCATGGCCAAACCCAACATCACTGAGGGACAAACTCTATGGCTGCTTGGAGGGACCTGCGGACAGCTGCTTCCTTCGTGAGGGACATTGGTGTCACCATCTAGTGATCGACGAAGAAGAAGAAGTACCTAGCTGTTTATTTGTTAGCGTTTCTCTGAATTTATTGATTGAGAGACTGAGAGAGAGAATAAGAGAGAGAGAGAGAAAGACAGACAGAATAGTCAGCGGTGACTGTGGTTGCTATACGGAAGGAAGGAAGTGAGAGCGAAACAGAGACAGTTACAGAGAGAGAGAGAGAGAGAGAGAGAGAGAGAGAGAGAGAGAGAGAGAGAGAGAGAGAGAGAGAGAGAGTATAAAATCAAAGTTGATTTCAGGACACAGAGAACTCGATGCGGTCACACCAGATGGACATGCAGCGGGTGGTCACACTGGGCAAGGGGGTCCTCACAGAGCTCAAGATTGGTCAGTCACATTACACATTAGTACAGTGGAACCTCCCTTTTAAGACCTTCAAAAATCATCCATTTTGAGGTCTTAAAAAAACTCACAAAGTCCAGTCATAAGGGAGAAAACATTAAACAAAAGGACAAAGAAGAAGCAATGTTTTTTGAAGTCAGGTCTTAGACATGGGAGGGAGTAGATCATAAGGGAGGTAATTTACATAATAAACTCTCCACAAGAAAGGCCATGTCTCAGACCACTAAGTAGGTCTTAAATGGGAGGGAGTTTTATAATGGGGGGTCTTGTAAGGGAGGTTCCACTGTACACATTTCGTGATGGGTGCAAGAGAAACCCATACATAAAGTGCAGCTTGCTTTTCTTTTTTTCTTTTTTTGTGTGAACCCAAACAAAAAAAGAGTGAACAACCGAACAAAAAATAATTCTAATTTCTGTTTATGATGTAATTATCTCTATTTCAATGTATTCTGACAATACCCAAACTACAAAGTCGAATGATTTCTTTGCTTATTTATCTAATCATTTTCCAAACCAAATTAATAGAAACAAAGAGCCAATCTACTACTACTACTAATTTTATTTATGTAGCGCGCACTGATATTACTACTTTTGTGGCGGTACCATAGCCGATGAGGTTTAACAACCGCGTGGTTACCGCTACACATTTCTGTATATGATGTAATTATCGGGACTTTCAATGTATTCTACTGCCTCCAAACTACAAAGTCAGAATGATTTCTTTGCTTATTTATCTAATCATTTTCCAAACCAAATCAATAGACCGAGAAAGAGTAAAATCCACTACTACTCACTCATTTTATTTATGTAGCGCAGTAATCCATTGAAAAATGCTCCATGCACTTTACAATGACAAGTTAGGAAGATGACGTAAGGTTGTAAAATAAAAACAAATCATCAAAATTTATGACAAGTAACAAAAGCACAAAAAGAACATCACTAAAAGAAGAGCACTCCGCAGTTACTCTTTCTGCTATGTCAAATTTGTGTCTTGCGTGTAAAACTTCATGTCTCTAAATTCAAAGCTAGCAAAGATATTTCAATCTTGTTTTCATGTATTTATTAGGAATCTCAGCTCCATTTTGTGAAGGCACAATCTCAGTTGATGCAAAACTTCCATTGTGTCTGGTTTCCCATACACCATCACATTTTTATTTGTGATATTTTTTTTTGTGCTCCGGCTTCTCCTACAGAATTCCATGAACTTTATATACTTAATTGAAACTTTGACACACAGATGCACATTTATTTTTATTTGATTTTTTTTATACTCTCTGGTTGCTCTTACAGAGTTCCATGTACATGTACTGTACTTGAATTTGAAAATTTAAACTGGCTGTTGGCAAGTTTAATCTACTTTGCAAATGCATATATCAAATTTTGTGATAAAAAAAATGCAAGCAAATTTTATTGCTTAGAATTCACTGATGTGCAGATTGTATTTAATGAAAGTACATGTTTAAA
Organism: Phymorhynchus buccinoides; assembly: GCA_017654935.2. Classification (NCBI taxonomy): domain Eukaryota; kingdom Metazoa; phylum Mollusca; class Gastropoda; order Neogastropoda; family Raphitomidae; genus Phymorhynchus; species Phymorhynchus buccinoides. The sequence continues at coordinate 31,534,200 of CM065690.1, forward strand.
AAAAAATGAAATTTGCTTTTGTAAGCCCCAAACATCTTATTTTAGTTATTCCCTTCTCCTCATCAATTAGCATGCAAAAATCCTGTCCAATTCTCTAACTCTCCTTTTGTTATGGGATCTGACGATATGCAGTCATACCCCTATAATTACATCCCTTTGAATCTCCCTAATATCTAGTTGCTCCATTGTTCCCTTTGCTACTTCAAAGAACCCAAACTTTGGAGAATCTCTAGGGAAGCGCAAAGAGCAGTAACTCTGGAAATCCCATTCCATCCCATATATATAGTACCTTCTGGCTTTCAGTCGAGAACTGAATGATATGTTGTTGTTGTTGTCATACCCTGGCTAAAAGACTCCATGGATCATCCAAGCAGCCGAAGCACTTGAACACTATGGTACAGCTAGGGATGAGAACATTTCATGTGTGACCCTTTTTGATTACCGTATTTTTCGGACTATGAAGCGCTCCCCCTCTCAACTCATGCAGCCCGTATGCGCCGATTGCGCCCGCTGAACGCCAGGTCTAGTACATTCACTTTCACTTTCTCCCTACCCACAATGCAATATACTAAGTTAGTTCTTCCTTTACCTCAGTCTCGCTGGTCCGTTTTTGGTTCTTACAGCAAGGGAAAGCACCCACTAGTCTTTTTGAATGGATTTTTCGAAGTGACCCCAAATGTTTTTCTTCTTTCCACGTGATGTGCGCAGTATTGACTCGGCGCGATGCTCGGAGCGCCATTACGGATTTTTTAAATTCCAATTCATGGTTTGTTGTGTGACAGTGTGTTAGCTTTGGAATGAAAATATCATCATTGCTATTCAATATGCATCTTTCAGAAATGAAATGTGAGTTAGACTTTATTCTTGTCATGGCTAAAGGCAATCCCCTCATAACTATGCATAGCATAACAACATTTTGATGTAGCCTTGGTGTTCTAGCCTATGAGCTTTAAGCCAAGGTATGAACAATGATATAACCTATTCCACCCTGGGTTTGCTGTTTCATAACACTTTCGCTTCCAACAGCCGGGGAGTCCCAGGAAGCCACGCAGCGCTCCGTCCAGCAGGTGGAGGAGCGCTGGGAGCGCCTGACCCGGGTTCTGGCAGACACCCAGCGGCAGGTGGAGCAGTCGCTGGAGAGCAGGAGGTTCTACGGAGAGCTGGACGCGCTGCTGGGGCTGGTGGAGAGCTATGAGAAGTGGCTGGGGACCGCAGAGGCTGTGGGGGAGGAGGCCCCGCACATCAGCCGACAGCTGGACCAGTGCAAGGTCAGTACCCAGCGCTAACGCTTATGCACTGATGTACATCTCTCTCTCTCTCTCTTTCTCTCTCTCTCTCTCTCTCTCTCTCTCTCTCTCTCTCTCTCTCTCTCTCTCTCTCTCTCTCTCTCTCTCTTTTTTTTTTTTTTGTTTTTGTTTTGTTTTGTTAACCTTTGTTTAGCCTCAGGGCTGAGTGTAAAAAAACAAATTGTATGCTTATCTTATAACCCTGATTAAACAAAATTTTGTTCGTTTTTGTTTCTTCTCTCTCTCTCTCTCTCTCTCTCTCTCTCTCTCTCTCTCTCTCTCTCTCTCTCTCTCTCTCTCTCTCTCTCTCTCTCTCTCTCTCTCTCTCTCTCTCTCTCTCTCTCTCTCTCTCTCTCTCTCTCTCTCTCTCTCTCTCTTTCTCTGTGTGTGTTTTAAATGTGCACATTTCTAAGTTGATGTAATGAATTTTAATGATAATTATTTGTTTGGTATAATTTTGTTTCACATGTTTGATTAATGTTCTTTCAGTTATGTTGTATCTCTGTCATGTTGTTGCACCTAACCTGAATTTCTCTTTCGGAAATATTAAAGTGTTCTTGAACTTGAACTCTTATGCTCAAATATCCCATTGGATCTCATGCCTGCCAATGCGTCACAAAACGTAGCACATTTTCACCTGATGCACAGGTTTTTGTGTGTGTGTGTGTGTGTGTGAGAGAGAGAGAGAGAGAGAGAGAGAGAGAGAGAGAGAGAGAGAGAGAGAGAGAGAGAGAGAGATTGGGGTATTTTAAAAAAGAAGAAGACTGAGAGGCTGTAAAGGTCTGTGTACACATTAACATTATTCACGAGATATTTCTATTTCCCCATGGCAAATCAGTGATAGCCCACTCTTAAATCTGACTTACAGCCCACTGTGTTGCCATGGGGAAATAGAAATATCTTGTGAATAGTGTTAACGTGTACACAGACCTTTGGCTTAAGGAAAGCAAGCATGGGTATTGCTTACATTTTTACCGCTTTCCTAACAGAAATTTACTTGTGCTGAAACACAGAAAGGAGCAAGATTAACCCATTTTTTTTAGTGTGAACTTTGATGGAAAATGAAATTGTTGAAAAACTTAGAAAGCAATAAACAATGCCAAAAATGATGACTTAAGCATTATTTAAGCCTGACTTAAAAAACCACTTTTAAACCATGACTTAAAGCCACTAAAATAGAAAAAAACCAAAACATGCTGAGCTCTTATTTTTGGTAATGATGCGGCGATCAGATGTTTCAAACTGATTGACCTTGACCCTGGTGACCTTTAGGTGAAGGTGAGGGCCATGCAGGCTCACCAGGACCGGGTGGAGAGCGTGAAGCTGCACGGGGAGCACATCCTGCGTCAGTTCCGATCCCCCGCCTCCACCGTCAGGGAGGACCTGCAGGCCTTCCTCGCCCGATGGAACGCCGCCTCTACCAAGATGGGTGAGCGTTTTCTCACTGCTTCTTTAGAAAGTTCTCCTCTCTGCATATTGATGAATATCTCTCCCCATGGGGAACCGTTTTTTTTTTTTTTCATAAAAATAGTTCCCCCACCTTCTGGAAGTTCTGTGCTTGTAACTTCCTCTAATCAGCCACTCTCTTTCTTTCTGACTTATTGGCCCATTCTCCTGCCTTTTTTTCTCTCATAAAAATAGTTCCCCCACCTTCTGGAAGTTCTGTGCTTGTAACTTCCTTTAATCTGCCACTCTCTTTCTTTCTGACTTATTGGCCCATTCTCCTGCCTTTTTTCAAAAAAATCTTCCAAATGATCTTTCTCCTTTGAGCTCCTCCGAAATTGGAATGTGTCGGCTGTGCGCAGCGGGGAGACCAGTGAAAACTGAAAACTGGACACATATGTACCTTACCCATTATGGTTATAATGGCCTGGGAATGCAGAAGAAGAAGAAGATGAATATCTTAAAAAGTAAAACAATGGATGCAACAATGAAAGGAACAAAAAGATCCCTAAACCCCCCCAAAACATAACCCACAAACTCTTTCACTAAGCTGGTATTTCATGTAATAATTTGAACAAAAATTGACAAGGTCATATTTTTCGGACTATAAAGTATAAGGTGATTTTTTTTCTTCTCCAGACTCGGACCCCTGCGCCATATATTATGACTAATAAAATAGTAGAAAATATAGTAACAAAATCTGAAATTTGGGAAAAAGTTTGGGGGCGCCTTACTTAACCCTTTCACCGCCAACGTCGCATTTTAGCACCACAGTGATTTAACACCCATGTCACTAAAAGGCATCAGATTGGGGTCTATTATCCAAAGACCCTTTTGTCTTAGTTTGGGGAAGTAAGGACAGACCTTATTTTACATATGTCACAGAAGAATCCCCCAATACTGCAGATGGATTTTGTTCTCTACCCAGGTAAAGTTAATAGCAATTTTTGGCTGAAATATGGCTGGCAGTGAAAGGGTTAAAGGTGTGCTTTATAGTCCAAAAATATGGTAATGATTTGAATGGAAATTGGCAAGTTCAAAGCGATGTAGCTCTTCAAATTGCAGGAAATGTTTTGTTCTTGCCCACTCTGTGTCGGACACAGTCCTGCTTATCTGTATGATTAAAAACAAACATTACGAGTATGAAAGGATCTCCCACTGTGCCACTGTTTACTGTATGAATAGGTGAACACAAGAAAAGATCTGGATGACCAAATTTTTCCAGGAAAAATTAATCTTGTTGTGTTAATAATAACCATGGTGCTGGCTTATTTTGCATGAAGATATCAGGGAAAAGCATTTCTTAGCCATTCTTGCCATAAGTTTTTAGAATTTTAAATTGCTTTAAAAAATCAGATCTTGGGCATTATCCTTCATGCATTAGAAGTCATCCAGTTACATTTCTTCACAAATCAGTTCAGTAGTATGGCGATTAAGCATTTTCTTTGTAGTCTGAAGTCAGAAAGAGACAGTTAATCATATTGACAGACACCCTGGCCCTGCTTTTGGCTGGAAGGTACTTGCTACTTTTTCAGAAACGGGAGTTTGAAAATATTGAGAGAACAGCACCCCCACTCTCTCTTTCTCTTCTCTCTCTCTTTCCTTTTCTTTCTCCTTTTCTTTCTCATCCTAAGTCTTTCAGTTCATGTTTTGTGTTTCAATTCCATGCAGACCCTTTGGAATGTGAGTAGAGTAGGTGAAACCATCCATATATGGTTTTTTTGTTTTTTGCTTTTGTTTTTGAAATATACATGGTGAAATCACCCTCTTTGTGTGTGTCCCTCTACAAATGCATGTCTTTTTTCCCATCTCTCCTTCCTGGTTATGTTGATTGATATGGCATTTGCCTGCCAACATGGTCTCTTTGAAAAGGAGTAAGGTGAACTCGTGGCCAGTTTTGGCAGACAATATGCCATTGCTGAGAAATATTATTTTTCTTTTTGTCCTCTTATACGTATACATCTTCGATTTTTCTTCTTCTTCTTCTTCTTCTTCTTCTTCTTCTTCTTCTTCAGATTCCTGTCAATTATGAGCGCAGATGCGTCATGCTGCTGTTATGCACCTAACCTAGAAATAGTTAGGCCCAGCAAGTCCGACTTTGGCTGAAAGAAAATCTTTTTGAAAGTGTTTCTTTTTGTCCTCTTATACACCTTCAATCTACTCTTGTTCTCTGCTGATCACCTTAGGTTCCTGGGTTGTTTTCAGCTGTTCTTTGGACATGTTGTTGACTTGGCATTTAACGATTTATATTATCCCTCATTGTTTTCATTCTCCATTTCTTTAAAAGAAAAAATGCTGCAAGAACACTAGTTCCGAGGCGGATCTGAAAGAACCCCCTCCCAATTAAAAGAAAGGGTGGGGGAAGGGGAAATCCATGGCTACCACATCAACAGTTTTAGTTTCATGCACCTCATATAATTTCATTCCAGAGTTTTATCTTAGATCAATAAGTATCATGGTAAAGGTAAAGATGTGCCACCCCCCCTGCATTTCTCGGTTAATTGCAATTTTCCGTTTTTGCCTTTCTTACCAAACAAAGCTGTATTTTATGAAC
>CM065690.1:31546982-31554482 GCA_017654935.2 Phymorhynchus buccinoides
ACAACTGCGGGAAGAAGTGTCCTTCCTGAACCGGCGCTGGGACCAGGTGGTGGCCTTAGCCGGTCAGCAGACCGAGCGGCTGAAGGGGCGGCTGACCAGTAGCCAGGACCTGTGTGACCGCATGGACACCCTCACCACCTGGCTCACCCTCCTCAGGCAGGACCTGGCCCACAAGGACTACTCTGTCCATGACCCAGACGACCTGCAGGCCAAGGTCGACAAGTTCAAGGTCAGTGAAGGTTTTTTTTCAATCGGAGATGAGGTTTGGATGGGGATTTTGTTTTTAGTTATTAATGTATCTTTCATTAAAAACAGACAAAATTGCAAAATGCGTAATTGTCAGAAAACCACTGTAAAGCCATGATTACATTTTGATGTACCAGAAGCTAGTATTATGGATTGCTACTTTCATTTATGGTCCTTAACCAGTGTTGGGTAGTATGCAATGAAACGATGTCGCTAGTAATTCTACTGACTTGTAGAGAGAGAGAGATGGGAACAATGTTCAGACCAATCCAAACTGCAGTGGAAAGAATCTATTGGCAAGTCCTAGAGTTTGGCTGTTTTAAGGGCAATACATTTCTAAACATTGATATTTTGTTTTTATCTTTATAATGGGGGGGGGGGGGGGGGGGGAGTGCACTTTGCATTTTATTTTATTATCATCACTCCCTCTTCTTTAAAATTGAGTACCGATTGATTTCATTTTAAGTCCATGAGAATTGGAATTGGTGGTTGAGCTCTGGAATGTTTCCCTCCTGACACTGACTTGGTGTTTTCATTTGGTTTCATGTGAATATAATTTCATTTGTTTGGTTTATTTGTTTGCATGTGTGTTGTTCAGAGCTTGAAGAAGGAGGTGGGCGAACGAGAGGCGGAAGTGACTCAGATCAACGAAGAGGTCAATGCCATGGTGAAGGGGTCGGGGTCAGGGTCAGGGTCAGGGTCACTGCAGGAGCTGTCCAGAGCCTTGATGAAGATGATGTCCCTGTGGGGGGACGTCGGCCAGAGGGTCACCAGATACGCCACCCTCTACGAACGGTCAGAGCTGCAGTGGAAGGAATTCACTGGTAAGTCTTACGGCGAGGGAAAGTGGATTGGAAGGAAAATGTGTAGACTGGTCTTCTTTTTTTTCGTTCGCTCAGACAGTTTCCTGTCATATGAGTGTAGATGCGTCATGCTGCCGTTATGCGCCTAACTAAGAAATAGTTAGGCCCAGCATGTCTGACTTCGGCTGAAGAAATCTTTGTAAGAATTTATAGAAAAAAGGCAGGAGAATGGACCAGTGAGATAGAAAGATAGCAGATGACAATAAGCAAAGGGAAAAGGCAGAGTCAAAGAGAATGACAGAATTAGAGGAAGTTACAAGCACAGAACTTCCAGAAGGTGGGGGAACTATTTGTACAAAAGACCCCCCGGTGTCACCACGGGGGGTAGACTGTTCATATTTTTAGAAGAAAAGTTTAAAGACTTTGCTGTTTAGTCCTTCTGAGAGGCCAGATGGATGAGTTAAATGGAAAGTATATTTAAAGGCCTATCAACCGATCCTATGCTTGGAGATCATTTGTAGACTGTTCACATTATATATAGTGGGGAGATTTCAGTTGTAATTCCTTCTGAAAAAGAAATTGTGTTACAAGGGACAGTGTGTAGACTGTTCACTATTGTAATGGATAGATTTAATGGGATTTAACTACTTCTTCTTCTTCTTCTTCCTATGCGTTCTCAGGCCATAAGGCCACAATGGGTACATATGTGTCCGTTTTCAATGGTGTCCTCGCTGCATTCAGCCGACACATTCCGATTTCGGAGGAGCTCAATGGAGAAAACTATTTGGAAGATTTTTTTGGAAAAAAGGCAGGAGAATGGGCCAAAAAGTCAGAAAGATAGTAGATGACACAAAGCAAGGAAAAAGGTAGAGTCAAAGAGAGAGACAGATTAGAGGAAGTTTCAAGCACATAACTTCCAGAAGGTGGGGGAACTATTTGTACGGAAACCTCCCCCCCTCCCCTCAGGGTATCCTCACTGTGTGTTGTGTGTGTGTGTGTGTGTGTGTGTGTGTGTGTGTGTGTGTGTGTGTGTGTGTATGTGTGTGTTAGTGTGTGTTAACTACTGAAACGGGGGATGGAAGCGGATAGACTGTTCTGACATCCAGTAAAAAGATTTCAGTGATTAATACAGAACGAGAACAGCAGCATCACAAGAAGATAACAGTATAAAGAAACAGGGTTTTGATGTTCTTTTCAGAGTTAATAGAAGGGGAGCAAGAATTCTTGCAGAACTTGGAAAGCAAAGTTCATCGGTCGTCTGCAATGACCTCTGATGCCGAGGAGATTTCTGAAGAAGTGAATGTGAGTAACAGTCTTATTTCTCATAAAATCAAATTAGCAATTTTTGTTTATAAATAAGCCAATCTACTTTAACCATACTGTACCAACACCTGAAACAACTGCATTAGCGTTAAGCGACCTGGAGCTATACCATAGCATATAGAAAAACGAAAGTAGGCATCTGGCCTTGACCCCTAGCCGGATGTGGGGCGGGAGTGATCCCCCCTTACCGGTCTAGCAGTGGCTAGGCCAATGAGCGCCTACTTCCGCCATCATTACAATTTTCCAGCGTTTCTTTGTTGACCTGGGCTGCCTGGCTTCTACCTTTTTTGGTTTACAACACTCTTAACTGGTGGGTTCGTTCCTGTTCCTCTCTATCATCAGTTTCAGTGTAATACTGAGTCTCGATTGACTCAGTTTCTATAGCCTAAGTTCTCTAGAACTTTCACAGTTTTAGTTTTTCTGTTCGTCACACACCGTGCACTGCTAGTAGTACTAGTAGTGCACGCGCGCGCGCATCATTTGGTCTCTTCAACTCGAGTTCCTATTTATCAGTCAAGTTCTTTCGGACCCTACGGTTCGTTCTCTTCCACGATATTATTCTTATTGTTCCGATTCGGTCCTCTTGAGAAAAATTCATCCGTTCAAACTTTTTCTAAAAAGTCTAAACGGTCTGGGCCTCTATAGGCCTCTACGGTCGTAGTACTCCTGCGGCCTCTTCGGTTCTCGTCTCATTCAGCCAGAAACTGGTCTTCACGGGTTGTTTATTTCGGCCCTCCTTCTGCTTCGGTTGTGCAGAAGGCCTCTAGGCCCATTTCGTCCGTGTGTTTTTTCTGCCATGCCTTTCTGTTCCAGGAGGCCTCTCTTCACGGCCTCCACTTCTACACGGACGTCTGGACAAACTTCATTGGATAAGTCGCAGCTGCGCATGTCTGTCGCTCCGAGTGGCAAGTTTGCACTCGGGGGCCCGCCTAGTCTCCCTAACCTCTCCGACCCTGTGTTGGAGGGAGGGCGAAGGAGGTCCCCTTCCGGGTCGAGGTCTTATGACTCCTCAGGCACGGTGTCTCGTAGAACTCGAGCCCGGAAGGCCGTAGGCCTCTCGACACCTCCCCGGCCGGGGAGGCCGAGGCCTACCGGCAAACACCCCCTCGTCGTCGGGGACACTCCGACGGCGTGAAGGGTGTCACTCTCGGACGCTTCGCGCGGGCCTCTGTCCGAGAGTTTCTCCCGGTGTTCGCCCCATTGGGTTAACATCGGTTGAGTGTTTTTCCCGGCCAGGAGGCCGGTCGACACGTCTACGGACGGATGAGGCCTCCCCACCGACGAGGCCTCCCGGCCTAGGCCTCTCCGGCTCCATCAGGCCTCCTGCGGACCCGGGCCTCCCTCGGTGGGAGGCCTCGGAGGCCCCGACCTACGAGGCCGCGGCCTCCCCGGTCCTAGGCCTCTCCGGCTCCCTCGGGCCTCCTTCGTGCCCGGGGGCCGCGGCCTCCCCGGTCCTAGGCCTCTCCGGACCCGGGCCTCCCTCGGTGGGAGGCCTCGGGCGCCGTGCTCGGAGGCCGCGGCCTAGAAGGCCTCCCCGGGCTCCGTCGCCGGGCCCCCGGCGGACCCGGGCCTCCCTCGGTGGGAGGCCTCGGGCGCCGTGCGCGGAGGCCGCGGCCTCCCCGGGCCTGGGCCCTCTCAGGCCTCCTTCGGACCCGGGCCTCCCTCGGTGGGAGGCCTCGGCGGACCGTGTGGTCAGACGGCTACGGTCTCCGTCACCGTCCGCTACGGACCGCACGGTCCGTGGACCGGCGGTTTCGTCACCGCCCGCTACGGTCCGTGGACCGTAGCCACCGGCGGTAGCCACCGCCGTGGCCCGAGGGCACGATGTTGGTTCCCCGTACCGTCCGTCATAAGATGGAAACGGTAGCGGTTCTTCAGCCCGTCCACCGTCACCCCCGTCAAGACGCAGCGGTCTCCCGTCCATCCGGCGTCCAGCCGGCGGCACGGTGACTCACCGCACGGTTCCCAGACGGCAGACGGTCACCGGTGCACCGTCCGCCCTACCACACGGTCCGGCTTGGGCGTTCACCGTCCCCCTGTGGTCCCTCACCGGGATCTGCTTCAGGGTACTCGTCCTCAAAAAGCTCGGGTGGTTTCTCCTGGTTCTGACCAGACAGTCCACCCCAGAGGCTCGTAACGTCAGCGCTCTCCAGTGGATTCGGACGTGGACTTAGCTAAGTCCGTTCTTCTTCCAGGCAAGGGCGTAGCAGCGTGTTCTGGCCCGGTCCGGCCACTCACCAGGGAAAGGAGTTCTGGTTCTTGCAAGCTCCTAAGCTTCTGGACCACTCCAATCGGAAAGCAGAGGCTTTCCTTTGTGCCGGGAAGATGGCAGAAGCTAACCGTTTCTCTTTAGCCTTCTAAGGCCGAAGCAGAGAAGCTCCTTTGCGACAGGAATCTTGCCCCGACCAAGATTAAGTCTTCCAACTTTTTGGAGGAATCTTTGTCAAAGCCCTCAAGGGCTGTGGCTTTGCGGCTTCGTTGGTTCGGCCCATCACAGAGAATTTGGGGAAATTTTTTCTCCTAGGAATTCTCCTGTGGTTTTCAGGCTCTTTGAGTCCGTGAATGAACCAGCCGTTTTCTATCGGTTTTTGGTTCATCGTCGGGCTCTTCAAGGGTTTTCTCACAAGAAGAGTTCTCTTGTACCATCTAATCATCTGGTTAGATCTACTTCGATCTGCTGGTCTCGAGCTCTTGTGCTTCTGATCGATCGCTTTCACCGATCCATTTTACCGGGTTGGGCAACGGACCGTCGGGTTCCGTTCCGGTTCTTCAAGAACCTCATGATGATTCTGACCTCCCGTTTGTCACGGTGGCTTTTGGGAATGATCCATCGTTTTTTCTTTGTTTCATTCATGTCTGTTGCAACGGCTCCTGTGGTCCGTTTCTTCAATTCTGACGAGCATGGGTTTTCTTGCTCTATTCAGTTTCATGCTTTTCTGGTTACAACAAGGGTTGTTCAACCTGATTACTCATTCAACCGGTCCTGCCAACCGTTCTATCAACTTTTCCGGCCTTTTTCGGCCCAGCCTGTCAGGCCTTGTTTTTCTTACTTGGGTTACTCGTTACAAGTCATGGCCGTTTAATTAAACGGTTATTTTTGTTCCTCAATCCTCTACCGTTTCTTTCAGTCAGTACCGTTCAATTGGATTTTTCCATGGTTATCCTGACGTCACTTGGATACTCTGTTATGCTTCTCGCAGTAACTAACCGTTTCTCTTTGGGCAGGTCTACCTGGCCCAAGGAAGATTCAGTTCCCGTGGGCTTTTTTGTTGATTCATCCGTTCAAGTCGGTGCTAGGTGTCCATGGGACTACCTCCCGTTTCCCTCTTTCTCCAAGCCTTCTAAGGCTGTAGCGAAGAAACTCCATTGTGACAAGAGTCTTGCCCGGTCAAGTTTTTTCCTTCCAACGTAATACAGTTGGAAGCATCTTTGTCCAAAGCCCTCAAGGGCTGTGCTTTTGTGACGTTGTTGATTCGGTTCATTGCTGTACTTTGAACAAAACCTCTCCAACGACCTCTCTTGCGGTTTTCAGGCTCTTTGAGTCCGTGATTGAACCAACCTTTGGAGTGGCTCTAGCTTCTCTTGGTGATTCTTCTGGCCAGAGACTCTTTTTGGGGCACTTTAAAGACTGTCTGGAGATGGGTTCGACACGGTCGGATTCACAGTCTCAGCCTCGGAGGACACTGTCCTCGTTTTCTCTGTTGGTGTCCGTCCTCTCAGTACGAAGTCGGTCACACTTTTCCGTCTCCTCAGACTTCTTAGTCTGATGGAGTCAGTTTCGGAGCTCCTTCCTCCTGCCAAGGTATACTAAGGCCAATGCAGAGAGAAGTCGGAGCGTGCGCTCCTTCTTTCACGGTTGCAACCGAGAGTGGTTCAACTGTACCCTTGTTGCCTTCCTTCTGAACGGCCCCGGCTTCGCCGTTCTTTCGAATGATGTCTGTTCTGGCAGGCATGGTTTTTACTTGCTCTGTTTCAGACCCTCGTTTCCTCTCATTACAACCATGAGTTGTTCATCCAGTGGACTCGTTCACTCGTTCCAGTCATCCTTTTCGGTCTGGTTCCGTCCCGATCGGACTCATCTGTCCGGCTAACATGATCTTCTATGCCCAGCTGTCAGATCACTAAACGTCAGTTTTCAACTTAAGTTGTTCGACTGGGTGTTTTTGGGCCTTCCTTCAGGCCCCCCACCCCCATTTTGAGTCAGTGCCGTTGAAATGGGTTAAGTCGAGGTGTGTTTACGTCACGTTTGCACACTGTTCCGCTTTTGTCTACATGTTTCCTTTTCGGTTTTTTTCGAAGAAGGTGGGGACATTTCCGCGTCATCTGGTTTGATTTGACGTCATGCGATAGCAACTATGTTGCTGTTTCGGTCTGTCCCTACGTCAGAGGCAGTTTTTATTTTGCCTTCCTACGGTCTTAGCATGTAGAGTTGGTTACGAAGTGCAGTTGCACATTCGTTCCTTGGCTTCTCAGTTTGCTAGTTTAGAGGTTGAATCTGCTGTTTTGCGGATTCTCATCTTAATCTTTTAGTACTAGCTGTTTCTTCCCGTCGTCGGTCCTTTGCTTGCCCGTCATTCTGAACAAGTCTTGTCCAAATGTGGGCCAATTTGTTTTTGACTCAGTCTCGCCACTTCGATCGATATTTTTCCGGTCGAAAGGGCGTAGCAGCGTGTGGTGGCCCGGTCCGGCCACTCATAGTCCGTTTTGTATCGGCCTTGGCTGCTCTAGGTGACTCCATGCGGGGTTTGTCATCTCCTGGCTGCTTTTTTAGTCAGCCATGTTCTTTCCTGAGATGCCTTCCTGGATTTTTCCAGGACTCTTTCGTTCGGTTCGTCTTCGGTGGTGACAGGAAGTACGATCCGTTAAGACCTTCTACGGTACAGTCTGTAGAACTCTTGGCGTTTTCTTCACGATTCTGGAAATTTCTCTGCCCGGACCCTTTCGGGGTACAGAGCAGCCTTCATCACTACGATTTCCTTGGCCATGGCTTTTCTGTACGTCACCCCTGTCTCTCTCTTCTTGGACGCGGTCCTCCTCCAAGCTCCTGCCAGGACTTCTCGAGTCCCTCAGTCGGTCGTGTTTCTGATTCTTACCTTCTTGAGAGTTTTATGTGAACCCCTGGCTACAA
>CM065690.1:31559482-31569482 GCA_017654935.2 Phymorhynchus buccinoides
GGATTTTTCTTCTCACTTTGCACTAGGCTTGTACCGTTGAAATGTTTTTTCCACGAATACTCTGTTCACAGTGCCTCGGAGGATACAGGTGGTGTCCGACCTCTCAGTAACTAAGGCGGTCACACTTCGCCGTCTCCTCGGATTTCTTAGTCTGATGGGGTCGATTTCGGAGCTCCTTCCTCTGGCCTGGGTATACATAGTCTGAACGTGGAGTCTTTCGGATGAGACGATAAACCGAGGTCCCGTGTGCCTATGCACTTAGCAGCATGTAGAGTTGGTTACAAGTGCGTCGCACATTCGTACCGTGGTTTCTCAGTTTGCTAGGTCAGAGGCTGAATCTGCTGCTCTTGCGGATTCTCATCCTAGTACTAGCTGCCTCTATCCCGCCATCGGTCCTTTGCTTGCCCGACATGAACTAGTCTTGTCCAGTTTGTTTTCTGACCCAGACTCAATTTTCCAGTTCGAAAGGGCGTAACTCATAGTCCGTAATGTATCAGGCCTTGGCTGCTCTAGGTGACTCGATGCGGAGTTTGTCTTCTTCAGTGAGTTCCATGGCCTTATTTGGGAGCACCCGGACTTGATTCTCGTCACACCATGTGGCCCACGAGCCATTGGTTCCCAGAGCTCCTCGACATGGCCAAGACCCTCTTCCGCTCAATCTCACTCCCGCCACTCTTCTTCAGTCAAGAAGCGGGGTCGGACACCCTTGCCCTTCAAGGCTAAACCTTCGCATCGGCTGTCCGTCTATCAGGGGTTTTCCACGCGCACCGTATCTGTCACACAAACGATCTGTATGATCTTCACTGGGCCACCTGGTTTGCGTTTTGTCAGGAGAGAAAGTTTGACCCGCTTCGTCCCTCAACGGTTCAGTTCGTGGAGTTCCTCTCTCACTTGCTTAGAACTAGGAACTCTTCCTCTCAAACCTTGTCAGGTTATAGGGCGGTCTTGATTAGCACGATCTCGTTGTCTTTAGATTCCAAGTTTACGGGGAATCTCTCGGCTGCAGTTTCTCACTTCCTGGACGCTGTCTCCAGGTGGGAGCAACCTGAATTTCACAGAGATGCCTCTGTGACTCTGATAAAGTACCTAATATGTTTCCAGTCTTCGCTCCGTTCTGGGTCCTGATGATCGTTATCTTCCTCTGCCCCGTTAGACTCCTTCAGAAGGGCTAAACGGACCCATATAAGGTGCCACCATATTATCAGGTGCACCTCGTCGCATCAGCGGTTTGCATGCTCAAGGTCTCACCAAGGACGTCAAGTTCGAGGAGGACTTCTCGTCTGTCTCCCTTTCTTTTCTCCCGGAGTTCCGTGCATTTCACACAAACTTCAGATTTTCTTGTAAGAGTTTCTTACCCGTATTTTTTCGAATTATAAGGCGCACCTGATTAGTAAGGATTAAATTAGATTGGTGGATTTTGATTAATCACTATCCCCACTCAAATTTCCCAACACAAAATTCAGGTCATTATATTTTCTTACTCTATTATCAGTCACATTATAAGGCGCAGGGGTCTCAGTCTGGGGAAAGAAGTATCGCCTTATAGTCCGTAAAATACGGAACCTAAAGTGGAAATTCTTCTGCATAGGGCTATCTTGTACTTCACATTGAAAATGTTCACTGAGAAGCAATATTCTGCCATTCTCAAGAAAGGATAAGATTAGGATCCGCCTAGGATTATTTGAATAATAATGAAAGAAGCAGACTTTGAGATTGAGGGTCGCAGGCATGAGGGTGGTGTCTCAAGCACAACTTTTTAGGGTTGGAGATTATTTTATCATTGTTTATAGGATGTTTGTTTTGGTGAGTGTAATATTTCTAATGTGACACTGGCATCATCTTAATTGTTCATGCTGATAGCCTCAGCATAGTTCTCCATTGAAGTTGGGGTTTAGCTCTCTTATATTCGTAATGGGGAAAGGGCCGTTGTTTTTAAAGCGTGTGTAAATGGTAGCACGCACTTAGTAGTTTTCCATCATGTGCTGACCTCATAATCATGCGTGGAGGACTTGGAAGCTTTGCTGGGTTTCCTTCTACAGACCAGTAAAGTCTCAGTAGGATAATATGTGAAAATGTGAAAATAGGGTTTTACACCCTCATCGGCCTCTCGGCCATGTGGGGCATCTATAAATACACAGATGGTGGGAACAATACTGATGGCAATGCCCGGAGGCAGTGCTAAACCAGTAAAGTCCCGATCTTCCTAATAATACAGATATGCGTAGCAGCAACCACGCCTCGTGTAGGATAATACAGTGGAACCTCACTTATAAGACCTTCAAAAATCATCCCAAATGAGGTCTTATAAGGGAGGGTGGGAGGGTTCTTATAAGGGAGGTAATTTTAATACTTGCAAAGAAGGGCAATGTCTCAGAGAAGTAGGTCTTATGTGGGAGGGAGTCTTATAAGGGAGGTTCCACTGTAGTTCCTTTCCAGTTCCATTCAGTGAAAGAGAACAGAAAGTGCTTAAACCTGCGACCTGACTATAAAAGAGGGGAGACGCTGAGCGCGCGCCACTTTTGAATCACAGCTGGCGAGAGAGACGGTTCGCCCTTCTTTGCTCCCTGTTGTGCGAGCCACCGCGAGGCAGAGTTTTTCTGACGGGCAAAACATGATCCCTGGGATCGATTGTTTTCCCTTTAAAAGAATGTGAAAACAAGGAAATGTTTACTCTCAAAGAATGTAAATATTTGAGGGTCAAGCTGCGTGATTTGATTTCATTTCCAGTCGCTGGAGGAAGAGTTTCGCCAACAGGAGGTGCTCCTGCAGGAGCTGGAAGGTCATGTGACGCAGTACCGTCAGCAGGGTAGAATGGAGGCCTCCATCCGATTGGAGCAACAGACACAGCTGTTAAAGGTATGGTGTGTGTGTGTGTGTGTGTGTGTGTGCACGCTTGTGTGCGTGTGTGTGTGTGTGTGTGTGTGTGTGTGTGTGTGTGTGTGTGTGTGTGTGTGTGTGTGTGTGTGTGAGAGAGAGAGAGAGAGAGAGTGAGAGAGAGAGAGAGAGAGAGAGAGAGAGAGAGAGAGAGAGAGAGAGAGAGAGAGAGAGAGAGAGAGAGAGAGAGAGAGAGAGAGAGAGAGAGAGAGAGAGAGAGAGAGAGAGAGAGAGAGAGAGCGAGCGAGCATTCAGGCCTCTGTCTGACCCAGCTGTTAAAGGTATGGTGTGTGTGTGTGTGTGTGTGTGTGTGTGTGTGTGTGTGTGTGTGTGTGTGTGTGTGTGTGTAACTGTATGTGTGTGAGAGAGAGTATGGAGGCCTCTGTCTGACCCAGCTGCTAAGGGTATGTGTGTGGTTTGTGTGTGTGTGCTCTTCAATTTTAAGTCCTTCCACTAAAAGTGATCCAGACAATATTACTTTGTGGTGATATTGTGGATTTGGTGAGTGTGTGTGAATGTGTGAACATGAGAATGTGTCTGCATATGTATAATAGAGGAATAATAGATAAAGAATAACCTAGAGCACAAAGTTGTGGGTTGGAAACAAATTTCCCGCAAACCCTCGGGTACCCAAACACCACACGCATCCATGCAGATTTCTGAGATCATTCTGACGTTTTTCATCTCATGTTTAATTTTTTCCCTTACAAATTTTACTGTTAATCAAAACAGGACATTCTACGACCGTTATGTTAAATCTGTCAGTGGAATTCCTGTATTTATTTTTTCTTTTCTTTTCCAGAAGAACTTTGCTGAAATGTTATCTTTTTTTCCTTTTTTCTTGTCTATTATTTTCCAGAAGCACTTTGCTGAGGTGCTGGTGATGTTTCGCAAGTTCCAGCGACCGGTGGAGTTTGAGCCTAAGCTGAACCACGTGAAGAGGGAGCTGGACTCCATCGTGGAGAGGATCCACCTGCTGGAGATCCCCTCTGCAGATCCGGGGGAGATCCAGGAACGACATGAGTACTGTATGGTAAGATCTGTAAAGTGTGCTGTAGCTATTCTACCACATAAGTGTTATAATTTAGTTTGCTCAAAAGCCTCAAGCATGCTTTTCCTTTATGATATGCCATTTGTATAACAATGCATGCCTGTATAGTATGTAATGTGTAGCTTTTCAGAGATTTTTGTATGCTTAAGCCTTGAGTTAAACTGTGCACGTGAAGTGCAATATCGCCACCTGGGAATTAAAGTGATGGTATAGGTAAAGATGCGCCCCCCTCCTCCATTTCTCGGTTCTTTCCATTTTTTTAGTCTTGCCTTTCTTACTGCAGATTGAGTACTTCATTTTATCGTTTGCTTTGTTTAACACTAATTTTCATCCTTTACATAATTGAACACATGCATTCAATAATAGTAGAAGATATACGCAAGGCGGAAAAAACGCAATGAACCAGGACTGTGACAAATGCTCCGCGGCTGTTGTGTGTGTGTAGTACATAGGGGGAGGGGGGGGGGGGGGGGGGGGGGGTTGTCCTATTAGATAATGGCCTTTATCATGACTGCGATTAATTATTCAACAAAGATAATTATCATCTAAAAAAGTTGATAAGATACAGCTTAATGTTTGGTAAGAAAGGCAGGTGTGAAAATGTGGGGAGAGCTGAGAAATGTAAGAGGGGGGGGGGCACATCTTTACCTTTACCAAAAGTACCTCAAAATTGGTCAATTTTGTTGTGCCTGGCATACCAGTTGATCAAGGCAAGCCACGTCTTCTAAGAAAGCTGTAAATGACAATTTGCAGAAATAAAGCACCAACGGTGATGCATTATGAACAAATATTACGTAATTTGACATGAAATGACCAAAATGCTGAGGTTTTTTTTTTTCTCCTGTGAACTGACGTCTTACGAGATTTGACACTTTTAATTTCCGCACTGCGATATGTTGTCTGAAGAAAGGTGTGCACACACAAGTGTAATATGTTGTCTGAAGAAAGGTGTGCACACACAAGTGTAATATGTTGCCTGAAGAAAGGTGTGCACACACAAGTGTAATATGTTGTCTGAAGAAAGGTGTGCACACACACAAGTGTAATATGTTGCCTGAAGAAAGGTGTGCACACACAAGTGTAATATGTTGCCTGAAGAAAGGTGTGCGCACACACAAGCATAATATGTTGCCTGAAGAAAGGTGTGCACACACAAGCATAATATGTTGCCTGAAGAAAGGTGTGCACACACAAGTGTAATATGTTGCCTGAAGAAAGGTGTGCACACACAAGCTAATATGTTGCCTGAAGAAAGGTGCGCACACACACAAGTGTAATATGTTGCCTGAAGAAAGGTGTGCACACACACACAAGTGTAATATGTTGCCTGAAGAAAGGTGTGCACACACAAGTGTAATATGTTGCCTGAAGAAAGGTGTGCACACACAAGCATAATATGTTGCCTGAAGAAAGGTGTGCACACACAAGTTGCCTGAAGAAAGGTGTGCACACACACACAAGTGTAATATGTTGCCTGAAGAAAGGTGTGTGCACACACAAGTGTAATATGTTGCCTGAAGAAAGGTGTGCACACACAAGTGTAATATGTTGTCTGAAGAAAGATGTGCACACACAAGGATAATATGTTGCCTGAAGAAAGGTGTGCACACACAAGTGTAATATGTTGCCTGAAGAAAGGTGTGCACACACAAGCATAATATGTTGCCTGAAGAAAGGTGTGCACACACAAGCATAATATGTTGCCTGAAGAAAGGTGTGCACACACAAGCATAAAATGTTGCCTGAAGAAAGGTGTGCACACACAAGCATAATATGTTGCCTGAAGAAAGGTGTGCACACACAAGTGTAATATGTTGCCTGAAGAAAGGTGCGCACACACACACACACACACACACACACACACACACAAGTGTAATATGTTGCCTGAAGAAAGGTGTGCACACACAAGCATAATATGTTGCCTGAAGAAAGGTGTGCACACACAAGCATAATATGTTGCCTGAAGAAAGGTGTGCACACACAAGCATAAAATGTTGCCTGAAGAAAGGTGTGCACACACAAGCATAATATGTTGCCTGGAGAAAGGTGTGCACACACAAGTGTAATATGTTGCCTGAAGAAAGGTGTGCACACACAAGTGTAATATGTTGCCTGAAGAAAGGTGTGCACACACAAGCTAATATGTTGCCTGAAGAAAGGTGCGCACACACACAAGTGTAATATGTTGCCTGAAGAAAGGTGTGCACACACACACACACACACACACAAGTGTAATATGTTGCCTGAAGAAAGGTGTGCACACAGAAGTGTAATATGTCGCCTGAAGAAAGGTGTGCACACACAAGCATAATATGTTGCCTGAAGAAAGGTGTGCACACACAAGTTGCCTGAAGAAAGGTGTGCACACACACAAGTGTAATATGTTGCCTGAAGAAAGGTGTGCGCACACACAAGTGTAATATGTTGCCTGAAGAAAGGTGTGCACACACAAGTGTAATATGTTGTCTGAAGAAAGATGTGCACACACAAGGATAATATGTTGCCTGAAGAAAGGTGTGCACACACAAGTGTAATATGTTGCCTGAAGAAAGGTGCACACACACACACACAAGCATATGTTGCCTGAAGAAAGGTGTGCACACACAAGTGTAATATGTTGCCTGAAGAAAGGTATGCACACACAAGCATAAAATGTTGCCTGAAGAAAGGTGTGCACACACAAGCATAATATGTTGCCTGAAGAAAGGTGTGCGCACACAAGTGTAGTAGTAGTAGTAGTAATTAAGGCTAGAAGTGGGCCTTGCGGCCCTTTTACGCCCTTTCTCGTTTGTGACTTTGATTTGTTTCAAGGTGGCTTGCTTTCTACAGCTAAACTATAAAATTTAACAAAAATATGGAATGGACTTTTTCTTCTTCTTTTTTTTATTCATCGAAAGTAGTATAAAAATTTGACATCATTGTGTCTTTGTCCAGAAGATTTTTGAATATATTTATGTTTCCGCATTTTCCAGAAGCTTTTTGCTGAGGTGCTGGTGAAGTTTCGCAAAAGCACTTTGTAATATGTTGCCTGAAGATGTTAAGGAATTGTTTTACGCTGGGGCAATTCTATCTACACAGAAGTGTGATGGTTTGCACTCCAGGTGCACTACAAGACGATGAGTGAGCTGAAGCCTGAAGTGGAGTACGTGATCAAGACTGGCCGTCAGGTGGTGGAACGCAAACAGGTCGACTTCCCAGAGAAACTGAGCCAGCAGCTGGATGCCATCAAGCAGCTGTACAACGATCTGGGGGCACAGGTGGGGCACATGACACTGCACATGCATGGGTGCTTCTCTTCAGGCTGTGTACCGCCTTATAGTCTGTATAGTACTTTAAAAAAAAAGAATAAAAAAGGAATCTGCCAGGACCAGATTTATCTCTATGGCTTGTACCCACGTGTCGTCATATCCGGCCACAAGGAGCGCTCCATAGTATGGGAGACCGCCATCTTAGTCAGTAACTTTGTTTGAAAAATGCCCGATCGATGCTGTTTACACACAAATCTGACTAAGATGGCGACACTTCCGTTGGAAGGGTCGAGATGCGCACGCAGGTGGGCGGGAGCCATAATGAATATTTCGCATAAGCTGGGTTTGTGTCAAGTGAAATGACTGTAAGAGGTTCTGCGATCTTTGTGGCTTCTATTGTAATATGTACAACATATGAAATCAAATTCAAGGGAAGAATGTGATGTTGTTGTTAACGTACCCTGGCTAAAAGACTCCAGGGATCATCACGCCCGTTGAAGCACTTAAACACTGGTACAAGTGCATCAGCTACAGATGAGAACATTACGTGTGTGACCGTTTTTGATTACCCTGCCACATGGGCAGCCACACTCCGTCTTTGAGGGAGAATGTGATGTTAACCCTTTCGCCGCCAGCCATTTTTCAGCAAACAAATTTCCATTAAACTTACCTTGGTAGAGAAAAAAATCTGTTTGTAATATTGAGGATTCCTCTGTGACATATTTAAAGTAAGGCCTATCCTTGCCTCCCAAACGTAAGAGAATAGGGTCTTTGGATAACAGACCCTGGTTTGATGCCTTTTAGTGACATGGATGTTAAATCATTGTGGTGCACAAATGTGACGTTGGCTGTGAAAAGGTTAATAGCAATATTAATGGAAAGTTGACATAAGATTTCAAGATAAGGTTAAAGACCGTCATGTTGGTGGTTTTGATGACATGTTGATGTGAGTGACAACGAAAAGGATAACACCAACGACTAATACCTTATAAAGATGTCGTTGATGAAAATGATGGTGACGACAGTGACGATGACAATGGGCAGGTAACTCAGCAGAAGGCCGACCTGGACAAGGGGCTGAAGGTGTCATTGATGAAAATGATGGTGACAACAGTGACGATGACAATGGGCAGGTAACTCAGCAGAAGGCCGACCTGGACAAGGGGCTGAAGGTGTCGTTGATGAAAATGATGCTGACGACAGTGACGATGACAATGGGCAGGTAACTCAGCACAAGGCCGACCTGGACAAGGGGCTGAAGGTGTCGTTGATGAAAATGATGGTGACGACAGTGACGATGACAATGGGCAGGTAACTCAGCACAAGGCCGACCTGGACAAGGGGCTGAAGGTGTCATTGATGAAAATGATGGTGACGACAGTGACGATGACAATGGGCAGGTAACTCAGCACAAGGCTGACCTGGACAAGGGGCTGAAGGTATCGTTGATGAAAATGATGGTGACGACAGTGACGATGACAATGGGCAGGTAACTCAGCACAAGGCCGACCTGGACAAGGGGCTGAAGGTGTCGTTGATGAAAATGATGCTGACGACAGTGACGATGACAATGGGCAGGTAACTCAGCAGAAGGCCGACCTGGACAAGGGGCTGAAGGTGTCATTGATGAAAATGATGGTGACAACAGTGACGATGACAATGGGCAGGTAACTCAGCAGAAGGCCGACCTGGACAAGGGGCTGAAGGTGTCGTTGATGAAAATGATGCTGACGACAGTGACGATGACAATGGGCAGGTAACTCAGCACAAGGCCGACCTGGACAAGGGGCTGAAGGTGTCGTTGATGAAAATGATGGTGACAACAGTGACGATGACAATGGGCAGGTAACTCAGCACAAGGCCGACCTGGACAAGGGGCTGAAGGTGTCGTTGATGAAAATGATGCTGACGACAGTGACGATGACAATGGGCAGGTAACTCAGCACAAGGCCGACCTGGACAAGGGGCTGAAGGTGTCTTTGATGAAAATGATGCTGACGACAGTGACGATGACAATGGGCAGGTAACTCAGCACAAGGCCGACCTGGACAAGGGGCTGAAGGTGTCGTGCAAGCTGCACAAGGAGATGACGCGGCTCACCGATTTCGTCACCGAGACCAACGCAGAGCTCACCCAGCACCAGGCTGCCCGCTCAGGCAACGTCGACGACGCGATGGCCCACGTCAAGGTCCGCTGCATCCACCATCATTAACTCATTCGCATCGCAACGATTTAGAATTATTAAAAAAACCTCACAAATCACTCCAGCCATACACACAAACAAAACATACGTAAACAAAAGGAGAAATGAAAGAAGATTACGGGTTTTTCCTTCAGGTTTAGACATAGGGTGGATCAGACTTTTTTATGTATAGACATTATATAGAAAAACTCTCTACACCGATTGGTTACCCCACAACAAATCACTACAAAAGCAAAGTCAGAGGCAAAATTATGGTCTAAGGGAGCGAAGCGAGTTTATAAGTGACCAAGGTATGGTGTGCACACAGATTTATTTCCCTTGAAGCAAATGCATCAAATTGACAGCTATCTATTAATTCCGACATATATGGCCGGAACGACTTGAATGAGTTAACCCTTTCAACACCAGCCATTCTTCAGCCAAAATGTACCATTAATCTTACCCGGGTAGAGAAAAGATTTTGTCTGCAATATTGGGGATTCCTCTGTGACATGCATAAAATAGGGTCCTATCCTTACCTCCCAAATTAAGAACATACGGTTACTGGATACCAGACCCCCATTTGATGCCTTTCAGTGACATGGGTGTTAAATCATTGTGGTGCCAAGAGGCGACAGTGGCGAT
>CM065690.1:31579482-31589482 GCA_017654935.2 Phymorhynchus buccinoides
GAAACAGAAAGACCAGCAGGAGGCGATGATAATCAAGGAGGTCATCGTCAGCCGGACCAGCAGCGCACCCCCGGTGAAGGAGAGCCCCTCCCCCCCAGCCAGACTGTCCCCCCAGTTAAACACAGAGGAGGAGAGCGCGTTCAGTGAGGCCTACCAGAATGTGCAGAACAAGCTGGCTGCCTTCGACAATGAGGCGCTCGCCGGAGGGGAGCTAAGAGAATGTGACTTCACTGAATGCATTCAGACCAGTGTGGAGGTTGGTCAAGGGTGGTGGTGGGGGGTTGGGGGAGTGGGTACGAGATGGGAATGAATGGATCTTTAATTTAATGTCTTTTCACACAAATAATGATTTTAGACAACATGCAAAAAATTGAACCAATTAGAGGAGAGAAAAAAAATATAATGGGATGGGAGAGGGTGTGTGAGTGTGTCAGCGACTGACCCTCTCTGCTTTCAAAGCTGACCTCAAAACCCACCCGTTCCCCCGTCATTAAAGCTCCGCTCTCGTTCTCTTCCCTCCCTTGCCTTTAGGTCTGTTTCTGCTGTATTCCATGTATGTCATGCGTGTGTGTTCGCTTTGTATTGCGTTTTTGTTTGAATGCGTTATGAATGCTAACGTGTGCGTGTGCGCTTTGATTTGATTTCTATCAAGATTCAGCGCCGTATAAATACTGTTTGTTGTTGTTGTGTGTGTATGTGTGTGTGTGTACATGCGTGCATGTGTGTATGTGTGTGTGTGTGTGTGTGTGTGTGTGTGTGTGTGTGTGTGTGTGTGTCTGTCTGTCTATCTGTCTGTGTGCATATGTGTGCGTCTGTGTGGGTGCGAGAGAGATACAAGTATGAGCTTGTTTGGTACAATTGCAGGAAATAATATTGGTTGCAGGATGAATTGATGAATTGTGAACAGTTCTGAAACATTTTATGGTAAGATTTGAATGTGTATTGAAGAATCAGAACAAATGTTGAGAGCTTGCATGAGCCTAAGAACGGATGGGAGAGTGCAGCATCAAAATACATGTCAACATGCTGCTTGATAAGAATTCAGAACTTGCCAAGGACGACATTAGACTGTAAGCCGTGTGGCTGAAAACATAGGATGAAGAATTGTGGGTTATAATTGGGATTTATTTTTTACTATTATCTAAACATTGTGATCCAGATTTGACAAAAAAGTTTCTCTGAATTCTGTGAGCAGAAAATGGATGAAGAAGGAGACGAGCTGCAAAGGGAGGTGACTGCTGTGATGGAGCAAGGGGAACGACTGTTGGAAGCGGCGGAGATCGACCGAGATTCCGTTGCGCATGCCAGCATCAACAGCCGACTGCAGGATTTGAAGGTATGCTGTGTGTGGTCATTATGTGTGCGATGTGAACAAAATGATGAATTCAGTTTTGGAACGTTTTGTGTGTGTGTGTGTGTGTGTGTGTGTGTGTGAACATGTCTCTTAAAGACCCCTCACACCATGTGTCACATTCCCTCTTATGCTAGGAAGATTTCTTAAGATTTTTTACCAGCTATAAGAGGGAAAACACGTGAAAACCTTGATTTTGACACGTGATGTGGTGGGTCTTTAAAAGAATTAATTTGTTTCCTCAAACATAAGAGAATTGTTCAAAGCTTAAAAACTACTTCATCACTCTCACTTTATTATAGTGGAACCTCCCTCCCACTTAAGACCTACTTCGCTGAGACATTGCCCTTCTTTGTATGTATTAAAATTACTTCCCTTATGCAACTCCCTCCTGCTTAAGACCTTGTTTGGGATGATTTTTCAAGGTCTTAAAATGGAGGTTCCACTGTATTGTCCGTTTGAAAACAACTCCCTCAATCTTTCCATCTTATTTCCCCTGTCAGTGAGACAAGTAAGGCAAACAAGCATGACCTACCCTGGTATCTGCTATCTTAGGTCAGGTCAGGTCAGGTAGTTAGGACATTAGGCCTCACGGCCTCTTCACTGTCCTGTCATTTTTGTTTGAACTTTTGCACAGCTGAGAGGTTTTTATCTCCAATCATTTGAGCTAGCCCTAAGTAGGTGGGAGAGGGCTGGACTTTAACATGCACCACTCACCTTGCGCAGCTAGTCACTGATTGGTCTACGTACATTATACGCTGCATGAGTGATTAGCTGTAATGGAGTCCATAGATGCAAAAACTGGAAAAGCTTCAAGATTCAAGATTCTTTAATCAGCCAATGCATCATAATACAAAGGAAATCGTTTTGGTTTTGCACAAGACACAATCCAACAACAACGAAAGCATGCACATTGAATGGACGACCAATATAAGAGAGAAAAATGGTAACAAAATTCTGGAAATTGTTTTCTCCATTTCTTTTTTCCTTGCTTACCATATTCTTTGGACTGTAACAGCCACCCTTAGCTGGCCGAACGGTTGCTCGGGGAACAGACCGAACTGATGTTCGGCGAACTAAAATGTTCGTCCGAACCGGGTTTTCCCCTTATAGCCCGAGAACATGCTCGCCGAACAGCCGTTCATTTGCTCGCCAAACAGCAGTTCGGCCCGAATCTTGTTCCCATCTCGTGTTCTGGGAACAAGCTGTTTGCCGAGCGAGATGAGAACTCTTCATACATGAAGGAAGAAAGTTGTCGAGCTAAAATGAACTCTTCATGATTGAAGGGAAAAATTGTCGCTGATCTTTATTTTTAGATCAGTGATCCAAAACACGCCCTTGTTTTTTCTTCCGATTTCTTTTTCTTTCTTGCCGTCAGATGTTAGCCTAGAGCATAATGCAAAGATGTAGTTTTGTCACCCTCATCATGTTTATGAACCTCAATCTCAAAGTCCGCTTCTTTCAGTTTTGTGAACAAGAGAGTTGGATCACTCGATCAGCACAGACAGACTAAAGGCCTAAGGCCTGATCATCGATCTGTCATCATATCACATCATTTATGATATGAAAATAATTCAATGCTATTACTACCCCTATTGAAAAAACAAACAAACAAAATGTTACTTCTCGGTTATTTTCTTTCTATAGACGAGATGCAGAAATTTAAGGGGGTGAGGGGATTTAATCTAGGCTTAGGCCTACATATTTACCGAAGTAGGCCTTTTGAGCCTCGCTATGACATTGGGGTCAAAGGTACACTTACGCACAGTTCGTTTCGGGTCAGATTAAGGAACAAACCCACTGTTCGGCGATCGATTGATTCGTTGTTTGTTCTGGCGAAAAGGAAAAGAGCACTAATTGGCTTTGCTCGTTTCGGCCGAACACCCGTTCGCCCCAAAGAGATTCGGCCAGCTAAGGTTGGCTTTAAGATGGCGCACCTTATTATAAGATGCACCCCCCAAATTATGCACAGAATTCAGATTTTATTGTTATGTTTTCTTACTATCTTGTTAGTCATATTATAGGGCATATGAGCCTCAGTCTGGGGGGAAACAAGTATTGCCTTATGGTCCGAAAAGTACAGTATACCATATTTTTTGGATCATTAGGTGCTGATGTGTATAAGGCGAATAGGGCAATTTTTCAAGAAAAATCTGAAAAAATTGAAACGATAATAGGGATTTTGAAGCATTTTAACGTGAGTATTCGTCGTATCGGCGACTCATGACCACTTTCGATGTCTGACTCACAGTAGACTGTACTGAACACGGCAATCGTTGCTTCTCTTCTCATGATTTTGTTCACTAATAGTGCGCCCTCGTTTATTAGGCGCATAGGTCGAAATTGGAGAAAACAATATCCCCTTATAACCCGAAAATTACGGTAATCAAAAAAATGTTGGTTAAACTGACACAATGTGCATCAATTTCTGCGCATCAGTGACAATTGTGCCAAATTTCATTGTGATTTGCCAAGCAGTTGACGTGCCTGGTTTGTGCAGACCTGTTTACCCTCCCGGTTTTGCCAGAATTATCCCGGGAATTTGCAAAAATTCTGGGTAAAATAATAAATTCCGGGTGAACGCTGAAAATCCCGGGATTTAAAAAACCCGTCTATTATTTGTTTCCGTTTGTATGAAAAGACGCAAGGGTTGACCGAAACCTTGGAGTTTGAGACGCGATTTTTTATTGGTCCGTGGACCCCCCTCAACCAATGATAGTATTTCTTGTTGGCAGAGATTGTAGTTTTGCGCCAAACATGTCGTCAGGCAAGTCAACCGCAGGCGGCAAGAGTCAGAAATCTTCGACAAACGACAGCAGTGATAGGGTGAAACGGCCAAAAGTGAAGCAGAAGTTTTCTCAAAAGTATTTGAAAGTGCCAGGAATAACAAGTTCGCGTTTGGGAGACGAGCTTGCACACTGCAAGTACTGCAACGTGGACTTCAAAATTTCGCATGGCGGCATAAGCGACATCACTGAACATGTCAACACGAAGAAGCATGGCAATTTCGTGACTCTAGCAAAGGACCCAGCTGCGGGCCAACACAAACTCGATACTGATATGAATTCTGTTTTTTTTCCTCCAATTCCGGGTTTGTCTGTGGCAAATTCCAGGTTGTTCATTGTAAGGGTAGACAGGTCTGCTGGTTTGTGGGTCGACAGGCTGAATGGAGGGAGGTGTGCGACCACAGGGACAGGAAGAGGGAAACCTGGCTGCTGCTGGCCCCAGCCTGGTCCACCTTTCGCCACGATGACCAGGAGCTGACCTTGTGGATGACCACTGCCGAGCAGCAGCTGAGTGCTGGGGACATCAGAGATGTGCAGGTCAGTGGTGTGTGTGTGTGTGTGTGTGTGTGTGTGTGTGTGTGTGTGTGTGTGTGTGTGTGTGTGTGTGTGTGTGGAAGGGGTGGTGGAAGGGTGAGTGTGGTGCATTGTGTGTGTGTGTGTGTGTTTGAGGGGGGTGGGGTGGAAAGGTGAGTGTGGTGCATTGTATGGTGTGTGTGTGTGTGTGTGTGTGTGTGTGTGTGTGTGTGTGTGTGTGTGTGTGTGTGTGTGTGTGTGTGTGTGTTTGAGGGGGGTGGGGTGGAAGGGTGAGTGTGGTGCATTGTGTGTGTGTGTGTGTGTTTGAGGGGGGTGGGGTGGAAGGGTGAGTGTGGTGCATTGTATGGTGTGTGTGTGTGTGTGTGTGTGTGTGTGTGTGTGTTTGAGGGGGGTGGGGTGGAAGGGTGAGTGTGGTGCATTGTGTGCGTGTGTGTGTGTGTTTGAGGGGGGTGGGGTGGAAGAGTGAGTGTGGTGCATTGTGTGTGTGTGTGTGTGTGTGTGTGTGTGTGTGTGTGTGTGTGTGTGTGTTTGAGGGGGGTGGGGTGGAAGGGTGAGTGTGGTGCATTGTGTGCGTGTGTGTGTGTGTTTGTGGGGAGGGGGGGGGGGGTGGAAGGGCGAGTGTGGTGCATTGTGTGGTGTGTGTGTGTGTTTCGTGGGGGATGGTGGGCCAGTGAGTGGTGTTGGTTTGGGGGTGTGGGTGGGGTGTGAGCGTGTGTAAGTTTGGGTAGAGGGTGTATCCATGTGCATGTGCGTGTGTGTTTGTGTGTGTGTGTGTGTGTGTTGCGCATTTGTATGTGTGGTGTCATGTGTACTAAAATGTGTACAATTACTTCTGTATAAAGAAGTTGGTCACCACCACAGAAGAAGAAGATGTGTCTCTGTGCATGTATTTGTATGGGCTAGTCGAGTTGGTAGGTGGCTATGTGTGTGTGTGTGTGTGTGTGTGTGTGTGTGTGTGTGTGTGTGTGTGTGTGTGTGTGTGTGTGTGTGTGTGTGTGTGTGTTTAAAAAGATTTTTCTGTTTTTCTGTCTATATGCAGGTGTCTGTATTTCATTAATGCGTGTAAATTTACAATATATTTATAAATGCGCGTGTGCAACTGTATATACGTCTCATTTTCTGCAAACATCAAATTCAGAAAAAGAAAAGCTTTAGAGCAAAAGAAAAAACCCAACAACAATCTGATGAATCGCTGTTTGTATTGCATTTGTTCTGCACGCTTCTACTGTCTAAACAACCACACAGTTATAATTAAATCCAAACAAACAGAATATTTCCACGCAGGCACAAAAACCAAACCGAAACGAAGAATGAAAGGAAGCGCCAAGAAAATGAGCAGTCATCTGATAGTGTAGTTGACTGACAAGCTGGAAGTAAGCTAGCATTCAGGAGGGCGGCTTTTTCGCTCTGGTGTTGACGTTGTGGTAAGCCTAAGTGAGTGTATCTGTCGTGCTGAGGATGTTGAGGGTGCTTGTTTGCTGGGGAATCCTCTTGTCATTGTTAGCGGTGGGATCAGTCTTTTGTTTACCTACCTGTTATTTAGCAAGCAGCAGCGACACTGTGGAATCACAGGAAACAACATGAAAAAAACAAGAGTGAAAATAAATCAACAACAGCAGCAGCGACACTGGAATCACAGGAAACAACATGAAAAAAACAAGAGTGAAAATAAATCAACAAACAGCAGAAGCAAATGCGTACACACATGTCCATCACTTTGCATGCATGCACTACATGCAAGAACTGCAAGAGAATGTGTGTTTGCACGTGCATGTGCACATATAATAATACTACTACTACTGAACATTTATATAGCGCTTTACTCCCTTTGTAGGGAGCTCAAAGTGCTTTACATAGACAATAAAACACAAATAAGTCATTATACACGTAAGACGCACTACAATCAAATCAAATATAACCACAAAATTTGAAACAATATTATAATATTATAAGAAAAGAAACAAAATTGCAAGGGAAATCAAAGTTCATGAGCTACGTTATTGCGCAAACACACGCTACACACACACTAATAGAGAAGTACACAGTCACACATACACACACAGACATACAGACACACATACACAGCAAAACACCTGTACAGCAGTGTCACAAGGTATACATTCTAACGTGACTATACATGTTTTTATTTTATTTTATTTTATGCTTTTGTTTTTTTGGGTTGCTCATACTTTCACAAATCATAAGAGATTATTAACTCATTCGCATCGCAACGATTTTGAATTATTAAAAAAACCTCACAAATCACTCCAGCCATGCACACAAACAAAACATACATAAACAAAATGAAAAATGAAAGAAGATTACGGGTTTTTACTTCAGGTTTAGACATAGCGAAGTGGTAGTTCAGGCTTTTTTATATATAGACTTTATATAGAAAAACTCTCTACACTGATTGGTTTCCCCACAACAAACCACTACAAAAGCAAAGTCATAGGCAAAATTGTGGTCTAAGGCAGCGAAGCGAGTTTAGAAGTGACCAAGGTATGGTGTGCACACAGATTTACTTCCCTTGAAGCAAGTGCATTAAATTGACAGCTATCTATTAATTCCGGACATATATGGCTGGAACAACTTGAATGAGTTAATGTACAAAGGCCTATGTGTCACAGATAATCACTGACTGACAACAGGGTCTTGAGTTTGGGGGGTGGGAGGTTGTGATGGTCACTGACTGACAACAGGGTCTTGAGTGTGGGGGTGGGAGGTTGTGATGGTCACTGACTGACAACAGGGTCTTGAGTGTGGGGGTGGGAGGTTGTGATGGTCACTGACTGACAACAGGGTCTTGAGTTTGGGGGGTGGGAGGTTGTGATGGTCACTGACTGACAACAGGGTCTTGAGTGTGGGGGTGGGAGGTTGTGATGGTCACTGACTGACAACAGGGTCTTGAGTGTGGGGGTGGGAGGTTGTGATGGTCACTGACTGACAACAGGGTCTTGAGTGTGGGGGTGGGAGGTTGTGATGGTCACTGACTGACAACAGGGTCTTGAGTGTGGGGGGTGGGAGGTTGTGATGGTCACTGACTGACAACAGGGTCTTGAGTTTGGGGGTGGGAGGTTGTGATGGTCACTGACTGACAACAGGGTCTTGAGTGTGGGGGGTGGGAGGTTGTGATGGTCACTGACTGACAACAGGGTCTTGAGTTTGGGGGTGGGAGGTTGTGATGGTCACTGACTGACAACAGGGTCTTGAGTGTGGGGGTGGGAGGTTGTGATGATCACTGACTGACAACAGGGTCTTGAGTGTGGGGGTGGGAGGTTGTGATGGTCACTGACTGACAACAGGGTCTTGAGTTTGGGGGGTGGGAGGTTGTGATGGTCACTGACTGACAACAGGGTCTTGAGTGTGGGGGGTGGGAGGTTGTGATGGTCACTGACTGACAACAGGGTCTTGAGTTTGGGGGTGGGAGGTTGTGATGGTCACTGACTGACAACAGGGTCTTGAGTTTGAGGGTGGGAGGTTGTGATGGTCACTGACTGACAACAGGGTCTTGAGTGTGGGGGTGGGAGGTTGTGATGGTCACTGACTGACAACAGGGTCTTGAGTGTGGGGGTGGGAGGTTAGGACGTATACGAAGGGAAAAGAGGGGTGAGGGAAGAAGTGAAAAAAAAAGAAAAAGGGTTGGGTGGGACAGAACATGAGAATAGAGAGAAAGGAGAAGAGGGAGAAAAAGATAAAAGATAAAAGATAAAATAAAAAACAGTGAGAGAGCAATTGTGCAGCAAAGCAACTCTGTGTGTGTGTGTGTGTGTGTGTGTGTGTGTGTGTGTGTGTGTGTGTATATGTGTGTGTGTGTGTGTGTGTGTGCGTGTGCGTGCTTGCGTGTGTGTGTGTGCATGTGTGTTCGCTTTTTCTGTCTGTCTTTCTTTTCTTTCTTTTTTAATAAAGCAGCTATGGAGAAAAACTTTTTTATATATATTTTTTTTTCTGCAGTTAGCATTATTGAAATAGATCATAGCTTATCATCTCCATGCTGTGCTGCTGAATTAGTATAAATTGTCCTTCCAATGAGGCTTTATACTACTACTTGCTGACACGAAAGGGGGATAATTTTAGGCTCAAACTGCTGATGCCCCCTGGTGACGAGTCAGGAGCAGATAATTTTCTGTGGCTATATAGTACTAGTTCCTGACAGGCAAGGGCGATAATCTTGAGTAGGTGGCATCTCAGGTCTCGAGACAGGGGCAGATAATGTTTGGTATAAAGCCTGATTAGTATGGTATCTTATATATAGGTATCCCTTTTTTTCGTACCCTGATCTGCAACAACATAGTGCAATGATATTATATGATCATGGGACTTTCCTGGTATTGCAGTACCTCCAGGATTGTCCCACTATCTTTATTGATAAAAATGTCCCACGTGTACCAGTTTCAGGTCGGAGGACGAGAAACGGGCTTTCATTCATTGTGTCAGAATAATCAGTGTTGATTGTGGCCACGCACGACAAGGAAGAAGAAGAACTTTACACTACTCTATGTCAATACTTTTACCATTGTAAAATTAAGGTTCATTATCATTATCATCTTTATCTCTCTGTCAGTACCCCCAACTAAGAATATCACGTGCTAAGCCCCTACTGGTTTGATTGCCACCTGGCGGTGGGTGAATTGAGCGTCTTAAGTTGACCATTTCTTGCCATCTCCACCACCACCACCACCACACCCTTTACCCACCTTTCGGACAATCTTAGCACGCTGTAATGCATGACATTTCGGTGTGTGCTGTACTGTAGGCCAATGCATTTCGCGACTTGAACGAACAATGCATAACCAATATTTTCAGTGACATGGGTGCCTTGTCACGGTTTCATTTATTAGATACTAGCTGGTTACTACCCGCTTCGCGGATAAAAAAAAAGCTCAGTTATATATATATAGATTCAATGTGGAAAGTGTGTGTTTTTGCGAAAAGGTGTATTGATATTGTCTTGATATATTCGTGCAATGTGCATGGGTGCAACTCTTTCAGTTTTACACTGATTTCAGGTTTTCCCCATTTTACCAGAAACTGAACTTCAATTTTTGAAAACTTCATGTTCTCCCCACCTCCCCCCCCAAAACAAATTGACTACAAGCGCTTTGGGCGTCTTGAACTTGCTTGTTCTATCCTGGAAGTCTCTCGGGGAATCTTGAAAACAACAAGCCGATGCCATATTGTTTTCAAAGGCAATGTTATCATTTTACAAGGCTCATTGGACTCAAATTGTCTGTGTCCATCATTGTAACTGTCTGTCTCTTTATCTCTCTCTCTCTTGCGTTGCCCTCTGAATCGTCCAACGGGGCTCTGCCCCTGTACCCCACTGGGG
>CM065690.1:31599482-31616982 GCA_017654935.2 Phymorhynchus buccinoides
TGCATGTGCACACGCGCACGTGTAAAGTATCGGATTTGTATTTAGTATATATATTTCTGATTGTTTTGTGTTTATTACTATTGTTATTGTTGTTGTCTAAGTTAACTTTGTAAGCGCTCAGCTCTTTGGAGAAAGAGCGCAACAAATATCCATTATTATTATTATTATTATCATTATTACTATTATTAATTATTATTATTATTATTGACGGAGGTGGAATACTTTAGGCTGAGAGTGTGTGTGTGTGTGTGTGTGTGGGGGGGGGGGGGGGCGAAAACGAGGGAGGAAGTACATGAGGGGGGTAGGCTGGGGTGTGGGGAGGGGATGAGTATTGATGAGAATAATTGCATCACTTCCAATAATGACCGGGCCAAACTGCAAGAAGACCTCCGTAGACTGGAAGACTGGGAAAGTGAGTGGGACAAGGCTGCCCCTGACCCAGCTGCCCCTGACGCGCAGCAAAAAGCCACTCAACGCCAACTCCAGTCTGCATGGCCATAGGCATAGCCTAGATAGAGTGTCCTCAGCAAAATACCTTTGGGGTCACCCAGCACACCAACCTCTCTTGGTGAGCTCACATTGAAGCTGTCTGCGCGAAGGCCAACAGAACTGTGGGCTTCCTGAGACGGAACCTGAAGGTGCGCTCTGCAACAACGAAGGAGCCTGCATACAGGGCCATGGTGAGACCCGTTGTAGAATGCGCTAGCCCAGTCTGGGATCCACACACCAACAGGCTCATCGTGGATCTTGAAAACGTCCAGCGTAGAGCTGCGAGGTTTGTCCTCAACCGACATAGAAACACCTCAAGTGTCGGTGCTATGCTTCAGGCAATTCATTACGGGCCATGCCCTGCCAATCCAGCAGTTTTCTTTCTAGTTTCGATTCCTACTTCTTTGTTTTGTTCTTTGCGTTGAGCTGGGAGTACGATTTATATGGCTTTTTTTCTCTCTTTTTTCCCAATGAAGATGCACATGGGAATGAAGGAAGTCACTCATGCGCTACGGCCCCCAGCACGTGGCAACCACATTACAAAAGTGGTTTGGAGTGAGGGAGTGTTGGAAAGACGTTTTGGTGGTGGTTTAAATGCAAATCCAGTTGACTCCTTGTGCAGGAACAAAATATCAGCGTTGTTCACTTTTCTGTTTTGTTTGTTTTGGGTTAAATGTACAGTCAGCAAACATGTGTTCTGCTGTGTAGAAAAGTGTTGTTTTCTCTACTTGAACAAAAATGATATATAGAAGCTTCTATTCCCCACCGTATTTGAAAAGCTGTAGAAAGCATCATTTCAAATGTTTGGGTTTCTTTTCCCCCTTGTCTTGTCATATTGCTTGTTTGTCTGTCCACAGTCATTACTTGGAAAACAGAACACGTAATAGACAGGGATTCAACATGTACCCGAGTTTATTGCACATGGAATCGGTTTGAAAGTCTCAATGCCAAAGGACTTTATTAAGGAATGCATCAGAAGTATTATCATTTTGTAGGCCCACTCAAAACGGAAAGGGACTCGGAACCTGCACAGATGTTTTTCAAGATGTTTGTCGTCTTGTCAACTGGAAATTATTCATGGCCCCGAAGTTTCCGTAACGTTGTTCCATCTTTGCCTGCTATGAGGACCGTAGATGTACTGTTGTTATCATTTGCAAACAAGCAACACCGAAGTAGTAAACAACTTTTCCGTCTTAAGAATGCACCATTGAAGAGAGGGCAACTGAGAAAGAAGTAGAGCAGGTAACTTGCTTAGCACAAAAGCTTTCTCGGGCTTGGAACCAATTATACTTCTCCGGAGAAAAAAACTGGTTATAAGCGTTACTAATTTTGAACACATTCCCATTCCGCCTGAACATGGTCTTTGAATTTCTACTAGGCCTACATTTGTACGTCACTGCATCTTTCTTCTATGCAAACATGTATGCAAACACAGTGCATGCATATGCTTACCATACACACGCACGCACGCACGCACGCACGCACGCACGCACGCACACGCACACGCACGCACGCACACACACACACACACACACACACACACACACACACACACACACACAAGAGAGAGTGAAGACGAGACCAACGCACGCATCGTTTATTTTGACAAGGTTAGAAACACAGCAGCTATAAAAACAAACATACAGAAGCTCACACACTCTACCCCTCCCCCTTTCTCCCCAAAATCTAAAAGCTACAGAAATGTCTCATATGACTTCGGTCGAGAAGACGTAACACAAAACTTTCGTCTCACACACACCCTCACGCTTTTCTCTTATGCACATACACGCGTAAAATGTAACTAATGTATAATTATGTTGGTGAGAAACAAG
The DNA here is from genome assembly GCA_017654935.2 of Phymorhynchus buccinoides. Classification (NCBI taxonomy): domain Eukaryota; kingdom Metazoa; phylum Mollusca; class Gastropoda; order Neogastropoda; family Raphitomidae; genus Phymorhynchus; species Phymorhynchus buccinoides. Next base: position 31,601,804 of record CM065690.1, read on the forward strand.
GTGGTGGTGTTTAAAGAACAGCTTTAAACTGTTTCCATTCGGGTTGAGCAGTCTTAGCCCGCGGAAATCTTCAGCCTGTCTTACCCGGCTTCTATTATCATTAGACACTTTAGGCGTCTCTGTGAAAATCGGGTTGCTCCAACCTGGAGAGCGCGTCGCAGCCAGAGGCGCGCCACCCAATTTTCTTTTTTTTTGCATGCGATTTTTGTGTGACTGATGAGGAAAGAAAGGGCGGGGGGAGGAAACTTTTACCAAATGACAACTTTTTCGTTGCCACTGGGATTAACGTGTGCTAAGTGCATAGGCACTCGGGACTTCGGTTTATCGTCTCATCCAAAAGACTCCACGTTCAGACCGTAAGGCCTAGTGCAAACTGAGAGGAAAAATCCCTTATACCCAGGTTCGAACTCGGGTTTACTTGACACAAAGCGAACGCGTTACCTCTGTGCCACTCTACAGCACTGCATGGATAAGTCAGATTAATCTGCTAAAGCCTGAATTTGAACTTCTGCCCACCGGCTGAGGCAGTGGCGGATCTGAGATGCGTTCCTTGAAAGCTAGAAAAAGACGTTTTGTTTGCTTTGGTAGGGAACACGTTTCATTGATCACTTTTGCTTCAAGAAAGTCCAGTCTTGTTTCATAGACAGGCTTGCTTATGCTATTACTGGTAGACCAAAGTTGGTAGGTCGGTGGACTCCCTCAGCATCAAGCATGATGCAAAGTATTGATTACATTGGTGATCCTGACCTTGAGTTTTGACCTTGTCTGTTTGAATGGTGGCTATAGTCCAAAATCTATTGAGCATGCACCCGTGACGTTTCGCCTGACACGATCTTTAATTTCTTGAAACAGATTAATATATTTCATTTGATGTAAGCTACTGTGATATTTTTAATTCTAGACGTGTCATGTTTTTACTTGCTAAGTTTTTGATTGATCAATGGTTTTTTAACAAAAGTATTTTAACAAAAAAACCTGATTTTGTTTTTACCTTGTGTTTTTATCCCTTTTTAATACGTGGTAAGATTTAACGTGGTGACAGCCCTGACATGGCCTTAGTTGTTGACGGGGCTATAATTTTAATCTTAATCTTAAACCAAATATATTATTGATCCATAGATTGCAGTAGGAGACCTTATGAAGCTTATTGACCTTGACTTTTGACCTTGTGGCTTTAGTCCGTCAATCACTGGTTGTACCCACACATCATATTCTTGATCGTTATCACATGAGAAATGCAGTGGTAGACATTTTGAAGCTCGATGATCTTAACCTAAGCCATTGGCAGGTCGGAAGTGAAAGTTAGAACAGAGCGATTAACGTAGGCCACAAACTGTTAATCGAATACCCCTATAATTGTATATTCTTAATCAACATCACCCAAATGACGCAAAGAGGGTGGGTAATAAGATGCGAGGGGAGGAGAGATAGTGAGGGTAACGGGGCAAAGGACATGTCTGCCGCTCGGTGACACCTTTGTGCCCATTTCTGTCATTGTACCCATTTCTGTCATTGTATCCATTTCTGTCATTGTACCCATTTCTGTCATTGTACCCATTTCTGTCATTGTACCCATTTCTGTCATTGTACCCATTTCTGTCATTGTACCCATTTCTGTCATTGTACCCATTTCTGTCATTGTACCCATTTCTATTCGCATCTCTTCTGTTGCTGTTGTGCATGCTGTTTTGGCGAGAGGTCTGGCGACTGAAAAAAAAAGCAGCCCAGTCTTAGTAAAAGGGCTTACAATTTTGGATCCTAGCTTTAGCTCTTCTAATACCATGCATTTTTTATATATTCTTGGTTGTCCGTTGCATCTCAACCGACAAGAGGGGGGTGGGTAACTATTTCCCCCCCCAGTGCACATGCGTTGCTTTAGCAAAAAAACATAAAAGACATAAGCTCCTAAAATGGACAAATACATGGCAGGGTGCTTGGCAGTGAATGTCTTTGCATTTGATGGGAGTGTAGAGTGATGAACTGGGCGATTGTATTCGCCCATGGTGCTAGAAGAGTTAGTCTGTCTGAGGAGGGACTGGAACATGTGGTTTGGTTCTCACCTCGTCAAGTCTGCCCTTTGAAGTGATATGAGGACCACTTCTTGACTGTGCTCAATGAAAAGACAAGGGCATGGTAGTAGTAGGCTAGGCTGCAGGGGTAAAAACATTAGAGTGGTGTGAGAGGAGCGTTAGGTCTAGCTGGTGATGCTGGGTCTATGGGACGTGAAATAGAAGTGTGTGTAAGTGGCTGAGAGAGAGAGAGAGAGAGAGAGAGAGAGAGAGAGAGAGAGAGAGAGAGAGAGAGAGAGAGTGGGGTGGGCATGCAACAGAGAGAGAGAGAGAGAGAGAGAGTGGGGTGGGCATGTAACAGAGAGAGAGAGAGAGAGTGGGGTGGGCATGCAACAGAGAGAGAGAGAGAGAGAGTGGGGTGGGCATGCAACACAGAGCACAGTATAATATGAGAGATACAAAGTAAAGAAAGACGAAGAAAATGAGATGGACTTAGAAATGGAATCCAGCAATCCAATGGAATCCAACAATATACTGTTTGAAGCTACATAATATTCTTGGCGGCAGATAAACAATGGGATTGTTGGTGAGAGCAAAGGAAAAGGGGTGGGGGGTGGGTGGGTGGGGGGGGGGGGGGGGTAGTAAAGGAAAGAACGACTTACACAGCACTGCCCTTGTGTTATATAAGAAGGTGCAGCACCCTGTTGTTATCGCCTGCCTAGTGCACAGTGTAAGCGTGACCAAACATTTGGTTACACCACACTACTGACGCACATATTTGATATTCGTGATTTGCCAGGTCAAACAGTTATAGTGTTATGTTGCATCAATCAGTAAATTTTCTACAACAAGATATTACAGACCCTCAAAACGCTGGACTTACATCATCAGTATGCTACACTAGTACAACTGTCAACACGTTAACTTGGATGTTAGGGTCATTTGAACTGACATCATCAGTATGCTACACCAGTACAACGGTCAACACGTTAACTTGGATGTTAGGGTCATTTGAAATTACATCATCAGTATGCTACACCAGTACAACGGTCAACACGTTAACTTGGATGTTAGGGTCATTTGAACTGACATCATCAGTATGCTACACCAGTACAACGGTCAACACGTTAACTTGGATGTTAGGGTCATTTGAACTGACATCATCAGTATGCTACACCAGTACAACGGTCAACACGTTAACTTGGATGTTAGGGTCATTTGAAATTACATCATCAGTATGCTACACCAGTACAAAGGTCAAAACGTTAACTTGAATGTTAGGGTCATTTGAAATTACATCATCAGTATGCTACACCAGTACAACGGTCAACACGTTAACTTGGATGTTAGGGTCATTTGAAATTACATCATCAGTATGCTACACCAGTACAAAGGTCAAAACGTTAACTTGAATGTTAGGGTCATTTGAAATTACATCATCAGTATGCTACACCAGTACAAAGGTCAAAACGTTAACTTGAATGTTAGGGTCATTTGAAATTACAAGCTTCGTCCTTGGCATACCTGAAGTTAGTCATCCTGGAAAAATTCATTGAAAATATAATCACCAACATATTATTTTTATATTTATATGTTCCTTGCGATTCTGGGTTCGCAGAATGAAGTCTTTCCTTGCCCTAGGTACTTCCGTGCGGTAGGACTTAAGGATTGGTTCAGACTCTTTAGTAAGACGAGTAAATATGATTGTAACCCGACGTTCTGTTACGCACACATTGAAACCATAAGTCATCCTTCAAAATTGGTCTGAAGACGCATCTTTTCAAAAAATACCTCTGTTAATTTCTGTCTGTCCATCGACCATCAGTCCACCCTGTAAAGATTTAAACAAATTTTGTTTGTTTGTATGTAGGTGTTGTAAATGTGAAATTGTGGGCGTGTGGTAACATTCCTTTTTTTCGTGTAAAGCAATTTTTCTAAATAACTAAGCACATGTATTGTGAATTGTGTGTGTGTGTGTTTTGTGTGCTGTGGTATATTTACTCCCCCCCCCCCCCCCCCTCACGTTTTCATGCAAAGCGCGGCGAGTCCTGCTGTGTCAGGAGAATAGCGCTATAGAAGAATTATTTATTTATTTGTGTGTTTATAAGTGAGGTTTACGTTTGAAAGAATAAGCTATTGCTTCCTAGTGGAAATCGATACGATATTGTTTTTTGCTAACGAGCAAGGAGAATGAGGATAAATAATTCACTTGTTCCAATGCTATATAAGCACATTAATTACGATTTTTAAATGATAGAACTCGTTCATTACCTCCTTGAGAGTCCCCGCCAGTGATGCCAACACCATGAAGACAACAAGATTAGTCTGGTCTGCGGTATTCAATGGTCAACTTAGGACGCTGATTTGACCGCCAGGGGTAATCAAGCCAGTAGGGGCTTAGCGCGTGATATTCTTAGTTGGGCGTAGTGAGAGAGAGAGAGGGACATCAGTCCCTCCCTCTCTCTCTCTCTCTCTCTCTCTCTCTCCCCCCCCCCCTCTCTCTCTCTCTCTCTCTCTCTCTCTCTCTCTCTCTCTCTCTCTCTCTCTCTCACAACGCCCAACTAAGAACATCACGCGTTAAGCCCCTACTGGTTTGATACACCCAGGCAGTAACATGCGCGTCCTAAGTTGCTCATTTCAAACTCTCTCGTCTAGCAACTTGAACGTCCTTACATTCAGTTCAACTGTTTCAAAGATTATATATTTACCAAGGTAATTAGACAATCCGGTTTTCACAATTATAGCTTTTCGCGGGGCGAGTCCCCCCCCCCCTTCAGGGCTGCACAGGTGATTTGAAGTGTCTTTTGGATGGCTCTCTTGAAGTTAAGTTCTCCGTGTATACGACAAATGAAAGATTTAAAGAATATCTCTTCGCGTGGAAAAGCTTAGGAAAAGTGTGCCATCGAGCGTCAGTTAATTATCTGTTTGTAGAGAGATACTACATTGACACTAGAAAATTGAAAAGAAAAATGAACGTGTAGACTTATATAGGATAACTGCTAGTCGTATTATTATACTCTCATTTAAATTATTTGTTTTATTGAACAGAAGCCAAAGGTTTGGAGCCAAACCACTAACGCTTTGGATTTTAAACTTTAAAAAAAAACCACGTTCTAAAATGATTATGTCTTGTCTGCTTTATTTTCCTAAGTTTACATACACACGCATTAGCGCACATCAGAAGCCTTCTCCTGAAACATCATCGTCATTATCATCATCATTGTCGTCACCATCATCATCAACACACATCCATCGGCCAATCATCATCACCATTAACAACCATTATCATAAAGAACAGAGCAACAGCTAAACCAAGACCAGCAAACAAAACAGATATTTTCCCACAGGATGAACACCATGTATTGAAACATTATTCCGACTCGCCATATTGTGCTTTTGGCACAATAAATAGCCAAGGGAAAGTTGCAAAAGGGGATCCTTTTTGCTCACAATATACCAGTCAGTACAACACAGAGAGAGAGAGAGAGAGAGAGAGAGAGAGAGAGAGAGAGAGAGAGAGACACACATACACACACACACACACACACACACACACACACACACACACACACACAGATATTAAAGTTACTTAACATAAAACTTCAAAAGCGACAGCTACACCACAATCCGGACCAAAAACTGTTGAGACACAGTACCGAACTAGATTGTCAAGATGTCTGCCAACAGACAAGAAGTAGTAAGACGCAAAAAGGAAATGACGTCTCATCAGATGAAATTCTCTCCCTTTGCTCAACCACTTCGTTGAAAATAATTATTGCCACCTCCCACCCCAACCCCCTTCCTACTCCCTCTTGCGAATCTGTCTGCATCTGACCTCCTGCACCCCATCCCCCACGCACACGCACATACACACGCACACATTATGCACACACACAGTCTACTGCGAATCTGTCTGCATCTGACCTCCTGCACCCCATCCCCCACGCACACGCACATACACACGCACACATTATGCACACACACAGTCTACTGCGAATCTGTCTGCATCTGACCTGCACCCCATCCCCCACGCACACGCACATACACACGCACACATCATGCACACACACAGTCTACTGCGAATCTGTCGAATCTGACCTGCACCCCATCCCCCACGCACACGCACATACACACGCACACATTATGCACACACACAGTGTACTGCGAATCTGTCTGCATCTGACCTCCTGCACCCCATCCCCCACGCACACGCACACACACGCACACATTATGCACACACACAGTCTACTGCGAATCTGTCTGCATCTGACCTCCTGCACCCCATCCCCCACGCACACGCACACACACACGCACACATTATGCACACACACAGTCTACTGCGAATCTGTCTGCATCTGACCTCCTGCACCCTATCCCCCACGCACACGCACACACACACGCACACATTATGCACACACACAGTCTACTGCGAATCTGTCTGCATCTGACCTCCTGCACCCCACCCCCCACGCACACGCACATACACACGCACACATTATGCACACACACAGTCTACTGCGAATCTGTCTGCATCTGACCTCCTGCACCCCACCCCCCACGCACACGCACACACACACGCACACATTATGCACACACACAGTCTACTGCGAATCTGTCTGCATCTGACCTCCTGCACCCCACCCCCCACGCACACGCACACACACACGCACACATTATGCACACACACAGTCTACTGCGAATCTGTCTGCATCTGACCTCCTGCACCCCATCCCCCACGCACACGCACATACACACGCACACATTATGCACACACACAGTCTACTGCGAATCTGTCTGCATCTGACCTCCTGCACCCCATCCCCCACGCACACGCACATACACACGCACACATTATGCACACACACAGTCTACTGCGAATCTGTCTGCATCTGACCTCCTGCACCCCATCCCCCACGCACACGCACACACACACGCACACATCATGCACACACACAGTGTACTTTCTCGTTTTCTCTTTCTGTAGGTCTCTTCGTTTGTCTGCCTGTGTTAAACCTGCATATTTTTTTGGAAGACGTTGGAAACCTCTTCCATTATTATGTATTCTGTACTATTGAATAATAAAGATGTCATCTCTCTCTCTCTCTCTCTCTCTCTCTCTCTCTCTCTCTCTCTCTCTCTCTCTCTCTCTCTCTCTCTCTCTCTCTCTCTCTCTCTCTCTCTCTCTCTCTCTCTCTCTCTCTCTCTCTCTCTCCCTCTCTCTCTCTCTCTCTCTCTCTCTCTCTCTCTCCTCTCTCTCTCTCTCTCTCTCTCTGTCCCCCTCTCCCCTCAATTATATCCTAGTTTGTATTTGCTTGCTAGTGCATGCTTGTGTTCCAAAGAGATTTGTTGTCTTTCTCAATTGCTATAATCCACTTGACTGGTGTATAAATGTTGTTAATTATTGCCCCTTACTCATATGGGGCCGGGGCCTTTGAATGAATAAACCATTCGACTTCGACTTCTCTGCCCCCTCCCCCCTCCCCCCACTTGATGAGTAATTCGGTTGCATAGCCCATGTCTATTTTTGTCCCCCTATATGAGATTCTTTCTTTTCGCTTCCTATCTCGTCAATTTTCCGTTAGGTCTAGGTTATCTCTGAAAATGGCTTTGAAAATTGGTTAATTTACGTATAGTAAGCTACAGATGCTTTCTTTCAAAGAGAGAGCTAAGCTTCGGTACTTTAAAAATGTGGAGGCAAATTAAGAATTTTTTTCTTTCGCATTTTGTTTGGTCTGGATTGAAATTATAAAAATATAAACGTTTTGGCGTGCTCTCACATTAAAAATAATACCACAGCTAATATGTAACAGGTTACAGATACTTTATTCTCGGGTGGATGAATGTGCTTGCACGCTCGTGTACGTACATGTATTCGTATTTTTGGTGTATCAGCCTAGCTAATAAATTTATGCATCTACCTAAAAAAAAGTGTGTGTGCCTAACAGATGTTTTGTCTGAATGATTGTGGCCAGTGCATAGAAGAAGGGCAAGTTTCTTAGCTTTAGAACAGACTTCGTGATTGTAACACTTTGATATTTGCAAGCTCACTGGCCAGACCATTGTTTTAATTATTCATAAAAATAAAATAATTAATTTTTAGGGAGGATGGGAGAATTCTGAAGTGGTGGTGGTGATGATATAACATTATTTTTTTCTTTCTGGCCTTTTTGCTGGTATGGTAACGTTCTATTTTAAACACTTCTGGTCTCTCTCCGTTTCTACGTCTGTGCATCTCTGTGTGTCTGTCTTTGTCTGTCTGTCTGTCTGTCTGTCTGTCTGTCTGTCTGTCTCTCTGTCTCTCTCTCTCTCTCTCTCTCTCTCTCTCTCTCTCTCTCTCTCTCTCTCCTCTCTCTCCCCCTCTCTCTCTCCCCCCTCTCTCTCCCTCTCCCTCTCCCTCTCTCTCTCTCTCTCCTCTCTCTCTCTCTCTCTCTCTCTCTCTCTCTCTCTCTCTCTCTCTCTCTCTCTCTCTCTCGTTTGTCACATTCTCTCCTCCCTCCCACTCTTCTCTCTCTCTCTCTCTCTCTCTCTCTCTCTCTCTCTCTCTCTCTCTCTCTCTCTCTCTCTCTCGTTTGTCTCTCTCTCTCCTCTCTCTCTCTCTCTCTCTCTCTCTCTCTCTCTCTCTCTCTCTCTCTCTCTCTCTCTCTCCCTCTCTCTCTCTCTCTCTCTCTCTTGTCACATTCTCTCCTCCCTCTCTTCTCTCTCTCTCTCTCTCTCTCTCTCTCTCTCTCTCTCTCTCTCTCTCTCTCTCTCTCTCTCTCTCTCTCTCTCTCTCTCTCTCTCTCTCTCTCTCGTTTGTCACATTCTCTCCTCCCTCCCACTCTTCTCTCTCTCTCTCTCTCTCTCTCTCTCTCTCTCTCTCTCTCTCTCTCTCTCTCTCTCTCTCTCTCTCTCTCTCTCTCGTTTGTTTGTAACATTATCTCCTCCCTCCCACTCCTCTCTCTCCTGTCATGAAAAGCAATCCAGACGAACCTTTTTTTTCCTGTTCAGACGTGCCCACCATTTTCATCATTATTATATAACACTTTTTATTTCTCTCTTTTTCTTCTTCTACAGTCATCAATTTTGCCGTCACCTGTAAGTACAATCAAATTGCTGAGCACTTTGAATGCAGGCCAGGCCTAGGCTCTGTTTTCCCTCAAAAAATGCGCAGGGTACGGCCAAGTCTGATTCCTGACTATATATATATATATATTTTTATTTTATTTTACTAATATATATGTTCTCTCCTTTTGCTGCTGATGGGTGGAATAATGATGACGCAGACCTGTTTATACCCCCTACACAAGTCGTCTTGAGTAGTCTGGATAGCTGAAATGAGTTAGGTGCAAAATGTGTAGTTTTATTCATTAAACCATCAAACAATGTTCACTGAAAATGAGTAGAATCTAGCATTATTTTCAGTTTTGAAGAGTAGTAGAGATCCAAATTGAGTAGAATAGTACTCAAAAAGAGTAGAGTAAACAGGTCTGATTATTGACGGTGAGAAAACGGTAAGGGGCGATGGGGAAGCAGGGGGTGGGTGGGTATGTAGGGATGTACGAATCTCTTGAGGGGAGAGGCTGTTCTGTTATCTATGAAGGGATGCTTCATTAACTCTCGCTGCTGGGATTGAGGGAGGAAAAATATGTTGAGAAACAGACAGACAGACAGACACCCAGACAGAGAAGGCAATGGTGGTGGTGGTGGTGGTGGTGGCATGTGGAGAGAGAGAGAGAGAGAGAGAGAGAGAGAGAGAGAGAGAGAGAGAGAGAGAGAGAGAGAGAGAGAGAGAGAGAGAGAACACTGAACATTGAACGCTGAAAAACTTTATTTAACAAGGATAAAGATTTCGATGCCTATTCTTACAATCTGTCCTTAAAGAGAGAGAGAGAGAGAGAGAGAGAGAGAGAGAGAGAGAGAGAGAGAGAGAGAGAGAGAGAGAGAGAGAGAGAGAGAGAGAGAGAGAGAGAGAGAGAGAGAACACTGAACAACACTGAACGCTGAAAAACTTTATTTAACAAGGATAAAGATTTTAGACGATGCCTATTCTTACAATCTGTCCTTAGAGAGAGAGAGAGAGAGAGAGAGAGAGAGAGAGAGAGAGAGAGAGAGAGAGAGAGAGAGAGAGAGAGAGAGAGAGAGAGAGAGAGAGATGGTGCACCGGTGGTGTAGATGAGTGATGGGGAGGGTGGGAGAGAGAAGGTAAGAAATAAAAACGTCAGGGAATTAAAGTAATTTTAACAAAGTGTTAATTTCTGTGCACATTATTTATTTATTTATGTATTTATTTATTTATTGATTCATTTATTGATTTATTTGTATGCCTGTCTGTTTCATTACTTATTTCATGAGAAGGATGCCTGAGATGATAATTGACCAAAACATCGACGCTGAGTCTCCCCCCCCCCCCCCCCCCCCCCCCCCCCCCCCCAAACACCCCCCGCCCCCTCCCCTCTTCCGGTTTTTCACCAAATTGTTGTGCTTTTCCCCACGTTTTATTTAGCTTGGAGTAGTGTTTGTTATTTGTATTGTTTTTATATTTTTGATTTTTTTAAATTTTCTTTTGTTTAAAGCCCTCTCTTCTCCTTATATAATATTTCATTTCCCAAACCAGACAATGTTTGAAAGCCTGAGACCACCCACCGACCGTAAATTGCCTCTTCTCTCATTTATTTTAACACTTGCGTGCACGCGCCCGCTTGTATGTGTGCGTGTGTGCGCGCGCGCGCGCACGTTTGTGTGTGTGTGTGTGTGTGTGTGTGTGTGTGCGTGTGTGTGTGTGTGTGTGTGTGCGTGCGTACGTGCGCGAGCGTGTGTGTATACGCTTGGGCAAGGTTGTGAATCGACCAAAAACTTTGCAGCTGCTCTAATAGAGTGTAGTTGTTGTAAAGTGTACTTTTTTACATGTTCCAGCTGGTGATTATGTTTTGGAGGGAATTCTCCTATGCCTGCCTTCTTGGCCATTCTGATAACTGTTAGTTCCACACATGTGGACTGATCGTGAAGGAGTACAGTGAAAGGCCACCACCATCTGGCACCAGTTCATGCCCCCTTCTCTGATGCTCCCAAGTGGTTGGGAGTGTAAGGGGCAAACCCACTGCATACGACTCAATCATGTGATTTAGTGTATCATTTTTAGTCCCCGAGCCGAACTATTGTTTCTGTCTGGTCCGTCTGGCGGCGTCCGGCGTGCCTCCGTCCGGCTATTCGTCCGTTTTTCTCAAAAACTATTCAGTCTATCATCATCAAATTTTGTATACTAGTTGGCCAAGATGCAAGCTATCCACTGATGTATTTAGTTTTACATTAAGGTCAAGGTCGCGCCAGTTACGGGGTTCAAACCCCGAAACACATAATCGCTAATATCTCGCGAAGTTTTGCATATATTTGAATGCAGTTTTTTTCACAACATTTCTTGATGAATGGTCTATAACATAGGTGTCATGAATTTTTCTGTGCGCATGATCGCGCGCGCTCAAATCACGGGTCCGAACCCCAAGGCTATATATAAAAACTATTCAGTTACGTGCTGTTTTGATGCGTTTTTATGTAGTTACGTGCTGTTTTTATGCGTTTTTATGTATGTGCACAGCCGACATATTCCGATTTCCGAGTAGCTCAACGATGCTGCGAGGGGACTTTGTTACCGCTCGGCGTTGCACTTGTTAACAAATTTGTTTGCTGGGTTATCAATATCTGTATTGTTAAAACATTCGGGACTTTACTGGTGTTGCACTGCCTTCGGGCATTGCCTCCAGTATCGTTCCCACCATCTTTACATCTACTAATGTCCCATATGTGTCTGTTCCAGACCGGAGGACGTTAAACAGATTTACTCAATCCAACAGCGATCCGATTGTGACGATGTCTGTGAGGCGTGATTCTTGTGAAATACTTTTGTCTAAAATAATAATTCTACCATTTTCGTTCACTAAACTCATGTTGACGTCAATAAACGAATGAAATAAAATGCCTTTTACAAAAATAGAGATATTTCATGAGATCAGGCATGGTAATTTTCAGAGAATTCTCTGAATTCAGAGAAAAGTGAATGCAGTAAATCAATTGTCAGAAGGTGTTTTAAGCTTGAGGAGATGCCCTTTCCCCAAGTTTGAACAGTTTTACATATTCACCCTCAAGAGCAATTGCCCCTTGATCACCATAATGGGCTTTTAATCTCTTGGTTACACCAAGAGACACCATCTCTCCTGAAACCCTGTAATGTTTTCGGAGACAAAATGCTTTCCCTCCATTACCATGCCTCAGACCTGTTTACTCTACTCTTTTCGAGTAGTATTCTACTCATTTTGGACCTCTACTACTCTTCAAAATTGAAAATAATGCTATAATTACTCATTTTCAGTGAACATTGTTTGATGGTTTAATGAATAAAACTACACATTGTGAGCCCAAACTACTCATTTCAGCTATCCAGACTACTCCAGACTTGTGTAGGGGGTAAACGGGTCTGATGCCTGGAGATTCGTGTACCGGCGGGGGACTACAAGTATAGTGAACTAAAACTAGTATGGTTTCATCGGATTCATTTAGACAGTAGAATTTCACGAGAATCATGCCTTACAAGTGTCACAGTCGAATCGCAGTTGGATTGAATCGCATACTGTGGGTTCATCCTGCGAAATGATGTTGAGAGATGTTTTGTCCATTTGTCCGACATGGCCGAGGAAATGGGGATGTATCTAAGGCATGGCATCTCCTCCATAAACAAGTCTCGGCTACGTTGTAGTTTAGACACCCCCCTATCAAATTTTCTCATTGAAAATTTTCACTCGGAAGCAAATTTCTGCCGTTCTTAGGGCAAGGCATAGTGTTAGGATCAGCCTGGGGTTATTGTCATGAAACTGAAAGAGCCATGCCCCCGTGGGGATACTGGGGGGGGGGGGGGGGGGTGTCTTCCGTACAAATAGTTCCCCCACCTTCTGGAAGTTCTGTGCTTGTAACTTCCTCTAATCTGTCTCTCTCTTTGACTCTGCCTTTTTCCTTGCTTTGTGTCATCTACTATTTTTCTGACTTTTTGGCCCATTCTCCTGCCTTTCCCCCAAAAAAAATCTTCCATATAGTTTTCTCCTTTGTGCTCCTCCGAAATCGGAATGTGTCGGCTGAATGCAGCGAGGACAGCAGTGAAAACTTGAAGGACACATACGTACCCATTGTGGCCTTATGGCCCGGGAACGCAGAAGAAGAAGAAGAGGAAAGAGCCAGACTTTGAGATTGAGAGTCGTAAACATGAGGGGGGTGTCTCAACTACAACTTTGCCCAAGTCTCAGCCCACATACCTGGAATAGCAGTTGTCTCCTTGCGGTCTTGCAGTCCGGGTACGAATTAAACACCCAGTCCATCGTATTGCTGGCGACCACCGATGCTTTAATCCTATGTTACGAAAGGGCGCAGAGCAAGAGATTGCGCGAGTCGACAAAAGCTAAGCTTCTTTATTTTTGGGGATAGCGAGAGTGAGAAAGTTAATATTTTGTGGTTTATTAGGCCTACGCGTATGGAAATCTGTTTAACGTCCTCCGGTCTGGAACAGACACATATGGGACATTAGTAGATATAAAGATGGTGGGAACGATCCTGGAGGCAATGTCCGGAGGCAGTGCAACACCAGTAAAGTCCCGATTTTTTAACAATACAGATATTATTATTGAAGCCTACACGTAAAGTCTTAGCTGGTTTGATTTCCTTTCGAGAGAGTAACGAACTTTTATGTTCACATTCCTCCCTAAAATCTAATAACTTTAAATTTCACATTCCTACAGTAAAATTAATAACTTATTTTCACACCCCGTGGGGATACCGGGGGGTCTTTTGTATAAATAGTTCCCCCACCTTCTGGAAGTTCTGTGCTTGTAAGTTCCTCTAATCTATCACTCTCTTTGACTCTGCCTTTTCTCTTTGCTTACTGTCATCTACTATCTTTCTGCCTTTTTCACGAAACACTTTGGAAAACATTTCCTCCAGCCGAAGTCGGACTTGCTGGGCCTAACTATTTCTTAGTTAGGCGCATAACGGCAGCATGACGCATCTGCGCTCATAATTGACAGGAAACTGTCTGAGCGATCGAAGAAACCCACTTATTTTCACATTTATTTTCATCCGTTCTTTTCTTTTCTTTAACCCTTTCACCGCCAGCCATATGTCAGCCCAAAACGTCCATTAAATGTACCTGGGTAGAGAACAAAATCCATCTGCAGTATTGGGGATTCTTCTGTGACATATATAAAACAAGGTCTATCCTTACTTCTCCAAACTAACACAATAGGGCTTTTGCATAATAGACCCCAATTTGATGCCTTTTAGTGACATAGGTGTCAAATCACTGTGGTGCTAAAATGCGACTTTGGCGGTGAAAGGGTTAAAAACAATCTTCTCTTTTCTTGCAATACCGACTTCAACAGACATCGAAGAGAGTGTGGGGTGCCATTTTGCTACGATCTCCATCCGATCCCTTACCCAGACCATGGGCTGTTTAGGTGGAATTATCGCCCTTAGCCCTTGACACCAAGTGGCGTTTCATATAGGCCTTTGCAACTAGGGTTATTAACGCCCTTGACAGTGAGAGTAATTGCTCTTGCTGGTCAGTGCTGACAAGGGCATTCACTCTTGCGAAAGGCAGCCATTTAGTGGCATCAAATAGGGGTTATTTGCGAGAGTTATCCCCCTGTCTGGTCAGTACTGAACCATCTTCCTCCACCTTCCAAGGGCATTCACTCTTGCAAAAGGTGTTCGTTGCAGACCCCAATACAGGCAGCTTCCCAACAACGGAAAACTCTCTCTCTCTCTCTCTCTCTCTCTCTCTCTCTCTCTCTCTCTCTCTCTCTCTCTCTCTCTCTCTCTCTCTCTCTCTCTCTCTCTCTCTCTCTCTCTGCTGTGCGGCAGAAACTAGATTTTGCCTGTTTTGGTTTTTTTGACAAAGGGAAGTAATATGAGATGGGAGAGTGATCTTCAGTTGGGCATCCAGAAGTGCTCATTGCAACACGACTAGTTCAGTTCCGACCACGTGTGTAGCAGGTTGTGTGAAAAGGCTACAGTTATTGTTTGTTTGGGGGAAGAAGGTTTGAACACATGGGGAGGGCAACAGATGTCAGTAGAGAGTGTTAGAAACACAATTATTGAAACAGAGGTAAAAAGTTTAGAGCCGGGGTTGGATAGGATGGTGTGTGCGTGCGCGTG
>CM065690.1:31624482-31649482 GCA_017654935.2 Phymorhynchus buccinoides
AGACGAAAATGGTTCTTTCAAACTTAATATAAGATGGGATGCATTGTGCGAGCTTTGTTTGGCTAGCAATTAGTAGCTCGGTTGTCAGGGATGACATGATACGCCTTCTTGCTGGCGCCTCTCTATCGGCATTCTGTATTCCCTTGGCACAGCCCAGGTAGGTTTTGTTGGGTAGGAGGCTGATGAAATTCTGCTGAACCCTTTCGCCGCCAGCCATTTTTCAGCCCCCAAAATACCAGTAAACTTAACTGGGTAGAGAAAATAAAATATCTGCAATATTGCGAATTCCTCTGTGACATTTATAACATTAGGCCTGTCCTTACCTCCCAAAATTAAGAAAACAGGGTCTTTGGATAACAGGCCCTGATTCGATGCCTTTTATGACATGGGTGTTGTTAAACCATTGTGGTGCTAAAATGCGACACTGACGGTGAAAGGGTTAACGTCCTCCGGTCTGGAACACACACGTAATGGGACATTAGTAGATATAAAGATGGTGGGAACGATCCTGGAGACAATGCCCGGAGGCAGTGCAACACCAGGAAAGTCCCGAATTTTTAACAATGCAGGAGACGGGTGTCTCCTCTACCCCCTCCTCTCTCCTCCACTACTTCAACAGCGGCGGCCTCGTCTTTTTCTTCCCTCCATCTGTCTCCACTTGGTTTAAATGATTTTTTATTTTTCAAATGCACATTAAACAAATATTAAACAAACATAACGGCAACAACAAGCTTAAAGCTTATACTGTGCCACTTTAATTCATATAAATTTTAGCATGGCGGCCGGTAAGCACAAAAGGATGTTTAAAACAATTAGAGAAAATAAGGATATACATTTTGAATCCTTCGTGAAACCAACATTCGGAAAAATGATAAATCAAAACTTTGTGATATACTTAAAGCACAGAAAAAAAAGAATTAAACATATACACGAAACGAAAACAGATAACATTCAGAATATAAAAAACAAAAACATGAAGATGATGGGGAATACAAAGCTGTGAAGTGAATCAAATACTAATTGTAAGGGTCATGAAGAATCTATCAACAGAAAGAAGTTCATGCACTGATACATTATACATACCCACATGTAATAATATAAGCTTGTATAATACACAGTACTGCATATGCAGCCAACATTTATGCATATTTTTGTTCATACATTCATAAACAATCAGACATAATGTCTGACCACTTCAAAGTTGACTAGTGGGTTCGCCTTTTCTCTTTGGGAAGAACCAAAGAGGTTTCACCGCCAATGTCGCATTTTTGCACCACAATGATTTAACACCCATGTCATTAACGGAGCAGTCGAAAAGAGCGCACCGCTAATAAGCGCGCGCCTAAAAGAGCGCATTTTGCATGCTAATAAGAGCGCGTGTTCATGCCAAAAAGAGCGCACGTGAATGTGTGGTTTTCGTGCTAATAAACGCGCATATGTGAAATCGTTCTCACCAGACATTTACCATTTGCACTCGTCTGTTTGCTAAACTTCAGTCTTCTTGCTGTTTTGGAGAAAGAAACTTTCGATATGTCCACGATTCAACACATCACCACGTTAGGGATAGGGTTAGGGATAGATTTAGGGTTTCACATCACATTTTACAACGCGCTCTTTTAAACATCCTCGATCTTTCTTAGGTTCCAAAGATGCGCGCTTATTGGACAAAACATTGCGCTCTTTCTAGCTTCATTTTTTGGACGCGCGCTTTAAGAGAGTAGGTAAAACGCGCGCTTATGGGATGCACCCGTCATTAAAACCCTTGAAATCGGGGTCTGTTATTCAATAATATTGTGTTCCTAAATTTGGGCAGTAAGGGTTGGCCCTATTCTAAATGTGTCACAGAGATATCCCACAATATAATTGCAGATGAAATCTTTTCTGTAGCCAAGTAAGTTCATGAAATGTTTTGGCTCAAAGATGGCTGGCGGTGAAAGGGTTAACATCTTTGGGAAGAACGTCTATTCTGGGACGAGCCCGGAGACGGGAATGAATGGGAGGGCGGGGATGTGATTATTGTGGGAGTCGGTTTTCATCACCAACATCAATCGCTCTATCTTCCAGAGGCTTTTTGTTGTTGTTTTATGCCTGTGGTCTGTCAGTGGGTCTATTCTACACTGTTGCTTTTATTGAGCTCCCGACACCTTTTTTCCCACTCCTCATTGTGGTGGTGTGGTGTGGTGTGGTGTTGTGTTGTGTTGTGTTGTAGGCTAGTGTGGTGTGGTGTGTGTGTGTGTGTGTGTGTGTGTGTGTGTGTGTGTGTGTGTGTGTGTGTGTGTGTGTGTGTGTGTGTGTGTGTGTGTGTGTGTGTGTGTCTGTGTGTGTGTGTGTGTGTGTGTGTGTGTGTGTGTGTGTGTGTGTATATATATATATATATATATATATGTGTGTGTGTGTGTGTGTGTGTGTGTGTGTGTGTGTGTGTGTCCAGTTTTGGTTCTTGTCTCGTAAATTAGTATGTTCTTTTTGGCCCTGTCTGCCTATCTCCCTTTTATTTATTTGCTTCTTGCTGTTTCTCTTTCTCACTAATTAGTGCTAGAAAAGCCGGGTTGAACAAGACATCGATATAGGCACAGAGAGAGAGAGAGAGAGAGAGAGAGAGAGAGAGAGAGAGAGAGAGAGAGAGAGAGAGAGAGAGAGAGAGAGAGGGGGGGGGCTTTCCTGGTTTAATTACGAGTCACATACCGAAAGAAAGAGTGAGACAGTTGAAAAGAGAAGGGGGAGGGGGCAGACACAGAGAGACTGTTGAATTTACCATCTTTGGCATGATCAAAATAAACGTGAACGCAAGAGCCAGGTATTCTGAGGTTAATGACTCAAAATGCTGTTTTTGTTGTTGTCAATTCTGAATACACTCAAGTCATATCATGGGAAATACGGAAATATTGAACAGGTAATCTAACAAATAGCAATGTTCACAAGATAGAGGCACATGACGTGATCTGTTCTTCATGAGGTGTAACAGGAAATAACTCAAGGGTTTATAGGTATTTTGCTATTTTATAGTTACACAGGCATCTCTGTGAAATTCGGGTTGCTCCCACCTGAGCGCGTCGCAGCCAGAGGCGCGCCATCCAGGTTTTGTGTGTGACTGATGAGGAAGGAACGTAGTAAGTAATAAATACATAAATAAATTCACTAAAATAAGTAAAAGACAGGGAGGATTCTAGCCAATAAACGAAAGAAACATGCAACAGAAATAATGTATAGACATACAAAACAACACCAAGAAACAGCAACAACAGCAAAACAGTTCAGACCACACACTTTCACCTTCCACAACCACACCTCTCAGGAAAAATCAATGTTAAAAAGGAATGGCTGTCTTGTAGTTTACGCATCCCCCCCCACCCCCCCCTTTTTCTCACATTTTTGCACTGAAAATGTCCACTGAGAAGCAACGTTCTGCCAATCTCCGGAAAGGGATAGGGTTAGGATCAGCCTAGGGTTATTTTCATTAAAGTGGAAGAAGCAGACTTTGAGATTGGATGTCGTAAACATGATGTGTGTGTGTGTGTGTGTGTGTGTTAAGGTAAAACTTTTCCAAAGTAATTTTTTTTTTAAGGAAGTTTTTTGTTTTTTTTGTTGGATATAATAATAATAATAATAATAATAATAATAATAATAATAATGATTTATATAGCGCTCTTTCTTACGTGAGCTCAGTGCGCTTTGCATTGATAACAATTAAGAACATTAAAGGAAAATAAATAATATAATTAAAAAGTAAAATAAACACGATGCTTGCATGCTACGTTCTCTTTCTTTCTCACACACACACACGCGCGCGCGCGCACGCACGCAAGCATGCGGACATGCACACACATGCACGCACGCACCCCCCACCCCCCACACACCCACACAATCATACAAAAGTAAAAAGAGTTGCAATAGAACAAGCGCGGATTCGCAATCGTTTGTGGCGTGCGACAATTTTGGACCGACCGACAGACCGACAGATCGACAAAGTGAGTTATAGGTTTGTGGCTTGTGCCACAAACAAAAATTCTATAAACAAGCGCGGATTCGCAATCGTTTGTGGCACGCTTTTCTTTCTCTTTTACAATATGTGCGACAATTTTGGACCGACCTACCGACAGACCGACAAAGTGAGTTATAGGTTTGTGGCTACCACACACACCAAGACCACAGTATTGGATGGCGGAGTCCTTAGTTGAAACAGAGGATCCCCCCCCACACACACACACACATATCTACATGCACGCACGCACCTCCCCCCCCCCCCCCCAACCCACACACAATCATACAAAAGTAAAAAGAGTTACAATAGAAACATTCTATTTTTAAAAAAAGAATGTTTTCTCTTATTAATTATATTAACAGACAGATGCATTCTTCGCTGTTAACAGATTTTCAGTCTCCAAGTCTCATACTAAAATCAAATTCCTTTCAACCTGAAATAGCAAGATACATTTATGAATGCTTTGCTGTCCGCAGTAAATAACAATTAAGCAAGAATATATAAATGTTTTATTATTATTTGTATCTGCTGCATTTACTTCGTCACGAACTTAACCTTGTGCTTTTTCTTTTCTTTTCCTAAAAAATACTTGTAGCGGTGCCATAGCTGATGAGGTTTAACCGAGGCGTGGTTACCGCTACACCTATCTGTATTAATAAAAAAAATCGGGACTTTACTGGTTTCGTACTACCTCCGGGCATTGCCTCCAGTATTGTTCCCACCATATTTGTATTTACAAATGTCCCATGTGTGTCTGATTCGGACCAAGAGGACGTAAAACACCATTTTCGTCGTCTTTTCTTTTCTTCCGTGGTATGTGCTTACCACGTCTGTGTCAATAATCCCTTTGATGGTTTTACGACAAATAAAAGAGTTTGAGTTCGACATTGGGCGGTACTTTTTTGAATCAAGACAGTACTTGTGGCGGTGCCATAGCCGATGAGGTTTAACCGAGGCGTGGTCACCGCTACAGCTATCTGTATTAATTTTTAAAAATCGGGACTTTACTGGTTTCGTACTGCCTCCGGGCATTGCCTCCAGTATTGTTCCCACCATATTTGTATTTACAAATGTCCCATATGTGTGTGATTCAGACCAAGAGGACGTAAAACTCCATTTTCTCTCTCTCTCTCTCTCTCTCTCTCTCTCTCTCTCTCTCTCTCTCTCTCTCTCTCTCTCTCTCTCTCTCTCTCTCTCTCTCTCTCTCTCTCTCAGTTTGAGTTCGAAGGTAGGTAGATAATCAGTCGGCAAGAACGACGCAGTTGGTACGGGGAAAGAAAGAGTAGGAGGTATAGAGGGTTTTTGGTAGTATGCCTAAAGCTCCCTGAGGAGAGCAGATTGCACTGACAAAGACAACAGGGGAAAGAGAGGCAGAGAGAAGCTAAGTGTTTATCTCATTCCTCATTAGCAACGCAAGATGTTTTCTTTTCTTCCGCGGATTCCCTTGTCTGTTTTATTTACTTTTTTGTTCTGCGAGTCCTGTCTGTCTGTCTGTTTAATTCTCTCTCCTTTCCTCTTCTTTATTCTTTGCTATTTCTCTCTATATTCAGTGGAACCTCCCTTATAAGACCTTCAAAAATCATTGCAAAATGAGGTCTTATTTATAAGGGAGGTCATTTTGATACTTACAAAGTCCCACATGGTTAATTCCGGGAGGACGTAAAACAAAGCTTTTCTTCTCATACTGACAAAGAAGGGCAATGTCTCAGAGAAGTAGGTCTTATAATAAAATAATAATGATGGGAGTTTCCACTGTATTAATATATATGCATGCATGCATCGGTTTATTACCTCTTTAGTTTTAGGCGCGTAGTTTTGTTTCGTTTGTAATTATTATTAAATGTGGACAAATGTTAATAATCATGTCCGTACGTTGTGTTTCTGTATGAATGTGTAGACTGGTGGGACCACGAGCAGATATCACACGCGTGTACACGCCTTTGATTCTTTCTGCCCGTCCCATTTCAAGAATGACCACACTCATTTGAATGCGATTGCAAAGATCGATTGTTACTTAACTTTTGTGGGTTTAATTTTGCATCACAATTGCCGCGCGCGCGCGCGTGTGTGACTGGCTATCTGTGTGAGAGACAGGCAGACAGAAAGAGATGGGCGAGAGGGAGAGAGAGCGCGCGCACGTGCGCACGCACGCACGCACGCACGCACGCACACGCACACGCGCGCGCACACACACACACACACACACACACACACACACACACACACACACACTGTAAACATTCAGTAGTGGGAAATTAAAATAGACAGGCAGCTGTAAGAGAAAAATGCAATAATATGAGACAAGTGATTCGTAACAAGTGATTCGTAAGGGGGGGGGGGGGGGGGGTCCAGGGAGCTGCCTAGGTTCCGGATTAATGGGTAGTGCTTTTGGGGGATATCATTTAGTTATTATTAACACAAAAAAAGGGGTCATTTTCTGACCCCCCTCCCCCCCTTGTATAAGGTACATGCTTGGGGGGGGGGGGGGGGGGGGGGGGGGGGGGAGGGGGGGGAGGGGGGGGGGGGGGGGGCGTTTACCAGGAAACCCCCCAAGATCCGGCCCTGAGAGAAGTGTTCATTTGTTCAGCATAGAAATTGACATTGGGATACAACTGTTTTTGCACCTGACAGTCTTGAATTTTGGAGTCCAGTAGCGCCTACCAGAAGGCAGAAGCTGGAAGCATTTTGCTGAGCCCATGGCTGCAGTCACTCGCAATCATTCGTTCTTTTCCTTGCACTCGCCGCTCATACAGCACATTCATGCTCTCCTGTCTCACACCCACAATCTTACCACAAGCATTCACTACCTTAATATTCAGCACATTCTTACTCCGAGTAAGAGTACCAAACCAACAAATAAAGGAAAAGGTTAAATCCGATTCAATAAAACATCTGTAAAATCCATGCAGTACTGTTCTGTTTACATCCGGGCTTCTAAGTTTCTGAAGACAATAAATTCTCCATTGACACTTCTTATGTATGGCTTCAACATTGGCATTAAAATTCAATGTATTTATTCCAACAATTCCTTTTGTACCTGGCTGTTTGATTTTAGAATGTCTTCTTCATGAATCTTTGTCCTTTGCCGATCTACGATCGCAAAGGAGTATGTTTTCGTTCGGGTTTGTTTCTTTGTTTTTTTTCTTGTTTTTTTCCCCTGTCTGTCCCAAGGATTTCTACTGAACCGCTTCAAATTTTGTGTGGTGGTGTGTCCCCATGAGAGGAAGGCATCCGCGAAAAAATTGTCGCCGTCTTGACCTTGACCTTGTTTTTGTTGTTGTTGCCATCTTGATATTATATTTACGTACAGTTTTTAAGCACAATGAATGTAAGCGAATATGCCTTTCGCTCTATTTTCCTGTAGATTAGAATAATTATACAAAGAAAGGCCGAAGGGAAAGAAAGTAAAACCTAGACACCGGTACTAGAAGTGGGTTTCTTTTTCATTTTTTTTCTTACTGTTAATTTGGTTTACGGCCGCTATTCATCAACGTCTCATTGAATCAGAGACACAGAGACGCTCAGTGACAGACGGCCCCTAATGTCTCCCGTTGCTCACGTGCTGTCACGGTGGCCTTTCACAGTTGCGGGTGCATGAAGCCCCTGTGTCAGCGCAACAGGCTGGTATGCACGTCACAGCGACAGAAGGAGGGAAGGAATGGATGGATCGTGGTTGGATGGATGGATGGATGGTAGTGTTTGGCCGTGGAAGGCACATTACGTGGCCATTATCCGCGATTGTGTTTTAACGTTCGTCGCATCGCTGGAAATCCCTACCTCTTTGGTTTCATTGTTAAGATAGCTAAGCTAATTGCACTTTTTGTTTGTTTTTATTTGTGTGCTCGTTTGTTTGTTTGACCTTGATTTCATTCTCACCCGTGGAAAAAATTGGTTAGGACAAAATGTTCGCCGCACGCTTGTGTGTGTGTGTGTGTGTGTGTGTGTGTGTGTGTGTGTGTGTGTGTGTGTGTGTGTGCGTGTGTGTGTGCGTGTGCGTGTGCGTGTGCGTGTGCGTGCGTGCGCGCGCACGCGCAGTTAAATTGCTTCTTGCTTTCTACCAGTTAAATTGCTTCTTGCTTTCTACCAGTTAAACTGCTATCTCTGGGGGATCTCCCGTGGCACATGTGACTTGTGGGCTGATTAATTGCAATTAACGAGTCTGGTTTATGAATGTCTACAGCCTGGTTATTCCGATTACAATCTATGACGCGGGTGATTTGTCGGCCGATTCGTTTATCTAATTTGCACTCCATGGCAGTTCCGATTATAATCTATTTTGGGTGTCGAATAGAAGGGTAAGGTATTCTGGACCTGGTTCTGGACGTCGCAGATGCCACTTCTTTCTGTTTTTGCGTGTTAGTCGAAAGGGCCACTTTTGTGGCAATTTATCGACCGAAAACTAGGGAAGAGCACCTATACATATTCCCTAATCTGATTATCTTTTTGTTCTTGATCTTTCCTTCTTGTTCCTGATCTTTCTTTCTTCTTGATTCTTCCTTCCTCTGACGATAGTCGCGACGGAACTAGGACGGACCTTAATGATATAACCTTACAACGCATAACAAAGATAGTTATATGTGCAGCAAATATGGTTTTTAGTTAGACGGTACATTTCTTGTATTCAAAACGAACCATGTTTGTTTTTGATAGGCTCGTGTCATTAGTTCGTATTTGTCAGCGTTAATTAAACAAGATAGTCATAGCAAAGCCTGATGTGTCAGATCGAGACTTATCTTCAGTAACTTATATTGGTTAAATAATATTCGGGTTGAATGGATCATGTTGTGACGGAAAGCTGAAACGAACAACTGGATACATAGAGGCGGTTAACACGGGAAATGAGATACCTTATCAATGCTAACACAGCTAGAACGGGGGTACACCCCCTTGTGGAATTCCTACGTGTACAGAAGAATCATCATAAGGAAAATACTAGTCTCAGATACAAATTTAAAACACCCAAAGTCAAAGTAAGAATCTACTGTGATAAGACAATCAGGGTGGGATTAGGGTGGGACATGTGTATTATTTAAAGAAACAGAAACAGCCTCTCGAGTTTTTAACAGAGAAAAAGTGTGTTTGATGAGAACGTCACAGTGACGCTGTCGGTTGGCACGTGCTGTACTGTACTGTAATAACGGTGACAGACGGAGCTGATCATTAGCCAGACATTATGGGTGGAATTAGTTTTGACATCATGTCCCTGGCAGCCTGGTACACTCGTCAGTCTTATGCTCGGTGTTCGTCTGTGTTCTACTGAGGACCCAGCATGTTTGACAATCCTGTGACAGGTAGCACACGCCTTGTTGCTTTAGATTTGCTGACAGGTTATGCACACAAGCAGGTCTGCTAATTTTGGTCTCCCTTCCCCCAGACCCCAACAACATGGGCGACAGGGGACCAAATGCGTACACAACGCACGCCAGTCGGTGTGAATAACACGGCAGCAGGTGTGAGAAAAACACAGACTGAAATCTAACAGATGCTTTGTATTAGCCAGCACACAAGATGTACACCGAGTCGTTTCAGTCTGTGTTTTTCTCACACCTGCTGCCATGTCATTCACACCGACTGGCGTGCGTTGTGTACGCACTTGGTCCCCTGTCGCCCATGTTGTTGGGGTCTGGGGGAAGGGAGACCAAAAGAAGCAGACCTGCTTGTGTGCATAACCTGTCAGGAAGTCAAATGCAACAAGGCGTGTGCTACCTGTCACACGATTGTCAAACATGCTAGGTCCTCGGTAGAACACATATGGACACCGAGCATCAGGCCTATCTCCTCACTGGTCTAATTGGTAATGGCTTCTCTGTTTCACTGATACTCGTATCACTATATTTATGACAATAATCAGAAAATAATAACTTTGCTGAAAATGAGCCATTTTTAACATTTTTTTAAAAACTATGTAAAAAAAGAAGTGGACAGAAAAGTGAGCGTATGAGAAGGGGTGTTAAAGCATAAACTGTGTTTGCCTTTTATTTCATTTAATGAAAAGAATAAACCATGTTTGCCTTTTATTTCTCTCTCTCTCTCTCTCTCTCTCTCTCTCTCTGTCTCTCTCTCTCTCTCTCTCTCTCTCTCTCTCTCTCTCTCTCTCTCTCTTTCTCTCTCTCTCTTTCTCTCTCTCTCTCGCTCTCTCCCTCTCTCTCTCTCTCTCTCTCTCTCTCTCTCTCTCTCTCTCTCAGTCTCTCTCTCTCTCTCTCCTCTCTCTTCCCCCCCCCCCCCCCCTGGAAGAAATAGGAGCAGAAATAAAAATTCGTGAAAATTTGTTGCTAACGACAGGGAAAGATGATCAGTTTAGACAAAAACGGAATAAAATAACAACAATGAAAAGAAAGGCCAAGAAAAAATATTTCAGTGACTTGATTTCCTCTAAACAAAATTCAAAAAGCATTTGGAAGGCTATTAACCAATTGTCGGGGAAAATAGTGTCATCTTATACTAATCAGGGTTCTAAAATACCCGCTGAAAACCTAAATCAACATTTTACAACTGTTGCTGAAAGGATAATAGTAACTGATAAAACACATTTAAATGATTTAAACAAACTTAAATGCTTCTGTGACTCGAAGCAAATAAACAACTCATTTAACATCCCATTTATGAGTGTTCATGAGGTTTTCACAGAACTCAGTACATTAAAGCAGTCGACTTGCCGAGGATTAGATGGAATTGATAGTAAACTCTTAAAAATAGCTGCTCCGATTATTTCCGAATCCTTAACATATATTTATAACCTTTGTATTGATAAATGTACCTTCCCACAAGCATTAAAGAACTCTAAAGTTATTCCAATTTTTAAGTCAGGGGATACATCTGATCCCTCAAATTATCGCCCAATATCCATTCTATCTATATTAGCAAAGCCGCTAGAAAAATACATTAAAAATAATATTCAATCCCACTTTAGTCAGTATGATTTATTTCACCCAAATCAAAACGGTTTTAGACAAAAACATTCTTGTCATACTATGTTAAGTAATCTCACTGAGAAATGGCATTCTAACATAAATAATGATTTGTTTACTGGCGTAATTTTTATCGATTTTGCTAAAGCATTTGATACAATAGACCATAAACTTCTCACCAGAAAACTTTTTATGTATGGCTTAAGTAATAAGGGTGTAAAGCTAATAACGTCTTTCCTTAGCGACAGAAGACAGGCAGTTACTCAAGATTCATCGTTGGTCTTCTCTGTCTCCGATCAAATATGGTATTCCTCAAGGCTCTGTTTTAGGCCCAATATTGTTTTCAATATATATTAACGACCTACCGCTGCATGTTAAGTCTTCCTGCGAACTTTTCGCAGACGACACAAGTATACACAACAACAATAAAAATAATGACGTTTTATGTGCTTCCTTACAACAAGATATTGATAATTTGGTTTCTTGGACGGAGTTGAATCATATGGCTATTCATCCGCAGAAATCCAAATTTATGTTGGTTACAACTAGGCAAAAGCGCCAAAATATAAAGACTAATTTATGTAAGTTAAATATATTAAATAAGGAATTGGAAGAAGTAAATTTCTATAAGCTGTTAGGTCTTACTATTGATAATAATATATCTCTCGTGGTCAAAGCATGTTTCACTTCTGTCCAAGAAACTATCACAAAAAACATTTCAATTGAATCGAATTAAACACTTTCTAGACCAGCATTCCCGGACTCTCTTTTTTCATGCATATATTCAATCAGACATGGACTATGTGTCAACATGTTGGGACTTAGCAAGTGAAAATTGTTTAAAACCACTTCACAGTATTTATAGACGTTCCCTTAAACTTATTCTATTAAAATCCTCCTCCCTTGATTCATGTGACTATAAAAAAATAGATATTCTGCCTTTTCATCCCAAATGTAAGCATAACAAAGCTGTGTTTATGTTTAAAATTATGAATAAATTAACACCATATTATCTGCAAAAACATTTCCCAGTATATAACATTCGTGGGAAGTCGATTATTCGTACCCCTCGACCTAGAACAAATCTATTCATGTCCTCATTAGTCCACTCAGGAGCAAAATTGTGGAACGATATGCCTAACCACATAAAACAGAAACCGAGCTTGTCATCTTTCAGAAAGGCATATCATAAATACTTGATGGACCAATTATAAATCTGTTTAGTTTTATTTTACCTTACGAATTACAATACATATGTTCACAATACACGTTTAATTATGTTTATATATACATTCAAATGATATTACAAGGTGTAGAGAACATTTAAGATTTTATGTGAACTGATATACATGTACATGTACATAATGTAAGAATTTGTATGCATGTATGTATGTGTGCATAGGTTTGTGGGGGTGGGGTATATGGGGGGTGCTTGTGGGAGTGAGTGCGGGGGGGAGGGGGTAGAGACCGGGAGGTGTTTTTTGTTGTTGTTTCTTGGTGTGTTTTTTGTGGGGTGGGGTGGGGGTCTTTAATTTTGAATTGCTGTTGTGTGGCCATTTTTTGCCTTGTTGTATTATATTACATGTATATTTTTGTCACTATTGTTGCCAGTTTTGTTGTTGTTGTTTACGTTTCTGTTAATCATTTTCTTCATTAATTGTTTATTTGCTTGAGGGCAATAGTGTAAAAAAGCTACCCAGCTTATCTGTTTTACCCTCAATAAAAACATTCGTATTCGTATTCGTATTCGTATTGTGTTTGCCTTTTATTTCATTTAATGAAAAGAATAAACCATGTTTGCCTATTATTTCATTTTATGATATAGGTGCACGCACAATGTTTTTTCATGCCCACTATCTCTCGCACATTAATTACGCATCTGTAGTTTGGGATTCTGCAGCTAATTGTCACCTATTGAAACTCGATTCTATGTACAAAAGGGCAGCCAAAATAATTCTTCCTGATCCTGAACTCAGTACATTTGAAAAACAAGCCCAGTTAAACATACTTCCACTGCAATCACAGCTTAGCTACAATAAAGCCATTCTCATGTACAAAGTACACTACTTCTTAGCTCCACAATATCTGAAAAAATCTAGTTACACAAGCCTCACAACGTTATGGTTCAAGTAATTATATTTTACCACAAACAAGAATTGATAAATTTAAGTCGAGCTTTACCTTCTCGGGTTCTTTCATATGGAACTCCCTTCCGTGTGACATTAAACTATGCTCCTCTATCTCAGCCTTCAAAACGAGTCTTCGAAAGACACTAACATTCGACCCTCCTTAAGCTCATTTACCCCCCAGGGTCATATCTCCTGATATGCTAGATGCTTATGCCGATGTTAGTATGTAATAATTTCATTTTATTAATTTCATTCTATTTGTTAACTATTCGCCTACAATGTGCCTAATTATGTTAGAAATATTGTCCTCAATTTAATGCAAATTGTTACCTGTTACATACCCTAGATGATGAATGTATATATATTGCCCTGTTATATAATGTGTGTTTCCTTTATATACATGCGCGCAAGTGTGTAAGTATGGTTGCATGCTTGTATGCACGCGCGAGTATTACAAATTATGCAACTGTTATAATCCCATATTTCAGCCTATCTATGTTTCATAATATCAACTGCTTTGCTACCTTTGTATTCAGCTCTGTATGCGTAATAGTATGCCTTGCCATGTTTGTCTTTTGTGTTAAGTATAATATGTATCAAGGACAGATTGGAAGAATAGGCGTTGCTTAAAATCTATATCCTTGGAAAATAAAGTTTAAGTTTTCAAGTTTCCCTCCCCCCCCCCCTCTCTCTCTCTCTCTCTCTCTCTCTCTCTCTCTCTCTCCTCTCTCTCTCTCTCTGTCTCTCTCTCCTCTCTCTCTCTCTCTCTCTCTCTCTCTCTCTCTCTCTCTCTCTCTCTCTCTCTCTCTCTCTCCTCTCTCTCTCTCTCTCTCTCTCCTCTCTCTCTCTCTCTCTCTCTCTCTCAATACGAAGATGTTAAAAAAATGTGTGTGTTTTTGTGCAAAGCGTTTAAGTTAAGAGAAATGCTCTCTCTCTCCCCCCTCTCTCATACGCCCTCCCCCCTCTCTCTCTCTCTCTCTCTCTCTCTCTCTCTCTCTCTCTCTCTCTCTCTCTCTCTCTCTCTCTCTCTCTCTCTCTCTCTCTCTCTCTCTCTCTCTCTCTCTCTCAGCCGTTTCTCTCACTCTCTAAATCTCACACCTCTACGCTTTTCTCTCTCTCTCTACCCCCCCCCCCTCTCTCAACACTGACACACGCATCTCTCAGTGTGTAGGCTACAGACCTCGTTGTGTGAGTGCAAGGTACTAACAACACCTGTCGTGATTTATCGCCATGCACAGGTGTACAGGCTACTGGTTTTGTTTTAGTTTAACAACTGAACATACTCCCTGTCTCCAGACACCATCAGTTATTTTTTGAAAAGCCAGGCCTCAGCTTTGGGTTTATTCGTTTGCTTACCTCTGTTTTGGTTTGGTCTGTGTCTGTAGTGTGTCAAAGTCAAAGTCAAAATTTTATTTAAAGATGGACATTGAATAAGCAAACATACATGCTTTTTCCCCCCATTCCCGCGCGTGTGTGTGTGTGTGTGTGTGTGCGTGTGCGTGCGCGTGTGCGTGTGCGTTTGTGTGTGTGTGTTTGTGTGCGTGTGCGTGCGCGTGCGCGCGCGTGCGCGCGCTGTGTTCTTCCTTGAGTGTGCCCTAAAATATTCCTAAAATATTCATCTGAATCTCTACACAAAAGAAAAAAAAAAAGCGATATTAGTTCTAATCAATGGTATCTGAATGGCAGTCCAAATTCTAAGCCTAACATTTAATGGAGTGCTAGTGTCGTTTGAACGATTGTTTAACCCTTCATAGACAGGACACATACGTGCCTTACCCATTATGGCCATATGGCCTGGGACCGCAGAAGAAGAAGAAGAAGGAGAAGAAGAAGAAGAAGAAGAAGAATCTTATGAAAATCTCTTCATGACTCTTTCGCCCAGTAGAATTAGTAG
The DNA here is from genome assembly GCA_017654935.2 of Phymorhynchus buccinoides. Classification (NCBI taxonomy): domain Eukaryota; kingdom Metazoa; phylum Mollusca; class Gastropoda; order Neogastropoda; family Raphitomidae; genus Phymorhynchus; species Phymorhynchus buccinoides. The sequence continues at coordinate 31,639,396 of CM065690.1, forward strand.
AACTGGAAAACGGACAGACAGACAGGCATGTAGATTGGTTGAGAGACGAACCAACATAAAGACAAAAACCGTAACTTCCACGGCGGAGATATATACAGCCCATAGAGTGCCTTTTCTTGTTTTACGTCCTCTTTGACTAAAAAAGCCCATATGGGACATATAGCCCATAGAGTCCGGAAATAAATACTTTTAACCTGGTCCGATGGGGACCACTTTTAGTTTTAACTCAATTAAAATGTTGTTTTTGCTGTATCGGTCCGCCTTTTTGAGATCGATGCAGCCAAACTATTTTCTACATCTCTTTTTTAATAATAAAAAGACTCGTGTTATAATAACACAAATGTAAATATGTTTATAAAGGCCTTTTTTGAATTTTAAAACTTTGTTATTGTTCTTAAAAAAAATGCGTGGTCGTGAAATTTTAATCCTAGCCTATCCCCCTAAGCCTAACTTAGGAAAAACTTTAAAAATAAAGAATTTTACTCTAACAAACTTATTTTAACGCAGCGCTAGGCCAGCCATGGCATAACTAAATAATAATTTCAAATTAAAACCTAAATTATTAAAATCTAAAGTACTAAGAAATTTTCTCCTTTCTTTTTCCTAACTATATATATATAAAAAGTTAAACTTGATTTAAAAAAATGTCCCACATGGTTAATTCCGGGAGGACGTAAAACAAAACTTTTCTTCGGCGGAGATATTGCACAGACGTCCCCCCCCCCCCCCCCCCCACGCTAATAGTCATTATGTTGGTTAATGGTCATTTGTGTAATGACGTGTCGATATAAACCTGACGTTGGACTCAATAGTAAAGTGAGAACGAGAGCTATATGATAAGATGGTTTTCATTAGAAACGGGAAATCATTTCACTGCTTAGTCTTCCGTGAACGACTATGTCTATGACGCTCAGTCTAGGAGGATAGTGTACGGCTATGTGCTGCAGCCTTGGGGCTGGTTGACCTTTCGAGACCATCAGATTCTATGCCTCATATCAACGCCAAATGTCCCCAAGTCCTCTTACCTGAGCTGAGAGGGTGGGGTTGTATCTTGGGCATGGCATCTCCATTATAAGCAGATTTGTATTGGAATTGGTATTCGTGTGTTGCTTACTGATCACAGGGACTTGTCTCCGTGAAATTCGGGCTGCTCCCGCCTGGAGAGCGCGTCGCCGCTTTTTCAGTGCCCCCACCCCCACCCACGACCGCCCCAAGTGCGATTGTTGGGGAAAATGTTTGCACATAATTTATGGAGAAGCAGTCTAGAAAAATAGAAGAAAAGAACGAAAAAGAAGAGAGTGATGTAGTTGTTCATCATTGGCATTCACGTTATGTACGCATGGATGTACAGCCTTTTTGTTCTTTGTAGCCCACTTTTCTGGAATAGCATCGTCCGTCACGCTGGGCTATCTGCAGGTCATAATTGCATCGGTGGAACTTTTCCTGGTATACAAGGATTTCCTGTTTTTGAATTTTACCAGAAAGGGAATTTCCTTTTTTTCAAATTTGTCTTTGTGTGTCTACTGTATTTTTCAAACACTTTAAAATAAGCATTTGTATAAATTGTGGAAAAAGCAAACTAAAATACCTTCATAAATCATTGTTTTCTTCAGCTGCAGGGGGACACTACCCCTGGACCCCGGCCATTCATTTTGTTTTCATTTTGCGTGGTTGCACCCATGGAATTGGTTACGACTCACGAATTCACACACACACGCACGCACGCACGCACGCACGCACGCACGCACACGCACGCACGCACGCACGCACGCACGCACGCACACACTCCTACACATACACGCACGCACGCACACGCGCGCGCACGCACACGCACACGCACACACACACACACACACACACACACACGCACGTACATACACGCACACACGCACGTACATACACGCACACGCACACATGCACTGACACACACATAAAGAAGATTATGCGAGTCTTTTCAGACGACTGCACAAATTATGCATACTGTTTTCTATTCGGAATGCCGGTGGGAGAATAATGACATTTATTTTTTTCTTATTTTTTTTTCTCCTTTTTTTTTTTTACCCCGCCATCTCTCGTTCCTATATAGAAACAGTGTGTATATATAACTTTTGTTTGTTTTGAACACGAACATTACTCAAAGTTAACGTTAACTGGTTTTGTTTCTGAGGTTCACAAATAAAGACATTGGACACAGAAAAGTTTTATTAAAGGAAACAGTGTGTATGTATATATATATATTTTAAAAAAGCAGCGCAAAAACACTGTTGTTATCTCGACCATCAGTAACTGGTTGTAAGTAGCTGCTGCAGCAGCATTCCTGTCTTCCTGTACTTTTCCATCTTCTTCCGCCTGACGGATTCTGATCGGTAACTGATGTACGCGGTTTGCATGTATGTGTATTTGTGTGTGTGTGTATGTGTGTGTGTGTGTGTGTTGTGTGTTGTGTGTGTGTGTGTGTTTGTGTGCGTGTGTGTGTGTGTGTGTGTGTGTGTGTGTGTGTGTGTGTGTGTGTGTGTGTGTGTGTTGTGTGTTGTGTGTGTGTGTGGTGTGTGTGAGTGTGTGCGTGCGTGCGTGTGTGAGTGTGTGCGTGTGCGTGCGTGCGTGTGTGCGTGTGTGTTTGGTGTGTGTGTGTGTGTGTGTGTGTGTGTGTGTGTGTGTGTGTGTGTGTGTGTGTGTGTGTTCCCCAAGTGCTGTAAGAACGGGCTGCAGCAACGAGCACAAACGCCTGTGCATTTTGCTTGCTTGTGTGTGTGTGTGCGTGTGCGTGTGCGTGTGCGTGCGTGTGTGTGTGTGTGTGTGTGTGTGTGTGTGTGTGTGTGTGTGTGTGTGCGTGTGTGCGTGTGTGTGTGTATGTGTCTGTGTGTGTGCGCGTGTGCGTTTGTGTAACAAAAGTATGTTCGAGTCTCTCCCAGCCTAAACTAGTGAACGACCTAGTACGGACATTGGCAACATTGTCCCCGTGTCTTGACGACTACACCCATTATATCAACATAGCCAAAGATCCAACAATAAGGCAAGAAACTATGTTTTTTGTTTTTTTTACAAAATCAAACGTCAGAATTCCACCACATCACAGTCTTTGGGTGAACGTGGTTTAACCGTGATGCAGCCATTTGAAAAAAGATATTCACGTGACTTGGCAAGACCACAGGTCTCAAATGAAACGGACAAGACTCCTGATGCAAATGCGGAAGCAATTGAACAGAACTTCAGCTGGATCTGCTTAATAAGGAACAAAGAAAGTGTACTTCTTAAGACTTTAAAATCCCATAATTGGGAGAACTCCTAGCTTTTGGGTTGAGACATTTAACTGTGGCACTCACCATCCTCTTGTAAAATTGTTCAGACAGTGGTTCAGTGGCGAGTGATTTTAAAAAAAAACCCTTTTGCCACCATCTTCTGAGAATGCCTACATAAATATTAATAATTAATATTATTACGCTATGGTCTATTCTTAAATGCTCAAATTCTTTTGACTTAAGGAGATAAGGAAAGGCCGTATTTTGTATTTGACATCGAGGATTCCCCAGTAAAGGCTGATGCCATCTTTTCTTTATCTAGGCAAATATGATAGTGATTGGGGGGTGGGGGGGGGGGGGGGGGGGGGGTGGCTGGTGAGGGATGTGCTGGTGGGTGAAAAGGGTTAAATGGTGATAGCCCAAGGTCATGACCTGGGTGTGGCCTGTTTCTCGGCTTGCGTTTAGTTCTATGTTGCAGCACATTGACGTTTTCTTGCATTTCTTTCCTTTTTCCCGCTGGCTGAAGACCGTCTGATCTCAACCTCTTCTTAGTGTTTCCTTCTACTTCTTCATCTTTAAAACAAATTAATACTCGGTCACACTGTGTGAATAGTCTTATGTTCGCATGCTTAAAACAGATGCATAGTTGCATTCAAACAAACATAAAATATGCTCTTCTTTTTGGGGCGTACTCGTTTTGGCGGTGGGGTCGACTCCCCTGAGAGACAGACGGACAGCTGAGCCCTGTCTGTGGACAAGACGTTCAGTACTGCACTTGGTCATCTCCAAATGGAAAGTGACGCCATTCGCGTGACAATGTCGGTTTTCAGCGAAACTTTAGAATGTGTATCTTTTAACCATTCAATCTGAAATTAAGCTGACTCTAGCCCTAACCCTAACCCTATCCCTAACCCTAACCCTAACCAAAACCTTAAACCGTCAAATACACAAAAAATAAAACTTTACTAAATATTTAGTGTTCCATGTTTGGAGATGACCAAGTGCAGTCTTGAACGCCTATTCTGTCTGTGGTGCCATTGGACTACCTCCAGGAAGCCAATGTGCACCCCCGGGGAATGGACACTCGGTGTTCTTTACTGGATAGCACACGTGGCGGTTGATTTTTATGATTTCTTTTGGGGGTGGGGGTGTCCTTATCTTTCCTTACTACGTGTTAGTTTGTTCTTTCTGATTCGCTTCATTCACCCTCCTTGCTTTTCTTCTCTCCTACCTTTCCCCCCTTTATCTTTTCCTTGTAACCCAAAGGGTTAAAGAAAATCTCGAATGTTCCTTTCATCTTGTCTTTTAAAGTTCTCAGGATTTTTGGTTTCGTTCTCTTCTTTCTTTCCAGGTGGGTGCTAGACTATGTCTTAATTAATGACGGCATCGTGATGATAACTAGTTGGGGTAGCGAAGGAGTTCTAATGAAGTAGGTCTTCGGGGGCAAATGGGGCCCACCGAATTTGCGTGAACGATGGAGAGGGTGAAAGTGACGATAAAAGAGAAGGGGAAAAGAGAAACAGATTGTTTTTTTAATTGGATGATTATAGTGGTTGGTTGATGAAGAAGAAGAAGAAGAAGAAGAAGAAGAAGAAGAAGAAAAAAGAAAGAAAGCACTGATACACTGCAGGGTTTCTAGTAGGAAAGGTTTGTGTCCCTTCGAAAAAGACAACCAAAAAAGTGTTAAAAGAAACAAAATCCAGTATAACAACGTGCAACAAACGTAAACAGTTGATATGAAAAACGAGCTTGCAGCCGAGCGGACGTTAAACCCCATTTTCATTCAGAAAAGAAACAAAAGGTATGGAAAACGAAAAGATTCCGGTGTTCTGTTTCATTATTTAATTGTGAAAGGAACGACACGACAAACACAAATGTGTTGATAGACTATACGCTGAGCGGAAAGAATGTTCCATTGGTGCCGGAAAATAACAGATGTACTTTGCGCGCTTTTTGATTGTGGCTATGGTAAAAACACGTGCTAAAGTGTACACTTATGCGTATATAATGTGAATGTCAAAGATGACAAACCAATTCACGCTCTTTTTCTTTCTTTCTTTCTTGCTTTCTTTTTTTTAGACTGCTTCTCCAGATGCGCTAAGCATTCAAACAATCGCACTTGTTGTGTGTCTGCGCATGAGAAAACATTATTGCAAATGGAGGGATGCCATATAATATATTATGCGCCCTGCTCTTCTTATTGAGTAATCACAGGATAAATTTAGCAGAAGCACAGACGAACTGACAGTTTCTGACGATACTTTGGAGGGGATGGGGAGGTGTCTGTGCGTGTCTCTCTATAGGTAAAAATGGTATTCTGGCCTCCCAGGCTAAACTGCTAAACTAATCGTGGTAAAAGTTGGGCAGAATTGTCCCTTGTACCCCGAAGTTGATGCCTGTTTTGAGTTCTCTCAAAGAGACAATATTAGCGAGGAAAAAAACAACAACAAAATAATAAAGTCCCAAGAGCTCTTTAAACTTTTGCATCTCTAGACTTTGCTGTGTTGTAAGATTGTTCCAAACAGTATTCACGTAGAAAGGGGGGTGGGGGTGGGGGTCGTTTTTCATATCAACTGTTTACGTTTGTTGCACGTTGTTATACTGGATTTTGTTTCTTTTAACACTTTTTTGTTGTCTTTTTCGAAGGGACACAAACCTTTCCTACTAGAAACCCTGCAGTGTATCAGTGCTTTCTTTTTTTTCTTTCCTTCTTCTTCTTCTTCTTCTTCTTCTTCTTCTTCTTCTTCTTCTTCTTCTTCTTCTTCTTCTTCTTCTTCTTCTTCTTCTTCTTCTTCTTCTTCTTCTTCTTCTTCTTCTTCTTCTTATTCTTATTCTCCTTAACTTCTGTCGAGGTTGTTACGTTTTTGTTTCTTTCTGTTTTTCTGTCTTGCCTGTTTATCTGTGAACTAAATTGCTCAAAAGATTATGAAGGAATTTAGATTAAAAATTAGTATGCGGGCACAATCCAAGAACACTCCATTGATTTGTTGTTGTTGTTGTTTTTGTTGTTAACTTGGATGGTCTCTGCTGACAGAGGAATTGGTATGACAGAACCTTGTATTAGAATTTACAATCATTGACTGAGTCTTCATTTTTTATGTTTCAGTAAAATGAATTTGCCTTCTTTGTTTTGGCTAAGGGTTGTACTTTGTCAGTACTTTCTATGTTGGTTTGATTGACATCCTCCCCCCCTCCCCCTTTTTAAAAATAATAAAAATAATCTCTCTTTGTGTTTTCCCCCCTTCTTTTCTTCTTCTTCGATCGCCCAGACAGTTTCCTGTCAATTATGAGCGCAGATGCGTCATGCTGCCGTTATGCGCCTAACTAAGAAATAGTTAGGCCTAGCGTGTCCGACTTCGGCTGGAGGAAATCTTTTTGAAAGTGTTTATTGAAAAAAGGCAGTTGAATGGACCGGAAAGGCAGACAGATAGTAGATAACAGCAAGCAAATGGAAAAGGCAGAGTCAAAGAGAGTGACAGATTAGTGGAAGTTACAAGCAGCAAGCAAATGGAAATGGCATAGTCAAAGAGAGTGACAGATTAGTGGAAGTTACAAGCAGCAAGCAAATGGAAATGGCATAGTCAAAGAGAGTGACAGATTAGTGGAAGATACAAGCAGCAAGCAAATGGAAAAGGCATAGTCAAAGAGAGTGACAGATTAGGGAAGTTACAAGCAGCAAGCAAATGGAAAAGGCATAGTCAAAGAGAGTGACAGATTAGTGGAAGATACAAGCAGCAAGCAAATGGAAAAGGCATCGTCAAAGAGAGTGACAGATTAGTGGAAGTTACAAGCAGCAAGCAAATGGAAAAGGCATCGTCAAAGAGAGTGACAGATTAGTGGAAGTTACAAGCAGCAAGCAAATGGAAAAGGCATAGTCAAAGAGAGTGACAGATTAGTGGAAGTTACAAGCAGCAAGCAAATGGAAAAGGCATAGTCAAAGAGAGTGACAGATTAGTGGAAGTTACAAGCAGCAAGCAAATGGAAAAGGCATCGTCAAAGAGAGTGACAGATTAGTGGAAGTTACAAGCAGCAAGCAAATGGAAATGGCATAGTCAAAGAGAGTGACAGATTAGTGGAAGTTACAAGCAGCAAGCAAATGGAAAAGGCATAGTCAAAGAGAGTGACATTAGTGGAAGTTACAAGCAGCAAGCAAATGGAAAAGGCATCGTCAAAGAGAGTGACAGATTAGTGGAAGTTACAAGCAGCAAGCAAATGGAAAAGGCATAGTCAAAGAGAGTGACAGATTAGAGGAAGTTACAAGCAGCAAGCAAATGGAAAAGGCATAGTCAAAGAGAGTGACAGATTAGAGGAAGTTATAAACACAGAACTTCCAGAAGGTGGTGGAACTATTTATTCAAAAGTCCCCCCCCCCCCCCCGTATCCCCACGGTGTGTGTGTGTGTGTGTGTGTGTGTGTGTGTGTGTTCAAGCTCCTTTATGTGCGTGTTTGTCTGTTTGTTTTGTTGTCATCGGGGCTGATACATGTAGCGGGAACGGAAGGGTTGTGTTGTGTTGCCTTGATGGGTCTGGGCACCTGTGACGTCATATTATCTGTCTGGCGTGCTGATGGAGAGGAGGTGCTTTGGCTTCGAGACTGTCTGTCTGTCTGTCCCTAGCCCCTGTCTCTCTGCCTGTCTCTCTCTGTCTGTGTCTGTCTGTCTGGTTTAAATGGTTGGGTTTTTTTTGGGAAAAGAAACATCAACAACGACATAACTGAAGCAGCAACAAGCAAAGCTTATGACGTGCTCAGTTCAAAATAAATGACACAGCATGAACAATGGCGGAATTATGCATGTCTGTCTCTCTGTGTCTGTCTGTCTGTCTGTCTCTCTCTCTCTCTCTCTCTCTCTCTCTCTCTCTCTCTCTCTCTCTCTCTCTCTCTCTCTCTCTCTCTCTCTCTCTCTCTCTCTCTCTCTCTCTCTCTCTCTCTCGATTGTGTGTGTGTGTCTGTGTGTCTCTGTGTCCGTGTCTAAGCACTGCCGATCTCGATTACTGTACACACAACCTATACTAACGAGGGCCGCGATCTAAGTGTGTGATGTTGTATGTAATGTAATTTTCTGGTTTCTTCGTTCTAATATTGAATGTAATGTTATTTGCTTACACAAAACTTCATTTTCGACTGTTCATTTTGCTTATTTGTTTGTTGAATTGGATTTTTGTTCCCTTGAGGAAACTGTGCTTATTTATTAGTTATCCTCAATTCGAGTTTCGAGTTTTATTAGAGTTCCCTCTGCCGTTCATGTTTTATCGACATAATGCTGTGATTGGTATTATGGTTTTGATATTGGTTTGAGCAGATCCAACGTGGATCAGACGTGGGTTTTTTTGGGCCCATCCACACATATGTATTGTTATATTGTAATCTAAACCCTTTCCTTGACCGCTGCATTCATAACGACAAACAACATACAACTTATGAATCTTTATTATCAGTCCACAACACAACGTATGCATGGAAAAATGGTTTCCTTCGTTTTATTAATAGTGTACAAAACAACTAATAAATTAAGAAAGAATGGAGCGATTCTGCCCAGCGGTTCTCAAGATATTGGAACATGTAAAATGAATGAATGAAGAACAAAATGAATGGAAAAATAAAACAAACAGACAGTGACAAAGTTATATACGGTACTCCTTTGCCCCAGATCGAGACAATCTTATACTTATTTTCCCATGATATTGGGGGATACGGACAAAAAATAAAAATTGCACAGCATTTATTTTAGTCCCACGCATTCTGACTTATTTTTGCCATAATTACATTTGTAAAATATATCTCATCAAATTACACAGCATTTATTTTACTCTCACGCATTCCGACTTATTTTTGCCATAATTACATTTGTAAAATATATCTCTTATCTCCACGCCCCATCACCCATCACTCCAACTCGTAGACGGAGGAACGCGCAGACGTTAAGCTCGGTGTCCATCAGTGTAGTAGGTACTACACAACATGTTTGACAATCGTTTGACAAATGGCACCACGCTTTTGACTTGCTGACAGGTTATGCACACAAGCAGGTCTGCTTCTTTTGGTCTCTCTTCCCTAAGACCCAAACAACATGGGCGACAGCGGACCAAATGCGTACACAACGCACGCCAGTAGGTGCGAATGACATGGCGGCAGGTGTGAAAAATACTCGGACTGACACAAAACAGAAGCTTTGTAGGGGAAGACGGGGTAAAAAGCGCATGGGCGGGTAAGAAGCCCACCCCAATTATCTCATGAAATGAAGCAAATTTCAGTCTCATTTTGCCCATGAGACGAGCGTTAATGTCTAGCATTCGTCTCATGGGCAAATTTGACTGAAATTTTCTTTATTTCATGAGATAATTGGGGTGGGCTTCTTACCCGCCCAAGCGCTTTTTACCCCGTCTTCCCCTATTAGCCAGCACACGAGATGTACACCGACCCTTAGATGCTTCCTAACTGTTGGATTGTGCGCTTTTACCCCTTCCATACCAGAAGGCAGTAACGTTTAGGTTAGGGTTAGGCCTTGAGTTTAGAATTTGTTGGTGCTGTTAATTATGGTTCTTGACCTCCCACTCTCCCCACCCACTCTGTCTCTATCTCCTTATCTCCTTTTAGTCTCTTGTAGTTTTCTTGTAAATAGTAGACAAATCGAATGATTCCTTTCCTTTTGTAAGGCACAGTTGGATACGTGACATCTCTCTCTCTCTCTCTCTCTCTCTCTCTCTCTCTCTCTCTCTCTCTCTCTCTCTCTCTCTCTCTCTCTCTCTCTCTCTCTCTCTCTCTCTCTCTCTCTCTCTCTCTCTCTCTCTCTCTCTCTCTCTCTCTCTCTCTCTCTCTCTCTCTCTCTCTCTGTGTTTGTGTGTATGTGC
>CM065690.1:31654482-31659482 GCA_017654935.2 Phymorhynchus buccinoides
AGAATTCATTCTATAGGACAGAATTTATTCTGTAGGATAGAATTCATTCTGTACGACAGAATTCATTCTGTGGGATACAGAATTCATTCTGTGCACAAAATCTATTATGTGGGACACAGAATTCAGTCTGTGCAGAAAATGAAATGTGTATCCCACAGAATACATTTTGTGCACAGAATTAATTCTGTCCTACAGAATGAATTCTGTCCTGCAGAATGAATTGTGTGTGCTACAGAATGAATTGAGTGTGCCACAGAATGAATTGTGTGCACAGAATGAATTGTGGAAAGGAAAGTGCCTCATTTTACCACTAAAAATCATGCAAATAATTGTTTGACGTTTGGAATGCCATAGACAGAGACATAGATAGAGAATGTGTGTGTGTGTGTGTTTGTTTGTGTGTTGTGTGTGTGTGTATGTGCGTGTGCACGCTTATTTGTGTTTTTGTGTATGTGTATGTGTGTCTGTGCATGCGTGCGTGCGTGCGTACGCGCGCGCGCGCGTGTGTGTGTTTGCGTGTTTAAAAAAGAGGAAGGAGGAGGGGGGGGGGGGGGGGGGGGATAAAAATGAAAACAAAAAAGTCATCTTAGAGATCTTAAAATTACCAGCCGCGAACGAAGAGAGCGAAGCTGGTAATGTTTTCAGTGTATTCTGTTTCTGACTGACTGTCTATCTATTTATCTATCTGACTCTGTTAACACGATAACGTTTGTACCTAGGACGTTAGGACGCTCAAATGCTGCATGCGGATAGGTACTAAGAATATCTAGGCCAAGGTAAAAAATGAAGTCATAGGTCAAATGTCAAGGCCACTGGAGCCGGAAATGCTGCCGAACACCTGACACGATAACGGAGGGACCTAGGACGCTCACATGTTGCATGCGGATATGTACTAAAAATATCTAGGCCAAGTTCGAAAATCAAGGTCATAGGTCAAAGGTCAAGGTATACTGGAACCGAAAATGCTGCCGCGCGGCTGGTGGTCTAGCGTCTCACTCTAGTTTGTTGTTAGTGTTGTCATTTGTTTGTAATAACCACCTGTTCTCCAGTTCTTGGTTCGGGATTTTTGTTTGTTTTATTTTTTCTCTTCTTTTGTTTGTTTGTTTGTCCCTAGGCCTTGGAGGAGGAACTGTTGTCACTGCAGCCCGCGGTGGAGGAGGTGGGGATCAGACAGAGGGTGATGATGAGAGGGGGCGGTGGCAGGGGGGCCCTGAGGTTCGATTCTGCCCTGTTAGGGGGTCCAGAAAGTGGGAGTGGGAGTGGGCGACTGAGGAGCTGACCACTCGCCTGTCTGACCAGTGGGCATCTCTGCAGGCTTCCTTCAACGACAGGCAGCAGTAAGTCGGGGTGGTTTGGGGGTGGTGGGGGGGGGGGGGGGGGGGGGGGGGGAGGGGGAGGGGGAGGGGTGTCAAGTTGTCTGTCTCTTGTGCGGTTTGTTTGAAGTGATGAAGCTTCTTGTATTGGTTTTCTCCCTCTGTCGCTCTTTCATCTCAATCGTATTTATCTCTCACTCTCTCTCTGTCTCTCTCTGTGTCTCTCTGTCTCTGTCTCTGTCTCTCTCTCTCTCTCTCTCTCTCTCTCTCTCTCTCTCTCTCTCTCTCTCTCTCTCTCTCTCTCTCTCTCTCTCTCTCTCTCACACACACACACATGCACACTCTCTCTCTCTTTACAACCCCGCTCTACCTCCCCCCCCCCCCCCCCCCCCCTAATATTTTTCTTTCTCTTCCTTTCGTCCCCTTTCTCTCCATCTCTTCGATATATATATGCAGGGGCATTACCCGGATTACAGGGATATTACCCAGTACTGGTAAACTATCTCTGGTACTGCTGTGTTGCTTACTATTAGGCGGCAAAAATTAATGATTGATCCAAGGGAAGCAATCGTAAAACGATTCCTTCGACATTTGAAGGTTGTCTTTCTTACTGCCAGACGAGAGAGAGATAGAGTGTGTGTGTGTGTGTGCATATGCGCGCGCGCGCGCGTGTGTGTGTGCGCATGCGCATGTGCATGTGTATGTACAATTCTGGTCTAAGACATTTATGAGCATTCAGTAAATTGCTATTGAGCATTTGATTCAACAGTTTTGAGTAAATACAAAAACATACTCATACGTATGTGAACACACACATAAGTACACACACGCACGCACACACAAACAAACACACATAAGCGCACGCACGCACATACACACACACACACACACACACACACACACACACAATTGCGCATGCATGCAATCACAGACATACACACAAGCACTCACATTGTGATCGGAGTAGAATACAACAGAATGTTCAAGTAAAGTGAAATAGAGCTTAGGTGTATAGGAAGGGTTACAGGGTGGACGGAAGAATAAGGAAAAGATGGAGAGAGAGAGAGAGAGAGAGAGAGAGAGAGAGAGAGAGAGAGAGAGAGAGAGAGAGATCAAATCAAATCAAATCAAATCAAATCTGTTTATTGCCATTAGCAAACAAACGCCCTTATGGCAAGGGGGGAACAACCATTTAACATTCAAGGTAGACAACACTGGAATAAATGAAAAATATAACTTAATAATCCTATTCTTACAACTTTTCTTCTTTACTTTTTCTACTTTCTTCCAAGTAGACAGCTTCCTTAATACATGTATCCCATACACACCTACACACTTATACATTTACCCATGGATACATGTATAAACACTTACTTACACTCTCTCTCTCTCTCTCTCTCTCTCTCTCTCTCTCTCTCTCTCTCTCTAAAAACCTCTCTCTCTCTCTCTCTCTCCCCCTCCCTCCACACATACTCACAGAGAGAGAGAGAGAGAGAGAGAGAGAGAGAGAGAGAGAGAGAGAGAGAGAGATGAGTGAGAGTGAGTGAGTGAGAGTGTGTGGTGATGTGTGTGTGTGTGTGTGTGTGTGTGTGTGTGTGTGTGTGTGTGTGTGTGAGTGAGTGAGTTCTTCTTTACAATGCTTCCACCTCGCAAGCGGTAGGAAGTGAAAAACGCCAACTTTTTGTTTTATTCTACGCCTGTTGGATTTGAAGTGGCAATGCACTCATGTTCTGAACAATGATGCCATACCACTTGACCGCCAACTAACTGGGCCAAGCCGTTTGCACTTGGCACAAGACGTGTTGTGAACAGACTTAATCTAATTTGAATTGGGAGTATCTGTATGCTAGGTGTTTGGGGTTGACTAAGTTTTATCTCAATTTATATGGGGGGGGTTTCTCGTTAATTAGTGTGGGAACTATTGTGATCGTGTGTGTGTGTGTGTGTGTGTGTGTGTGTGTGTGTGTGTGTGTAAGTCGATTTTCTCAAAAAATATTGGACGGATTTTAATAAAATTTTGTTGAGGGGTAGGCATCTTGAAAAGAAATGTTCCTTTCGATATTCATGACTGTGCTGACCTTGACCCAGAAGTGTGACCTTGAAAACCGAAATTTCCTTTGGGCCATATATTTCATTTCCGAGCTGTATCTCATGAACCAGTGAACAGAATCGCATCAAATTTTGTGTGGTGGTGTATCACAGCGCAGGGATGGTTCTGTAAATAAAATATAACCATGCTGACCTTGACCTTGAGGTTTTACCTTGAAAACCGAAATTTCTTCTTGTGGCCATATCTTTCACGTCATTGAACTTGCAATGTTCAAACTTCATATGCAGGTGCGTTAGTTTATGGTAATTCTGATTTTTGAGTACTGATCATAGTCAAGGTCAAGGCCATAGGCTTGGAGTTGTGAAATCGGTGTTTTAGCTATATCTTTCACATTTGTGGAATTGCAGACTTAAAATTTGGCAGCCTGCAAGGTAGACAGGATCGATGTCATGCGTGGTGCAGAGTATTGTTTAGATTCATGACCTTGACCTTGACTTTTGAACTAATCTCTTGTAGCAGTGGCTATAGTTCAAATACCATGCACCCACATAACCTTTTATGTGCTTGATCATCATGACTTAAGGAATGCAGTGGTGATATTTGAAGCTTTTTTTTCTTCACCTTGACCGTGAGGCTATTACAAGAAAACCTTTCCTTGCGCACCCACACAACCATGCATATTCTCAATCGACATTACTAAGGAATGCAATGGGAGACATTGTCGAAGAACGCAAACAGAGTGGGGGATAAGATGTGATTGGTAGGGGAGGGGAGAAGGCGTAAAGAGCTCGGGAACTTGCCGCCGCTTGGCGCCTCGTTGTTTTTTCAATGCTCCTAATTGTATAAGGACATAGGGTCAAAGTAGTTTACAATCGTAGCAAAGTCTAAGTAGTTTACAATTGTAGCAAATCCTAAGTAGTTGACAATCGTAGCAAAGTTTAAGTGGTTAAAAATCGTAGCAAATCCTAAGTAGTTTACAATTTTTAAAAAAAGTGTTAAAAATTTAATCAGACATTTGTCCTGACAGGGGAGAACACAATAGGACATTTTCAATTTTAATACCACAGCCGTTCAAAGCGCACAAATTCAAGATGTTTAGTTAACACACTAAATCAAGAAATCTTCTATAACAACTGCACCAAGCATGTTCAGGGTATTTTGCTGTATGTTTTTTTTTGTTTACAGTATTTGTGATATATTTCGTCCATCAGATTTATGGTAAAAAATATTTTTTTGTTGAGCAGTATCGTGCAACATATTAAAATGTTAGGAGAAAACGTTCTTAAATAATACACTTAATATCGCAAACATACGTAAAACTGCCAATGAGTGAAAATCTAGCAATGGCAAACTAATATGACTTATTGGCAAACATACTACAACATATTCTTGACTGTTATTTGTGAAAGGTTACTTATGGTAAACTTCAGTTGGCTTGAAAAAAACGTCTGAAAATATAGATAAACTAAACGTCCCTCTCTGAACTGCAGTGATACGTCAATGTCCAATGACCGGGGCTTCGGGACATCACTGTACATTCTGGAGAATGGTAGAATATTGCTTATCGGTGAAAATTTTTAATGTGAACTTTTTTTCGGGGTGTGTTGTGTATGTGTGGGTGTGGTGGTGGTGGTGTC
>CM065690.1:31664482-31671982 GCA_017654935.2 Phymorhynchus buccinoides
ACTGTGTGCCGATTGTGCGTGTATGCATAATTTGTGAAAGTATTAGGTAGTGTGCTTCGTTGTAATCCAAGTGTGTATTGCAACGGGGATTCTGTATTGTGTTTATGAAGCGTAGGATTCGTAAAAGTTATTATTTCGAGTGTTGTGCGAGTGTCTGTATAACAATGGCAGCCAATTGTGTTTGATCCTTTTTTAAAAGTCGTAACTTCATGGTGATGTGCATGTCAAGGGCGCTTTCTTTCTATTCTACCGGTTACCCCTCTTTCCCCCTTCTCTCTCTGTCTCTGTCTGTCTGACTCTCTCTCTCTCTCTCTCTCTCTCTCTCTCTCTCTCTCTCTCTCTCTCTCTCTCTCTCTCTCTCTCTCTCTCTCTCTCTCTCTCTCTCTCTCTCTCTCTCTCTCTCTCTCTACCTAAAAACATGTCTAACCTGGTCAAGTCATCATGAGACGGGTTTGGAATTGAGGCTGAAGGAAAAGTTCTAGAAATGGTTAGTCAGTCAGTAACAAGTTAGAAGAAAGCGTCCCATAGCCGGTCGTATGGACAGTGAATTCATCATTCATTGTGTCAGTCTAGGCTCAATATTAAAATACGGAGCTCATTCCTTTCCTTTCATTTCTTTGTATGCTAGTCGGTCGTTCCCCACTATGACTACCAGAGGGGGCAGATGCTATTCTGGCGGGCTGGGCTAGAATTTGTTTATAGTGGAGATGCCTTGCCCAGGGTACATTCCCACTCTCTCGACCAAAGGGATTTGAGGACAGCTGGCGTTGGGGAAGGTCCCGAAAGGCCAACTCATCCCTTTGGCTGCAGCACTAGAGCCTGAGGGCCATAGTCTTCCACAAGAGACAAAACTGTACTATGATTTTCAAATACTGCAGAAAACCATCGATACAATTATTGTACAGCTCTCATGTTACTGTTGGCTCTCCACTATCCGAAGTAAGGTACCCATCCACAGCTGGCTGGAGGGAGGAGTACAGGGGTAAAGTGTCCTTTTTTAAGGACGCAAGATCAAAGCCTTGAAATGTTTAGATTGTAAGAGAATTCCTGCCTGTCGCGTGTTCACTCACATGCCCATAGTTGCACACGCAGACGCACATGCATACACACGGTATGGCATACAACAAACATGCGTACAAACGCCGGCACACGCATACTACACACGTCCACACACATACATTCATACGCATACAGAAACTGACATACGCCCCTGCATTCAGAAGCTTGTGTGCATGCGTACGAGGATGGATAGATGGACATATACGCGTGCGTATGCACGCACGCATGCACGCACGCACACACACATACACACACACACACACGTCACTCACTCGCAAGCATAAACACACAAAAACGTCTTTTTTCTGCATAGTATTTGAAGTGTTTTTAATAACAACATGTGCTGGCTTACCCGATCCGTAAAGGACCAGCCACACGTCCACTAAAATCGCACGACTGTACGATACGATACGATCACGTGGTCTCCAAGAACAAAATAAATTGGATTCGCGCTTCGAGACCACATGATCGAATCGTATCGTACAGTCGTGCGATTTTAGTGGACGTGTGGCTGGCCCTTTAGTGAAGATCAAGAAAATCTGTGAGTTATTAGGGTTATTAGGAGGGCGTTGAGAATGTGAGAGAATGGAAAAAAAGAAAATGAAGTGTGTGTGTGTGTGTGTGTGTGTGTGTGTGTGTGTGTGTGTGTGTGTGTGTGTGTGTGTGTGTGTGTGTGTGTGTGTGTGATTGTGTACGTGCGTATGTGTGTTCGTGTGTGTGTGTGTGTGTGTGCGTGCGTGCAAGTATGCGCGTATGTATGTGCGCGCGTGCACACGTGTGTGTTTGGGAAGATTTAGTGAGTAGAGAAGCATTTCTTTAAGGGAGAAAATCGAGAGGTGCGTGGGAGGATATTGCTTAGCTAACAATAGTTCACAGGCAACCAACATAAACAATCACAGGTGTGGCTCGCGCGAAGACTTGACTGATAGTGATACCAACGACACTCAGTATAAAGCTTTTTGCTGATACTAAACAGTAGTAGACTAGTAAAGATACTCAGGTGAAAAAAGAAAGGGAGGGCGGGGGCTCTCTATGTTCAAAGAGCCAGCAAAAGCACCCCACCTCTGGGTAATCACTACAGTTTCCTTGTGTGTCTGTGGTATTATCCAGGTGTTCAGCGGTTAACAAAGTTTGCCGTGTGCTGTGAAAAGTAACCTCAGTGTAAAGGATACTATGTAGTATGCCTAAGTGGAATTGCTAAGGAACGTGAATTTGTGAGGTGATGGATAATATGGTGACAATGTGTTGCCAGTTGTTAAAATAACGTGAACTTGCTGAGGTGATGGACACTAATTATTGTGACAATGTGTTGTCAGTTTGTTTTTGTTAATGAGTAGTGCAAAGGGAAAGGGGGGTGGGGAGACCAGTGAGTATGTGTATTTGACGGTTTAAGGTTTTGGAAGGGGTTAGGGATAGGGTTAGGGTTAAGGCTAGAATCAGCTTAATTTAAGATTGAACGGTTAAAAGATACACATTCTAAAGTTTCACTGAAAACCGACATTGTCACGCGAATGGCGTCACTTTCCATATTTGGAGATGACCAGGTGCAGCATTGAACGTCTTGTGAGTTACTCCAACTATTGAAGAGACTCTGGGCAGACTACCGCGTTTACAGGGCTCAAATGTTCTGCAATTTTGCGGATTTCAGCGAAATTTTATTCAAAACAAAGTTCAGGGTGAAAATGTCATTTTCAGGTATCAACGGGTAGGAACAAAGATCTTGAACATAATTAGTTGAGCCATGAAATGTTGAGTAAACTTTTGTTGTTTCAATTGTAGCCTAAACGGGCAGCTGTTTAAAGACCCACCAGGTCCGTGAGTAAAAATCACGGGTTTCACGTGTTTCCCTGTCTCGCTGGTAAGAAATCTTATTTTTTCCAAGTGTGGCTCCCATACAAATTTTCTCGTGCACGAAAACGAGACAACACTTTAAAGAGCAGCCTCGATTGTATATGAGGAAAGTCTGTATGTGGGCCACACCGACCCAGAAAAAAACAAGGGAGTTAATCGTGCTGGGTCAATGTGTCTTTAAGACCTATGTTGTTGTTCTGACATCTAAAACAAGCACTGCACAGCTCATTAAATTACATTGAATTAGAGTAAATTAGATTATAATCAAATTAGCTCATACGTTAAAAGAGGCTGATTTGGGGTGTCAGAACCTCCCGTTAATTTCAATGATTGGTGGGTGTTTTTGTATAGCTTTTTCTCATAACTTTCATAGGGTTTGTTGTTGTTGTTGTTGTTATTGGGAGCCTTGAGTACGATACCTGATTGTGTTTTGTTTTAAACCTTTTTATTACTTTTTTAACATGAAAAATACATAAACTTGAAAAAAAGGTTAAAACCCCCACCCCCCCCAAAACCCCCCCACACAACAACATACATAAACAGATAAATTGAATAATGAATGGATTCATTAATGCATAGATAGATCAACGAATAAATAACTAAAACTTAGAATGAAAACAAAAAGAAGAAGAAAAGACGAACGACACCCAAACAAATTTCAGTCTATGTGCACATATACTAACCATATTATGCAGATGAGCATAAATGTATCTTGAAGGGAAAAAAATCATCGAGTACATATTTCGTTTGTGTGCACATATACAAACAAAACAAGTGCAACGCCGAGCGACTGCAAAGTCCCCTCGCAGCATCGCCGAGGTACTCCGAAATCGGAATGTGTCGGCTGTACACATACATAAAAACGCATCAAAACAGCACGTAACTACATAAAAAGGCATCAAAACAGCACGTAACTGAATAGTTTTTTTTATATATAGCCTTGGGGTTCGGACCCGTGATTTGAGCGCGCGCGCAGAAAAATTAATGACAACTGTGTTATAGACCATTCATCAAGAAATGTTGTGAAAAAAACTGCATTAAAATACATGCAAAAGTTCGCGAGACATTAGCGATTATGTGTTTCGGGGTTTGAACCCCGTAACTGGCGCGACCTTGACCTTAATGTAAAACTAAATACATCAGTGGATAGCTTGCATCTTGGCAAACTAGTATACCAAATTTGATGATGATAGACTGAATAGTTTTTGATAAAAACGGACGAATAGCCGGACGGACGGAGGCACGCCGGACGGACGGACGGACACCGGACGGACCACACAAAAACAATAGCTCCCCGAACCTTCGGCTCGGGGACTAATATGGCATGTAGTTCAGTTAGTGAAGGCTGAAGTGGCTTGTTTTGTTCTGAAAAACTGTGAAGGGTACACTTATTGTAATGCTGATGTTTGTCTCGTGACATTGTTCCTGCAATCATGATATGTTTAATAAAAAAAACATATCAATCTCAAATTTTGTGTTTGTTTACATCCATGCGTTCTAGTAGAAAGAAAGAGACCATTTTTATTGAAACAACTTCAGCAGAATCATGACAATTTAAATGTTTTTGAAATGGTGCGTGTCAAACATAAAATATTACAACAAACAAAGACCACTAATAATTGTTATTTAAGCTTAGCATATCATATTTTAGTGTCTAACATTTTGCTTTTGAACCTTTTTATGAAAATAATAACTTTTAGGTCAATTTATCAATTTGAAGAGAAAATACTGGCACTTAATTGTTGTACTATTTTATGTTTGTCACGGCCACAATTCCCACATTCAAACTCATTTTTCTCAAAAACCACCCAACAAGTTATCTTTTTGCTGCACAGCATGATGACTTAAAATCTTGGCATTCCAATGTAATGTTGATTTTGAAGGGTGCCTGTCCACATTCAGTGCACACCTTTTGGCACTGAGTCATAGACACGTAGTAGAGAAACGACACCTGATTGTTGTCTCTCATCACGCAAGTTGTGGTGTGTGTTTGTTAATCACCAGTGCTACCTAGTCTTATCTGTCAAACTACGACACAAGGCTGTTTCTCTTGTTTCCGGTATCACATGACACGTACTAATTACACACTTGGGTTGGAGAGAGAGAGAGAGAGAGAGAGAGAGAGAGAGAGAGAGAGAGAGAGAGAGAGAGAGAGAGAGAGAGAATATGTGTATCTGTGTCTTTGCCTTTGTGTGTGTGCGCGCGCATGCACGCGCATATTTGTGTGTGTGTGTGTGTGTGTGTGTGTGTGTGAGAGAGAGAGAGAGAGAGAGAGAGAGAAGAGAGAGAGAGAGAGAGAGAGAGAGAGAGAGAGAGAGAGAGAGAGAGAGAGAGAGAGAGAGAGAGAGTTAGAGTTGCTGTACAATCGATTTGTGACGAGGTAATGGGTTAAAAGGCTAAGTCCCTAGGGGAGACTTTTAGTGTGTTAAATTTTCAAGTAGAAAATTTGCCTTTAGCCCACTTCTCTAGGGTATGGGAGATGAGCAACTTTCCCGGCCCCTTTTCATCTAATAAATTTATATTTGTGCCCGGGTTCTGGCTCGTATGATTGTAAGAAATACAAGTGGTTGATTTGCTCTTAAATGGCAGACAGAGAGAAGTAGGGTTTTACATGAAATTACAAGACTCCCACTCTCATCAGTCTGACCAAAGGGTTCAGGATTATTTGACACTTGTATTTTATTTACTCCCAAAATCTGCATAAGATTATGCAACAATAATAATAAAGCAGCTCAATGGCGCCAAAACAAGATATGAATGAAAAACAATGAAATCCGAAAGGATTTACAAGACTTTTTGTCTTTCTAGAAGGGTAGCCCCAAGTGAGAAGGGTCACTAATCATCATTGTCCGGAGGAAAGTTCAAATGATTGGCGCGGTCCGGGGGACTTAGCTGTTGTCAAGTTCCTCCGTAGTGATCGGCGAGTGCTGGGGTGGCTGGGCTTGCTCGTCAGGTGAGAGTAGCTCCCAGTCGTTCCGGTTACGGCTTCGCGGGATGGCACGGTTCAAGCGTGGTCTCCTCGCGGATTCTGGGTGCGGGGCGTCTTGGCGGCGGTCCCGTCTTGGTGCTTGTGAGTCTTCCTGCCCACGATGCCCTGCTGATAATCACAGGAGAAGGTGGATGTACTTCTCTATGGCTTAGAGACAAGGGGCTTCAGTCGGCAGGGAATTAGTGACTCCCAACCGGCTAGAAGGCTTCCCTTGTACAATAGCACTAAGAACACATAATCTGAATTTCAGTTAACAGAGATCAGTAAAACATAAAAGGTGATCAAGCCAACATCACTCTCCATCCAACACCTGGAAAGGAATGGTATCATAAAGTGCAAGATTGCGACCCATAGGTTTCCTACTAAAAATAGACAAAAGGGTTAGTAGGCATAAAATCCGGTTCTGGTACCAAAAGAGTTAAAGTCAAAAACACACACACACAATAATCAGTGCACATAAATAGAACAGAATGTTTACCACTTCTTTTCAATAACATATCTATCTACTCCTTATTCATCATTGAACATAGGATCTAGATCAAAAATAGGATCAAACAAACAACCAGTCTCAATCACCAGCAATCAATAATACTCACTAGATGGGCTATTGTAACTGGCTGGGAGAGGGGTTGAGTCTGCAATGTTGCTCTAGCTAGGTTTCAGCGTCTTGTGTGAAAAACTTTTTATAAGATGGTGAGATTTGCGTCCAATTGACCGTAGGTCCTTATGGACGTTCTGCATGAAGGCTGGGTAGTCTTCTCGTTGGATGATGATGATGATGGGGGCCGTTGAATGATGAAAGTAGAGTTCGTGACGTGGCATACGTCGTCTTTCGATGACACGGAACACATTGCGCACCCTGGAATCGCGGATAACGCTGTCGGTTGCGGGAACATCTCGGACGGGGATCCGAGTCTGGAACTGTTGCGTGATGCTGATGTTAGCATCGTTGAATTTTGGTGCATAGATGCGAGCATCTGATGAAGCTTGTCGCTGCCGTTGGCGTTGGCGTCAAAGATAGCTCCTGCTGTAGATGGTCTTCTTCCTCCTAAGGCCGTCGTCAGGACCACAGGGCGACCTGCTCCATACCGGGGAGTCGATGTCGTTGCGGGCGGGACACGCAGCCAAGTCGAGCCCTCTCTGCAGGCGGATGTGAATACCCCCAGTAGACAGGCGGAAGCTGCCCAAGTTCTCCCGCCCGTAACGTCCACTGGGCATCGGCATACTGCAGAGATGGTCCAAGTTGCTGCCCGTCGATCCATCCCGTCCGCAAGTCGTTCAACTCCCATGGTGAGGGAGGAGATCCGGCGTCGCCCTTCTCGCTGGCTGCCACACAGCAAGACTTCGATGCAACTGCCACCATTGCATCGGGTCATCGCGTAGCGAGAGAGAGAGACCCTCTCACTACGGACTCCCGGTTGGGAATGTGGTGAAAAACTTTTTCTCACTACGCCAATTATAGCCTTCACTTTCAAACAATGAAAGCCTGTCATTGGTTTATAGTAGTCGACACGTCATAAGATGAGGTCCTAGTCTTATGCATAGGGATACAGAACAATCACGCGCCGGTTACATCATTATCACATGCCAACATTCAAATC
>CM065690.1:31686982-31688521 GCA_017654935.2 Phymorhynchus buccinoides
TTATAATTATAACAGCCGAATTTCGTCGGATGATAAAATCGTCCAGTAAAATACTTGCTCTTGTTTATGTTTCTACTACTTTTCACCATTTAAAGACCGAGCCACCACGTCACGTGTCAAATCACGGTTTTCACGTGTTTCCCCTCTTATAGCTGGTAAGAAATCTTAAGAAATCCTACTAGCATAAGAGGGAATGTGACACGTGACGTGGTGGGGTCTTTAAAGACAAAGCACTTCTCTTAGCTTGGAAAGAGTCATTGGTTTAAAGACCCACCACGTCATGTGTCCAAATCACGTTTTTTCACGTGTTTTCCCTCTTATGGCTGGTAAGAAATCTTAAGAAATATTCCTATAGCATGAGATGGAATGTGATACGTGACGTGGGGGGTCTTTAACCCAAAACGCTTCTCATAGCTTGGAAATAGTCATTGGTTTAAAGACCCACCACGTCACGTGTCAAAATCATGGTTTTCACGTGTTTTTTTCCCTCTTATAGCTGGTAAGAAAATCTTAAGAAATCTTCCAAGCATAAGATGGAATGTGACACTTGACGTGGGGGGGGGGGGAGTGGGGGGGGGGGGGGGGGGTCTTGAACACACAAATGGATCCCTACTAGCATGCTTTGGGGGACGAACCCCCCCCCCCCGGTTTTAGGAATGACAAAACACATGCAAAATTGTACTTTAGAAACCCCTCTCACGGTTACGACCCTCAGTCTCAAAGCCTGCCTTTTTTCTAGTTTTATGAAAAATAATCCAACGGCTGATTCTAACCCTAGAACGGGTAGAATATTGCTTCTTAGTGAAAATTATCAATGCGATTTCAATGCGAAATTTTAAGGGGCCGGGGGGGCTTAAAGTACAAGTTAGCCAAAATAATCAAAATGCTTGTCTCTGTTTTTTTTTTTTTTTTTTTCCTTCCCTCCGAGCTTGTGAAGAGTATATAAGAGTGACAATTCTGGTTGGTTATGATAATGCTAGTAACTAACCCACATGACGCCTTTTCCCGTGTAGTGACCATCACTTTCAAAACCAACACCTGTTCGCTTGCTGGCAAGTCAGGGAGGCGCTTGATGTGGGCGAGGAAATGGCCAAGGAATCGCGTTTATTAAAGAAAACGAATGATAGGACAACGCACCACTTAGACTCTGACCGTTTTGAGAGACGTTTTTGGGTACTGAATTCCAAGGGGGTTGATTCAACAGGTGTTTTTGACCTAGGCTAGGGGGGGGGGGGGGGGGGGGGGGGGGGGGGGGGTCTGGGGGGGGGGGGCGTCCTCGCTCTCTCTTCGCCCTTGTTGTTTGTCAGATCAGATGGTGCTCCGTGTCTAGTGCTTTTGTTCTTGACTGTTCCGCTTTTGGGGATAGGAGGAGGGGGGGCGCCGTTTCTGCTCGTACCCTTTGCGCTTTTTTCGCTCGCAATCCGTTCACAGCACAGTGCCTCGGGGCTCCATTGACTGGGCTTTTTGGGTTTTAAGTTCTCACTAGGACTGCACTTTCGTGCACGCCGAGAAGTTGTCACGTCCCTCCCTTTCTCAAGG
>CM065690.1:31694021-31721521 GCA_017654935.2 Phymorhynchus buccinoides
CTGTCTCCTGGGTGTGTGGGTGGGTGTTCTGGGTGGGGTGGGGTAGAGAGAAGTCTCCACTCAGTGTCCTTACAGCTGTCGTCTCTTTGCTCTTAGTTCTCTCCTGTAATGTGTTGCTCTGTGTGTAAGGGAGGGATGGAGGTGACACACAGAGATAGTGAGATGAAGGAGAGAGAGAGAGCATGCGGTTGAGAGAGAGAGAGAGAGAGAGTTACTGATTTTTGCTTTCCATGTTTTGTCAAGTGTCACAGAGAGAGAGAGAAAGAGAGAGAGAGAGAGAGAGAGAGAGAGGTCGACGGAGAGAGAGAGAGAAGCAGATATTATGATAGATTTTGAGAGAGTGAGATCCCCCACGCCATTAGGGTTATTTTCATGAAACTCCAAAGAAACAGACTTTGAGATCGAGGGTTCGTGAACCTCTGAGGGGGGTGACTAAAGTACATCTTTTCAAATCCTCTTTATATTTTCATGCTATCGCTCATTGCTCTCTTCGTTATTAATCAAAGAATTTGGGGTTTGTTGAAATGTTTGTGTGTGAGAAGGGAGAGGTGTGTGTCTGTGTGTGACGTTCTTGTCTGTGTGGTCTGTGTCTCTCTGTGTCTGTGTGTCTTGTGTGTGTTGTGTGTGGTGTCTCTGTGTGTGTGCGTGCGTCTGTGCGTGCGCGTCCTCTGGTGCGTGTGTGGGGCGTGGGTTGGGGGTGGGGTATAGAGAGAGTCATCTCCACTCAGTGTCCTTACAGCTGTCTCGGCGTCTCTCTCTGCTCTTCACTTGTAACTCTCTGTAAATGTGTTGCTCTCTCCCGTGGCGATCCTGAGACTCTTCCTTGGAGGTCTCTCAGAGACGAGTCAATCTCTCGACGGACGGTCTCTCTCTCGTCTCTCTCTCTCTCGAGATGAGAAGAAGATCTCTTCGCTCTCTCTCTCTCTCGTCTCTCTCTCTCTCTCTCCTCTTGTCTCTCTCTCTGTCAAGTGTCGATGCTCTCTCTCTCTCTGCTCTCCTCATTCTCTCTCCTCCCTCTCTCTCCCGAGAAGAGGAGAGAGAGACTCTCTCTCTCTCTCTCTCTCTCTCTCGTCTCTCTCTCTATCTGGAGAGAGAGAGAGTCTCCATCTCTCTCTCTCTCTCCCTACTCGTCTTCTCTCTCTCTCAATCTCTAGCTGATGTGAGTGGAGAGATAGAGATCTCTCTTCCCACCTGCTCTCTCCTTCTCTCTCTCTCATCTCCTCTCTCATCCCTCTCTCCTCACTTTTTTTTTCTCTCCTCTCTCTCTCTCTCTCTCTCTCGCGTCTCTCTCTCTCCTCTCTCTCTCTCTCTCTCATCTCTCTCTCTTCCTCTTCTCTCTCTCTCTCTCGCCTCTCTACTCTCTCTCTCTCTCTCTCATCTCTCTCTCTCTCTCTCTCTCTCATCTCGATCTCTCTCTCTCCTCTCTCTCTCTCTCTCCCTCTCTCTCATCTCCCCTCTCCCGTGTTTCCCGCCCTCGAGTGAATGCAAAATCACTGCGACAGTTCGGTGCGTTCAGGTTAACTATCTCATACACAGTAGATTCCTTTACATTATGTTATTATCTATGAATCACATCAGTAGTGTACATGTATGTTTGCTACATATTGTGCACCCAGAAGTGGCAGTTTTCCTTTTGATAGTGATCAGTACTATGGTTCACCCCGAGTGTACATGTATGTGTGTGGGTATTGGTGTGCATCGTCTGACTGTGTTTCATTCTGTCTCTCTGCCGCTATATGACGATTGATGGTTGATACTTGATACTGGACATTCAACCTGTTAATTGATTCCGACGTGTTTGCATGTTAACTAGCCCGAAATCTTAACAGGGACATCCATCCAGTACGGGTAAAATCTCTTTGATGATCTTAATGAGCAACTTAGGACGATGATTTGACCGCCAGGGGGGCAATCAAACCAGTAGGGGCTTAGCGCGTAATATTCTTAGCTGGGCGTAGTGTGTGTGTGTGTGTTGTGTGTGTGTGTGTGTGTGTGTGTGTGTGTGTGTGTGTGTGTGTGTGAGAGAGAGAGAGAGAGAGAGAGAGAGAGAGAGAGAGAGAGAGAGAGAGAGAGAGAGAGAGAGAGTGAGTGTGTGTGTCACCGTCCTAAGTTGACCATTAGGAAGCTAACTGACCTCTTCTCATAAGTGTCATTTCATGAAAGCTTGAATGGTGGTGGTTTGTGATGCATGTGCACAGTTCTTTCGTAAAATCCTGCTGGTTTTTGCTGTAACTTCCATCGGTGTTTCGTGTGTGTGTGTGTGTGTGTGTGTGTGTGTGTGTGTGTGTGTGCTTGTGTGTGTGCTTGCTTGTGTGTGTGTGTGTGGTGCGTGTATGTGTGTGTGTGTGTGTGTGTGTGTGTGTGTGTGTGTGTGTGTGTGATTTTGTTTTTCTTTTTTTCTTTTTTTTCTTTTTTATGAATGTGCACAATTCGTTCGTTTTGCCCCAATAGTAGGCTACTCGTTAACGGAACTAGGCATTCAAATTCTATTCGATTCAGGTGACTTCTCTGTTTTCTTCCCAGTGCCTCTCTCTCATTTTTTTTTGCATTCAAGGTGGGTTATCGATCCGTGTGTGACAGCGCAAATTGTAACAACTGCGCAAAATGTAACAATTGTTACATTTTGCGCTAGGCGCCCACCTTTTGACGAAATTAGCAACCCAATTAAAAAAAATGGCAGTTTTTCGTCATTACAGATCAAATCGAAGTAAAATCTTCAAGGAGTTGATGAATTTGTCTTCATCATAATATATCAAATCGAAAGATAAAAACAAAGTCTACATCTAAATTTCCAAATGTTTGTTTGCTTGCTTGTTTGTTTCACTCGTTCTTCGTTCGATTTAGCATTATTACTTATTATTACAAGGTGCAAAGTATGCAGGTTGTTTTATTGATTTTTTTTCTCTCGTGTGTTATTTCTTTCTTTCTTTCTTCTTGGGTACAGCGTTTTTTTCGCCTGAACAATGCCGAATTACTGTTGTGTTTATGGATGTAGCAAATCACAGCTACGATATTTTCTGAACTGTATTTATCATTATAAATGACAAATTCATCAACTCATTGAAGATTTTACTTCGATTTGATCTGTAATGACGAAAAACTGCCTTTTTGTTGTTGCTAATTTCGTCAAAATGTGGGCGCCTAGCGCAAAATGTAACAATCTAACAATTGTTACATTTTGTGCGGGCAGCCCACGCAAAATGTAACAATTGTTGCATTTTGCGCGGGCTGCCCGCGCAAAATGTAACAAAATCGAACATTGTTACATTTTGCGCAGTTGTTGCAATTTGCGCTGTCACATCCGTGTTGGCGTGAGCTTGGTTAAAGACAACAAAAATAGAAATGAACAAAATAAGAAAAGGAACTGATATTGTTGTTGTTGTTGTAAACTTGAAACATTGATGATATTCTAGTATGCTCTTGTCAGTTGATGAATGAAGATCGAAGATCATCAATCGATGAAATATGAAGAAGACTTGAGAATAACAATACGTAACAACAACAAAATCACTGACTGTTTTTTCCCCTCTCTATGTCACAGAGCTTTATTTTTTTCCTCTAAACCTCAATGAGACGTTGTTTTAAATAGCAAAATGTGTGATCCATTCAGTCGTATGATTGAAATCGTTGCGAATTGTGGATTTAATTGATATTTTTTGTATGACAAGAAAGGCCCAATCTCTAATTTTTTTTAACCCTCTTGCATTTATTCCGGCCCTAAATATATTTTTCATTCTTGTAGATGTAAACTATGTTTATATTCTGGGATAGAGAAGGAGGGTGGGAGAAAAGGAACGACATAATTATGGTGTACTAAGAGAGGGGGGGAGATGCACTCTGGGATGAGAGAGAGAGAGAGAGAGAGAGAGAGAGAGAGAGAGAGAGAGAGAGAGAGAGAGAGAGGACGATCGGAGAGAGATAAGAGAGAGAGAAAAAAACTTTATTGAGAGAGATATTTTAGGCAAACACACAGAGGGACGAGAGAGAGAGAGAGTACGAGGGGAGAGAGAGAGAGATAGATTGAACTTGAGAGAAAGAGAGAGAGAGGAGGAGAGGGAGAGACTCGAGGATGCGGACAGAGAGAGATTGAACTTGTAAGCAAGAGACGAAAGGCAACACACTTTATTACATGCAAGAGTAAGAGAAGTGAGGG
Source organism: Phymorhynchus buccinoides (assembly GCA_017654935.2). NCBI lineage: Eukaryota > Metazoa > Mollusca > Gastropoda > Neogastropoda > Raphitomidae > Phymorhynchus > Phymorhynchus buccinoides. The sequence continues at coordinate 31,698,175 of CM065690.1, forward strand.
GGAGAGGGAAGGAGGGAGAGAGAGTATGAGTGACGGAGGCGAGGGAGGAGGATGTGAGGATGAGATTTTTTAGGCACGGAGGGTGAGGAGATGGAGGAGAGAGACTGGCAGGATGAGATGAGAGAGAGTGGGGAGAGAGAGAGAGAGAGAGAGAGCGAGGTTGGAGAGATAGAGGGGATAGAGAGAGAGAGAGAGAGAGAGAAGAGAGAGAGAGATGAGAGGAACAGAGAGAGAGAGCGAGAGAGAGAGCGAGATAGAGAAAGAAAGAAGACACAGAGAGAGGCAGAGACGAGAGGCAGAGAGAGGGAGAGAGAGAGACGCAGAGAGTGAACACTATCAATTTACCAGACATGAAGTGCGTTTTGTTGTTTGGTGTTGGTGTTAGTCACTGTTAGTAAGTGAATGTCTTGCTGGACTAAATACGTGACAGCTGCCACACTTTGTGACTCACTCGCCTATAAAATGAACACTGCCACGCGCACACACACACACACACACACGCACACGCACACGCACCACACACACACACACACGCACGCACACGCACACGCACTCGCACACGGGCGTATGTACGCTCACACACACATACACACACACACACGCACTTGCACACGGGCGTATGTACGCTCACACACACACACACACACACACACACCACCAGTGTGTCCGTCAACTATCGATCAGTTATGGACGCTCAGTCAAGTTTTCTTCCAACGCTACAACAGTCGATCTTTTCAACTAAAAGTGCCGAGTTATCTCTCTTTGACCGCTGCCGCTGTCTATTTTTTTTCAATCCTAAACCCTTTTTGACATGCTCTCTCTCTCTCTCTCTCTCTCTCTCTCTCTCTCTCTCTCTCTCTCTCTCTCTCTCTCTCTCTCTCTCTCTCTCTCCCTCTCTCTCTCTCCCCTCTTTCTCTCTCTCACCTGGCCCTCCTCCCTCTCCCTCTCCCCTCCTCCCCCTCCCTCCCTCCCTCTCTCTCTCTCTCTCCCCCTCCCTCCCTCCCTCTCTCTCTCTCTCTCTCTCCCCTCCCTCCCTCCCTCCCTCTCTCTCTCTCCCCCCCTCCCTCCCTCTCTCTCCTCTCTCTCCACTCTCTCCCTCTCTCTCTCTCTCTCTCTCTCTCTCACTCTCTCTCTCTCTCTCCTCTCTCTCTCTCTCTCTCCCCCCCCTCTCTCTCTCTCTCTCTCTCTCTCTCCTCCCCCTCTCTCTCTCTCTCCCCCCTCCCTCTCTCTCTCCTCTCTCTCTCTCTCTCTCTCTCTCTCTCTCTCTCTCTCCTCTCTCTCCTCTCTCTCTCTCTCTCTCTCTCCTCTCTCTCCCTCTCTCTCCTCTCTCTCTCTCTCTCTCTCTCTCTCTCCTCGTCTCTCTCTCTCTCTCTCTCTCTCTCTCTCTCTCTCTCTCTCTGTCCAGTGTCCAGTGTCTGTAATACGTAAATGGACCATCTAAAATAGTCCGTTTTGAGTTCAAGCCATTATACTTTTTGTTAAAAAACTCTTTGTCCCTCTCCTTGTTTACCTGAACATAGTTTATTATAAAATGTATTGTCTGTGTTGATGCCACTGTTCGCACTGCCAGCCAGTAAGCTGGAACGCGAACCGAAGCAGCACACGCAATAATTATGACACAGGCACAAGGCGACGGCGAGTGATGCCACAGGCAACGCAAATGCAAAAGACTGCGTGACAGTGTGTGGAAGGGTGGGGGGTGGGAGACGTGGTAGGGGTAAAATGCAGGGAAGAAAAAGCGAATGACTCGCTAAAGGGCCAGCCACACGTCCACTACAATCGCACGACTGTACGTAACGATACGATTCGATCACGTGATCTCGATGCGCCAATCACATTTTGTTCCTGGAGACCATCTGATCGAATCGTATCGTACAGTCGTGCGATTTTAGTGGACGTGTGGCTGGCCTTAAGCGGGCAAAGCGAAATGAGCGGATTGCTAGTGTATATGCAATGCTACACTGCATACGATTCGATTCACTACGATCCGATTTTGACATTTGTGAGGCATGATTGACGTGAAATTCTACTGTCTAACTAAATCTGAAGAAATCCTACTAGTTATGTTCACTATATTATTTGTAGTCTACCGTACACGAATGTGATAAAATATCTTATTTTTGTGTCGGACATTTTTTATTTGATTGATGTGTTGCGGTCCACATGAATAATTATAGTGAACGAAAATAGTAGAGTTATTTTTAGACGGAAGTATATCACGTGAATCATGATTCGCAGACATTGTCACAACCGTATTGTATTGGGTTCAAATCGTATGTAGTGTGGCTGGCCCTTAAAGACCCCCCACGTCACGTGTCACATTCCTTCTTATGCTTGGAAGATTTCTTAACGATACACTGACGCACCACGATTAAGTCCCTTGGTGGGTTTTTGGGTAGCTGTGACCCACATACGGATGTCCCCAACTTCAAATTGAGGCTGCTCTTTAAAATGATGTTTCGGTTTGAATTTGGGGGCATTTGTATGGGAGTGAGACGTCACCTGGTCAAAAGAAGATTTCTTTCCAGCTATAAGAGGGAAAACCCGTGAAACCCATGATTTTTGACACGTGATCTGGTGGGTCTTTAAGATTTCTTACCAGCTATAAGAGGGAAAACACGTGAAACCCGTGATTTTGACACGTGATCTGGTTTGTCTTTAAGATTTCTTACCAGCTATGAGAGGGAAAACACATGAAAACCATGATTTTGACGCGTGACGTGGTGGGTCTTTAAGTTCTGTGTGTGTGTGTGTGTGTGCAGAAGATGGACGCGGGCCATGGAGCAATGGCGGGGCTTCCATAGCGACCTGCAGGAGCTGACCGCCTGGCTGGACCAGGCTGAGGCCAAGCTGACCGCTGCCCACAATGACCAGGACCCCGCCCACCGCGAGGCCGCCCTGATGGTCAGTCTGGGCTAGCTAGCCCCACTGGGGCCATATTGATGTGTCCCCGTCTCCATGTGTCGCCCTCATTGTGTCCCTGTCTCTATGTGTGTCCCCGTTTATATGTGTCATCCTCATTGTGCCTCTGTCTCTATGTGTGTCCCCGTTTATATGTGTCATCCTCATTGTGCCTCTGTCTGTGTGTGTGTCCGTCTCTATGTGTCACCCTCATTGTGCTTCCGTCTCTATATGTGTCCCTGTCTCTATGTGTCACCCTCATTGTGCCTCTGTCTCTATGTGTGTCCCCGTTTATATGTGTCATCCTCATTGTGCCTCTGTCTGTGTGTGTGTCCGTCTCTATGTGTCACCCTCATTGTGCTTCCGTCTCTATATGTGTCCCCGTTTATATGTGTCGCCCTCATTGTGTCTCCGTCTCTATGTGTGTGTCCCCGTTTATATGTGTCGCCCTCATTGTGTCTCCGTCTCTATATGTGTCCCCGTTTATATGTGTCGCCCTCATTGTGTCTCCGTCTCTATGTGTGTCCCCGTTTATATGTGTCGCCCTCATTGTGTCTCCGTCTCTATGTGTGTCCCCGTTTATATGTGTCGCCCTCATTGTGCCTCCGTCTCTGTGTGTCCCCGTTTATATGTGTCGCCCTCATTGTGTCTCCGTCTCTATGTGTGCCCCCGTTTATATGTGTCGCCCTCATTGTCCTCCGTCTCTATGTGTGTCCCCGTTTATATGTGTCGCCCTCATTGTGCCTCCGTCTCTGTGTGTCCCCGTTTATATGTGTCGCCCTCATTGTGTCTCCGTCTCTATGTGTGTCCCCGTTTATATGTGTCGCCCTCATTGTGCCTCCGTCTCTATGTGTGTCCCCGTTTATATGTGTCGCCCTCATTGTGCCTCCGTCTCTATGTGTGTGTCCCCGTTTATATGTGTCGCCCTCATTGTGTCTCCGTCTCTATGTGTGTGTCCCCGTTTATATGTGTCGCCCTCATTGTGCCTCCGTCTCTATGTGTGTCCCCGTTTATATGTGTCGCCCTCATTGTGCCTCCGTCTCTATGTGTGTCCCCGTTTATATGTGTCGCACCCTCATTGTGCCTCCGTCTCTATGTGTGTCCCCGTTTATATGTGTCGCCCTCATTGTGTCTCCGTCTCTATGTGTGTCCCCGTTTATATGTGTCGCCCTCATTGTGCCTCCGTCTCTATGTGTGTCCCCGTCTGTATCATTGTGTCCCCGTCTCTATATGTGTCGCCGTTCATATGTGTCGAGTCTCATTGTGCCTCCGTCTCTGTGTGTCCCCGTTTATATGTGTCGCCCTCATTGTGTCTCCGTCTCTATGTGTGTCCCCGTTTATATGTGTCGCCCTCATTGTGTCTCCGTCTCTATGTGTGTCCCCGTTTATATGTGTCGCCCTCATTGTGCCTCCGTCTCTATGTGTGTGTCCCCGTTTATATGTGTCGCCCTCATTGTGCCTCCGTCTCTATGTGTGTCCCCGTTTATATGTGTCGCCCTCATTGTGCCTCCGTCTCTATGTGTGTCCCCGTTTATATGTGTCGCCCTCATTGTGCCTCCGTCTCTATGTGTGGTGTCCCCGTTTATATGTGTCGCCCTCATTGTGCCTCCGTCTCTATGTGTGTCCCCGTTTATATGTGTGCCCTATGTGTGTCCCCGTTTATATGTGCCTCTATTGTGCCTCCGTCTCTGTGTGTGTCCCCGTTTATATGTGTCGCCCTCATTGTGCCTCCGTCTCTATGTGTGTCCCCGTTTATATGTGTCGCCCTCATTGTGCCTCCGTCTCTATGTGTGTCCCCCGTTTCTATGTGTCGCCCTCATTGTGCCTCCGTCTCTATGTGTGTCCCCGTTTATATGTGTCGCCCTCATTGTGCCTCCGTCTCTATGTGTGTCCCCGTTTATATGTGTCGCCCTCATTGTGCCTCCGTCTCTATGTGTGTCCCCGTTTATATGTGTCGCCCTCATTGTGTCTCCGTCTCTATGTGTGTCCCCGTTTATATGTGTCGCCCTCATTGTGCCTCCGTCTCTATGTGTGTCCCCGTTTATATGTGTCGCCCTCATTGTGTCTCCGTCTCCGTCCCTCTATATGTGTGTGTGTCCCCGTTTATATGTGTCGCCCTCATTGTGCCTCCGTCTCTATGTGTGTCCCCGTTTATATGTGTCGCCCTCATTGTGCCTCCGTCTCTATGTGTGTGTCCCCGTTTATATGTGTCGCCCTCATTGTGCCTCCGTCTCTATGTGTGTCCCCGTTTATATGTGTGCCCTCATTGTGCCTCCGTCTATGTGTGTCCCCGTTTATATGTGTCGCCCTCATTGTGCCTCCGTCTCTATGTGTGTCCCCGTTTATATGTGTCGCCCTCATTGTGTCTCCGTCTCTATGTGTGTGTCCCCGTTTATATGTGTCGCCCTCATTGTGTCTCCGTCTCTATGTGTGTCCCCCCGTTTTTTATATGTGTTGCCCTCATTGTGCCTCCGTCTATGTGTGTCCCCGTTTATATGTGTCGCCCTATTGTGCCTCCGTGTGTGTCCCCGTTTATATGTGTCGCCCTCATTGTGCCTCCGTCTCTATATGTGTCCCCGTTTATATGTGTCGCCCTCATTGTGCCTCCGTCTCTATGTATGTCCCCGTTTATATGTGTCGCCCTTATTGTGCCTCCGTCTCTGTGTGTCCCCGTTTATATGTGTCGCCCTCATTGTGCCTCCGTCTCTATATGTGTCCCCGTTTATATGTGTCGCCCTCATTGTGCCTCCGTCTCTATGTGTGTCCCCGTTTATATGTGTCGCCCTTATTGTGCCTCCGTCTCTGTGTGTCCCCGTTTATATGTGTCGCCCTCATTGTGCCTCCGTCTCTATGTGTGTCCCCGTTTATATGTGTCGCCCTCATTGTGCCTCCGTCTCTATGTGTCGCCCTCATTATGCCTCCGTCTCTGTGTGTTTCCGTCTCTGTGTGTCACCCTCATTGTGCCTCCCATCTCTGTGTGTGTCCCCGTCTCTAAGTGTCGCCCTCATTGTGCCCCCCATCTCTATGTGTTCTCATCTCTATGTGTCCTCATCTCTATTGTCCCCTCAGGTTAGAGATAGGGTTTTAGATTAGGTTTAGATTGGGGTTAGGGATACGTTTTTGTATCACAAACAGACAAATATATGACGGGGACATATTATAGAGATGGGAACACAGAGACAGGGACATATAGAGACAGGGACACATAGAGACAGGGACATATAACAAAAACATGGACGTATAGAGATAGGGACACATGGTGACAAAATTGGTGACACAGAGAGATGGGGTCACAACACTACATAACCAACCCCCGTTTTCACGTTGCAAGGTGTAATGTTAAGGTTAGATATTATTTTCTGGATGGGACATATCAGCTTCAGGTTATACACCACTATACACATTTTGAAACGATTCTGTGCAATGGTTCACAAGATATTGATCGGACACGGGGAGTAGCAAAAACAAAACCAGTTACGTACCAGAAGCTACTGTCATTCTTCTCGGATGAAGGCATGAAGGTATTCTCAAATTTATATAGCGCTTCACCTTTAAGCTCTAAGCGCTTTGCAATTGCACTAAAATGATTCATATTAATAACAACCCCTTACATACCCCCCCCCCCCCCTATCCTTCACATTCTTACACAGACACACACACACACACACACACACACACACACACACACACACGCGCGCGCGCGCGCGCGCACACACACACTTTTAAAAAAACGTATTTAACTAAATATAGATAAAATACATGTACATCATAAAATAACTGTGACATAACTATTCCTTTTGTTATCGTACCTTCTGGCTTTCAACCAAGAAGAATGGTAGTACTTTCTGATAATATTTGTTATTATGTTGGTAGATTTGTTAGCCCTGCCCATCTGTCACTCCCCAGAAGAGGGCTTATGTGAACAGTCATGTCTGTCTGTCCGCACACAATTTTTCTAAGCGCTGCCCAGAATCACTTCAAATTTTGAAAGGTGGTATGAAGCTGATGTGTCCTGGCGAGTAACTTTAACGTTAACCTGAGGTATCAATCTACTGATCATGGGTCCTGGAGAGAAGAAAGAAAACTTTGAATTCTCATTGAAGGAGGGGGGATGGGGATAGCAACGGACTGTGTTGTGCTCATAGTTTATATAAGCGCATAAGTGTTTCTTGTTGTTGTTGTTTCTTATATTGTGAGTGTTTTGGACTTGTTTCTTTCTTCTGTTTTCGTTTACAGTTATACATGGGTGCTACTCTTTCATTTTTACACTGATTTCAGTATTTTGAATTTTCCCAGAAACCGAACTTCTGTTTTTTTTAATTCATCAAAAAAAAATGACCACAAGCGATTTGGGGAGTTTTGAACTTGGTTGTTCTATCTTGGAAGTTTACAAAGACAATGTAATAATTGTACAAGGCTTATCAGACTCAATCTGTCTCTGTCTATCATTTTAACTGTCTGTCTCGTTATCTCTCTCTCTCTTAAGTTGCCCACCTGAATTGTCCGACGGGCCTCTGCCCCTGTACCCCGGCCTTTCATTTTATTTTCATTTGGGGGAGTTGCATCCATGGTTATATATATATAAGCTCATCTCTTGCTTTTCGTTTGTTTGTGTGTGGGTTATTATTTTCTCAGTTTTCTTCATGAAATAAGTTGTGCTTTCTTGTATGTTTATTTATTGCTTGTTTAAATGATCTCACTCTAATGATTTCACCTTGAAGAACTAAAACATCAAACGCCGTAATATCAATAATGCGCCTACTTTGGTTTATGTTGAGGCATATTTCTTTTGAAGGTAAAAGCCCAACCGTCACCCTCACCCACACCAACACCCCTTACCCCCAAAGAAAAAGGTTTTAAATGGATTGTAAACAGCCTAAGGATAGATCCATTACTTTAGATAAGAATCAAAAGAACGACAGTGAGATCAATAGGGGAGATAAAAAGATGAAAAGAAAAGGAAGACTTTCTGCACCGAGGAATTTACGGCCCAGAACAAAAAATCCAAAAAATAATAGATGCGGACTCTATTCTTATAAATTAGGGATTGTGTTAATGTTTTTTTTATTTGTTTTGTTCATATTGCAATCGGTCCAGAGAACAAAAAAAATACCCCTATAATTGCACATTGGTATGTTTGTGTTCTTGCTCGCGTCTGTCTGTATACGTCAACTGTCCTAGGGTCCTTCTGGCAGAGAGAGTTGGGAAGTCCCCAGGGCAAGGCTTATCTACCATATAAAGGAGCAAGGGATTTCTGTTTTTTCTGGATTTCCGCTTTTTCTGCAAAAACCGTTGGTTGTAGACCCCCCCTCCAAAACCATCTTGATGACTGACACGGGACAGATAGTGAAGCACATTTTCAGAGCTATTCTGGACACAGTCATGGGCTAGATATTCGGCCAAGGATGTAGTATGGAGAGATAACAGGCACCAAGGGAACTAACTGGCATTGGTCAGTTTTACAGCAGGAGTTTCCCCCCTTGGTTCCCCTTGGTGTAGAAAAATGTAAGGGGGAGTGTGTGTGTGTGTGTGTAGGGTTAAGATAGGTGAGTATGTGCGTGTGTGTGTGTGCGCGCACGTGCGTGTGTGTGTGCATGTGTGAGTGCGTGTGTGTGCGTGCGTGTGTGTGTGTGTGCATGCGTGTGTGCGTGTCAGCCAGTCAGTTGTGTCCGACAATGACTTTCAGATAGCAGAGGGGGCAGATGCTAATCTGGCTGCGTGGGATAGAATTTGTTCATAAGGTATTATTAGGTATTAGGTACTTTATAGTCACAGAGGCGTCTCTGTGAAATTCGGGTTGCTCCCACCTGGAGAGCACGTCGCAGCCAGAGGCGTGCCACCCAATTAAAAAAAACAACAACATTTGCCTGCGATTTTTGTGTGACTGATGAGGAAGGAAAGGGTGGTGGTGGTGGTAAATTTTGACCAAATGACAACTTTTTGGTTGCCACTGGGTTTAATGTATAAGTGGTGGTAGGTGAGGAAAGTCGTGAAGCGGTGACAGGTGACTGCTTGTCCACTATAAACAAATCCCCAAAGACTTCTAATGTAAGATATTCTTATTTAAAACACATACACACACACACACACACACACACACACACACACACACACACACACACACACACACACACACACACACACACACACACACACACACTATGCATGTGTGCGTGCGCGCGTACGTGAAAGTGTGCATATGTGTGTCACTGTGTGTGTGTGTGTGTGTTTGTGCGTGCGCTCGTTCGTATTGGTATACATGTTTGTGTTGGAGCCCAGTCCTCTGGAAGTCAGTAGTTATGTTAGTCGTGATTGTCTGGTGCACACATTTGTGCCTACTGTTACGCTTGTAATGTTGTATGTTTACTTAATGCGAATGTGTATGTTTATGTATTTTTTATAAACCGAGTAATAATAATATAGCTTAGACTTTCCTTCTGGACTGTGTACTAAATTTCAAAATATATATTTAACCCTTTCACCCCCACCCATTTTTCAGCCAAAAAATACCATTTAACTTACCTGGGAAGAGAAAAAGTCTGCAATATTGCAATTTCCTCTAAGACATGTATAACATTAGGCCTATCCTTACCTCCCAAAATTACGAAAATTGGATCTTCAAATAACAAGCCCTGATTTGATATTTTTTAGTGAGTGACATGGGTGATAAACCATTGTGGTGCAAGATGCGAAATTGGCGGTGAAAGGGTTAAAATAAAAAAGGAAACGTTATTGCAGAGTAAAAATGCTCCAGAATGTATTAAACTTTGGGTAAAGGTCAAGATGTGCCACCCCCCCCCCCCCCCTGCATTTCTCGGTTAATTCCATTTTCCCGTTGTTGCCTTTCTTACCAAACATAAAGCTGTATTTTATGAACCTTTTTAGCTAATAACCTTTTTGGAATACTAACCCTATCCCTAACCCTAGGCCATTATCTAATAGGACCCCCCTATGAAACTAGTCTAGCTGTGTGATTAACTCTTCAGAGCTAAAAAAAACAAAAACAAAAAAACTCTTCAGAGCCACCCTGGCAATGATAAGACAGGCAAAGTAATTTAGAGAACAGCGACTTATGCCATTCTAACTGTCTAAACCCATTTCCTTTGAGACAGACAGACAGACGGAGAGATCATCCAATTTAAAGACCCATCATGCAAAGCTATCGAACACAAAAAATTGATTGAAAAATTTAGTTATTTCAAAAGCAAAATCGCGGATTACATAAAAAAAACCGCCACTTCAAATTTATGATTGTCTGTCTGAACAAGGTGCTTTACTACATCAAGTGGGTCCTTTACCCAGCAAACATCTGTCTGTCTGTCTCAGTCTGTATGTCTCTCTATCTCTTTCTCTCTCTCTTTCTCTCCCCCCTCTCTCTCTCCCCCCCCCCCCCTCTCTCTCTCTCTCTCTCTCTCTCTGTCTCTGTCTCTCTCTGAGAGACTTCAGACTTCAGACTTCTCTGAGAGACCTTGAACCTAATAAAATAAATTAGTCTTTTCTTTTCATTTATTGTTGCTCTTGTAAGATTTTACTGAATTAAAAGAAAACTGCCAGGATAATGGTAGAATCGTTTTATTAAAGTGTGTGTGCGTGTGCGTGTGTGTGTGTGTGTGTGTGTGTGTGTGTGTGTGTGTGTGTGTGTGTGTGTGTGCGTGTGTGCGTGCGTGCGCGTGTTGCGTGTGCGTGTGTGTGTGTGTGTGCGTGTGTGCGTGCGTGTGCGTGCGTGCGCGCACGCCTTCCAGAGTATGTTGTAAGCATGCTTGCGTGTGATATGTGTGCATGTTGCGCACTGTGTGTGTGTGTGTGTGTGTGTGTGTGTGTGTGTGTGTGTGTGTGTGTGTGTGTGTGTGTGTGTATCTATTAGTGTATGCTATATGCGTGCTTGCATGTGATATGAGTGCATGTTGCGCACTGTGTGTGTGTGTGTGTGTGTGTGTGTGTGTGTGTGTGTGTGTGTGTGTGTGAAGTCAAGTCAAGTCAAGTCAAAATGATCTTTATTGAGGATAAAGGAGTAAGCTTGACAGCTTTTTTTCATCCTGTCCTCAGAATGAAAAGTAATACGAAAGCAACTCGAAAAATAACTCAACATGCAAAACAAAACATTCCAAACTACTAAACATTAGCCTTATAATATAACGCATTGAATAACTCTATTGAGAGAGAGAGAGAGAGAGAGAGAGAGAGAGAGGAGATAGAGAGAGAGAGAGAGAGAGAGAGAGAGAGAGAGAGAGAGAGAGAGAGAGTAAATGAATGGGATATTGTAGTGAATGTGGTGTGTGTGTGTGTGTGTGTGTGTGTGTGTGTGTGTGTGTGTGTGTTGTGTGTGTGTGTGTGTGTGTGTGATTACTGAAGCTAGGTGAAGAAGCTGTACAAGTTCCCCCAAAGAAACGCACCCCTTACCATATAAATGATGGTGTGACATGACATGCCTTTGAAGAGAGAGACACAAACAGAGACAGAGACAGAGAGAAAGGCTGGTTTGAACAAGAGGCTGACCGACAGACAGACAGAGAGGGGGGGGGGGGGGGGGGGGGGGGTAATATAGCACAGTGAGTGAAGAGTTTGGACGAGAGAGAGAGAGAGAAGAGAGAGAGAGAGAGAGAGAGAGAGAGAGAGAGAGAGAGAGAGAGAGAGAGAGAGAGTGCAAGAGAGAGAGAGGGGGGGGGGGAGAAGGGGGGGGGGGTAATATATGAAAATGAGTCAAGGTTTGGACAAAGGGTTTTGCTGTCCGTCAAAGAGAGACAGGGGAGGGGGGGGGGGGGGGGGGGGGGGGTATACTTGTAAATGACATTGGTGTGCCCTCGAGCAAGGTAGGACCAAGACAACTGAAACCTGTTGACTGATTGACTGTGATCTACACTCTGTGTGTGTGTGTGTGTGTGTGTGTGTGTGTGTTGTGTGTGTGTGTGTGTGTGTGTGTGTGTGTGTGTGTGTGTATGTGTCTGTGTGTCTGAGTGTGTGTACGTTGAAGTGCGCAGTTGTGTGTCATATGTGTGTATATATGTGTGTGTGTGTGTGTGTGTGTGTGTGTGTGTACGTGAAAGTGCGCATTTGTGTGTCAGTGTGTGTGTGTGTGTGTGTGTGTGTGTGTGTGTGTGTGTGTGTGTGTGTGTGTGTGGTGTGTGTGTGTGTGTGTGTGTGTGTGTGTGTGTACGTGTGTGTGCGCATTTGTGTGTCAGTGTGTGTGTGTGTGTGTGTGTGTGTGTGGTGTGTGTGTGTGTGTGTGTGTGTGTGTGTGTGTGTGTGTGTGTGTGTGTGTGTGTGTGTGTGTGTGTGTGTGTGTGTGTGTGTGTGTGTGTGTGTGTGTGTGTGTGTGTGTGTGTGTGTGTGTGTGTGTGTGTGTGTGTGTGTGTGTGTGTGCGTGCGCTCGTTCGTGTGGGTAGATGTGTTTGTGTTGTGTGAGTGGTTTAGGAACGGGAGGTGTTGGTGGGCTCTCCCCAAGTTGTGTACAGCAGTGGCTTGGTCTGGGTTTACGGCACTGAAGGGGCATTAAAGTAGCAGTGACTCTTTCCAACTATTTAGTGGACGCTTGACACCTCAGCCAAGGTATGAACAAGAAATTCAGTTGATCAAAGATCAACAGGAGGCTAAACAGTGTTGTATTGCACTTCAAAAGTGTAAAATAATAATGAACATGTCTTTTCAAAATATCTTCAACGTGATGTAGTTGGTTACCTTAGGAAAGAAGAAGAGAAAAAGTGACATAACATATGAACGTGTCATAAAAGACGTTTGTCATCGATCGCTCAGACAGGAACAAAAAGAAGTTCAACGCAATAAAGCGAGATCATATTATATTGCTGAAAATGTAGATTTAGTTCTGTAAGCAGATGAGATTCATCTTCCAAAGTATTTGTGATCCTAAGTTGTGATCTAAACTGAACAGAACCAGACTTTGAGATTGAAAATGTAGATTTAGTTCTGTAAGCAGATGAGATTCATCTTCCAAAGTATTTGTGATCCTAAGTTGTGATCTAAACTGAACAGAACCAGACTTTGAGATTGAAAATGTAGATTTAGTTCTGTAAGCAGATGAGATTCATCTTCCAAAGTATTTGTGATCCTAAGTTGTGATCTAAACTGAACAGAACCAGACTTTGAGATTGAGTAGTAAACATAAAGAGAGTAGGGTTAGGATCAGCCTAGGGTTATTGTCATAAAACTGAGAGAAACCAGACTTTGAGATCAAGAGTAGTAAACAAGAAGAAAATAAGGCTAGGATCAGCCTAGGGATGTCATGAAAATGAAAGAAACCATACTTTGAGATCAAGTCATAAACATGAAGAGGATAGGGTTAGGATCAGCCTAGGGTTGTTGTTGTAAAACTGAAAAGAATCAGACTTTGAGATCGAGAGTCGTAAACATGACAAGGTTAGGATCAGCCAAGGGTTGTCATGAAATTGAAAGAAAGCAGACTTTGAGATCGAGGGTCATAAACATGAAGAAGATAGGGTTAAGATCAGCCTAGGGTTGTTGTGAAACTGAAAAGAACCAGACTTTGAGACATCGAGAGCCATAAAATTGAATAGGATAGGGCTAAGGTCAGCCGAGGGTTATTGTCGTGAAACTAAAAAGAACGAGACTTTGAGATCGAGAGTCGTAAACACGTAGATGATATGGTTAGGATCAGCTTAGGTTTGTTGTCATGAAACTGAAAAGAAAGAGACTTTGAGATCGAGAGTCTTAAACATGAAGAGGATAGGGTTAGGATCAGCCTAGGGTTGTTGTAATGAAACTGAAAAGAACCAGACTTTGAGATCGAGAATCATAAACATGAAGAGGATAGGGTTAGGATCAGCCTAGGTTTATTGTCATGAAGCTGAAAGAAGCCAGACTTTGAGATTGATGGTCATAAACATGAAGAGAATAAGGGTAGTATCAGCCTTAAGTTGTTGACAGGGAGGGTTGTTGTAACGAAACTGAAAAGAACCAGACTTTGAGATCAAGTCATAAACACAAAGAAGATTGGGTTAGGATCAGCCTAGGGTTATTGCCATGAAACTAAAAGAAACCAGACTTTAACATCGAGAACCGAAACACGAAGAGGATAGGGTTAGGATCAGCCTAGGGTTGTTGTCATTAAACTGAAAAGAACCAGACTTTGAGATTAAGAATCATAAACAATGTAGGGGATAGGGTTAGGATCAGCTTAGAGTTGTCATGAAACTAAAAAAGAACCAAACTTTGAGATCGAGAGTCGCAATCATGAATATGATACGGTTAGGATCAGCCTATACATGTTGTCATGAAACTGAAATAAACCAGATTTTGAGATCGAGTCATAAACATGAAGAGGATATGGTTACGATCAGCCTAGGGTAGTTGTGAAACTGTAAAGAACCAGACTTTGATACTGAGAGCCATACAAATGAATAGGATAGGGCCAGGATCAGCCTAGGGTTATTGTCATAAAACTGGGGGAAAAAAACAGACTTCGAGATCGAGAGTCGTACGAAGAGGATAGGGTTAGGATCAGCCTACGGTTGTTGTCATTAAACTGAAAAGAACCAGACTTTGAGATCGAGAATCATAAACACGATGAGGATAGGGTTAGGATCAGCCTTGGGTTGTCATGAACCTGAAAAGAATCAGACTTTGAGATCGAGAGTCTGAAGAGAACAGGGCTAGGATCAGCCTAGGGTTGTTGTCATGAAACTGAGAGAAACCAGACTTTGACTTTTGAGATAGTCATAAACACAACGAGAGTATGGTTAGGCTCAGCCTACGGTTGTGTGAATGAAACTGAAAAGAACCAAACTTGGCTCATGTTCATCTTTGACTGTCAAATGATTGTGTCCGTCTGCTAACCTTTGTACTAGGCCTATAGAGACTTACCCTGCTTCCATAGCTTTTGGTCAGATTGCTAGGCTAAAGCATATTCATGAGTCTCTCAACGGTCGTGTGATGCACACGGATGAAGAAGAAAGGGGGCGGGGTCAAGGAATAGTCAACTGATAAATGAACGTGAGGATAGAAGAATGTAAAGTCCATCCGTAAGTATTTCTTCAAAAGAAAGGGTTTGATGAATTTACAATGCCAAGCAATACAGAAAGAAAAAATGTTGTTTCTAATATCCGAGTAATAGCAAAACGAACAGCTTTGCTTCACAGTAAACTCCCCCCCCCCCCCCCCCCCCCCCCCCCCCCCCCCCCCAAGAGAACATCGTCTGCTAAATGAAATCCATTTGACATGATACATTTCGCTTTGTTTTGAGGCCCTGTAAAGGTTTTTCCTGCCAAAAAGGCGAAACATAAAAATGTTAAGTGTGCAGTCATTTTACTTTTGTTTTTGTTATTATCATGATGAATGCATTTTTTAATTTATCTTTTTTTGACAATGCACTTGCTGTGATTTAGCAAGTTTGGCAAGGCACTTCTGTGATTTTGCAAAGGCTAAAAGCAGACGACACGATCGTCGGTGGAGTGAAGGGGTGGGGTGGAGCGTGGCCGACAGTAGCTTAGTATAGTTAGCGATTGGCAACGGGGGAGGGGGAGGGGGGGGGGGGGGGGGTAGCAAGAATGTTTAAAGGTGGACCCTGACGGATGAGTTTTTGCAAGAAACATGTCGAGATCACCAGAAAGACAGCCTTTTCAAGGATCAGAAAAGTCACTTTGCTCTGGTTTCCTAGAAATTAAACTGTAAAAACAGCGTGATTCCTCTTTGGCAGAGATACTGGAGAAAAGCCATTTTGGATTGGGTGGGTGAAGTTCACTTATTGTGGTTGAAGCGTTTTCTTTTTTTGTAGTGCAGTAACAAACAAAATGGATCTGGTTCTTTTGTTGTGAGTAAAACTCCTTTAGATAAACGGGTAAAGGTAAAGATGCCCCCCCCCCCCCCCCCCCCCCTGCATTTCTCGGTTAATTTGCAATTTTCCGTTTTTGCCTTTCTTACCAAACATAAAGCTGTATTTTATGAACCTTTTTAGCTAATAACCTTTTTGGAATACTAACCCTAGCCCTAACCCTAGCCCTAAGCTTAACCTTACCACCCACCCAACCCTACAAGACGGAAAAACGCAATCAACCACGACTGTGACAAATGACGCCGTACACTGCAGTACATGGGGGGGGGGGGGGGGGGGGGGGGGGGGGGTTCCTATTAGATAATGGCCTAGGGTTATGGGACAGGGTTAGTATTCCAAAAAGGTTATTAGCTAAAAAAAAAAAAGGTTAATGAAATACAGCTTTATGCTTAGTAAGAAAGGCAAAAACGGCAAAATGGAATTAACCGAGAAATGCAGGGGGGTGGCACATCTTGACCTTAATTTTTTTTTTTTTAATGCTTGTATTGCAAAACTTTCGTGCAAACGATTTAGCAGCCATCAGAAAAGAGACAGCGCTCGCCTTCTCTTTGAGTGAAAGCATTTGACTTCCTGCTCCTCCGCCAAAGAGGAATCGCTGATTTGACTTATAGAAAACCAGAGCAAAGTAAGTGTTGCAATCTCTGTAAAGGGTGTTTTCCTGGTGATCTCGGCGTGTTTCTTACAAAAACTCATAAGTCAGGGTGCCCCTTTAACGGTGTGCCATTTGAGGCCCTGAAAAGGTTTTTCCCGCCTAAAAGGCGAGGAGTAAAAATGTTATGTGCAGTCCTTTTATTATTTTTGTTGTCACTTTTATGATGAATGCAGCTTTTATTTATTTTTAACAATGCACTTGCTGTGATTTTGCAAAAGTTTAGCAATGCACTTCTGTGATTTTGCAAAGGTTTAGTAATGGTGGTTGTACACTTTAAAAAAAAAATGCCAAAATGAGGATGGGCCCTGTCAAGGGTATTATCATCATACAATTCACGCCTCGTTCTTACAACACAAAATTTGTTTTCTTCATAATTCTCTTTGCAGAAGCGTAATAATACACAACTTTAATGTAAAATCGTTTGGCTTTCAAAATTCTGCAATTTTTTTGCACGCTATTCGTATGCTATGCATAATATTTGTTTTTAGACATGCAAGTTTAAGCAGACGACACAAACTCCAGTGAAAGCAAGGCTGTTTACGCACAGAGAGAGAGAGAGAGAGAGAGAGAGAGAGAGAGAGAGAGAGAGAGAGAGAGAGAGAGAGAGAGAGAGAGAGAGAGAGAGAGAGAGAATAATGAGGCTTAGCAGACCACAGCAACTCCAGTGAAGAAAGTGTGGTGGAAGCACGCACGCACTAGGCCCTACTAGCCTAGCCTAGTTACGAGAGAGAGAGAGAGAGAGAGAGAGAGAGAGAGAGAGAGAGAGAGAGAGAGAGAGAGAGAGAGAGAGAAGAGAGAGAGAGAGAGAGAGAGAGAGAGAGAGAGAATTGAATGAATGAGAGAGATTTATAGAGGGTAATAGAGTAAGCAATAACATGCTTTTGTTTTGCTTTGTGTGTGTGTGTGAGAGAGAGAGAGAGAGAGAGAAGAGAGAGAGAGAGAGAGAGAGAGAGAGAGAGAGAAGAGAGAGAGCTAGATCAGACAGACAGACAGACAGACAGACAGACAGAGACAGAGAGCAGGGAGAGAGGCAGGGCAAAAGACAGAGACAAAAAGAGATAGTATGTGGAAACAAAATTGGAAGCCGTGCAAGGCAAAGAGAGAGAGAGAGAGAGAGAGAGAGAGAGAGAGAGAGAGAGAGAGAGAGAGAGAGAGAGAGAGATTGACGCAGTCACAGCCTAACTCTGTTGGTTAACATGTTCTGGTCACCAGTCTGTTAGGCTGATGCATATTCATGAGGTTCTCAATGATCCACCAGCGCGTCGCACCCACGGACCTACATTACATGTAGAGTCGCACGCTCAATTAAAAAGGGCAGACAACTTCAATGACAAAGGGAAGACAACTCTGATACGCCAAGCAAGTCACGTGACCCTCCATGAGCCTGTAGAACTGGCCAAAATCACGTGACCTCCACGAGCAAAAGTCACATGATTCCTTACCCAAAACTAATAGGAGGCCTCCAATAACGGGGTTAGGGAAAGGAGGGACAAACAAAGCCTCCCACGTTCAGTCACAATGTCATTCTGCCTACTTTAGTACTTCAAACTATATTAGTGGACGCTTGACACCTCAGCCAAGGTATGAATAACGGGGTTAGGGAAAGGAGGGACAAACAAAGCCTCCCACGTTCAGTCACAATGTCATTCTGCCTACTTTAGTACTTCAAACTATATTAGTGGACGCTTGACACCTGAGCCAAGGTATGAATAACGGGGTTAGGGAAAGGAGGGACAAACAAAGCCTCCCACGTTCAGTCACAATGTCATTCTGCCTACTTTAGTACTTCAAACTATATTAGTGGACGCTTGACACCTCAGCCAAGGTATGAATAACGGGGTTAGGGAAGGGAGAGACAAATAAACAAAACCTCCCACGTTCAGTCACAATGTCATTCTGCCTACTTTAGTACTTCTAACTCTTTTAGTGGATGCTTGACACCTCCTCAGTCAAGGTATGAATAACGGGGCTAGGGAAGGGAGGGACAGATAAACAAAACCTCCCACGTTCAGTCACAATGTTATTCTCCCTACTTTTATCTCTTCTTGATTTTAACCCTTTCAACGCCAGCCATTCTTCTGCCAACATTTACCATTAAACTTACCCGGGTACATAAAATATTTTGTCTGCAATGTTGGGGATTCCTCTGTGATGTGCATAACATAGGGCCTGTCCTTACCTCCCAAAATGAAGAACATAAGGTCACTGGATACCGTGCAGACCCTCACTTGATGCCTTTTAGTAACATGGGTGTTAAATCATTGTGGTGCCAAGAGGCGACAGTGGCGATGAAAGGGTTTTAATGGGCGCTTGACACTTCAGTCAAGGTTTAAAATATTAGGGAAGGAAGGGGCAAAAACAAAACCTCCCACGTTCAGTCACAATGTCATTATGTCTGCTTTTATCTCTTAATGGGCGCTTGACACCTCAGTCTAGGTATAAAATAACAGGAAATGAAACGGCAAACAAAACCTCCCACGTTCAGTCACAATGTCATTCTGCCTACTTCTAACTCTTCTTAGTGGACGTTTGACGCCTCAGCCAAGGTGTGAATAACGGGGTTAGGGGAGGGAGGGGCGAACAAAGCCTCCTACGTTCAGTGACAATATCATTATACCTGCTTTTGACGGATTGTCATTGACGATTTTCAAAGACCAAGATTGTTGTTGTACATGTTTAAAAAACATTTTTTTTATCCTAGCTGAGAGTGCATACATGTTTTATTTTTTTGTCAAAATTGTTTTCTTGTCTTCATCAATGCTCCTGCCAATGTCTCTTTGCTTCTTTTTTTTATTTTTTAAATCAGCACCATCATCATCGTCAGTAGCAGTAGCAGTTGCAGCAGCATCCTCCTTGTTCTGTAGACGTTTCCCCTTTTTATTTCTTTTATTGTCTTATGATTACTCTCAGGTTTGTAAGAACTGGGTACTTGACGACTGGAATCGTTTTATCACATATGAGGATGAGATTGACGTCCTTTTGGCGTGATCCCTTAAGGACACGTTTCGTGAGCTTTAATCATGGTCGGACTGTGCACTATAGTCTAGTGTAGTAGTAGATTTAGATTTAATGTCCTCCCGGTCAACAAGGGACACATAATTAGCTATAGTCTAGTGTAGTAGTAGATATAGATTTAATGTCCTCCCGGTCAACAAGGGACACATAATTAGCTATAGTCTAGTGTAGTAGTAGATTTAGATTTAATGTCCTCCCGGTCAACAAGGGACACATTATTCGATGGCTTGGAGTCAAAACAGACTATCTTTAAATAGACCATTGTCGTATTATTGGATTTATTGCAAAAACTAATAACTTGTATCAAGCAATGACTGCAGAAATATAAAAAAGGGGTTTTTGCTTTCTATATTTCAGCAGACTTTTGGTCTAGTGCAGCATCCATGCTTTAAAGACATACTGACACAACGCGATTAAGTCCCTGTTTTTTTCTGGGTAGCTTTGACCCACATACAAATGTCCCCAACTTCAAATTGAGGCTGCTCTTTAAAATGATGTTTCGGTTTGAATTGGGGGGGGGGGGGGGGGCATTTGTATGGGAGTGAAACCTGGTGAAAACGAGATTTCTTACTTGCTATAAGAGGAAAACACGTGAAACCCGTGATTTTGACACGTGATCTGGTGGGTCTTTAATATACCAGGGCTGATAGGGTTAGGATCAGCCTTGGGTTATTGTCTTGAAACTGAAAGAACCGGATTTTGAGATGGAGAATCGTAACTACAATAATAATTAACTTTGCCCAAAGGTCATTTTCCACCTTGTGTCCTTCATTCATTATCTTGTCCGAACTGGAGACAAACTTTGCCGGTATCTCCTCGCGGCATTCGTAACTAGCTAATCCAAGAATGAAGACACACAGCTTCTCCCTCCGCATTTTACCCCTATCATATTACCCTCTCTCTCTCTCTCTCTCTCTCTCTCTCTCTCTCTCTCTCTCTCTCTCTCTCTCTCTCTCTCTCTCTCTCTCTCTCTCTCTCCCTCCCTCCCTCCCTCCCTCCCTCCCTCCCTCCCTCTCTCTCTCTCTCTCTCTCTCTCTCTCTCCCTCTCCTCCTCTCTCTCTCTCTCTCTCTCTCTCTCTCTCTCTCTCTCTCTCTCTCTCTCTCTCTCTCTCTCTCTCTCTCTCGCTCTCTCTCTCCTGTTCAAGGGCCCACCCAATCTGGCCCAAACAAAATGAAAAATGACAGTATAGGCATGCCGACACACACACTTGGTGTAGTGCTACTGTTATGATTTTGCGAAGTGGCTTCTTTTTTAGTCCCCGAGCGAAGATCCGTCGGGAAGTATTGGGTGTGTTTTTTAACTTGTGACTGGCCTTGTACGCATTGTGGTGCGGGGGTGTTGATGTGCGTGTGTGTGTGTGTGTGTGTGCGTGTGCGTGCGTGCGCGCTTGCTTGCTTGCTTGTGTGTGTGTGTGCGTGCGTGCGAATGGGCGCGTGTGTGTGTAACTGGCACGTTTGGCATGATTGTGTGCAATGTCTATTAGCCGTGTACAGTGAGAATGGTCCAATATAGGACGAACGTATAAGGTATGTATAGGCCTGTAGGAGCCATGTGTCATGTTTGCATTGTGAGCACGGTTGTGTGAAGCGAAGGACAGCCCAATACAAGTGTAACCTGTTGGGTACGTTGTGTTCTACTTCAGTACTACAGTGCAGAAGCCCTTTCGCTTTCAGGGAGACCGTTCGGACTAGATTGCGTAGTACCTGATGTATCGATTGTGGTCTGCATTTTTGATCATACATCACACAGTTTTGTTATATCGATTGTGCTCTGTGCATTTTTGATCATACATCGCACAGTTTTGTTATATCGATTGTGCTCTGTGCATTTTTGATCATACATCGCACAGTTTTGTGTCATGTTAATTACAAAGCCTGCCAAAACTTTAAAGACCCACCACGTCACGTGTCAAAATCACGGTTTTCACGTGTTTTCCCTCTTATAGCTGGTAAGAAATCTTAAGAAATCCTTCTAGCATAAGAGGGAATGTGACACGTGACGTGGAGGGTCTTTAAAGCTAAAAGCTGCTCCTAAACTAAAATTTGGTTCCGATTAATTTTTACGCGGCAGCACTGCTGGTGAAGAAGAAATTGGTGTGGGTGTGGGTGGGGGGGGAGCTTAATTGGGACATCAGCGACTGGTTTTTGACTGTCATTTCATTGAACAGGAGGAAAATATACTCTCTCTCTCTCTCTCTCTCTCTCTCTCTCTCTCTCTCTCTCTCTCTCTCTCTCTCTCTCTCTCTCTCTCTCTCTCTCTCTCTCTCTCTCTCTCTCTCTCTCTCCCTCCCTCTCTCTCTCTCTCTCTGTGCTTTGTAATCACCATATTTGTTATCTTTACCCCCCCCCCCCCTTTTCCCTACTTGATACGAGCAGAAAGGCCTAATCAATAAATGTTTTTGGATTGGATTGGATCTCTCACACACACACACACACACACACACACACACACACACACAACACACACACACACACACACACACACACACACACACACACACACACACACATGGTTCGATCAGCAGGAAACCCCCAACAACAATGAGTGAACAGGTATAGAATAATTCCACCCCCCTTGCATGTGTGCACATCTTTGTATTGACTACACAGTCGTTCCCCCTAAAAAAAACACCTGCACACAATATTATTATGCAAACCACAGTGACTGAATCGGACACGGGAGTTTTGCCATAGCTGACAGCTGTGTTGTTTCTGATAGCACGATCATGTGTATGTGACGTTCAGATTTTGTCATGCAGTGCTCAGCAAGACTTCATAGTTCATTCATTCATATTTTGTGCGTGGTTACGTCGTGTGTAGGTGGGTGGGTGGTTTAATCGCGAATTGGACATACTCTGAATATCATACTACAGGAGTACTAGTAATAGGGTCTGGCTAGCTTCTGTGTGGAAGTTTAGTGGGTGTGTCGGTGTGTTGACATGCGGGTATCTTGAATGTGTCAACAGAGAGTGTCTGGTGTCATGAGTAGTAGGCCTATCGCGGTCCGTGGCGCGAGAAATGTTTGTTTTGTGTGGAGATGGTTCAGGTTAGCTGCTCGTCAGCTAAATTCATTGGACTTGGGACTTGAGAGTTTATCTCTGTCGGTTATATACTTCTGCTGATGGTTAGATGGTAAGTTTATTACGCTCTCTCTCCCTCTCCCCCTCCTCTCCCTCTCCCTCTCTCTCTCTCTCTCTCTCTCTCTCTCTCTCTCTCTCTCTCTCTCTCTCTCTCTCTCTCTCTCTCTCTCTCTCTCTCTCTCTCTCTCTCTCTCTCTCTCTCTCTCTCTCTTGTTTTATCCAAGGACGGATTGTAAGAATAGGCATTGTCTAAGATCGTCATCCTTGTTAAATAAAGTTTTTCAGTGCTCTGCTCTCTCTCTCTCTCTCTCTCTCTCTCTCTCTCTCTCTCTCTCTCTCTCTCTCTCTCTCTCTCTCTCTCTCTCTCTCTCTCTCTCTCTCTCTCTCTCTCTCTCTCTCTCTCTCTCTCTCTCTCTCTCACACTCAGCCATGCGATATTTTCTATGCTTTGCAGAGAAGAGAAGAGCTCGTTAAGACTTAGCTCAGAAAAAGAATAATAAGATGTTTGTATTTAAATGTTCTTAACTTTAATGCAACTTATCCATGCCTTTTCGTTTATTTTGTACACATTGTGTGCACTGCACCTCCTATGTTATAGGCCGGGGGCCTGAAACATTAAACTTGTGTTCAATTGTTCTCTCTCTCTCTCTCTCACAGGGCTGGGTGTAAAAAGTATGTATACTTATCTCATTACCCTGTATAAATAAAATTTCGTTCGTTCGTTCGTTCTCAGCCTCACACACACACACACACACACACACACACACACACACACACACACACACACACACACACACACACACACACACACACACACACACACACACATCACACAGAGAAACTTCTATTTTTTTAAAAGATTCTCTACTCACACACACACACACACACACACACACA
>CM065690.1:31729021-31746521 GCA_017654935.2 Phymorhynchus buccinoides
TTTGCACTTATATAGCGCACATATCTAGAAAATTCTATTCATGGCGCTTTACAAAGAAACCTGTGTGCCCATGCACTTAGCATGCGTTAAACCCAGTGGCAACGAAAAAGTTGTCATTTGGTCAAAATTTAACTCACCTTTCCTTCCTCATCAGTCACACAAAAATCGCAGGCAAATTTATTTTTAAAAAATTGGGTGGCGCACCTCTGGCTGCGACGCGCTTTCCAGGTGGGAGCAATCCGAATTTCACAGAGACGCCTCTGTGACTATAAAGTACCTAATACCTAATAGTTATTCCTGAAAGGTGATATGAATCTAAGCAGTGAATGACATTATAATCTTACACAAGATTCAGTCAGTGGTCAGGTATGCTCTGCCTGAAGAGGAGAGCAAGATTAAAACAAGCTTTTTTTTTATAGCGAACTAATGCTCCGTCATTGCTCTCTTTGCTTCGCTGGCGTCATTGCGTCATGTCAGTTGGGTGGTCACAATACTGAGGTTCCACTGGAGTATCTTTCGCAAGCAATTGCCTTGAATTTTCTAAAGGTAGCATCGAGGCTATGGAACGAATCTTAATGTCCATATTGGGTGGCTGCAATATTGAGGTTCCACTGGAGTATCTTTCGCAAGCCTTTGCCATGAATTTTCTAAAGGTAGCATCGAGGCTATGGATTAATGAATCTTCGTGTCCATATTGGGTGGCTGCAATACTGAGGTTCGACTGGAGTATCTTTCGCAAGCCTTTGCCTTGAATTTTCTAAAGGTAGCATCGAGGCTATGGAACGAATCTTCATGTCGATATTGGGTGGCTGCAATACTGAGGTTTACGACTGTAGAATTGTTTGCTTGAATCCTTGAATTTTCTAAAGGCAACATTGCTGCTGTCATACTACTCTGTGTGTCTACAACTGTACAAGAGCAAGCTAGAGTGAGGGCTGCTGGTAAAATATGGACTATATGGTAGAATTGTTCCCCCAAACTTTGGCCTATGCGGCTTATAGACTGATGCAGCTTGTTTGCAGATTTTTCCTATTCTATATTTTTACATTCTCCAGCCTATTTTGGAGCTTCATGTTGTAGCTGTCAAAACTGGTTTTGACTGTTAATACTAATAATAGATTCAAATCCTATTTAACACCTGCACTGCCGGAGAAATGTTGAGAAACTATCCTTTCTATTATTATAAAATTACCGTGAAAAGAGGTATGAAAAATCTGAAAAATAATAAAATGGTCTATATATATATATATCTTTGCTGACTTGTCTAGAAGACAAAAACCATCATTTCAGGGCTATAACCTCAAAAGTTATGACATCATCAGTGACATCACACAGCCCATGGATCAGGGGCCAGGTTAATGTGTTTCAAAGCAATAGATACTGGTGTTGTGGCATTCCATTGTTCTGTTGCGATGTGCTCATAATATGTTCATTTTCAAAGAATAATTCTACTTGCTTATTCTAAACTGCATCAACTTTTTTGGTGTGGTTAGTTTTCTCTGCGGCTTTTAACCCTTTCAACGCTAGTTGGTGTGGTTAGTTTTCTCTGCGGCTTTTAACCCTTTCAACGCTAGTTGGTGTGGTTAGTTTTTTCTGCGGCTTTTAACCCTTTCAACGCTAGTTGGTGTGGTTAGTTTTCTCTGCGGCTTTTAACCCTTTCAACGCTAGTTTGTGTGGTTAGTTTTCTCTGCGGCTTTTAACCCTTTCAACGCTAGTTGGTGTGGTTAGTTTTCTCTGCGGCTTTTAACCCTTTCAACGCTAGTTGGTGTGGTTAGTTTTCTCTGCGGCTTTTAACCCTTTCAACGCTAGTTTGGTGTGGTTAGTTTTCTCTGCGGCTTTTAACCCTTTCAACGCTAGTTTGTGTGGTTAGTTTTCTCTGCGGCTTTTAACCCTTTCAACGCTAGTTGGTGTGGTTAGTTTTCTCTGCGGCTTTTAACCCTTTCAACGCTAGTTGGTGTGGTTAGTTTTCTCTGCGGCTTTTAACCCTTTCAACGCTAGTTGGTGTGGTTAGTTTTCTCTGCGGCTTTTAACCCTTTCAACGCTAGTTGGTGTGGTTAGTTTTCTCTGCGGCTTTTAACCCTTTCAACGCCAGCCATTTTTTAGCCAAAACTTTCCATTAAACTTACCTGGCCAGAGAAAAGATTCTGTCTGCAATATTTGGGGATTCCTCTGTGACATGCATAAAATAAGGCCTCTCCTTAACTCCCAAAATTAAGAACATAATGTCACTGGATACCAGACCCTCATTTGATGCCTTTAAGTAACATGGGTGTTATATAAATTGTGGTGCCAAGAGGCGACAGTGGTGATGAAAGGGTTTTAAACTGCTACAGTTTGAAATGTGAATAAACGCTCTGTAAATTAAAGGGATGTGGTTTTGAAAACAGATGCGTCTGGATTGTACAGTACTCTGTGTGTGTGTGTGTGTCCACAGGAGCTGGAGTCTGGGTTGCGGGTGCAGCAGGGAACCATGACCAGCATGAACGCTGCGGGCGGGGAGATCCTGCGACAGGCGGCGGCACCAGACGCCCAGCTGCTGCAGCAGAGGAGGGACGACGTCAACCGCCGATGGAAGGCCCTCTGCGCCGAGGTGTTCGACAGACAGAAGTACTCCTCCGCTGCCAGGTAAGTTATGATGGAGAGTGGGGACGTATCTTAGTCATGGATGGGGTCAAAGTCTGCTGCTGCAGCAGAGGAGGGACGACGTCAACCGCCGATGGAAGGCCCTCTGCGCCGAGGTGTTTGACAGACAGAAGTACTCCTCCGCTGCCAGGTAAGTTATGATGGAGAGTGGGGACGTATCTTGGTCATGGATGGGGTCAAAGTCTGCTGCTGCAGCAGAGGAGGGACGACGTCAACTGCCGATGGAAGGCCCTCTGCCCCAAGGTGTTTGACAGACAGAAGTACTCCTCCGCTGCCAGGTAAGTTATGATGGAGAGTGGGGACGTATCTTGGTCATGGATGGGGTCAAAGTCTGCTGCTGCAGCAGAGGAGGGACGACATCAACCGCCGATGGAAGGCCCTCTGCGCCGAGGTGTTCGACAGACAGAAGTACTCCTCCGCTGCCAGGTAAGTTATGATGGAGAGTGGGGACGTATCTTAGTCATGGATGGGGTCAAGGTCTGCAGGTCATTTCAGTGAAGGAGCCATCATTACTACTGCTCTTTTTTTTTCCTTTCAGTACAGCTGTCTCGTTTAAGTCCTTTCCTGTTGTCTGTCTGCCAGGTTTTGTTTGCATTCCTGTATCTTTATTTACCTATCTCTTTCCTTCTCTCTGTCTCTGTCTGTCTGTCTGTCTCTCTCTCTCTCTCTCTCTCTCTCTCTCTCTCTCTCTCTCTCTCTATCTCTCTCTCTATCTCTCTCTCTTTATCTCTCGTTTTTATTATGTTGATTATGTTTTGAATTTATTTGCTATGTTATTTGTACCATTTCTTGGTGTGTTAATGAGCAAGTGTATCTGAAACCACTGCTCTAGACGAGTACATACATGATCAGTTCTTTATCATACTTGTTGGAAGAAGCAATGCAAATGCTATTGAGATGCTAGTGTTTGTGGGTTTAGGTTGAATCTCGTTTAAGTGGTTAGGAACGGTTGGTTTGATGCTGGAGAAAAATTATTTTGCATGGCAATTTTTGAATTTAATACATGTTTTACGCCAAATCATCTCCTATATATTCGTTGATCTATTTTGTATTTTTTTCTCTTGCATATGACCCAATTGTAGTCCCTTCCCCCGACCCCTTGTATTGTGGCCTAAGGCCAAGGTGCAATAAAAACTTCAGTGTTCTCTCTATCTCTCTCTCTCTCTCTTAGGCTTAATTCTCTTTGAATTTTTCATATTTATCTTTCTTTCTTTCTTTCTTTCTTTACAACACACTTTCTCTTTTTCTTTCTTCTGTCAGGATTCTTGCCTTATCTTCATCATCTGATCTAACGAGTAAAATGGGA
Source organism: Phymorhynchus buccinoides (assembly GCA_017654935.2). Taxonomy (NCBI): domain Eukaryota; kingdom Metazoa; phylum Mollusca; class Gastropoda; order Neogastropoda; family Raphitomidae; genus Phymorhynchus; species Phymorhynchus buccinoides. The sequence continues at coordinate 31,732,971 of CM065690.1, forward strand.
AGTTATTTACCTTTGCTGACTGAAAGTTTGAACACTGAAGATCCTGAGAACAAAAAAGGGTGCCAAAACTAGTTGGCGAGGAGACTGGTTGGACAGTGGAACTTACAAAGCCAACGTTGGCAACATTATTGAACTTATTCGTAAACTAGATAAGAAAAGTTGGTGCTTTGTGTACTTTGAAGAAAGGTGCCATACAAAACAATTCCTTTCTCTTTTTCTGTTTTGATTGTTTATTTTTACTATGCATGTGCAGACCTGTTTATTCTACTCTTTTCGAGTAGTATTCTACTCAGTTTGGACCTCTACTACTCTTCAAAACTGAAAATAATGCTCTTTAATTCTTGATTACTACTCATTTTCAGTGAACATTATTTGATGGTTTAATGAATAAAACCACACATTTTGCACCAGAACTACTCATTTCAGCTATCCAGACTACTCAAGAATTGTGGAGGGGGTAACCAGGTCTGCATGTGTTGGTTTTTTTTTGTCTCCCCGTGGGGATACTGGGGGGTCTTTCGTAAAAATAGTTCCCCCACCTTCTGGAAGTTCTGTGCTTGTAGCTTCTGCCACTTTCTTTGACTCTGCATTTTCCCTTTGCTTTCTATCATCTACTCTTTCTGACTTATTGGCCCATTCTCCTGCCTTTTTTCAAAAAAATCTTCCAAATATTTTTTCTCCCTTGAGCTCCTCCGAAATCGGAATGTGTCGGCTGTACGCAGCGGGGAGACCAGTGAAAACTGAAAACCAGACACATACGTACCTTACCCATTATGGCCATATGTCCTGGGAACGCAGAAGAAGAAGAAGAATATTTTGTTTTGTTTTGTTTTTTACATTTATAATGTCTGTGGCTTGTGGTGCAGAGTGGAGGAAGGCAGCATGAGGACCAGTGAGTTCACTGATGACATGGACGAACTCTTCTTCTGGATCGACGAGACCGAAAATATACTGGCCTCCTCTCTGAAATTGGATAGCCAGTACTTGGCTGACCTCTTAGAGAAAGTGAAGGTATGTGTTTGTGTGTTTCAAGTCAAGTCGTTGTTGTTGGCTTACCCTGGCTAAAAGACTCCAGGGATCATCTCAACAGCGGAAGCGCTTGAACACTGTGGTACAAGTGCGTCAGCTAGGGATGAAAACATTACGTGTGTGACCGTTTTTGATTACCACGCCATGTGAGTAGCCACACTCCATCTTCGGGGGATTTGGGAGACTAATGTCTTTGATGATGTTATGCTAGGAGCTTGTCATGGCTAAGGACAATCCCCGCATAACTATGCATAGAATAACAACATTTTGATGTAGCCTTGGTATTCTAGCCTATGTCAATTGGTCTGACACAGCCTTAACCTTTTCACTGCCCCGTCACAGGTATTTCCGTCAACTTCCGGTATCCTATAAACTGCCCTGTCACGGTAATATCCGTCATAGGGTTATTCTAAGAGTTTCCCGTTTTCTATCCATACGCTTTTCGCAGTATGTTCGAATGCATGTGAGAGTGTTCTCAAAGGATAGTATATTCAATCCCCGTTCAGAAAAGCATAGGTTATATGCACTTTTATTCAGAAAGTTTTGCGATAGACTCAGCAGCCTAAAATGGCTTGGCAAATAGTTGCCCCGGAACTGGGCTCGGCAGTGAAGGGGTTAAGCCAAGGCAACCAAGTACAGTCGAGTCAAGTACATGTGTATACTCTATTATCTCAGAAAGAGAAATTCATGTCAGGTGCAACAACATAACAGAAATACAGCAGTACTGATAAACAATAACATGTTTAAAACGCAACTAGTGTGTGTGTGTGTGTGTGTGTGTGTGTGTGTGTGTGTGTGTGTGTGTGTGTGTGTGTGTGTGTGTGTGTGTGTGTGTGTGTGTGTGTGTGTGTGTGTGTGTGTGTGTGTGTTAAAGAAATGCTCTAAGTAAAATAGCCCTGTGTGTGTGTGTGTGTGTGTGTGTGTGTGTGTGTGTGTGTGTGTGTGTGTGTGTGTGTGTGTGTGTGTGTGTGTGTGTCCACATCTGTGTGTATGTATGTGTGTGTGTGTGTGTGTCTGCATCCATGTGTGCACACATATGTGTGTGTGTGTGTGTGTCCACATCTGTGTGTATGTATGTGTGTGTGTGTGTGTCTGCATCCATGTGTGCACACATATGTGTGTGTGTGTGTGTGTCCACATCTGTGTGTATGTATGTATGTGTGTGTGTGTGTGTTTGCATCCATGTGTGCACACATATGTGTGTGTGTGTGTGTCCACATCTGTGTGTATGTATGTGTGTGTGTGTGTTTGCATCCATGTGTGCACACATATGTGTGTGTGTGTGTGTGTCCACATCTGTGTGTATGTATGTGTGTGTGTGTGTTTGCATCCATGTGTGCACACATATGTGTGTGTGTGTTTGTTAAAGAAGTGCTCTAAGTCTAAGAGCCTTTTTTAGTTAACAGATTATCTGTTATGAGGACAAACTGTTGTGGACAATTTTGGCCGTTATCTTTCTTCTTGCATCCCTTGTTTATCTCTTCTTCTTTTACTTATTTATTTTATTTTTTCATTTTGCAACAGGACCGTGAAGATGACATTCCTTCCAGACAGGAGAGCCTGAACTCGGTCAACGACAATGGCAACAAAATGAAGGGCAACGGCAACATGTCCGACGAGGACAGGAGCAACATCCAGCGAGACCTCCTCAACCTCAACAAGCGATGGGCAAAGGTATGGAAATGAGAGAGATAATGAGGGCTGAGAAGGAGAGATAACGAAGTCTCAGAATGAGAGATAATGAAGTCTCAGAATGAGAGATAATGAAGTCTCAGAATTAGAGATAACGAAGTCTCAGAATGCGAGATAATGAAGTCTCAGAATGAGAGATAACGAAGTCTCAGAATGAGAGATAATGAAGTCTCAGAATGAGAGATAATGAAGTCTCAGAATTAGAGATAACAAAGTCTCAGAATGAGAGATAATGAGGGCTGAGAATGAGATAATGAAGTCTGAGAATGAGAGATAATGAAGTCTCAGAATGAGAGATAACGAAGTCTCAGAATGCGAGATAATGAAGTCTCAGAATGAGAGATAATGAAGTCTCAGAATGAGAGATAATGAAGTCTCAGAATGAGAGATAATGAAGTCTCAGAATTAGAGATAACGAAGTCTCAGAATGTGAGATAATGAAGTCTCAGAATGAGAGGTAACGAAATATCAGAATGAGAGATAACGAGGTCACAGAATGAGAGATAATGAAGTCTGAGAAAGAAAATGAAGTCTCAGAATCAGAGATAACGAGGTCTCAGAATGAGGGATAATGAAGTCTCAGAATGAGAGATAATGAAGTATCAGAATTAGAGATAACAGAGTCAATGAAAGAAAGATAGCAATGCTTGAATATGAAAGATTGTGGAATTTAAGAATGGAATCTAAAGAGGTCTTAGAATGAGATAATGAGGGTCTTAGAATGAGATATATGAGATCTAAGAAGGGAAGATAATGAGGTCTGAAAAAATATATATTTGACAGAGATAATGTGTTCTGAGTTTGAAAAACTATCATGGTCTGATAATGAAATTTAACGAGGTCTGATTGTAGAAAACAACGGGGTCTGGGAATGAAAGAAAACAGGGTCTGAGAAGGAAAGATTGTGAGGCCTTAGAAGTGTTAAACGCACAGCCGGCATATATAAAGCTTTCACGCGAGGCGCGCATCATCATTTTAATTGCTGCTCGCGACAGAGACGGTTCAACCATTCTTTTTTCCCTGTTGCCCGAGCCACTGCGAGGCAGAACTTCGCAGCGACTAGCCTAGCAGTCTAGACCCGATCCCTGGGATCGGTTGTTATGCCTTTAATGGAGTTAGTAGTAAGACCCCTCCCCTCCCCCACCCTTTAAAAACAACTTGGAATCCTTGTTACTGTCATGTCCCTTGTCAGACTGTTGGGTTGAGGCTATCTGTCTAACCAGCCTTAATAGCTTGCAAAGAGAAAAGAAAGGGGGGGGGGGGGGGCTTTGTGTGTTTCACAGCTGGATGACCTATACTGTGTCCATGTGTGTTTATGTGTGTATGTATGCTGTTTGTGTGTATAAGCCAGCTTGTGTGAATGTGTTAACATCTTAGATAGATACTGTACCAAAGTTGTGAAGAGCATAGTGGGGTTTCCTGAATTACCTGATAAAAATGTCAATGTTTTTATATGTTTAAGCAAAAAAACTTTTTTTGTTTTGTTTTTGTTTGTTTGTTCTCATCCTCCACTACTTCTGTTTCGTCTTGTACTTCTTCTTCTTCTTCTTCTTCTTCTTCTTCTTCTTCTTCTTCTTCTTCTTCTTCTTCTTCTCATCCTTCTCCACTTTCTTCTTCTTTCTTCTTCTTGATCTCTTTCTCCTCCTTGTCCTCCTCATTCTCCTCCACCTCTTCTTCCTCTTTCTTTTTTTCTTCTTCTTCATTCCATTATTTTTACAGTATTAATAATAATAATAATAATGATTGGTATTTATATAGTGCACATATCTAGAAAAGTCTATTAATGGCGCTTTACAATGAAATATAACTACAAACATTCCCATTTAACACGCACATGCACACACACGCATGCACGCACGCACACACGCATGCATGCACACGCACACACACGAGAGAGAAAAAATAGGAAAAGAACAAAGGGGTGGGGTGGGGGTCACACGCACACGCACACGCAGACACACAAAAATACACAGAACACGCACGCACGCAGGGGTGGGGTGCACCACGCACGCACATTTATTATTAACACGCACACGCACACGCACACACACACACACACACACACACACACACACACACACACACACACACACACATGCATGATGTATGCACCCCCCCCCACCCCCCCACTCATTTATTATTAACATTATGAACACTCATCCTGAAACATCAGGGCTTCATCCTGTTTGACTTTGGTGGTTAGGCTGCCCCCCTGACCTCGACCCAAACATAACCACCCCCAAAACAAGCCCTTTTCAGGGCTACACACAAACAATGCTCATAATTTGTTCCACATTCAGGCATGAAAGAATTCTGCGTTTCGCGGAAAATCCGCAGAATTTTTTCAAAACTTCCGCGGGAAATCCGGGTTTTTTAAAAATGTTTGTTTGGAAGTAAAGGACCGATCTTGCCGTATTCTTATATCTACAAGTCTCTATTTAGCGATTCTCAAACTGGTTAACCGGAAGTCGCTTTAGCTCACTCGCTTCATTTGTGCGAAGGAAGGTGAAATGAGTACCTCCCGCTCAACAAAAGTAGCGATGTTAGATGAAAATGTGGGTGGAAGGATATTTGTGCCGACCAAATTTTTGGAATAGATTAGCCCCCCTCCCCGCTGAACAAAACTTCGGACATTAGTTAGCTGAAAAATCGTCTGGAAAACCTCTTTGTTTGTGGAATGTTCTGCTTTCTTGGATATGTCCACTCAAGACCTCTCCCCCCCTTGGATATATCCACTCCCTCCCCGCTGCTTTCTTGGATATATCGACTCAAGACCCCCCCCCCCCCCAAGACCTCTGCTGCCGAAAAAAAAATATTTTGGAACGTTCGACCTCTCCCCCCCCCACCCCTCCCCCGCGCTCAACAAAACTTCTGACGTTAGGTGAAAATCCGGGTGGAAGGATTCCCCGCTCGGCTGAAAAAATAATCTCTTTTTTGATGTTCATCCACTTTCATGCCTGCACATTCCCCAAGCTCTTATACACTCAAGACTCTAGTTTATGTAATGGACTCCCCGCTGCTTTCTTGGATATATCGACTCAAGACCTCTCCCCGCTGCTTTCTTGGATATATCGACTCAAGACCTCTCCCCGCTGCTTTCTTGGATATATCGACTCAAGACCTCTCCCCGCTGCTTTCTTGGATATATCGACTCAAGACCTCTCCCCGCTGCTTTCTTGGATATATCGACTCAAGACCTCTCCCCGCTGCTTTCTTGGATATATCGACTCAAGACCTCTCCCCGCTGCTTTCTTGGATATATCGACTCAAGACCTCTCCCCGCTGCTTTCTTGGATATATCGACTCAAGACCTCTCCCCGCTGCTTTCTTGGATATATCGACTCAAGACCTCTCCCCGCTGCTTTCTTGGATATATCGACTCAAGACCTCTCCCCGCTGCTTTCTTGGATATATCGACTCAAGACCTCTCCCCGCTGCTTTCTTGGATATATCGACTCAAGACCTCTCCCCGCTGCTTTCTTGGATATATCGACTCAAGACCTCTCCCCGCTGCTTTCTTGGATATATCGACTCAAGACCTCTCCCCGCTGCTTTCTTGGATATATCGACTCAAGACCTCTCCCCGCTGCTTTCTTGGATATATCGACTCAAGACCTCTCCCCGCTGCTTTCTTGGATATATCGACTCAAGACCTCTCCCCGCTGCTTTCTTGGATATATCCACTCAAGACCTCTCCCCGCTGCTTTCTTGGATATATCGACTCAAGACCTCTCCCCGCTGCTTTCTTGGATATATCGACTCAAGACCTCTCCCCGCTGCTTTCTTGGATATATCGACTCAAGACCTCTCCCCGCTGCTTTCTTGGATATATCGACTCAAGACCTCTCCCCGCTGCTTTCTTGGATATATCGACTCAAGACCTCTCCCCGCTGCTTTCTTGGATATATCGACTCAAGACCTCTCCCCGCTGCTTTCTTGGATATATCGACTCAAGACCTCTCCCCGCTGCTTTCTTGGATATATCGACTCAAGACCTCTCCCCGCTGCTTTCTTGGATATATCGACTCAAGACCTCTCCCCGCTGCTTTCTTGGATATATCGACTCAAGACCTCTCCCCGCTGCTTTCTTGGATATATCGACTCAAGACCTCTCCCCGCTGCTTTCTTGGATATATCGACTCAAGACCTCTCCCCGCTGCTTTCTTGGATATATCGACTCAAGACCTCTCCCCGCTGCTTTCTTGGATATATCGACTCAAGACCTCTCCCCGCTGCTTTCTTGGATATATCGACTCAAGACCTCTCCCCGCTGCTTTCTTGGATATATCGACTCAAGACCTCTCCCCGCTGCTTTCTTGGATATATCGACTCAAGACCTCTCCCCGCTGCTTTCTTGGATATATCGACTCAAGACCTCTCCCCGCTGCTTTCTTGGATATATCGACTCAAGACCTCTCCCCGCTGCTTTCTTGGATATATCGACTCAAGACCTCTCCCCGCTGCTTTCTTGGATATATCGACTCAAGACCTCTCCCCGCTGCTTTCTTGGATATATCGACTCAAGACCTCTCCCCGCTGCTTTCTTGGATATATCGACTCAAGACCTCTCCCCGCTGCTTTCTTGGATATATCGACTCAAGACCTCTCCCCGCTGCTTTCTTGGATATATCGACTCAAGACCTCTCCCCGCTGCTTTCTTGGATATATCGACTCAAGACCTCTCCCCGCTGCTTTCTTGGATATATCGACTCAAGACCTCTCCCCGCTGCTTTCTTGGATATATCGACTCAAGACCTCTCCCCGCTGCTTTCTTGGATATATCGACTCAAGACCTCTCCCCGCTGCTTTCTTGGATATATCGACTCAAGACCTCTCCCCGCTGCTTTCTTGGATATATCGACTCAAGACCTCTCCCCGCTGCTTTCTTGGATATATCGACTCAAGACCTCTCCCCGCTGCTTTCTTGGATATATCGACTCAAGACCTCTCCCCGCTGCTTTCTTGGATATATCGACTCAAGACCTCTCCCCGCTGCTTTCTTGGATATATCGACTCAAGACCTCTCCCCGCTGCTTTCTTGGATATATCGACTCAAGACCTCTCCCCGCTGCTTTCTTGGATATATCGACTCAAGACCTCTCCCCGCTGCTTTCTTGGATATATCGACTCAAGACCTCTCCCCGCTGCTTTCTTGGATATATCGACTCAAGACCTCTCCCCGCTGCTTTCTTGGATATATCGACTCAAGACCTCTCCCCGCTGCTTTCTTGGATATATCGACTCAAGACCTCTCCCCGCTGCTTTCTTGGATATATCGACTCAAGACTCTCTCCCTTCTGCTCATTTGGTGAAATCGGTTTAACGTCCTCTGCTTTCTGGAACAGGCACACATGTTGGACACTAGTAAATAGATAGATAGTGGGACGATCCTGGCTTTATTGCAATACTAGGAAAGTCCCAATGTTTTTTGAATAACCAAGATATTTCGATTTTTATTGTTCGTTTAGCATTTGTCGTATTCACTTAAATATCAGTCAGTCAGACGTGTTTTTCTCACTTGCTCATTCGGTTCCTTCATTTAGGATGAATATGTGACGTTTGCTTTGTCTTGTGTTCTTCAGTTTACCTCTCCTTCCACTAAAAGTGATTCACTCAAAATTATATTGCGGTGTTTTTTGGGTATGGTTGAGTTGTGAGTAGATGTGTCTGTAAGTGAGAATATGTAAGAATATAATAAGTAATAAGTTAGTGATGTAATCATGACCCCCACCTCACCCACCCCATTAAATAAAGTTTATCTTCACTTAAAGAATATAACCGATAATGAACAAGGTTAAAGATAAATACTAATTGAACTACTTAATAAACATTTACAAATTGAATCAAGGACAGAGTAATCATTTAATATACAGGATAGTGTTAATGGAGTCGATCCATCATTAAAACAGTCAATGCCCGAATTCTTAAAGAGCTCTCTTGCTCTTTGACAGTGAGTCAGTAAATGACTGACACTTATAGATTCACCACACATACATTTAACATACATTGTTTGCTTTGTATAAGCATTCATAGTGACTGCCTTAAAATGGAGGGGTTGAAACAGTTTTACTTTCATTTGCATCGTTCTTCTCGTAGTTGTTGGAAAAGCCTTGCAAGTTTCGAACCAAACAAAAACGAAGACAAAAAAAAAAGAGTCTTTTGCTTTCAGGTGATAGCAGACCTTCCCGCGTTCATGGGAAGGATCCAGGAACGATTGTCGGAGTTGCGCGCCTTGCAAGGGGAGGCGAGCGAGATGCAGGCGTGGGTAGAGACGACCAAGGTGTTGCTGGAGACACAGTTATCTCCCCCTGTATCATCCACATCGCCCGACGAAAATGACTCCGTGGTGGTGGACCCGCAAGTAAGTGACAATGTTAACTCTAAATTTGCAGTAACATTTTATAGCGTACTTTAGTACAGAAAAAAAAAGTTAATACTGATCTGCACCTTTGTTGCAACACAACATGTGAATTATGATTGAAGCAGACTTTCTGTTTTACCCCCATACACCCAGCCAGTCCAAGCAATGTTGGCCCACTCATTTGCATATGTGACCCATCACCACAAAGTGGGTCTTAAGGATGAAATGGCAGATTTTGATATATTAGCATTTACAGTTTAATCTGCAGACACTTACCTTTCTTTTGATATATTATTTATTGCTCTACTAAAAAAAGTTGAGGAAGTTATGGGTGTTAAAGAGGGTAACCCAGCAGATGGCCATAAGTGAGAAAAGTTGGGGTTCAAAGATTTTTGACCCATCCTAGGCCTAGCATAAAGTCACTGACTAGTGTAGCAGATAATGAACAAGGTTAAAGATAAATAAGCAGGTAATTTACATTTTTGAGGCAGTCATCGTCAGAGTCAGTTTCGTTTTCAGGATAGTGAATGGAGTCGAGTTGAAATATTTAAGAGCTAACAATACTCCAAGTTCTCCTTAATCTGCGGCTGGTAGGGTTGTAAATGAGTCAGTAAATGAGCAAAAAAGTCAATCTTTCAAAAGAGATACATCTGCATCATATCCATGTTGCTTTGAAACTAAGCATTCAAGTTGACGCCCTCTAAACCAATCCCGTTGCGCGTTTGCCTTTCAGTTGCATCGTTCTTCTCGTAGTTGTCCTAACCTCTCATTGCAAAGTTTTCGAACCAAACAAAAACTCTGTGTTTACGCCTAGAGTCTTTTGCAATCAGGTGCTAGCTGATTCCCGCGTTCATCAAAAGGATCCAGCGAACAGAAGCGGAGTTGCGCGTTGCAAGGGCTTTCCAGAGAGATGTAGGCATGGTGGGGCCCGACCAAGGTGTTGCTGGAGACACAGTTATCTCCCCCTGTATCATCCACATCGCCCGACGAAAATGACTCCGTGGTGGTGGACCCGCAAGTAAGTGACAATGTTAACTCTAAATTTGTAGTAACATTTTATAGCGTACTTTAGTACAGAAAAAAAAAGTTAATACTGATCTGCACCTTTGTTGCAACACAACATGTGAATTATGATTGAAGCAGACTTTCTGTGTTTCCCCCATACACCCAGCCAGTCCAAGCAATGTTGGCCCACTCATTTGCATATTATTAAGAGCTTTGAAAATTTCTTTGCTCTTTTTACAATGTTTGTTCATGTATTTGTTTTGTTTATATATGTATTTTGTAATTTATTCATTTCCAGACAACCCAGTTGGCCATTCAGACTCGGCAGGTGAAGATGGACCGGATCAACGCCACCTATCGTCGTCTCTCGGAATCGGGCGAGGACGAAAATGAGAACGTTGACATCCCCGAAGACTTGTCGGAGCAGATCGCCGCCATCAACAGAGACTGGATTGACGTGCAGCGATTGGCCGATGAGCTTCGTCCCCATGATGACAGCGAGGTCAACGAGGTCATGGCTCAAGGTCAGTGAGAGAAATGGATTGTGGGCCTTGGTTTTTGAGAGGGGAGTCAATCAGTTTTGTTTGGAGACTGAAATGATGGTTTTTGTTTGATTTGGTTTGATTGTTTTGTGTGTGTGTGTGTATGCTCTGAGATTGAAAAAAAATAGTAGGTGCGAAGGTGTGTGTGTGTGTGTGTGTGTGTGTGCATGCATGCATGCATGCGTGTGTGTGCGTGCATGTGTGTGTGTGTGTGTGTGTGTGTGTGTGTGTGTGTGTGTGTGTGCTTGTGTGCTTGTGTGAGAGTGAGTGGGTTTGTTTCTCTGTAAACAGTGATGTCTAAGCTATATAACAACTATAATCAAACAAAAAACAAGAATCTGGATTTTTGTTGTTGTTGCTTTTGACAGTAAAAGCCGAAGTGCAACAAGGGGCGTACCATCGATTTCCCTCCTCCTCCCCTCCCACCACCACCACTACTACCACCACCACCCTCGCCTCACTCCTTGCGACCACCACCACCACGACCTCCCATACCACCTCTTTGCCACCACCGACACTGTCGACCGGCGAGCCCCAGTGGGCGGAGTTTAGCACGTTGGTGTCGGACCTGCGGCAGTGGCTGTCTCTCTTGGAGGACCTGCTCCTTTCACAGAAGGTGACCGTGTGTCGGGTGAACGACATCGACCAGGCTGTCAATGCTCTCAAGGTGAGGGGTAACCACTGGAGTGTATGTGCCTGGGTGTGGGTGTGGGGGTGTTACTGTATCACTGTGTGTGTGTGTGACCGTGTGTCGGGTGAACGACATCGACCAGGCTGTCAATGCTCTCAAGGTGAGGGGTAACCACTGGAGTGTATGTGCCTGGGTGTGGGTGTGGGGGAGGTTACTGTATCACTGTGTGTGACCGTGTGTCGGGTGGACGACATCGACCAGGCTGTCAATGCTCTCAAGGTGAGGGGTAACCACTGGAGTGTATGTGCCTGGGTGTGGGTGGAGTGGGTGTGGGGTTGTTACTGTATCACTGTATGTGTGTGTGTGACTGTGTGTCGGGTGAACAACATCGACCAGGCTGTCAATGCTCTCAAGGTGAGGGGTAACCACTGGAGTGTATGTGTGCAGAGAGGGTGTGGGGGTGTTACTGTATCACTGTGTGTGTGTGTGTGACCGTGTGTCGGGTGAACGACATCGACCAGGCTGTCAATGCTCTCAAGTTGAGGGGTAACCACTGGAGTGTATGTGCCTGGGTGTGGGTGTGCAGAGAGGGTGTGGGGGTGTTACTGCTGTATCACTGTATGTGTGTGTGTGACCGTGTGTCGGGTGGACGACATCGACCAGGCTGTCAATGCTCTCAAGTTGAGGGGTAACCACTGGAGTGTATGTGCCTGGGTGTGGGTGTGCAGAGAGGGTGTGGGGGTGTTACTGCTGTATCACTGTATGTGTGTGTGTGACCGTGTGTCGGGTGGACGACATCGACCAGGCTGTCAATGCTCTCAAGTTGAGGGGTAACCACTGGAGTGTATGTACCTGGGTGTGGGTGTGGGGGTGTTACTGTATCACTGTGTGTGTGTGTGTGTGTGTGTGTGTGTGACCGTGTGTCGGGTGAACGATGTTAACCAGGCTGTCAATGCTCTCAAGGTGAGGAGTAACCACTGGAGTGTATGTTCCTGGGTGTGGGTGTGGGGGAGGTTACTGTATCAACGTGTGAGTGTGTGTGTGTGTGTGTGTGTGTGTGTGTGTGTGTGTGTGTGTGACTGTGTGTCTGTGTGACCGTGTGTCGGGTGAACGACGTTAACCAGGCTGTCAATGCTCACATGGTGAGGAGTAACCACTGGAGTGTATGTTCCTGGGTGCGGGTGTGTGGGGGTGTTACTGTATCACTGTGTGTGTGTGTGACCGTGTGTCGGGTGAACGACGTTAACCAGGCTGTCACTGCTCACATGGTGAGGAGTAACCACTGGAGTGTATGTTCCTGGGTGCGGGTGTGGGGGTGTTACTGTATCACTGTGTGTGTGTGTGACCGTGTGTCGGGTGAACGACGTTAACCAGGCTGTCACTGCTCACATGGTGAGGGGTAGCCACTGGAGTGTATGTTCCTGCGTGATGGTGTGGGTTGATGTTTCTTCTCTGACAGGGTAGGCCAACCACTCTTATTTGTATCTTGAATTTGTTTTCTTTTTACTTTGTGCTTAAACTTTTTTTTTCTTTTCTACTGAGCAGATGTTTTTAATGGGAAAATGACCAGTCTTTTTTATGTACCATTTTTCAGATTTCAACATCTACACACAAAAACTCAACTCCTGTTTTAAATGTGTTTTTGTTCTTGTTGTTTAGTTTTGTTTTGGGGGTCAGGGAGCAAAAATGCTGACTTGCTCACTTGTTTGCCTTTGGTGATGAATTTTATCATTGACAACATTGACAGGCTGTTCTTTTTATGTGCAATTTTTTCTTCTTCCTTTCCCCCTTGGTTTTAAACGCTGTTATTTACCATAATCCATTGCTGACAATGTTATGCTAACAGGTTCTTCTTCTTCTTTTTCTTCTTCTTCTTCTTCTTCTTTTTTTCTTCTTCTTTTTCTTCTTCTTCTTCTTCTTCTTCTTCTTCTTTTTTTCTTCTTTTTCTTCTTTTCTCTTCTTCTTCTTCTTCTTCTTCTTTTTCTTCTTTTTCTTCTTCCATTAATCCCCAGTACTGAGGTTAAACAAGCTAATGTTATTTATCTATAAATACGAAATGTGTGTGTGCTGTTGCATGCGTTCAAGTATGTGTGTGTGTGTGTGCCTAATTTCATCATTCTACTAAAGTTTTGATAATTGTGTCACTGTGATTGTAAAGTTTAGTTCGGAAATAGTGTCCATTGCTAAGGTAGAAATGATTTGTCCGTTTATTTCATTTTTCTGGATTTATCTCTCTCTTCTTTTTTTTTTTTGCCTTTCAATTTATGATTTGCTTGTGCTGTGAACGAACG
>CM065690.1:31751521-31766521 GCA_017654935.2 Phymorhynchus buccinoides
GCTTTGTCTCTGAAAATATCTCCTACAATTGATAAGGAGCATATAGTATTAAAGGAGCACCCTGACGGATGAATTTTTGCAAGAAAACGTCGAGATCACCAGGAAAACACCCTTTACAGAGATCGCAAAAACTCTTGTTTGATTTTCTTTTCCTTTTTTTTGAGGACTGGATGAAAAAAATATTTATACTTACTCTATTATCCTCTAAAAGGTCATTCATTCATTCATTCATTCATTCATCATTCATTCATTGTTTCCTAGAAATCAAGCCATCAAATCGGCGATTCCTCCTTGGCGGAGGTGCTGGAAGTCAAATTCTTTCAGTGAAAGAGAAGCCATGTGTCTTCTCTTTTCTAATGGCCGCCTGAGTCGCTTTGACCAAATCACGAAATTTCCACAATACAAGCCTTTTTATTTACAGTTTACCAAAAGGAGTTTCGCTCACAGCAAAGGAAATAGCTCCTTTTTTTTTTTTTACTGCACTACAAAAAAAAAAAAGCTTCAACCACGAGTGTCCTCCACCCACCCCGTCCAAAATGGCTTCTCTCTCCGGCAACCCCGCCAAGGAGGAATCGCCGTTTTGACGGTTTGATTTCTATGAAACCAGAGTAAAGCGAGTGTTCCAATCCTTGAAAAGACTGTCTATCTGGTGATCTCGACGTGTTTCTTGCAAAACCTCATCCATCAGGGTGCCCCTTTAAAGCCTTTTTATGCCTCTGGAGACAACTCACCAGAGAATGGCCTTCACTTTTTGTTCCAACCAGCATTAATTAGTACAGTTCAATGAAACCCTTTCTGGTTCAGAGTTTATGGGACAGCAAATGCGATTCCTTACGCTGAGGGCATTAACTGGTTTTTTTACAGCTAGCTCACCGATTCAGTGTTTAAGGGATGTCAAATGTGATTCCTTATGCTGGGGGCATTTAATTTTGCTTCGTTGTCCAAACAGCTCGCGTTGAAATATTGAAGTATGTTTTTCACTCTGTGTGTATTTGTGAGATGAAGGGAGGTGTGTGTGTGTGTGTGTGTGTGTGTGTGTGTGTGTGTGTGTGTGTGTGTGTGTGTGTGTGTGTGTGTGTGTGTGTCTGTGTGTGTGTGTGTGTCTGTCTGTGTCTGTGTGTGTGTCTGTGTGTGTGTGTGTGTGTCTGTGTGTGTGTCTGTGTCTGTGTCTGTGTGCATGTGTGTGTCTGTGTGTGTCTCTGTGTGCGTGTGCGTGTGTGTGTTTGTGACAGGGTGGGTTGGTGGGTATGCGCACATGTATGTGTGCATGTATGTATGCATGCAGAATCAAATTTTGTGTTTTGCTCTCTCTCTCTCTCTCCCTCTCTCTCTCTCTCTCTCTCTCTCTCTCTCTCTCTCTCTCTCTCTCTCTCTCTCTCTCTCTCTCTCTCTCTCTCCCTATCTCTCTCTCTCTCTCTCTCTCTCTCTCCTCCCTCTCTCTCTCTCTCTCTCTCTCTCTCTCTCTCTCTCTCTCTCCCTCTCTCTCTCCTCTCTCTCTCTCTCTCTCTCTCTATCTCTCCATCCCTCCCTCACTCCCTCCCTCCCTCTTCCCTCCCTTGTCTCTCTCTCTCTCTCTATCTGCGTTCATGTCCTCCCTCCTATCTCTCTCCCTCCCTCCCTCTCTCTCTCTTTATCTTATCCCTCTCTCTCTCTCTCTCTCTATCTCAAATCCCTCCTATCCCTCCCTCTCTCCCTATTATCTCTCTCTCTGATTGTTTTCTCCCTGCTGCTCTCTCTTCTCTCTCTCTCTCTCTCTCTCTCGTCTCGATGCTCTCTCTCATCTCTCTCTCTCTCTCTGTGGTCTCTCTCTCTCTCTCTCTCTCTCTCTGTCTATGGGCGGAGGTAGGAGGGGAGCTTAGGAATGGGATTACATTCTGGAATTGCATAGGACACTTTCAGTATCTGCGTTCATGTAATATCAGAATGATGTGTGGTTTATCTGTGTGTGTGGGTTTTTTTTTACTACTTAAATAACAAAGTACTATTGTCTGGTTATTATGTTTCTGATTGTTTTCGGGTGCTGCTTCTTTCTTCCTCCTTGTGTGCTAGCGTAGCGATGCTCGTTCATTCCAACTCTTGTGTGTGGTGTGTGCATATTTGTTAACTGCTTTCCATCCGTACTGGGTTATAATATATAAGAAGATTTCAATTATTCTTTGCACAATTTAAGCATTCAAGCACGCTGATGGTTCGCGTTTAAAACTGTTAACAATAAATATTGTCTCTATGTAGGTTCTCTTGCAACGACACTACAAACCATTTCTCGTTTTTTTCTTTTAATACAGTGGAACCTCCTTTATAAGACCTTCAAAAATCATCCAAAATGAGGTCTTATAAGGGAGGGGTCTTATAAGGGAGGTGATTTTAATTCTTACAAAGAAGGGCAATGTCTCGGAGAAGTAGGTCTTATGTGGGAGGGAGTCTTATAATGGGAGGTCTTATAAGGAGGTTGCACTGTATGTTGTGTTTTATGTAGCATGATGTATCTTTTTTTCTTTCAAACCACTGTTTTCACAATTATTCAATTTTGATCTGCACACAATTCAGTTTATTCATATTTTGTTAGGAGTGTTCATATTTTGTATGTGATTAGATCTTGGTGGCTATTAAAAAAATATATATGGCTCCCCCCCACCTGCGTGCGCATCTCGACCCTTCCAACGGAAGTGTCGCCATCTTAGTCCTTTTTTGTGTGTAAACAGCATCGATCTGGCATTTTTCAAACAAAGTTACTGACTAAGATGGCGGTCTCCCATAATATGGCACGCTCCTTGTGGCCGGATATGACGACACGTGGGTACAAGCCATATGCCCTTCATTTGAAACTTTGTATTTTTAAATACCTTATGTTTACTGCCTAGAGTATGGTCATGCAAGTAAGGGTGGCTTTTTTTCTTTAGTGTAAATCATTTGATTCTTGTCGTATAGTTTGATTCATTATCTCACTTGATTCATTATCTCATTTGATTCATTATCTCATTTGATTCATTATCTCATTTGATTCATTATCTCATTTGATTCATTATCTCATTTGATTCATTATCTCATTTGATTCATTATCTCACTTGTATTTTTCCTACAAACTCAAAGGGGAACTTGGAACATCCCTGTTGAAAAGCTTTTGAATGTTTCATGATTTATGCAAGAAATTCTTCAAGAAGTTCATGAAGTACAATTCAAAAAACTTCTTGCTTTTGCAATAAAACTCAAATGAGATCTTATTTGATTCATTATACACATTGATTCATGAAACTGTACTTGATTCATTATCTCTTGAAGATTCATTATTCACTTGATTCATTATCTCATTTGATTCATTATCTCACTTGATTCATTATCTCACTTGATTCATTATCTCATTTGATTCATTATCTCATTTGATTCATTAGTCTCACTTGTATTTTTCCTACAAACTGAAAGGGGAACTTGGAACATAGAGCATATGCATGACTGTGATGATTTATAAAATACATGCATTAATTGAAGTTTTTAAAATGTATTGACATCTTTCTTTGTTTAACTCTAGCTGAACACACCCTGTGATACAAGAGGGGGGGGGGGGCAGTCGACCCTGTGACACGGGAAGATCCCACCACAGGGTGGACTGATTCCTGATGCGAAGGAGACACAAAGTAATCAGAAGATTGAGTGGAAATGACCGGACCGATTTTTAGACCGGAAGAATCCAGGTTTGGATGGAGTTGACGAAATGAAACGTCCATTCTCATCACGAGCGAGAATGACGCTAGAAACCGAAGAGGGTTGAGTTTGAGAAACCGAAGGAGTGTGAGAAGGGGAAGCCATTATCATGATGGCTAACACGTTACACAACTGAGTTAAGGAACGAGACCGGTGCAGCACACAAAAAATTCTCAAACAAGAAAATATCAAAGAACTGAAAGCTCTAAATTACATCTCGATCAGTGGAAACAGAAGAAACTGTTAGACTGACTAAAAATAAGGAATGAACACACCAGATAGAAACAAAACAGATAGATAACTCAGCACTTAAGGCCACACACGCCACACAATGGAGGCGCTAGAAAGTCGTAATGACGGAAGTCGTAGCCCATTGGACTAGGCCTAGCCTCTATTGGATGCAAGGGGGAATAACCCCCAGGTCATGGTCGTCTCTCTCTACTTTGCAGATCTATTTTCTCTCTAATTTCCCATACCGCATGTCTCCGCGTCTCTCTCTAGTCTCTCTCTCTCTCTCTCAAATGTATAATATATATAGGTAGACAATAATGAAAACACAAGACCATGTTTACACGCATACCTTCTTTTTAAAAAAAGTCATGAAGTGAAATCATGTATGGGGCAAAGAAAAAATAACTTATTATGTAACTGAAGATTCATTTTTATTAGCTGAAGTCATCAGCGTGGAATGAGATCATAAAGTTGTTAAGATTTCTCGTGTCAGCTTGCTTTTATTGAAAAGATTGTTGTCTTGGTGAAATTATATACCTATTTTCTTTTAAGATTTCATTGAAACTGGAAAATTTATCACTAGACTTTTTGTAAAAGCTCCATGAAGTATGTTTTTGTTGTGGAATATGTATGGATTTGATCAATCAGTGCTGCTCTTTGGGATTGATTGTTATTAACAATGTGAATGTGATGGTGTTGCTGAGGATGACAGTGAGGATGTTGCTGCAACTGAGGATGATGATGTTGACGATGACAGTGAGATACGCGTGTCCATGACACCATTTTATTTGATGTTAGTGTTGTGTGGTTGGTCGGTAAAGAACAGGATGGGTTAATTCAATTCTGATCGCTTCTCTGCCTTTTGGCTAAGACAGTGATTCAGGAACATACATTTTTGTTTATACCCTGGTTGGTTTGTACATGGCGAAAGCCGATATGCGACGTTAAACTGAACTTCCATCCGATGGGTTAATTGTTCAGTTAGGCTTTATGCTGAAAATTCTCTACCCCTGACTCGGGTACTGAATTTCCTGAAGTGTCCAGTGCAACTGGGTGCACATTTGCTCGACACTGGATGTCTGGCGATGTCGATTCACCACTCAGCATGCAGCTCGCTGTTGCACCTTCTCCACTCTGCCAACGTCTTTTGCTGTGTGGGGATCCCTAACTGGGGAAGCATACTCAAGAGTGGGTCTCACCAAGGATTTGTACGCAGTCTCTTTGATTTTGACTGACCCCACTTTTAAATTGCGTCGGAGAAAGCCAAGAGTCTTACTGGTTTTGCTGGTGACGTGTCCCATTTAAGGTCGTGAGAAATGGTGACACCCAAGTACTTATAGTTTCATCAACCTGTTTGAGTTTCTGTCCGTGGAAGTGATAGTATTGTATCAGGGGGTCTCTCTTCCTAGTGACATGTAGGCTCTGACATTTGTCAGTGTGGAAAGACATCTTCCACTTTGTCTCCCAGGACGCCAGACTGTTAAGGTCTTGTTGGAGGTTTGCATGGTCTTTGCTGGTGTTCACGGGTCGATGACATGTGAGTATCTTCAGCAAAAAGATGAGTGGTAGAGGACAGTTCATATACTGATGGTGACAGTTGCGTTGTAATGTTGCTGAAGGAGACAACAAAGTTTTACGATGACAGTGATGCAGTCGAACCTCGCCTAACACACGGACACCCCAGTAAGAAGGACTGTTTTATTCAGTCTCTTCTCTACCTATTTATTAATAAAAAAGTCTCCAGTGTAACGACCACCTCGCAATTATGGACAACTCAGTGGATGGTTGGATTACTGAGGTTCAACAGTATTGTAATGTTGCTGATGGTGGTGTTGGTGTTGTTGTTGCAGTCGTTGCTGCAGGACATGGAGAGCCGGCGTCCTCAACTGGATGAGGTGCTGACCGCAGCCGATCAGATCCAGAAGACCGCCCACAGCGAAAGCGACAAGATGGCCGTCAGGCAGCAAGGTAAAGACAAGTTAACAAATTTAATTTAATGGAATTCTTCAGTTTACAGGATTATTTTTTCTGTTCTCAATAGCTCTGTTAGATTTATGTATGTAAAGAGTGCAGTTAAACGTATTAAAAATAATGAATTCCTGAGTTTATTGGAATAACCCTTTCGCTGCCAGCTATTTTTCAGCCAAAAAATACCATCAAACTTAACTGGGTAGAGAAAAATAAAATTGGCAATATTGGGAATTCCTCTGTGACGTGTATAACATTAAGCCTAACTCTAACCTCCCAAAAATAAGAAAATAGGGTCTTTGGATAACAGGCCCTGATTTGATGCCTTTATAGTGACATGAGTGTTAAACCATTGTGGTGCATAAATGCGACATTGGCGGTGAAAGGGATAAACGTTTTGGTTTTCCTCCTTCCCAGGCGCTGGTGTAAGGTTCGTGTGTTTTTGATGGTTGGACATTATCTTCCCATCTGCTCCTGCGTCTTCCCCATCTTAGCTTCCTTGCTCTGTTCTGTACATGATACATTTCATTTGTGTTGTGTGATTTTTGTTCAGTGCACGCCGAAAAATGTTTGTTTTTCTTCCTGTATGTTTGAAGACAATAAATATTTGTGAAGTGAAGTGAGTTGGCCTGCTGAGCGTTCTGAGGTGCCTTGCCCAGGGGAAATCTGCATTTTTTTTTTAACCATGAGGACATTAGGGTAGATGGCATAGGGGAAGGTCCCCAAAGGCAAGCTTCTAATCTTCTCGGCGGCAGCACTTACAACTGGTGCAGATGCCTCCTAGTTTGAGAGTCCTTGTCATTCAAATTCAATGTAGAAAATCAAACATCACTGTCAGATAATTGCCATAACGATAATGAATTTAGTAGTCTATGGGGCAGTTGGTGGATGCCTCGTGCCTCCATACGGGGAGCTGGACGAGTCCCTCCCGTGGGGATACCGCTTTTTTTCTCTCGTAAAAATGGTTTCCCCACCTTCTTGAAGTTCTGTGCTTGTAACTTCCTCTAATCTGTCACTCTCTTTGACTCTGCCTTTTCTCTTTGCTTTCTGTCATCTGCTATCTGTCTGACTCATTGGCCCATTCTCCTGCCTTTTTTCCAAAAAAATCTTCCAAATAACTTTTCTTCTTTGAGCTCCTCCAAAATCGGAATTTCTCGGCTGTACGCAGCGGGGATACCAGTGAAAACTGAAAAAACAGACACATACGTACCTTCCCATATGCAGACCTGTTTAGTTTACTGTCCGTGGAGTAGTATTCTACTCAATTTGGACCTCTACTACTCTTCAAAATTGAAAATAATGCTCTTTAATTCTTGATTGCTACTCATTTTCAGTGAACATTATTTGATGGTTTAATGAATAAAACTACACATTTTGCGCCCAAACTACTCATTTGTCTATCCAGGACTACTCAAGACTTAAGGTGTAGGGGGTTTGCAGGTCTGCATATGGCCTGGGAATGCAGAAGTAAAAGAAGAAGAAGAAGAAGAAGTGGGTGTAGAAGAACTGCTGTACTGTTTGCAGTGTCCAGCCTGCAGGAGCAGTGGGAGGAGGCGCGGGGGCGGGCGGAGCGGCGGCGGTGCCAGCTGGACGGCATGCTGCTGGAGTGCCGCCACTTCCACCACCACTACGCCGACCTGGAGGCATGGCTGACCCACACCGAGGAACAGCTCGACGCTGACCCGCTCACCCCGGGGTCCTCAGAGGAGAGGGAGTCCCTGCTCAGGCATCACGAGGTGGGACTGTGTTGGTGTGTAGTGTTTGCATACGTATTTAGTATGTTGATTCTGATGACCTGGAGGCATGGCTGACCCACACCGAGGAACAGCTCGATGCTGACCCGCTCACCCCTGGGTCCTCAGAGGAGAGGGAGTCCCTGCTCAGGCATCACGAGGTGGGTTTGTGTTGGTGTGTAGTGTTTGCATGCGTCATAAGTATGTTGATTCTGATGACCTGGAGACCTGGCTGACCCACACCGAGGAACAGCTCAATGCTGACCCGCTCACCCCGGGGTCCTCAGAGGAGAGGGAGTCCCTGCTCAGGCATCACGAGGTGGGTTAGTGTGTAGTGTGTAGTGTTTGCATGCGTCATAAGTATTCTGATTCTGATAGACCTGGAGGCTTGGCTACCCACACCGAGGAACAGCTCGAAACGTACCCGCTCATAATGGGGTCCTCAGAGGAGAGGGAGTCCCTGCTCAGGCATCACGAGGTGGGTTTTTCAGTGTGTAGTGTGTAGTGTTTGCATGGGTCATAAGTATGTTGATTCTGATGACCTGGAGGCATGGCTGACCCACACCGAGGAACAGCTCGAAGGCTGACCCGCTCACCCCGGGGTCCTCAGAGGAGAGGGAGTCCCTGCTCAGGCATCACGAGGTGGTTAGTGTGTAGTGTGTAGTGTTTGCATGCGTCATAAGTATGTTGATTCCATGACCTGGGTGCATGGCTGACCCACACCGAGGAACATTGGCTGACCCGCTCACCCCGGGGTCCTCAGAGGAGAGGGAGTCCCTGCTCAGGCATCACGAGGTGGGTTAGTGTGTAGTGTGTAGTGTTTGCATGGTTCATAATTATGTTGATTCTGATGACCTGGAGGCATGGCTTGACCCACACCGAGGAACAGCTTGACGCTGACCCGCTCACCCCGGGGTCCTCAGAGGAGAGGGAGTCCCTGCTCAGGCATCACGAGGTGGGTTTGTGTTGGTGTGTAGTGTGTAGTGTTTGCATGCGTCATAAGTATTTGATTCTGATGACCTGGAGTTGGCCTGCACACCGTTGAACAGCTCGATGCTGCCCCGTAGAAATCTGCCCTGCTCAGGCACCACGAGGTGGGTTAGTGTGTAGATGTGTAGTAGGGGCATGTCATCATAAGGCAAGATTCTAATCTTCTCGGCGGCAGCACTTACGGACTGGTGCAGATGTCCATTCACTAGAACTTATTACGAAAACTAGTCCTTGTATCATTCAAAGACTGCTGAAATGTAAAAAGCAAAACTTTTTATATTTCTGCAGTCATTGTTTGATACAAGTTATTAGATCCAATAATACGTCAATGGACCATAAAGATAGTCCGTTTTGACTCCAAGCCATCGTGATGACCTGGAGACCTAGTGACCCACACCGAGGAACAGCTCGACGCTGACCCGCTCACCCCGGGGTCCTCAGAGGAGAGGGAGTCCCTGCTCAGGCATCACGAGGTGGGTTAGTGTGTAGTGTGTAGTGTTTGCATGTGTCATAAGTATGTTGATTCTGATGACCTGGAGCTTGGCTGACCCACACCGAGGAACAGCTCAATGCTGACCCACTCACCCCGGGGTCCTCAGAGGAGAGGGAGTCCCTGCTCAGGCATCACGAGGTGGGTTATTGGCCCATTGTAGTGTGTAGTGTTTGCATGCGTCATAAGTATGTTGATTCTGATGACCTGGAGACCTCCTGACCCACACCGAGGAACAGCTCGACGCTGACCCGCTCACCCCGGGGTCCTCAGAGGAGAGGGAGTCCCTGCTCAGGCATCACGAGGTGGGTTAGTGTGTAGTGTGAGTGTTTGCATGCGTCATAAGTATGTTGATTCTGATGACCTGGAGACCTCTACTGACCCACACCGAGGAACAGCTCGACGCTGACCCGCTCACCCCGGGCTCCTCAGAGGAGAGGGAGTCCCTGCTCAGGCATCACGAGGTGGGTTTGTGTTGGTGTGTAGTGTGTAGTGTTTGCATGCGTCATAAGTATGTTGATTCTGATGACCTGGAAACTGGCTGACCCACACCGAGGAACAGCTCAAGATGCTGACCCGCTCACCCCGGGGTCCTCAGAGGAGAGGGAGTCCCTGCTCAGGCATCACGAGGTGGAAGAAGTGTGTAGTGTGTAGTGTTTGCAACTGTCATAAGCATGTTGATTCTGATGACCTGGAGGCATGGCTCACTGACACTCACACCGAAGAACAGCTCGATGCTGCCCCGTAGAGAGAGTCCCTGCTCAGGCATCACGAGGTGGGTTAGTGTGTAGTGTGTAGTGTTTGCATGCGTCATAAGTATGTTGATTCTGATGACCTGGAGGCCTGGCTGACCCACACCGAGGAACAGCTCGATGCTGACCCGCTCACCCCGGGGTCCTCAGAGGAGAGGGAGTCCCTGCTCAGGCATCACGAGGTGGGTTAGTGTGTAGTGTGTAGTGTTTGCATGCGTCATAAGTATGTTGATTCTGATGACCTGGAGGCTTGGCTCACCCACACCGAGGAACAGCTCGATGCTGCCCCGCTCACCCCGGGCTCCTCAAACAAAATCCTGCCTAACATGTCTGTTATAGGCAGGGTTCGTGGGGTCCTTTCAGGTGCTTTGTAGTGCTGTATTGATCGGTTTGCCTGTTAAGTCCTTTATATCAGCAAGGAGGTCCTTTCAAATCAGTCAAAGTGTCCTGTCAGTTTAAATCCTTTAATCGGGCCAAAAAACAAAACTAAGTACCTTGTCATAAGAAATGAACTGCCCCCCTCACCCCGGGCTCCTCAAACAAAAAATCGCCTGCCGAGCAGACATGTAATTTTAATAGTCACTGTAAATCCGGTCAGCGCAAGATTGATATCTTATGCGCCATGTTGAAATTCTTTACATGCGGCTGCCCTTGCAAGTAAAAAGTGTAAAAAGAAAGTGTTGTTTCCCGAGAGAAGACATTTATAAGGACTGGGTCCGAAAAGTGTGGACAGGCTGCAAGCAGTCAATGGGAGAGTCCTGAAACACAAAGACTGAAAATCACAAGATGGAAGGCACAAGGCGGAACAGGTGCCATGTGACCGACGCAAGCAGCAGAAGTACTACTGCAACATCTGCTCAGCCACAACCGTCAGTCTGGGCACCCACCACGTCTGCTACAACTACAAACAAGGTTTAAATAGGTCGATGCTGGTCCTAAGGTCCTTTGCTCTTCAGTCCCCACGAACCATGTATAGTACAATAGCGTATTGTTTTGCTGTTTCAGGCCCTGCAGGAAGAGGTGTCCCGGAGGCAGGAGGCCGTGGACAGGCTGAAGCAGCAGGCCCACAAGCTGATGATGGGCTCAACACCCGCACCAGCTGGACAGGGTGGGCCTGCCTGCTCAACAGGTCAGTCGACTTCCTTGATGATGGGCTCAACAACCGGTGGGCCTGCCTGCTCAACAGGTCAGTCGACTTCCTTGATGATGGGCTCAACAACCGGTGGGCCTGCCTGCTCAACAGGTCAGTTCACTGCCATGATGATGGGGCGTTGTAGTACTGTGCTGTGTGATCGATCAGCTGTTGAGTCTGCTGTCATGTTGTGTCTCAGGTCACACCCGCTGAACACTAGTCACTCCAATGTAATACAGTGGAACCTCCCTTTTGTTGTTGTTGTTGTTGTCTTACCCTGGCTTAAAGACTCCAGGGATCATCCCAACAGCCGAAGCGCTTGAACACTATGGTACAAATGCACCAGCTAGGGATGAGAACATTACGTGTGTGACCATTTTTGATTACCCTGCCACGTGGGCAGCCACACTCGACTTCGGAGGAGAACTTTCCTTTTAAGACATTGAAAAATCGTCCAAAATAAGGTCTTAAGTGGGAGGGAGTTGTATAAGGGAGGCAATTTTAATACTTACAAAGAAGAGCAATTGTATGTGGGAGGGAGTCTTATAAGTGGGGGGGGAGGGGTGTCTTATAAGGGAGGTTCCACTGTATTCATCATATTGTGTCTCTATTATTATTTGCTCAAAAAGCGAGTCCAATGTAATATTGTATCGCTGTGATATGTCCTCACCAGGCCAGAATGTATGTATCCTGTCTGTGGTTTCCAACTATCACTGCCAGATAGCAGAGGGGGCAGCTGCTATTCTGGCGGGCTGGGCTAAAATTTGTTTATAACGGAGATGCCTTGCCCAGGGTACATTCCCACTCTCCCGGCCCAAGGGAATTGAGGACAGCTGTCTTAAAGGCTAACCAATCCCTTTGGCTGCAGCAGCTAGAGCCAGTGCAAAAGTCCCCTAGTTTGAGAGTCATTGTCTTCCACAAAAGACTAAGCTGTACCATGAGTTTCCATTACTGTAGAAAATCATCTATGGCTTGTACCCACGTGTCGTCATATCCGGCCACAAGGTGCGCTCCATAGTATGGGAGACCGTCATCTTAGTCAGTAACTTTGTTTGAAAAATGCCCGATCGATGCTGTTTACACACAAATCTGACTAAGATGGCGACACTTCCGTTGGAAGGGTCGAGATGCGCACGCAGGTGGGCGGGAGCCATTGCACAGCTCTCATTTTCTTATTGGCCCTACTACAGACTAATGTCAACCAGTGATGAAAGCCATTTGCAGGGCTGCCTTCCGTCCCCCCTAAAGGGCATTTGTCCCTGGAAACAGGTAAAATGGGCACCCTACCATGTCCCTGGAATCCACTTTTCTGTTCAGTGTCCCTGGAAACAGGTAAAATGGGCACCTACTACCTGTCCCTGGAATCCACTTTTCTGTTCAGTGTCCCTGGAAACAGGTAAAATGGGCACCCATTTGTCCCTGGAATCCACTTTTCTGTTCAGTGTCCCTGGAAACAGGTAAAATGGGCACCCTACCCTGTCCCTGGAATCCACTTTTCTGTTCAGTGTCCCTGGAAACAGGTAAAATGGGCACCCTACCCTGTCCCTGGAATCCACTTTTCTGTTCAGTGTCCCTGGAAACAGGTAAAATGGGCACCCTACCCTGTCCCTGGAATTCACTTTTCTGTTTAGTGTCCCTGGAAACAGGTAAAATGGGTACCCTGTCCCTGGAATCCACTTTTCTGTTTAGTGTCCCTGGAAACTGTAAAATGGGAACCCTGTCCCTGGAATCCACTTTTCTGTTTAGTGTCCCTGGAAACTGAGTGGAATCAAAATGTTGTCGAGCAGTCACTTGTCTTGTTAGCTAACCTCACTATTAAACACAGGAACACCCAAAACAACAGGCACTGTTGACATTCTCTTTCTGTTAGATTTCTGAACACCAAAAGATCTTGAATATGGAAGCATGTTGGCACCAAAAAACAACAAAAAGACTACCCAAAATATCCAGTCGCAGAAATTTTGCTTGATCATGAGATATATTTCAAGATGCATGACATCGCGATGTTTGTCCCTGGAAATAAGCCTCTGTCCCTGGATTTTAATCAGTTTGTCCCCGGAAACTGCAGCAGGGGGTAGGCAGCCCTGCCTTTGAGTAAAGGGCCCCAAATAGTGTGATGATAATGTGTTGTATCACTGTGATATCTACTCAACAGGTGAGTCCAGTGTAAATGTGTTGTCTGTGTTGTCATTTCTTTGTGCTAAAAAAGTCAGTCCAATGTGATGCATGCAGTGTCTCTGTCGATCTGTTTAACTCTGCTAGTACCATGGGTGAATATATTCGCCCAAGACATCAACTCTACACTCCCACCAAATGCAAAGACATTCACTGCCAAGCACCCTGCCATGTGTTTGTCTGTTTTTAGAGCTTTTGTCTCTGTTTCTGCCGTTAAAGCATAGCATGCGCACTCGAAAAATAAAAGTTTACTTCCCTCTTGTCGGTCGAGATGCAACGGACAACCAAGAACGTCAAAAAATACATGGCGCTAGAAGAGTGAAACAAATGATTGAGTGTTATATCTTGGCGATCCTGTCTGCTCAGCAAATGAGTCCTTGGTGTGGTAGGGTGGCTCTTGAGGTAAGGTTTTCCCTCGCAAAGCAACAAACCAGGGCTTGTATTCACGTTGAGATAGCATGAGACTTAGCATGATGCTAACTTAGAAGCTCTTCCAATGTCCTATAGGATTTAATAGGACTTTTGGAAGAGCTTCTAAGTTAGCATCATGCTAAGTCTCATGCTATCTCAACGTGAATACAGGCCCTGGTTTCGTTTCACAGCTGCAGCAGATTTTTTTCTGCTCTTCCTCCACAAAACCTTTTGATCTGAATACTGCCATATTTTTCGGACTATAAGGCGATACTTTTTTCTTCTGGTTTAAGCGATTTATTATTCAGTTACATTCGCATAGACATAAAACACAACAGACTGAAGCAACAACAAGCGAAGCTTATAGCGTGCTCAGTTAGAAAATGTACACAGCAATATTGGCAGAATTAAACGTGGAAAACTAATGTACGAAACAGAACCAAAAAATAATGAAAATGAAAGACTGGGTGGATGCAAACTTGAATCAACACAGCTATGCATTATTTTTTGATCATTAGGAAAAGATGTAATACACCAACATGAACATAAATAATATTATGCACTTTTTTTTCTTCCCGAGACTGAGACCCCTGCGCCTTATAATATTACTAATATGACTAATAATATGGTAAGAAAATATAGTAACAAAATCTGAATTTTGTGTAAAAAAAAAGTTTTTGGGGGGGGGTGCCTTATAATAAAGTGCGCCTCATAGTTAGAAAAAATAGGGTAAGTCTTTTGGATGAGATGACAAAAACTAAAGCCCCCTTGTGCTCGGGGGGGGGGGGTGGGGGTGGGAGGGGTGGGGGGGGATGTTTGTTTGTGTGTTGTGTACATGAAAAAAACCTGCCTTCTCATGTCACACGGATATGCGTATTGTGCAACAGTTCTGTTTTATTTACCAATGTGAAATTCCCCAGATTTATTATTTTATTTTAGACTTGTCATTATATCTGTGTTGTGACAACTGCTCCCATAATAACTGTTTTCCTGGCACTTGTGCCAAAGTGTTGCATAGCTGCAAATTGTCAGAGCTTTGTTATATCTGTCAGTGCACGGATGATGTATGGTTGTTAAACGGCGTCAAAAGTGTTAAGTCTCCAGTCTGTCGCTGATATATGGCTGACTGAACGGTGCCAAAAAGAGTAAAGTTGCGCTAACTGTATATTTCTGGGCAAGATTGTGTAATGTTAAGGTTGTGTGGTGATCGAACTCCACCAAAAAGAACTAGAAAGTAGAATCTTTCATTACTGTTAGTGATCTATGGTAGTTGGTTAATGCCTAAAGAATCAATCTGCAGTGTATATCAATGCCGTTTTCTTTCTCTGTAATAATCAAGCAGCACCTTCTTCTTCTTCTTCTTCTTCTTCTGCATTCCCAGGCTGTATGGCCATAATGTGTAAGGTACGTATGTGTCCG
>CM065690.1:31771521-31774021 GCA_017654935.2 Phymorhynchus buccinoides
CTGCCTCGTTTACCTTCAAGTCACTCACGCAATGCAGGGAATCGTTACTAAGGTGTTTGAACGAACAGAACAGAAGACATTCTGAGTGGAACTGTCTTTCTGAAGTCAATGACTATAATTATACCACGAGACGTAAGGCTGCCACTCTCCTTTCATAAACGTTTTTTTTATATTTAAAAAACTAAAATCAATTCTTCAATATTTGACTGATTTCCTTAAAGTTATAAATCTATCTCATCAAATTATTATCCTTCTACATAGCAAACGGACTATTAAAAATACTTAAATTATTCCTGACTATTTTGGGCTCTATCTTTTCCCTCATCTCATCAGTTCACTTTCTATCCTATCTTTGCTGAACTTATTTGCTTTATTTTTCGTACTACCCCCTAAAGTGCAGCAGAATCTTCAACGTGATGAAGTTGGCTGCCTAAGGCAAATAGAAAGAAGAGATAGAAAATATTTATGTTGATGTTAAATGATTCATTTTACAGCACACAGTTACGAAAACTCCCATCTTTGTTTTACATAACAGTAAAAACGAACATGCAGAAAACCACAACAAAACAACAAATCCTGCAGCCTAACTAGGCTTACATAACACTGAACGGCCGTGCCATTACTATACTTTTTTTTAACTGGGTCTGACCTGGAGGCAATGGAATCGGTGATTTAATGTCAGGAAGTCTTGATCTTGTAACAAGAACAGTAACAACACACGCATGCAAGCACGCACGCGCGCACACACACACACACACACGCAATCACATACACGCGCACGCACACGCACACGCACACGCACGCACACACGCACACACACACACACACACACACACACACACACACACACACACACATGCAATCACATACGCGCACGCTCACACATGGTCACACACACACACACACACACACGCACACATTCATGCACTCACAATCACACTTACACTCACACACGGACACACACACACAGTCACACATACGCGCGCGCACACACACGCACGCACACACACACACACACGCACACACACACACACACACACACACACACACACACACACACACACACACACACACACACACACACACACACACACACACACACACACACACACACACACACACACACACACACACACACACACACACACACACACACACACACACACACACACACACATCCCTACCCCTTTCCATTCAGCAAGTACCCGTGGTAATTTGGGTTTCAAACTGAAGCAGGATCGTTTTTATTGAATTACTCAATTGGATATGCAGAAAACACGTGCTACTGAGTTGAGATCAGGAGGAAGCAGAAACAGCACCACACCCCTGGGGAAGTGATAACTAGCTGCAGAGAGTGTATCACTGTGGCGCCAGTAACAGACCGGGGGTCGGTCTCTCTGGGACACCCTCTTTTTCCATATTTATGTAGGACCAAATACGCTTGTTTGTCTGTTTGTGAGCCACTCTACTCTATTTATCGGATCCACGTTAAAAAAAAACCAGTAAAAAAGGATAACAAACACATACTAGTAAAACTAAATTCTTCTGCGTTTCCAGGCCATAAAAATTATGGTCATAATGGATAAGGTACGTATATATCCGGTTTTCAGTTTTCACTGGTCTCCCTGCTGCGTACAGCTGACACATTCCGATGTCAGAGGAGCTCGAAAAGGGAGAAAAATTATTTGGAAGATTTTTTTGAAAAAAGGCAGGAGAATGGGCCAATAAGTCAGAAAGATAGTTGGTGATAGAAAGCAAATGGAAAAGGCAGAGTCAAAGAGAGTGGCAGATTAGAGGAAGTTACAAGCACAGAACTTCCAGAAGGTGGGGGAACTATTTTTACGAAAGACCCTCCCCCCACGGGGAGAAGCACACGAGCAAAACTCTGAAGCATTGCATCCATCTCATGGGTACATTAGCTGCGGTGTGTTTTGATCAAATCTCTTTGGAACAGTCAATTCCTGAGCTTTAAAAACCAATTAACGAGAAAAAGTGTTGATGTCGTTAAGCAATTAATAAACTGAAAATTCGATGGCATTATGGTTGTCTTGTAGCCCTAGGCTGTGTGCTTTAAAACCCCCCACAAAAACTGAAGTGTACATAAGAAAACAAATCTCAAGTGTTGTACTCTAAAGACATTCCTATTGTTTGTGATGCTTATTTTTTTCATAGTGTTGGATCCAGTATTGTGCATTGGCTGCAGGCAAGAGTGGAATACATGTGATGTAAAAACTGAAGCAACAGAGCCGTAGTGTGACAGAATTGTGCACATTTGTAAGGCAAATATGGTGTGTGCGTTTGAAGTGGTGGTAGGAAATCCCATGGAGTGGAAGTGAGTCGTTATGTTTTGTGCCAAGATGATGTCCAAGGAGAGCATATACAGGTCAGTTGGTCAGAAGTTTCAGTTGTATGATCGAACACCTGTGTAGTATATGCATAGTATTTCACTCAAAGTCTCTCTCTCTGTCTGTCTCTCTGTCTGTCTCTCTGTCTCTGTCTG
>CM065690.1:31799021-31826521 GCA_017654935.2 Phymorhynchus buccinoides
GGCTTTGTCTCCCCCCCCCCCCCCCCCCCCCTTCTTCCGACATTGGCAATAGTTTGAATGTAATTATGCAATGTAACTCCTGTGAGAATTAGCTAAATTTTGGCTTGGAATTATATTTGTCCTAATCTTTTTCTCTTCTTTCTTTCTTTCTTGTTTTTCTTCTTTTTTTATTTTTTTTATTTTTGGAAGAATGGGGGTCCTGAACCACTTGTAAACCTCTGTATAAGTTTAATTTTTCACGCATGAGAATGATGTCTGCCAGACATCCTAAGGGCATTGGAAATTAGACAATGTTGTTGGCTAACTTGTTTTGAGTGGATAGTGGGTGTGGGTGTGGGTGTGCATGCAAACGCTGGTAGTGTGTTGGGAGATCTATGCAGTTGGGTGCTTTGTTGGATAGAAAATTCTCACACTCTTATGGAGCCTTGAAAATTAATGCAAACTTTATTTCACTTGAAGATAAATTATGTCTGTCAGTCACTCCAAAGCCTGCGCCACATGGCGTATAGAATCGTATGGGGATGCAATGCGATTGTATCACGTGAGTCATGATTCATGTGAAATACATGTACTTCCATCTAGAATAATTCTGCCATTTTCGCTCAGTAATCCAAGTAATCCCAAGTGAATTTCATGTGAATCCATGACTCACATCGTCAAAATCGCATCGCATTCAGATGTGATTCGTATGTCGTGTGGCTGGCCCTTAAGGGGAATGGAAATTCGACTTTGTTGGTAGCTAATGCCTGTTTACAGTGGGCAGCATGCACATGTGTGTACGTGTGTTCGGTCTTTAATTTAACGTCGATCCACCTTACAGTGATCTTAGACCGGGAAAAAAAGGGAAAAAAAGGGAAAAAAAGTATGTTTATGTGTTAGTGTAATGGGTATTTTGAATGTGCATCTAGGGAAGGGATAGGTACAGGTGTATGCTAGTCTATGTACACATATAATATATACAACGACGATGATGATTTTTTATTATCTTTACCCGGTAGTAGTATTCCTTCGTAGCTGTTTTGTCACCAGGTAGTTGTCTTTATTTGTTATTATGTGGATTGTGTTGTTTTTGCCATGTATTTCTGCTGTTACTATGATTGCAATGCGTCATGTTTTGTGTTAAGAGTTTAGAGCCTGACCCTCTTAATTTAACAGCTGTCAATATAACTGTGTTTCTAACAGAAGAGACTTTTCACCAAGCTAGCATATCTACCCAAACCGCTAGGAAAACAGTAGGGGGAAAATGTGAACTGTAGTGTAACTAAAAAGTAAATATAGTTTGTTAATCGGTACTCTTCATATAATTTATCTCAATGAAACAAACAACTAAGGATGTTTTATGCATTAATCGAAAGACCCATGGTAACTTTTCCCTTTGAGAATTCTAGCTTTCTGGCATCCTTGAAAGGTGTCAGTGGTAGAGTCCCAGCCATTTGATCCCTCTTGCAACAGATAGAATCCCTGGTCATTCACAGGTTGGGAGGGGGTCATTTAACACCTCTTCTGACCAAGCTGGGCAATTGTGTTGTCATGTATGGAACCATGTTTGCTTCAAAAGAAAATTATTTTTCTGTTTCTATTTTTCTTTTCTTTAAGTGAATGGGGTTTGACTATCCTTGAAACAATTACAATTGATTACATTGTCCCTTAGGATAATAGAGTTATTGACAACGCAAGAGATAATTCAAATAGCTTCCCTTGTTTTGCAGAACTTTTTTCATGGTTTGGTTTATAAGATAATAGCTATTCAAGAAATGGAAAGTTTTTCTCATGTTTCCTAAAATAAAGGCTGGGAATGGTTGGGAATAATACTATCATCATATAATTATGTTGATATGCTTATATAAGAGAGTGAGCAGAAAGCTCGCTCTCTTCTTCCCCACGATCACAACACCAATGCCCAGTAATGTTTGACCATTTCTTCTCCATCATCATACATGTCCATTTTTTCACCATGAACAAATATAATTGGATTCACTCTTTCAATAATAACTTGTTTCCAGTTTTCTGAAGGATAAGTAGTGTATTTTATCAATTTTCTTGTGGATTATAACGGTGTTCAGCTAAAAATGGCACCCTGTCCCTGGAATCCACTTTTCTGTCTGGCGTCCCTGGAAACTGAGTAGAATCAAAATTTTGTAGAGCTGTCACTTGCCCTGTTGGCTAACCTTACTATTAAACACAGGAACACTGAAAACAACAGGCACTGTTGAAAGTTTCTTTCTGTTTGGTTACTGAACACCAAAATATCTTGAATATAGAAGAATGTTGGCATCGAAAAGCAGCAAAAAAACACCAAAATATCCAGTCGCAGAAATATTACTAGATTGCAAAATACAGTTCATGATGCATGACATCACACTGTTTGTCCCTGGAAATAAGTGTCTGTCCCTGGTTTTGAAGCAGTTTGTCCCTGGAAACTCACTGCAACAGGGGGTGGGCAGCCCTGGACCTGGTAATTCTGTCTGTATGCTTTTTGAGTTGCTTTGGCATCATTGCTGGAGAGACACACAAAAAGATACAATAAACAATTAAGTGTTTCGGTTGGAAAAATGATTGTCAGACAAAGAGATGACAATTAATTTCTCTGTTAAGGATATTTCATATGAGTGATAATATTTACCTTTCTTGGTACAATAAAGAAATCAGCTGTTATCCTCTTTTGGCATTTAAGTGGTGCTGTACATCTGACAAATTGATTGTCCAGCAATGGAGAGGAAAAAAGAAAGCCTTCTTGATTGGTGCTATTGTGTCAGGCAGAGATTCATTCACGGCTACATACAACAGAACATCGAACATCGAACAATTGTTAACAGCGCGGCATGTTGCAAAGCAGCAAAATCTGGGAAACGGAAAAGATTTATAGCTTTTTTCATGTCGACTGTAGACTTTATGGTTGCTTAAAAATTGTTGATTCCCTGTTTTTGTTGCTTTTTTTTTTAATAACTAATGTGATTAGACTGCTCAAGGCTAGTTAAGAAGAAAGTAAAGACTCGACATTCTCTGTTGCAGTTATTTTGGGTACACAAACTGAACATTTGAAAAGTGAATGCTTTGAATGTGGTTTATGTACTGTGACCAACAACATAGCTTTTTGGTTAAACCACTAATATTGGATGAAAAAAGTGTTGTGAAAGACCCCCAAAAAGTTCAACATGTGAGGTGTTTGCTGATTTTGTGAGAGCAAGTTAGCATGGTCCAAACAAGAGAAGTCATGTGAGATGAACAGTACAAGGTGAACACAACACAGAAGCAGTGGATTTCATTAGTGTGAACAAATCTTACGTTAAAAGTTAAAAGACCGAGTGCCAGAGGCAAAAATTAGTTTGTGTCAATGATGAGGACAACACCAAAGCTATGTTTTTTTCATTGTGCCCAAAACATCAAAATAACTTAGAGGTAGCACCAAAGCTGAATTGATCCCAGTTATTGAGCCATAGATGTCTCCCCATGCAAAAATAGTTCCCCCACCTTCTGGAAGTTCTGTACTTGTAACTTCCTGTAATCTGCCACTCTCTTTGACTCTGTCTTTCCCCTTTGCTTTATATCATCTACTGTCTTTCTGACTTATTGGCCCATTCTCCTGCCGTTTTTCAAAAATATATTTTCCAAATAATTGTTCTCATTTGAGCTCCTCCGAAATCGGAATGTGTCAGCTGTACGCAGCGGGGAGACCAGTGAAAAATGAACACATACATACCTTACCCATTATGGCCATATGGCCTGGGAACGCAGAAGAAGAAGAAGAGCCCTAGATATATTAAGATGAAGACAACATCAAGTCTGCAAATTTTAACCAAATATAAAAAGAAGACATAAAAAACCCAGAGTATTTCATTAATGCACACATGTCAAGGATAAATGATGACACATTTATAGATATCTTAGTTGAGCTACAGTCGTTGTGGACCACAGGTGGCAGCACTGGACAATAGGTAACTCTGGCCACCCGGCGACCTCGTGGTCAGGTGGAGCGCTCTCCACAGTACGCTCAAATCGTTCACCTAGTGAGCCACATTCTCAAACGTTTTGAACAGGTGGGTGGTCTCAGGAAGAGAGATGATCAGCATTGTGGCTGTGGGTCTGAACTTCACTCATGAATTAAGAGCACAGAACAAATTCCTGTTGTTATCATATATATTAAGAAAGGAATAAGATAAACAATAGATATGTTTATGTCATTCATTCTAAATGTATATGTTACGCGCAATCCGTGAAATTGCCAAGTCTCTTTGTGACCGTGTGTGTGGTTAACTGGGTGTATAAATTTAGCTGGGCTTAATTCAAAGTTCAGCTGTACTCCTTAGCGGAGGTTTACACTCTGTCAGTGCTTTCAAACTGGACATTGGATTCTGCAGTGTCCAGCACAAGGGTGCCATACTAGGGTCCTTCTCTGGACTCTGAAAGTGGTCTGAGAGCATGAGATTAGCTCCTCTTTTAGTCTAAAAACCTTTTATCCTATTAAGTAAAAGGTGAAAATAGGGAAGAACACGGTCGAGCATGTGAGTGAAGAGTATGGGGAAAGGTGGATGAGAAGGGAGCAAGCAGGAAGAACATGAGCATGTGAGTGAAGAGTATGGGGAAAGGTGGATGAGAAGGGAGCAAGCAGGAAGAGCAGGAGCATGTGAGTGAAGAGTATGAGGAAAGGTGGATGAGAAGGGAGCAAGCAGGAAGAACAGGAGCATGTGAGTGAAGAGTATGAGGAAAGGTGGATGAGAAGGGAGCAAGCAGGAAGAACATGAGCATGTGAGTGAAGAGTATGGGGAAAGGTGGATGAGAAGGGAGCAAGCAGGAAGAACAGGAGCATGTGAGTGAAGAGTATGGGGAAAGGTGGATGAGAAGGGAGCAAGCAGTCTTTTCAGGAGCATGTGAGTGAAGAGTATGAGGAAAGGTGGATGAGAAGGGAGCAAGCAGGAAGAGCAGGAGCATGTGAGTGAAGAGTATGGGGAAAGGTGGATGAGAAGGGAGCAAGCAGGAAGATCAGGAGCATGTGAGTGAAGAGTATGGGGAAAGGTGGATGAGAAGGGAGCAAGCAGGAAGAGCAGGAGCATGTGAGTGAAGAGTATGAGGAAAGGTGGATGAGAAGGGAGCAAGCAGGAAGAACAGGAGCATGTGAGTGAAGAGTATGGGGAAAGGTGGATGAGAAGGGAGCAAGCAGGAAGAACAGGAGCATGTGAGTGAAGAGTATGGGGAAAGGTGGATGAGAAGGGAGCAAGCAGGAAGAACAGGAGCATGTGAGTGAAGAGTATGGGGAAAGGTGGATGAGAAGGGAGCAAGCAGGAAGAGCAGGAGCATGTGAGTGAAGAGTATGAGGAAAGGTGGATGAGAAGGGAGCAAGCAGGAAGAGCAGGAGCATGTGATGAAGAGTATGAGGAAAGGTGGATGAGAAGGGAGCAAGCAGGAAGAACAGGAGCATGTGAGTGAAGAGTATGTGGAAAGGTGGATGAGAAGGGAGCAAGCAGGAAGAACAGGAGCATGTGAGTGAAGAGTATGAGGAAAGGTGGATGAGAAGGGAGCAAGCAGGAAGAGCAGGAGCATGTGAGTGAAGAGTATGGGGAAAGGTGGATGAGAAGGGAGCAAGCAGGAAGAGCAGGAGCATGTGTGAAGAGTATGAGGAAAGGTGGATGAGAAGGGAGCAAGCAGGAAGAGCAGGAGCATGTGAGTGAAGAGTGTGGGGAAAGGTGGATGAGAAGGGAGCAAGCAGGTCTCAGGAGCATGTGAGTGAAGAGTATGAGGAAAGGTGGATGAGAAGGGAGCAAGCAGGAAGAACATTGAGCATGTGAGTGAAGAGTATGGGGAAAGGTGGATGAGAAGGGAGCAAGCAGGAAGAGCAGGAGCATGTGAGTGAAGAGTATGAGGAAAGGTGGATGAGAAGGGAGCAAGCAGGAAGAACAGGAGCATGTGAGTGAAGAGTATGGGGAAAGGTGGATGAGAAGGGAGCAAGCAGGAAGAGCAGGAGCATAAGTGAAGAGTATGGGGAAAGGTGGATGAGAAGGGAGCAAGCAGGAAGAACACGGGAGCATGTGAGTGAAGAGTATGGGGAAAGGTGGATGAGAAGGGAGCAAGCAGGAAGAACAGGAGCATGTGAGTGAAGAGTATGAGGAAAGGTGGATGAGAAGGGAGCAAGCAGGAAGAGCAGGAGCATGTGAGTGAAGAGTATGAGGAAAGGTGGATGAGAAGGGAGCAAGCAGGAAGAGCAGGAGCATGTGAGTGAAGAGTATGAGGAAAGGTGGATGAGAAGGGAGCAAGCAGGAAGAGCAGGAGCATGTGAGTGAAGAGTATGAGGAAAGGTGGATGAGAAGGGAGCAAGCAGGAAGAACAGGAGCATGTGAGTGAAGAGTATGAGGAAAGGTGGATGAGAAGGGAGCAAGCAGGAAGAGCAGGAGCATGTGAGTGAAGAGTATGGGGAAAGGTGGATGAGAAGGGAGCAAGCAGGAAGAGCAGGAGCATGTGAGTGAAGAGTATGGGGAAAGGTGGATGAGAAGGGAGCAAGCAGGAAGAGCAGGAGCATGTGAGTGAAGAGTATGGGGAAAGGTGGATGAGAAGGGAGCAAGCAGGAAGAACAGGAGCATGTGAGTGAAGAGTATGGGGAAAGGTGGATGAGAAGGGAGCAAGCAGGAAGAGCAGGAGCATGTGAGTGAAGAGTATGAGGAAAGGTGGATGAGAAGGGAGCAAGCAGGAAGAGCAGGAGCATGTGAGTGAAGAGTATGAGGAAAGGTGGATGAGAAGGGAGCAAGCAGGAAGAGCAGGAGCATGTGAGTGAAGAGTATGGGGAAAGGTGGATGAGAAGGGAGCAAGCAGGAAGAGCAGGAGCATGTGAGTGAAGAGTATGAGGAAAGGTGGATGAGAAGGGAGCAAGCAGGAAGAACAGGAGCATGTGAGTGAAGAGTATGAGGAAAGGTGGATGAGAAGGGAGCAAGCAGGAAGAACAGGAGCATGTGAGTGAAGAGTATGAGGAAAGGTGGATGAGAAGGGAGCAAGCAGGAAGAACAGGAGCTGAGAAGAGGAGAGAGGTGTGTGTGTGTTTTGATTATGGCAACATGGATTACTTGATGCGCTGCATGGAAAGAACGGAAATCTGCAACAATATTACCATCTATGCAACAACTCGTCTGTTACATTCAGTTTCAGACTCTCCCTTCAGATCCCTAGGTATAAACTTTCAATAGTTGGTCAGCGCTCTATTGCTGTTTATTCAGGACCAACTGCCTGGAACAAACTTCCCCTTTCTCTCCGCCTTCAAAATTAACCTGAAAACCCACCTGTGCACCCGTGTGATTAAAGTCTTCTCTCTCTCTTTCTCCCCTCTGAATGCTGTACAGTGTTTTTGATTTGAATGCATATGAATGTTAAGTACATGCATGCTTTAATTAATTGATTTTTTATATCAAGCATTATGTATTATATATATGGCATGTTGTTGTTTAATTCAGGATCTTCAGGCGGAGTTTGAGGCCCAGCAAGGTGTGTACGACTCGCTGAACACCACGGGCCACCAGCTGCTGGGCTCCACGGGCGGTGGGGGGGACCATGGGGTGGACCATGGGGACACTGTGGGTGGCACCGGTGACCCCCAGGCCCCCCTCCATAGCCGCCTGGAGGACATGAACCGCCGCTGGCTGTCCCTCATGACCAAGTCCATGGAGATCAGGTACCGCAGATCACTCTGCCGAAACGGGGGCACACACAGAGACGTGGATATATAGAGATGGGGGCACAATGTGGGGGACACATAGATATGGGGGCACACACAGAGACATGGATATATAGAGATGGGGGCACAATGAGGGGGACACATAGAGACAGGGGCACACACAGAGACGTGGATATATAGAGATGGGGGCACAATGAGGGGCACACACAGAGACGTGGATATATAGAGATGGGGGCACAATGTGGGGGACACATAGAGACGGGGGCACACACAGAGACATGGATATATAGAGATGGGGGCACAATGAGGGGGACACATAGAGACGGGGGCACACACAGAGACGTGGATATATAGAGATGGGGGCACAATGAGGGGGACACATAGAGACGGGGGCACACACAGAGACGTGGATATATAGAGATGGGGGCACAATGAGGGGGACACATAGAGACGGGGGCACACACAGAGACGTGGATATATAGAGATGGGGGCACAATGAGGGGGACACATAGAGACAGGGGCACACACAGAGATGTGGATATATAGAGATGGGGGCACAATGAGGGGGACACATAGAGACGGGGGCACACACAGAGATGTGGATATATAGAGATGGGGGCACAATGAGGGGGACACATAGAGACAGGGGCACACACAGAGATGTGGATATATAGAGATGAGGGCACAATGAGGGGGACACATAGAGACGGGGGCACACACAGAGATGTGGAT
Source organism: Phymorhynchus buccinoides (assembly GCA_017654935.2). Classification (NCBI taxonomy): domain Eukaryota; kingdom Metazoa; phylum Mollusca; class Gastropoda; order Neogastropoda; family Raphitomidae; genus Phymorhynchus; species Phymorhynchus buccinoides. The sequence goes on from CM065690.1 coordinate 31,807,408, forward strand.
ATATAGAGATGGGGGCACAATGAGGGGGACACATAGAGACAGGGGCACACACAGAGATGTGGATATATAGAGATGAGGGCACAATGAGGGGGACACATAGAGACAGGGGCACACACAGAGATGTGGATATATAGAGATGGGGGCACAATGAGGGGGACACATAGAGACGGGGGCACACACAGAGATGGGGATATATAGAGATGGGGGCACAATGAGGGGGACACATAGAGACAGGGGCACACACAGAGATGTGGATATATAGAGATGGGGGCACAATGAGGGGCACACACAGAGACGTGGATATATAGAGATGGGGGCACAATGAGGGGCACACACAGAGACGTGGATATATAGAGATGGGGGCACAATGAGGGGGGACACACAGGACGTGGATATATAGAGATGGGGGCACAATGAGGGGCACACACAGAGACGTGGATATATAGAGATGGGGGCACAATGTGGGGGACACATAGAGATGGGGGCACACACAGAGACATGGATATATAGAGATGGGGGCACAATGAGGGGGACACATAGAGACAGGGGCACACACAGAGACATGGATATATAGAGATGGGGGCACAATGTCGGGGACACATAGAGACAGGGGCACACACAGAGACATGGATATATAGAGATGGGGGCACAATGAGGGGGACACATAGAGACAGGGGCACACACAGAGATGTGGATATATAGAGATGGGGGCACAATGAGGGGGACACATAGAGACGGGGGCACACACAGAGACATGGATATATAGAGATGGGGGCACAATGAGGGGGACACATTGAGACAGGGGCACACACAGAGATGTGGATATATAGAGATGGGGGCACAATGAGGGGGACACATTGAGACAGGGGCACACACAGATGGGGACAGCAGAGACGTGGATATATAGAGATGGGGGCACAATGAGGGGGACACATTGAGACAGGGGCACACACAGAGATGTGGATATATAGAGATGGGGGCACAATGAGGGGGACACATAGAGACAGGGGCACACACAGACCTGTCCTTTGAGAAAGGAAGGTACGCTCCCCTGCCCATTTTTCAATATATATAACAAAACTGCATGAAAACGATGTCTGAATATAATGTATTCACGGCAACTTTTTCATGGTTTTGCGTGTTCTGAAATTGATGCGGTTTTCAGGCTTGAAATAAGGGGGAAATTACTTTTCAATAAGGGAAGTTTTGAAAAAAGGAAAATTGGGTTGACACTTATGTATCAGCGACTTGTGAACTATTTTGATGTCTAGTGTGCCATGCTCAGCAAGCTTTGTCAGTCTCCCTCTTCTCAAATTTGTTGTCCTCAAATAAGGCGCCCTCGTTTATTGGATGCAAAGGTCAAATTTGGAGAGAGAGAGAAATATCGCCTTATAGTCCAAAAATGAGATGTCCTTAACTCTCCCAGTGCCATGTATTGTTTGACGTTCTTGGTCGTCCGTTGCATCTCAACCAACAAGAGGTGGGTAACTTATTTTTTCGATTTCGCATGCTTTGCTTTAACCCTTTCACCGCCAACGTCGCATTTTAGCACCATAATGGTTTAACACCCATGTCACTAAAAGGCATCAAATCAGGACCTGTTATCCAAAGACCCTATTTTCTTCATTTTGGGAGGTAAGGATAGCCCTAATGTTGTGCATGTCACAGAGGAATTCACAATATTGCAGATAATTGTTTTCTATTTCCAGTTATGTTTAATGGGGGGGGGGGGGGGGGGGGGGCTAAAAAATGGCTGGCCGGCAAAAGGGTTAACAGAAAAACACACTGACAGTTAAGCTCTAAAGATAAACAAACACATGGCAGGGTGCTTGGCAGTGAATGTCTTTTGCATTTGGTGGCAGTGTAGAGTGATGTTTTGGGCGGCGAATGTATTCGCCCATGTTACTGGAAGATGTTACGGTGTGCTGACTGTTTGCTGCGCCGGGGTGTGTTGTGACAGAGGGCGCCTGGAGAGCAGCGCAGAGCAGTGGCAGCACCTGGTGCGCTCCATGCAGGCCCTGACTGGCTGGGTCAGCGAGCGACAGCAGCAGCTGCAGCAGCAACAGCCCGTGGGCGGGGACCTGGCCAGTGTCACCAGACAGTGCGTGGAAAACAAGGTACAGTGGAACATCCCTTATAAGACCTCCCATTATAAGACTCCCTCCCATATAAGACCTACTTCTCTGAGACATTGCCCTTCTTTGTAAGTATTAAAATTACCTCCCCTATAAGACGGTAGACCCTCCCTTATAAGACCTCCCATTATAAGGCTCCCTCCCATATAAGACCTGCTTCTCTGAAACATTGCCCTTCTTTGTAAGTATTAAAATTACCTCCCTTTAAGACCCCTCCCTTAAAGACCTCATTTTGGATGATTTTTGAAGGTGCCACTGTATATGGTATTTTCTGGTCACAGAGACTCGTTTTTGTTAAATATGGGCTGCTCTCACACGGAGAGCACATTGCTGCTAGTGCAGCACCACCCTTTTTGGGGGTGGGAGGAGGGTAGGGGGGCAGAATGCGGAAAGCTTAGCTATCAATATGGTTTATACCAGGCAGCTTCTCCCTGCTCCTGTTGACTTTTCTCTACCGAGAGGCTTTGGGTAAAACACCAGGGCTGGGTGGAAAAAAGCATGTAACTTGCTTTTCTCATGTTCCCTGGCTAAATAAAATTTCGTTTCGTTTCGTTTCGTTTGCTCTTGTTGACTTTTCTCTGCCGAGAGGCTTTGGGTAAAACCTAGCTATCAATATGGTTCATACCAGGCAGCTTCTCCCTGCTCTTGTTGACTTTTCTCTGCCGAGAGGCTTTGGGTAAAACCTGGCTATCAATATGGTTCATACCAGGCAGCTTCTCCCTGCTCTTGTTGACTTTTCTCTGCCGAGAGGCTTTGGGTAAAACCTAGCTATCAATATGGTTCATACCAGGCAGCTTCTCCCTGCTCCTGTTGACTTTTCTCTGCCGAGAGGCTTTGGGTAAAACCTAGCTATCAATATGGTTCATACCAGGCAGCTTCTCCATGCTCCTGTTGACTTTTCTCTGCCGAGAGGCTTTGGGTAAAACCTAGCTATCAATATGGTTCATACCAGGCAGCTTCTCCCTGCTCTTATTGACTTTTCTCTGCTGAGAGGCTTTGGGTAAAACCTAGCTATCAATATGGTTCATACCAGGCAGCTTCTCCATGCTCCTGTTGACTTTTCTCTGCCGAGAGGCTTTGGGTAAAACCTAGCTATCAATATGGTTCATACCAGGCAGCTTCTCCCTGCTCTTGTTGACTTTTCTCTGCTGAGAGGCTTTGGGTAAAACCTAGCTATCAATATGGTTCATACCAGGCAGCTTCTCCATGCTCCTGTTGACTTTTCTCTGCCGAGAGGCTTTGGGTAAAACCTAGCTATCAATATGGTTCATACCAGGCAGCTTCTCCCTGCTCTTGTTGACTTTTCTCTGCCGAGAGGCTTTGGGTAAAACCTAGCTATCAATATGGTTCATACCAGGCAGCTTCTCCCTGCTCTTGTTGACTTTTCTCTGCCGAGAGGCTTTGGGTAAAACCTAGCTATCAATATGGTTCATACCAGGCAGCTTCTCCCTGCTCTTGTTGACTTTTCTCTGCCGAGAGGCTTTGGGTAAAACCTAGCTATCAATATGGTTCATACCAGGCAGCTTCTCCCTGCTCTTGTTGACTTTTCTCTGCTGAGAGACTTTCTTTAAGTCCCATCCGACATTCAGTTCAATTTTCCAGCTGAACTGGAATGAAATGATGAGGCCAGGATTCAAACTCGGTTCACTCGCGCATTGAATTGGCAGGTGAACGTCTTTTTTATAAATGCCCTATTAGAAATTCATTAATGACAGGATCTTGCCTTGAATGTAGAGTGTAGAGTAGCACGTTCACCTCGTGTCAAGTAAACCTGAGTTCGAACCTGGGTACAGGGGATTTTTCCTCTCATTTTGCACTAGGCCTTACGGTCTGAACTTTCGGATGAGACGATAAACCGAGGTCCCGTGTGCCCATGCACTTAGCATACGTTAAACCCAGTGGCAACGAAAAAGTTGTCATTTGGTCAAAATTTACACCCCCCCCCACCAACCCCCCCCCCCCACACCTTTCCTTCCTTATCAGTCACACGAAATCGCATGCACAAACAATTAAAAAAAAATGGGTGGCGCGCCTCTGGCTGTGACGCGCTCTCCAGGTGGGAGCAACCCGAATTTCACAGAGACGCCTCTGTGACTATAAAGTACCTAATACCTAGTACCTTCTTCTTCTTCTGCTTTAATCACTCAGACAGTTTTGCTGTCAATTATGAGCGCAGATGCGTCATGCTGCCGTTATGCGCCTAACTAAGAAATAGTTAGGCCCAGCAAGTCTGACTTCGGTTGGAGGAAATCTTTTTGTAAGTGTTATGTGAAAAAAGGCAGGAGAATGGACCAGTAAGGCAGAGAAGATAGTAGATGACAGTAAGCAAAGGGAAAAAGGGCAGAGTCAATGAGAGTGACAGATTAGAGGAAGTTACAAGCACAGAACTTCCAGAAGGTGGGGGAACTATTTATACAAAAGACCCCCCGGTATCCCCACGGGGGGAACCTAATACCTGAATTTGGCTGCTGCTGCTGCTGTAAGGCAAGGTTTTGTGCGTAATGCTCCATCTATGTATTTGTCTGCAGCACCTGCACAGTCAGCTGGAGTTGAAGAGGCCTCTGGTGGAACAATGCCTGCAGGCCAGCAAGTGTTGCCTGGGAGAGGACCATCGCCTCTTGTCTGCATCAGGTACACCCATTTCTGTGGCAGTAAGCTGGCTTGACATTTTCCTTACCAGCTATCTTTGCACGCGCACGCGCACGCACACGCACACACACACACACACACACACACACACACATCGCGAAGCCCTAACCATTAGACTATCCATCGAATATCACAATTAGTGGCTAGACGTTAAATGCAACACACACACACACACACACACATACACACACACACACACACACACACACACACACACACACACACATATATCAACCCATGCAGATCTATTGCTATGCAGAGATAATGTCAGACAGCTGCCATGTTCTACATTATAATATCAAAGCACTGAGCCGTGCATATTGCAGTCTAGATTGTGTGTGCGTGACCCCCCAAGGCATATCGATTTTCTGTAAGAGGAGTCGCAAATGGCACGCATGTGAGGACAAAGAATTGTTCTTGTTTGCTGTGTGGTAATTTCCTTCTTTTCCTCAGTCCTTGAGGAGCGTAGTGTAATACTCGCATGTAATGGTCTATAGCACGCTGCAAACCTCCAGCAATAAAAGGAATCAGCTCAGAGTAGTGTTTCTTCTTCTTCGTCGATCGCTCAAACAGTTTCCTGTCAAATGAGCGCAGATGCATCATGCTGCCATTATGCGCCTAACTAAGAAATAGTTAGGCCCAGCATGTCCGTCTTCGGCTGGAGAGTAATGTTTAAATTGAACCTTTTTATTATAAAATCATGAAATACTTATATAATGAGGCTTTGAGAGAAGATAATGATTTAAACAACAGTAAAAAAACCACCTGAAACAGACTGCAACGTCACTGGAACATACAACAAACAAATTCTTGTGAATAAAATAACGTCACTTTACACTTGTCGTGTAGTTGTTTGTTGTATTAAGCAACGGTAGATAACTCTCCATTTTTAATAGGCACATAATTCTCCTTTAGAGCTCCCTACAGCGCCAATCTGCCTTGCTCCGTGCAGGAGAGGGTTTGCTTTTTACCGTTGTTTACAATTCATAATTCAAAATTCAAAATTATTTTATTGTCTTTAGAACTAAAGCATATGAAAATGTTTACTGTACAGAGGAAAAGGGTGGTGAAGGGCTAGGGTCCAGGGGCGGTGATGGACGAGGTGGGTGAGGGTGTCCTGATGGCATAATTTTTTTTTTATGGGCCAGGTCCAGCAGGAGAGCCAGGATATGCCTAGGCTCCAACCCGCCTAGCTCTAAGCAGGAGAATTTCTAACCTTTGTTGTACTGTGCAGAGGAGAATGGTGATGAGGGGCAGGGTCTCCAGGGGCGGTGGTGGACAAAACGGATGAGAGTGTCCTGATGGCATACGGGCCAGGTCCAGCAGGAGAGCCAGGATATGCCTAGACTCCAACCCGCCTAGCTCTAAAAACAGGAGAATTTCTAACCTTTGTTGTACTGTGCAGAGGAGAATGGTGGTGAGGGGCGGGGTCCAGGGGCGGTGGTGGACAAGGCGGGTGAGGGTGCTCTGATGGGCCAGGTCCAGCAGGAGAGCCAGGAGCTGGGCACCTCCTGGGACAACCTGAACCACTGCTGCCACCTGTGGCAGGCCAGGCTGGACGAAGTCATGGAGGTCAGTGTGTGTGTGTTGACCAGAACACACCAAGGCATAGACTGGATCTGAAACCGAAACTGAGGTCACCATGAGAGCAGGGCTTGCAAATCCACCGAATTTGAGACATTTTTCCTTTTACTGATTGATGGAAATGAGGCGGATGACTATGATGATGATGATGATGATGCTATGGAGCTCTGTATCAGTCTGAGACTGCATGACAGGGCTGTATTCTACGCTTCTTTGAATAATTATTTTTAGTAAAGGTAAGTTATAAAAAAAAAAGACTGAAATTATTGAATAATTTTAACACTTGTAACCCCAATTAAAATGACGACTCTACTCCCTGTAACCACCAAATTAATGTTGGTAAACTGGGCCCGAAATGGGGTACTTTGTTTAAAAAAATATTAAAAAATAACTTCTTGATGGATTGACTTCAAATGTTCAGGGTTTGTGTATAAATGAAGAGTGTTTAACTTGCAATGTTATTTTTGTTATGTGATATTTTTGGTTTTTTGATATTGCAATTTTAACTCCAAAATACATAACGAAGTGGGTGTACGGCGGTGGTTTTAGACGGCTTGGTAGGAGAAAGTAATGGATGTCATGGGCGGAATCAGGCTATAAGGGGCTTAAAAAGTTAAACAAAAAAAGAGCAAATTAAGGGAAAAGTTGAAATTTAAAAATAATAAATAAGAATAAATATTTTAATAAAAAGGTTGTTGATTTCAGAAAATGAGCGTGTTCCACGAGGCAATGGACAGCCTGGACCAGCAGCTGCTGACCGCTGAGCGGGACAAGGGGGCATGGCCGGGGGTGGGTGACATCATGATTAAAGAGCTGCAGCCGGAAATCGACAAAACCAAGGTTAGTCCCGGTCACAGCGCTATGTAACAGTAACCGTGTAGTGTTTGTCGGCCTGTAAAGAGGAAAAAAAACACACCTTATTTTATGCACCATAAATCGATTCAAATCATATGGCGCACTTTGCCTTGGTGTGAGGCTGTGTGTCAGACCAGTTGACATAAGCTAGAACGCCAAGGCTACATCAAAATGTTGTTATGCTCTGAATGGTTGTGCGGGGGTTGTCTTAATAAGCCATGACAAGCTCCTGGCATAGCATCATCAGTCTAAAATCCTCCGAAGTCGGTGTGTGGCTGCTCTCGTGGCGGGGTAATCAAAGACAGTCACACACGTAATGTTCTCATCCCTAGCTGGTGCATTTGTACCAAAGTGTTCAAGTGCTTCGGTTGTTGGGATGATCCCTGGAGTCGTTAAGCCAGGGAACAACAACATATGGCGCACTACCACCCATATTTGACAGAAATCTGATTTTGTAATTAATTGCTTCTTTGTCAAACTTTGTACATTGTTTTTCATGTTATAAGGTGCGGCAGTAGTCTCAGACATGATAAAAAAACAAGTGTGTCATTTTTTGTTTGTTCATGCTTATGTGTTGCCAAGGGACTTAACTTGTGATAAGTGAGATGATGATGCTTGGAGTTTAGTAAATTCACTACCTTTGTCTATTCTTTATGGAATGGCCACAAAAAAAACCTGCATTTAATCATACAGTTTGAGTGCTATTTAACATGAGATTACATAAACAAGAATGTACTTACAGCTGTTATCAAATCTTTTAGGAATATCAAAGTATGTCCATAGCACATTTTCAGATGAAATGAAACAATGCGCATCATGAGGACACAGAATGGGTCTTTTCTGGTATTGCAGTACCTCCAGGATAGACCCACTATCTGAATAAATAAAACGGTATGCACATCTGTATTGTTAAACAATTCGGGACTTAACTGGTGTTGCACTGCCTTCGGGCATTGCCTTCAGGATCGTTCCCACCATCTTTATATCTACTGATGTCCCATATGTGTCTGTTCCAGACCGGAGGACGTTAAGCAGAATTTCATCAATAAATAAAAACGTCCTGTACCAGGTTGGAGAACGTTCAACACATTTTCTTCCCACACAGAAACTATCCTGTGAATGATAAATGCTGTAATGTTGTTCTTTATCACAACAAAGTGGGCTGTCCTCTCTGAGAAAAGCCTGTTATGGAGTTTCCCTGGCCATTTTTGTTCTGTGTGTGTTTTGGGTGATAGTGGTTGGTTGGTGTTTTTATGTATTCTTTACCATCAATGTTTTTGTTTCATTTTGATTAGTTTATTTTTGTACAGTGGATTCCTGATAACTCAAAAAAATGGATAACTCAAAAACACTGGATAACTCACAATAAGTTTTTGGTCCCAGTTTAACTATCTTTTTGCTAAAATAAAATACAGTGGTACCCCTCTAATAAGACCTTGAAAGTGCGGTGAAAAAAAAGTCTTATCTGAGGGGTGGTCTTATTAGAGAACCAAGCATGTGACATCTTAGTACAGAGTACAGAACTAAGCAAGCATCATGGAAAAAATGAAATAAAACACTTGTCATCTTTGGAATTCTTCCTCACCATTGATTTGGAAGGCAAAGCCCGAAACAATCATCCAGACTCATCAGCATTGAAAATGTCCTCAAGTTTGTAACCTTAGCCACTTTCCCATCGTTAGGGGGCGCGCTTCCAATGGAAGTTCCATGTTTACATTTCTGACTGCTTTTCATCGAGAGATCGATTTGCACAAAACTGACTGCAAAAAGATAAGATTGCGGTCGCATCTCAACCCTGAAATCGGGTCGTAAGTCGGAACTCAGGAAAAGTCGTATTTGCGGCATAGGATATATAGTGGAATGTGTTCGGGAAAAAAAAAATCAGTCGTATGTGAGGAGAAGTCGCATTTGCGAGCGTCTTATTAGATGGGTACCACTGTATTGGCTATCTCAAAATAAAATTTCAGTCCCTTCTTAACTCTTTCAATCCTGCAGACCGGTTTTCCGGTTTCAAGGCTTAATACCTTTCAATCCTGGAGAACGGAAAATCGTTCTGGAAGAAATAACTCCTTTCAATCCGAGAGACCGGTATTCCGGGATCGTACTTTCGACTTACCGCAATTCGCGCCATCAAAGTACGTCATTTACCCTTGACCCAGCCCTAACGGGACTGTTTATGAATGGAATGTGATGCCAGACCCCCCAGCCGTTTACCCTTCCCTTTCCCCCACCCCCTCCTCCTTCCAGCTCTGTGGGAAAGGGGTCGTTTTGAGTGAATGCGTGTAGTAGGTGTGTACTGTGCACGTGGCAGTTTTTGTTGGTAGTGAAAATAGAAGGTGGAGAAAATTCTGATTCTGACCAATTTGACAGAAGAAGAGTGAGATTAGTTCGTGGCAGCTATTGAAGCGCATATAGGTGGTGATGATGCTAGTGGTGAGGAGTTGGATTATCAAAACTTACCTTTGTTCTACACTCGACCGAGTTTTGAGTGGATTAGGGGGAATTATGTCACACCAAAACCGAAACTAGGATGGAATTCAAACATCGATCAGGGCCTGTGTGTGTGTTAGACACATCAATGAAAGCGCAAGATTATTTTCAGTTATATTACTCTGATGAAGTGCTCAGTTCTCTGCTAGAATATACCAACAATAACACCTAAAACTAAAAACGCACCGAGGAGCCAGAGAAAAACTAAGGTGTAGGTGACAAGCACACCTGTGTGTTGTGCACGGCACGACACCCCAAGTACAAGCATGCACACACTGGTGTCAGCTATGCCGACATCCCTTCAAAACGTGTCAAACTACAATGATGTGTGAAAAGTGTGGTATCTGTGCTCCAAACAGCGTCACAGTGACTGCTGCAAGGTGTGTCACACACGTGTCACCTATGTATGACATGTGATGTGATGACTGTGACAGGGGTACATACATGCGTAGATAGGGAACGTGAAAATATTATCTGTGTAAAAAAAGTGTGCAAAATAGTGTGGTGCTTGTCCTCTATATATTTGTGTTGTATATAATCGTCAAAACAGACAATAAACTGTTGATGTGTTGGGGACAATTATGGTGACAATGGTGACACTTATCATGGAGTAATGACAAGCACAATGCATGGAGATGTACAGGAGGCATCGCTTGGTGAGTGCGTGCATGAAATATACAATTTGCTTTAAAAACACTGACCTGCATGTATGGCATGATAGTATGTTTTATGTTAAATTATAAACTTACCTGTTTTACACCTGTGTGTCATCTGTCATGTCACCATAATGTGTCAACATGGTCACAAACAGCTTCTCACATCAATTCCCTACACAACGGTATATGACATTCTTAGGTTCGTGTAATGTGGGTTACTACCGTAAGTCTCTAAAATAAGTACCCCATTATCACATTTTCAACCCTCTATAAATCCAGGAATGAAGGGAATAGATAGATAATAGAAACATAGGAATAAGGGGAAGTAACAGTTAGTGTAAAACCAGGAATGAAAGAGTTAAGCGATTTTCACTGTATTTGGTACTTTATAGTCACAGAGGCATCTCTGAGAAATTTGGGTTCCCACCTGGAGAGTACGTCACAGCCAGAGGTGCGCCGCCCATTTGTTTTTGTTGTTGCTTGTTTAGGCTGCTGCATGTGCATTCATGCATACATGCTGGCACACATGCATTTGCGCACACTCGCGCACTCATTCACATATACACTTGCACGCACACACACACATAGATGCTATTCTATTTGTATTCAAAGCTGCAAAAAGTCTTTCATTCCAGTGTTTTCCATTGTCAAGTCTTTCTTAAGCTAGTTAATTTCTAACAAGGTTAACCATTTCCGTACCCCGTGGGTGCAATTGCACCCATACTTATTCTTTTTGTATCATATTTCCAAAACCGTTCATACGATCTTGCTGAAAGTCTTGGAATGACAATTTGAGACCAATATACTAGTGCGAAAAAATTGTTGGAAAACAAGAAAGTAAATAAGTAACAAAGTCAACATTTAACTGTGCATAAAAATACCTATAAGTGTGCAAAAATCCATAATAACCTGGAAGTCTTGGAATACAAAGACCAATATACTAGTGCGAAAAAATTATGTGCTTAGGGTTAATCGCAATTTTTAAATGTGAAATAGTGAAAGAAAAAGTACACTTTTACACTTTGGGTTAAAACGTAAGTTAAAGCTATGAAATGTTAAAGAAAGTCTTCAAAAAGTACACTTTTACACTTAAGGTTAAAACGTAAGTTAAAGCTATGAAATGTTAAAGAAAGTCTTCCAAAAGTACACTTTTACACTTAAGGTTAAAACGTAAGTTAAAGCTATGAAATGTTAAAGAAAGTCTTCCAAAAGTACACTTTTACACTTAAGGTTAAAACGTAAGTTAAAGCTATGAAATGTTAAAGAAAGTCTTCCAAAAGTACACTTTTACACTTAAGGTTAAAACGTAAGTTAAAGCTATGGAATGTTAAAGAAAGTCTTCCAAAAGTACACTTTTACACTTAAGGTTAAAACGTAAGTTAAAGCTATGAAATGTTAAAGAAAGTCTTCCAAAAGTACACTTTTACACTTTGGGTTAAAACGTAAGTTAAAGCTATGAAATGGTAAAGAAAGTCTTCCAAAAGTACACTTTTACACTTTGGGTTAAAACGTAAGTTAAAGCTATGGAATGTTAAAGAAAGTCTTCCAAAAGTACACTTTTACACTTTGGGTTAAAACGTAACTTAAAGCTATGAAATGGTTAAGAAAGTCTTCAAAAAGTATGCTTTGTCATGTGATTGATCACAGGCATTCCAGCAGAGGTTTGCTCCCCTGCAGGGCGCCATCGACGGCGTCAACGATCAGGCCAACGACATGCAGGCCTCCAACGTCATCCTGTCCCACTTCAACGTGCGACGCCTGGAAGAGTTCAACACCAGGTACGCTCATTTCGTTTATAGTGGAGATGCCGGTAAAGGTAAAGATGTGCCACCCCCACTGCATTTCTCGGTTAATTCCATTTTTCCGTTTTTGCTTTTCTTACCAAAAACATAAAGCTGTATTTTATGAACCTTTTCAGCTAATTATCTTTTTTGGAATACTAACCCTAACCCTACCCCCTAACCCCCCCCCCCCCCCCCCCCCCCACCCCCCTATAAGACGGAAAAACGCAATGAACCATGACTGTGACAAATGCCGTGGTGTACTGCAGTACATAGGGGGGGTCCTATTAGATAATGGCCCTTATCATGACTGCAATTAATTATTGAACAAAGATAATTAGCTGAAAATGTTCATAAAATACAGCTTCATGTTTGGTAAGAAAGGCAAAAACGAAAAAATGGAATTAACCGAGAAATGTAGGGGGGGTGGCACATCTTGACCTATACTGAGATGCCTTGCCCTGGGTACATCTCTACTCTCTTGGCTTACGGGTTTATAGAGACAGCTGGCGTTATGGAAGGTATTTGGTATTTTTTATGTTCTAGTCACAGAGACTTATCTCTGTGAAATTCGGGCTGCTCTCCCCCGGAGAACGCATCGCCGCAAGTGCAGCGTGGGGGTGTGGACACACTTGGAAAACCTAGCTATCAATTTGGTCATACCAGGCAGCGGGATTTCTCCCTGCTCTTACCGACTTTCAACTGCCGTGGGATTTTTACGTGCGTAAAGCGCACGGGTCAGACTAGCTTTAAGTCTCAATCCGAAGTACTCGACGTTCAGTTCGATTTTCCTGTCAAACTAGAAAGAAAGGGCGAGGCCAGGATTCGAACCCGGGTCACTCACGCTGCAGTCACGCATTACATTTGGCAGGCGAACGTCTTAACCACTCTGCCACCTTTCTCTCCCCAGAGGCCAACCGATTCCATTGGCTGCAGCACTAGAGCCAGTGCAAAATGTCCCTTAGTTTGAGAATCGGCCTTTCACAAAAAGACTAAGCTGTACCATGATTTTTTCATAACTGTAGAAATCATTTATTGCACAGCTCAACCTTTACTTTTGGCCCCCTACTGCGGGCTGTGCTGTAGTCTATGCACTATGAGGCGTTTCCTATTTTAAGGCACACCCTGGAAAAGGTCCGTTCGCTTTGTGCTGCTGTTATTGCTGTTGATTGTTTTTTACTATATTTTGTGTGCTGTGAGGTGCTTGAACACCAGGTCAGTTCAGGTTTTGCTGCAGTTAGAGTAGTCTTTTTTTGTTTTTTGTTATTTTTACCGTTTCTTAAGTCGCTTCAATACCAGGTCAATTTTTTAAACCTTAGTTTTCTAAGTAAATGAGTACCTTACAACCAGAAGGACTGCACTTTTTCGCTTGCTGTCTTGTTAATCTGTGCGGGAGGGGTTGTAAAATGGTTTGAGAATGCAAGGTTACCCTGGCTTTGTCTGACAGTATTGTTTTGTTCTGTGTGTTGCAGGTGGAAAGCCTTACAGATCTCCATAGAAGACCGCTTGAAACAACTGCAGGACGCTATCCGTGCCTTCGGCCCTAAATCGCAACACTTTCTTTCTGGTAAGGCAATGTTTTGTTTGATGTGTGTGTGTGTGCATGCATGAGTAAGCAGATTCATCGGTGTTTGTGCATGCACTTTTGTGTGCTCATGTGTGTATGGTGTGTGTGTGTACTTGTCAGTGTGTGTTTGTAAATCTGTGTGAGTATATGTGCATGTGTGCACATTTGCATGCAAGCATGTGTGTGCAAGAGTGTGTGTATGCTTAACTTATGTGCACATGGGCGTGTGTGTGTGCCTTGTTTGTATGTGTGTGTGTGTGTGATCTGTTTTTGTGTGTGTGTGTGCCTTGTTTGTGTGTGCGCGTGCGTGTGTGTGTGCCTTGTTTGTTTGTTTGTGTGTGTGTGTGTGTTTGTGTGTGTGTGTGTGTGTGTGTGTGCCTTGTTTGTTTATGTGTGTGTGTGTGTGTGATCCATGTTTGCTTGTGTGTGTGATCTATGTTTGTGTGCATGTGTGTGTGTCCTTGTGTGTTTGTGTGTGTGACCTATGTTTGCTTGTGTGTGTATGTGATCTATGTTTGCTTGTGTGTGTGTGATCCATGTTTTTGTGTGCGCGTATGTGTGTCCTTGTGTGTTTGTGTGTGTGACCTATGTTTGCTTGTGTGTGTGTGTGTGTGTGTGTGTGTGTGTGTGTGTGTGTGTGTGTGTGTGTGTGTGTGTGTGTGTGTGTGTGTGACCTATGTTTGCTTGTGTGTGTGTGATCTATGTTTGCGTGTGTGTGTGTATTTGTGTGTGAGCAATTGGCATGATGTGAGGAGTGAAGTATATTTGCTTTGTATTTTTGCTTTGGCCACAAGGTCCTATTATGACACCTGTCAGTTTCCGCAGAATGAAGAGGAAAGGGGATGGAAAAGGGGAGTAGGGGATAAAGAAGGACAGGTCATTGTAGTTCAGATGTGGTAAGTGAAGGAGAGGTGGGTGGGGGGTGGGGGTGGATGAGGTCAGTTCAACAACATCCTTGTTTGAGGTTACTCCCTCCCCTAGTTTGACAACTGTATGGTCCAGCTTCACAGGGGGTGTACACCTATGTGTGTTAGTTTTTCACATGGATCGTCTGTCTGTCTGTCTGTCTGTCTGTCTTCCCTCTGGCTCTGTGTGTGAGTATTATGTCCTCTCTCTGTCTCTCTCTGTCTCTGTCTCTCCTCATTTTTTTCTCTCTCTCTCTCTGTCTCTGTCTGTCTCTCTCTCTCTCTCTCTCTCTCTCTCTCTCTCTCTCTCTCTCTCTCTCTCTCTCTCTCTCTCTCTCTCTCTCTCTCTCTCTCTCTCTCTCTCTTGCTCTTTCTCTCTCTCTCTCTCTCTCTCTCTCTCTCTCTCTCTCTCTCTCTCTCTCTCTCTCTCTCTCTCTCTCTCTCTCTCTCTCTCTCTCTCAAAATCTTTATCCTTGTTAAATAAAGTTTGTCAGTGTTCAGTGTTCTCTCTTCATACTCACTCTCTGCACTCACTCTAACTCGCATTGTTCATTGTTCTTTTTGTTCATTTGTTCATCAGTGATTGACGTGGAGTTACCACACTAAGGCAATATGTACAGTGTGTATGCCAGTCTGTCGTTTCCGACCATGACTGCCAGATACCAGAGGGGGCAGATACTATTCTGGTGGGCTGGGCAAGACGTTTATAGTGAAGATGCCTTGGCTAAGGCAGTAAATCATTTCACAAATCTCTTTCTCACTATCTCTCTTTCTATCTGAATCTCTCTTCTCTCTCCCTCCCTCTCTCTCTCTCTCTCTCTCTCTCTCTCTCTCTCTCTCTCTCTCTCTCTCTCTCTCTCTCTCTCTCTCTCTCTCTCTCTCTCTCTCTCTCTCTCTCTCTCTCTCTCTCTCTCTCTCTCTCTCTCTCTCAATCTTTCCCTCTCTCAATTTAGCAGGGACTATCGTACTATAGTGCGTTTCCTGGTCTGAAATTGTGTGCTGGAGGGTTATGGGTTCGATTCTAATCAGAGGCAATGATTTGTTGTGATACATAATCTTCAGTCACTCCATTGGCTTTGAATTTGGGTATTTGGTACTTTATAGTCACAGAGGCGTCTCTGTGAAATTCGGGTTGCTCCCACCTGGAAAGTGTGTCGCAGCCAGAAGCTCTCTCTCTCTCTCTCTCTCTCTCTCTCTCTCTCTCTCTCTCTCTCTCTCTCTCTCTCTCTCTCTCTCTCTCTCTCTCTCTCTCTCTCTCTCTCTTCACACTCGCTCTTCACACTCGCTGTACAATTACTTCTGTATAAAGAAGTTGGTCACCACCACAGAAGAAGAAGTTGCATCTTTAAAAAAAAAATCTTGTTATCATCATAATCATTCGATTCATCATCATCCCCTTTGTACTTTTAGCAGCAACATTGAATTTTTTGGGGGTGTGCATTATTAATTATTTGCATGCGATTTTTGTGTGACTGATAAGGAAGGAATAACATTTGATAAAAATGACAACTTTTTCGTTGCCACTGGGCTTAGTGTGTGCTAAGTGCATGGGCACATGGGACCTCGGTTTATTGTCTCATCCGAAAGACTCCAGTTTAGACTGTACGGCCTGGTGCAGAATGAGAGGGAAAATCCCCTGTACCCAGGTTCGAACTTGGGTTTATTGTTTAGGAGGCGAACACGTTACCTCTGTGTCATTCTCTACCTCTTTAGAGGGAAGAGTAATTTGTTTTACTCGATCATAAGATTTGATGGGGAAAGCCAAAGGGTTAAAGGATGATGATAATACCCTCTGACTTTAAAGACCCCCCACGTCACGTGTCACATTCCCTATTATGCTTGGAAGATTTCTTAAGATTTCTTACCAACTATAAGAGGGAAAACCATGATTTTGACACGTGACGTGGTGGGTCTTTAAAGCCTCAAAAGGATCTTTTACGCAAAATTTCTGTTCCTGAACGTCCTTCATATTTTTTCTTCAAAACACATACTTGTAGAATCCAGAACAAGATTTGTTTTAACCCCATCCCTGCCCATGTCAACTATGTGGTGTGTGATGTCATTGATGGTGTAATAACTTTTGATGTCGTAGCCCTGGAATGATGGTTTTTGGTTTAACATGTCAGGAAAGATATATCTCTAGACCATTTTCTCAGATTGAGTCAAATATGTCTCTTTAAAATTTTATATTAAGAAAATTGACAATTTCTCTGTTTTCTTTTGGCAGTGAAGGGGTTAAATACTTATTTTATTTCCATTCATTCGAGGATTGAAAAAACAATTCTTGCACACCCTCAAAAAATTCATTGTTTCTGTTAAAAGTACAAAGGGGATGATGATGAATCGAATGATTATGATAATAACAAGATTTTTTTTTAATGATGCAACACTTCTTCTTCTTCTGTGGTGGTGACCAACTTCTTTATACAGAAGTAATTGTACACACTTTAGGGGGTGACCATAGAAAAAGAAGCGGAAGAGGGAAAGAGAAAATAGCTTATGATATTGTTTCTACTTAATAACAATGAGATAAAACAAAGAGGGAATCATGAACTTAATGGTCAACCTATGGCGATATTTTTCTCGCCAGAGGGCATTCAATGCACTAGTTAGCATCACGCGATGCTAAGTCTCATGCTAGATCAAGAGTGAATACAGGACCACTGAGAGCAGCTATGAGGGTCAGGCCATATCCAGATTATCATTCACAGAAAGTGACAGAATCCTCTTTGCTCTCCCAAAGATACTGTACAGGGGAAGATAAGCATCCGGTCCCTATATGAGTAGTGAGGACAGAAACACTGGTTATGTCCCTTTTAAACAGGACACATTTTACGCGTCGATAGGCCAGTTGAATTCTCCGTTCAAATTCCAGTCCGAGTTTTTGGATAGCCTCCACTGTGAAAAGTGTACTGTCCCCACTAACGATAACTCTATCAGCCCGGTTCGCCGAGCTCTTAAGTAATCCATCTTACCCTTTTAAAATATCTTTGATTCCCCCCTTTCAGTCCATGCACAGATTCCCCTGAAATTTCAAACATTAGCTTTTCTTCTGGAAGATCTTCATAAAGCATGACATGAGGAGTATGTTGATTTGCACTTGGTTTATGTTTGGCAGGCGCGTTCATCCTCAGACATGTTTAAACGCTTGTATAAATCAACTGAGGTTTGGATTTTTGGGATGAAATGAGAATAGCCTCCAGGCCTCTGTGTGTGTACAGATTAGACAGTAGAGAGGGTTAGTGGGACTGGTGGTGGTGTGTGTGTGTGGGGGGGGGGGGGGGGGGGTAAAACTGAAGTGAAGTTCAAAGTTGTGTGTGTGTGTGTGTGTGTGCATGCATGTGTATGTGTGTGTGTGTGAATGCATGTGTATGTGTGTGTGTGTGTGTGTTTGGAATGGCTTTATTAATCAATGTTGATTTGTTTTATTGTGTAAATGTCTGTGTGCATAAATTCATATGGGGTGAGAGCAATGATACTAAATGTACGCAAGCGAGTGATGGAGAAAGACAGGACACTCAGACAGACATACAGGCAGGCAAGTTTTGTGTGTGAGTCACTGAGCATGCCTTTCCTTCAGGCCCCAGGGGGAGAATTACAATGCTGCATTTACATTTTGAAGAGCTGAAAACCAGAGGGTCCTATCTCACATGGAGTAAAGAAGGCTGATAGTACACTCTGGCTTTTACCCGTCGTCTTCTTCTTCTTCTTCTTCTTCTTCTTCTTCTTCCTCTTCTTCTCTTCTTCTTCTTCTGCATTCCCAGACCACATGGACATAATGGGTAAGGTTTTCAGTTTTTAGTTTTTACTTGGCTCCCCGCTGCGTACAGCCGACACATTCCAATTTCGGAGGAGCTCAAAGGAGAAACGTTTGGAAGATTTTTTTTGTTGAAAAAAGGCAGGAGAATGGGCCAGTAAGTCAGAAAGATAGTAGATGACAGAAAGCAAAGGGAAAGGGCAAGAGTCAAAGAGAGTGGCAGATTAGAGGAAGTTACAAGCACAGAACTTCCAGAAGGTGGGGGAACTATTTGTATGAAAGATCCCCCCCCCCCCCTGGTATCGTCGCAGGGAGGCACAAAACTTGAAGAAGGTTGGGGAACTATTTTTACAAAAGCCCCCCCTGATATCCCCACGGGGAGAGACTCATGGAGGGGGCGGGGTCGTCCAGCTCCCCGTATGGAGGCACGAGGCATCCACCCACTGCCCCAGCTTTTACCTGTCGTTTTTAGTCTTCCACAGACTGCTTAGATCACAGCAAAAAAGCAGGCAAATTTGTACTTTATATACCTCCCCTCATGTTTACGACCCTTAGGCCATGTACACACATAAGCGGATATTCCATGCGGAAACCCGTGCGCAATCCATAATTAAGTGAAACAAAGAAAATGAAAAGATTTGCGCATGTGTCCGAATTTCCCCTATATGCGTAAACTTTTATCCTTCTTTCTTCCACTTATTTAGGGTTTTCCGTACAGAACTTACGCATCTAATG
>CM065690.1:31831521-31849021 GCA_017654935.2 Phymorhynchus buccinoides
TGTGACTGAAGGATATACAGTATTGGGATACTGACAGTGTAGACCAGCTGTAGCAGATTGTAATATTGCTTGGAGGGCTGTTAGTACTGTGATCGTGGATAAGCTAGGTTGTAGTTGTTTGCACTGTGATTGCAAGGCCTGTTGGAGTTTTGACCAGGTCAGTCATGATGGTGTGTGTAACTGTTTTATGTTTAATCTAAGCGTATAGCATGAGTTATAGTAAACTTTTTGTGTGTGTGTGCTAACTTTCCCTATTCTCTCTCCTTTCTCTATTTTGTTTCCAAACAAGTAGATAAAGTATCTAAAAAAGTAGATAAATAAATAAATGAATGTTGTGAATTTTAAAAAAATTAAAAAATGTATTTGTTACATTATCGGCTTTGCATTTCTCACTACACTTTCGACATTTTGCTTTCTTTCATTGTAATGTTATTTCTCTCTCTGCTCTATAACTAATTCAACGATATCATTCACCACACACACAAGAAGAAACATGCAGGTGGTTTGGAAATCTGCTACCAACTAAGGACATTTTGCCTAAGGTGTTGTTGTCAGTCATTTTTAAGGGAAGGGGGAGTAGGATGAGCAGCAGTAAAGGAGGTGGAGGAGGTTGAAAGGGGGTTGAAAACAGGAAATAAAGGCTTAGTGGTGTGACTCTGACTTGTGTGTGTTTGATTTTAGCTTAGCTCAATAAACTAAAGCTGAAGTGTTAGGAAGTGAGTTCCCTGAGATTAGTGGTATGGTAGTTATCCAGGGATTAAAGCCTGCTGAATGATCATGGGTTAGACTGACTTTGTAGGTTAAATTAGGGGTTCTCGCTCTCTCTCTCTCTCTCTCTCTCTCTCTCTCTCTCTCTCTCTGTCTCTGTCTCTCTCTCTCTCTCTCTCTCTCTCTCTCTCTCTCTCTCTCTCTCTCTCTCTCTCTCTCTCTCTCTCTCTCTCTCTCTCTCTCTCTCTCTCTCTCTCTCTCTCTCTTCCTACACCTAATATTGGGTGTACCTGTATCTCCTTTAAAAACGCATTGATGCGTTCATAATTACAATCTCTCCTGTATGTTTTGTTCAGGTATAGAAGAATCAGAATTACATTTTATTTTAATATGTCCTGCATATCAAACTTTTAGAGAACAACTCATTCCCCCAAAATATTGTAACCATCCTAATGTTGTTTTAATTGGTTTTATTATTTAATTATATTAATGCTCATCTCTTTCTTCTTCTTTTTTCTATCTTAGACGTTTGCTCTTAGAAGTCAATCACTTGTCTCTGGATAAATGCTATTTCTCACATTCTTTTCTCTCATTTTCTGGATCATGTGCATGATTTCATTTCTACTAGTTTACATTTATTTATGTTGATCAAAAGTATTGATACGGGCAGAGAGGCTTAATCAATAAGAATTTAAAAAACTGCATGCACACACACACACATACCGGTAAGCACTGGGGGAATCCATTAGATGTGAAATATTGCATGATTTGAGATGGGGAGAAAAAATGAGGGCAATATACACATTTATTTATTCTCCCTCTCCCCCAGAAGACAATTTACTGATGGAGAGAACTTAACAAAATATTTCGTAGTGCCGAATTATCTAAAGTGTCTGTACAGCCTGAAAAAGATGGTTGAAGGGATGACGGCAAGGAAGCCATGGAGACTTGTGCACAAGTGTAACAGCCTCTTTGAGGGAGCTGCTTGTGGCTATTAACTATTCTCCTGCCAAGTATTTTTTGACATTCATGGTTGTCCTTTGCACTCAACCTCATGGTTGTCCTTTGCACTCAACCGACAAGAGGGGAGCGTCTATTTGTTCCCCGCCTTGGCTTAAGGCTGCAGGGCTCCCAGGGACCCCCATTTGGGGGTCTATGAAGTACTAACATTCTAAGGGACCCTCGAAAAGAATGTGCAAGGGGTCCCAGGGATGCACTAGAAACATTCTTTTTTAGCATTCGCAATGCCACTGGGACCCTCTATCCGGATCCGGATCCCGCCTCTAGGACCCTCTATACTGTAAGTGAAGGAGTCCCTGGGACCCCTTGTTTTGCGGGACGATTGGGAGCCCTGGGCTGTGTCAGACCAATTAACATAGGCTAGAACACCAAGGCTACATCAAAATGTTATGCTCTGCATAGTTATGCGGGGATTGCCTTTAGCCATGATAGGCTCCTAGCATAACATCGTCAGTCTCCAAAATTCTCCGAAGTCGGAGTGTAGCTGCCCATGTGGCGAGGTAATCAAAAACAGTCACACACGTAATGTTCTCATCCCTAGCTAGTGCATTTGTACCATAGTGTTCATGTGCTTTGGCTGTTGGGATGATCCCTGGAGTCTTTTAGCCAGGGTACGAAAACAACAACTATTTGTTCAAGTACGCATGCATTGCTTTAACCTCTTCACTGCCCCGTCACGGATATTTCCGTCAACTTCGGGTAACCTCTAAACTGCCCCATAATGGAAATATCTGTCATAGGGTTATTCTAATAGTTTCCCTTTTTCTATCCATATGCTTTTCGCAGTATGTTTGAATGCATGTGAGAGTGTTCTCAAAGGATAGTATAATTCCCTTTCAGAAAAGCATAGGTTATATGCACTTTTATTCAGAATTTTTTTGCAATAGACTTGGCAACCTAAAACGGCTTGGCAAATAGTTGCCCCGGATCCAGATTCAGGCTCGGCAGTGGAGGGGTTAATGGAAGAAACAGTCTCACATAAGCTCTTAAAATAGACAAACACATGTCAGGGGGTACATGGCAGTGACTGTCTTTGTACTTGGTGGGAGTGTATAGTGATGTCCAGGGCGCATGGTGCTGGAAGAGGTAAGCTTGGGATTTTGCCAAGTTAATAATGTGAATGTTGCCCCTGAAGCCCCTAAAGTGAAGAAGACATGTCCATGATTTTGCTCCCCCGGATCAGTTGGACTTAACTTTTATTGACACAGTGTCAGCTCAGATCTGAGATGGAAAGTGTGTGTGTGTGTGTATGTGTGTGTGTGTGTGTGTGTGTGTGTGTGTGTGTGTGTGTGTGTGTGTGTGTGTGTGTGTATGTGTGAGTGTGTATAGGTGTGTGTGTGTAGGGCCAGGTGTATGTGTGTGTATAGGTGTGTGTGTGTAAGTGTGAGTGTGTGTGTGTGTATTTGTGTGTGTGTGTGTGTGTGTGTGTGTGTGTGTGTGTGTGTGTGTGTGTGTGTGTGTGTGTTTAAGTGTAAGTGTGTGTTAAAGAAGCCTGAACTGTTTAGTAAAGAAGTGGCTGTACTTGATTTCAAACCAGCTGTACCTTTTACATGTCAGGTATGCAAACGTTCCTGTGTGTCGTCTTTGTGTGTGTGTGTGTGTGTGTGTGTGTGTGTGTGTGTGTGTGTGTGTGTGTGTGTGTGTGTGTGTGCACACCTGTCTTTCTGTTTGTCTGTCTGTCTTGTGTGTTTGTCTCTCTGGAAAGCCAGAGCCTGAACTGTTTACTTAAAAGTGGATTTATGTGGCTTCAAACCAGCTTTAGGCCTACCTTTTACATGCCGGGTGTGCAAAGGTTCCTTTGTGTCTGCCAATTTGTGTGTGTGTGTGCGTGTGCGTGTGCGTGCATGCGCACACATGCTTATGTTCATGTACACTCGTATACGTTAGAGCTCTTCCTTCTCTCATTGTGCATGTCTTCTAGGTCCATAACTGCAACTGCCCCCCCCCCCCCCTCTCTCTCTCTCTCTCTCTCTCTCTCTCTCTCTCTCTCTCTCTCTCTCTCTCTCTCTCTCTCTCTCCTCTTTATTATTATTACTTTTTTTTCTGGCCCAACCCCCCTGTTCCCATTTGACACGGGCACATGGCCTAGATCAAATAAACCATTTTCAATTTCATTTCAATTTCTCTCTCTCTGAACCCCTCCCTCTCTCTTAAATTGATCCTGCTTTCCTACATTCCTCCAATCCTTTCCATTACCCCCCCCCCCCCCTTCTATGGTTTCCCCTTTTACTTGTACAAGTTGGCGGTAGGTAACCACAGAAGAGTTAGCTGTGATTAACAAAAGGCCCTTGATTAGCAGCACACCAGGTACTCATATGACCAGACAAACAAATCAGACACTGCCTGCTATAGCTCCCCAGGGTATATAAATGAATACATGATACATGGGCAAAGATGTACTTTAGTCACCCACTCATGTTTATGACCCTCAATCTCAAAGTCTGCTTCTTTCAGCTTTATGAAAATAATCCTAGGCTGATCCTAACCCTACCCCATTCCCCAAATTGGCAGAATGTTGCTTGTCAGTGACAAATTTCTACGCAGAATTGTTTTTTTTGGGGGGTGACTAAAATACATGATGGCCAATACTATGCAAGAAGCTTCCTCAGGTAAATAACTAAGTACCTGCAGCCAGACCAGGGATTATGAGATATCAGAGCTGAGTAGCTTGTTAAGTAAGATGGACAGACTGGCTGCATGGTGTTTTGAAAGTAGATGGATGGATGGGATGAGATTAGCGTCCAATCGGTCGGAGATCCTTATGGATGGATGGGTGGGTGGGGTAGGCGGTATTAAAGCAGGCAGCAACTACAAAAGACAGGTGGGCTGGAAAATGGATTGATCATAATCAGTGACTGTTATCTCTAGTGTTTCTGCTCTGTCTTCATCTTTTTACCCCTAGCAGACTTACTTTCTAGTGGGTTTTTGAGTTTAACAGGAGGATGAGTGGCTACCAAGGTAATGACTTTCTGCTGAAGAGGTTACGTGGTTTTTCTTAGTCTGGTGATTTCTCTATTGGTCTGCTTTTTCTTGAAAAAGGTATGGGCAGAGTTATGTGAAAAGTTTGTGGATGGTCATGGTTTGACCCAGTGAACATGGTATTACATTTTGTATGTAAATTTATATTGCTGTTCACATTCACAATAATTTGCCACCCTATTAAATGTTTATTTGTCTCTTCTTCTTTTTTTTCTTCTTTTTTTGGGGGTGGTGGTGGTGGTGGTGTAGTTTTTAAGATTTGTTACAAATGCTACGAAGGTTTTAAATCTGGTGATAAGAATGGTTATAAAAAAATTCTGGTGATGAGCATGGTGATGATGATGATGAAAGTGACAATACTGATGATGATGTTGATGATGCATCTGATGATGATGATGTGGATGTCACAGCTGCTGTTGCTTCTGCTGCTGTCAACAATGATGATGATTCTTCTTCTTCGTCTGTGTTCCCAGGCCATGTTGCTAAAATGGGTTGTTTATGATCAAACCAATTCCATAATAGTTTCACTCGGTAAAAATGTAGGCTCACCTCGGAGCTTTCGGGGGCCTTCGTGTTGTATATGTTCGGTTTTCAGTTTTCTCTCGTCTCTTCGCTGCATTCAGCCAATACATTCCAATTTTGGATGATGATACTGATGAATGATGATGATGATGATGGTTAATAATTTGATGGTGATGATGTTGTTGTTGATGATGATGGTTAATAATTTGATGATGATGTTGTTGTTGTTGATGATGATGGTTAATAATTGATGATGATGATGTTGTTGTTGTTGATGATGATGATGATTAATAATTTTGATGATGATGTTGTTGTTGATGATGATGGTTAATAATTTGATGATGATGTTGTTGTTGATGATGATGGTTAATAATTTGATGATGATGTTGTTGTTGATGATGATGGTTAATAATTTGATGATGATGTTGTTGTTGTTGATGATGATGGTTAATAATTTGATGATGATGTTGTTGTTGTTGATGATGATGATGGTTAATAATTTGATGGTGATGATGCTGTTGTTGTTGATGATGATGGTTAATAATTTGATGATGATGTTGTTGTTGTTGATGATGATGATGGTTAATAATTTGATGGTGATGATGTTGTTGTTGTTGATGATGATGGTTAATAATTTGATGATGATGTTGTTGTTGTTGATGATGATGATGGTTAATAATTTGATGGTGACGATGTTGTTGTTGCAGTGTCAGTGGACAGTCCATGGGAGCGGGCTGTGGCAGGGAACAAGGTGCCTTACTACATCAAGTGAGTCCTTTACCCAGCGAACATCCACCTGTCTGTCTGTCTCTCTGTGTCTCTCTCTTTCTCTCTCTCTCTCTGTCTCTCTCTCTCTCTCTCTCTCTCTCTCTCTCTCTCTCAATGAAATTATTCAATGATTTAATTTATTGTTCTCTCTCTCTCTCTCTCTCTCTCTCTCTCTCTCTCTCTCTCTCTCTCTCTCTCTCTCTCTCTCTCTCTCTCTCTCCCTCTCTCTCTTTTTTTCTCTTCATTTGTGTTTTGTTTGGTCGGTTGGTTTCTGTTTTGCTTGTTCTTATTATTGATGGTGATGATCTGCGTACCCTGCCATTGTTATATTACTGTGGCACTGTAGTAGTAGTGGCAGTGGTAGTGGTAGTGATGGTGGTGGTGGAGGAGGTAGTAATAGTAACAGTAATAGTAATTATAGTAGTAGTAGTAGTAGTAGTAGTGTTGGTAGTAATAGTAGTAGTAGTGTTGGTGGTAGTAGTAGTCTGTAGTAGTAGTAGTAGTAGTAGTAGTAGTAGTAGTAGAATAGTGATGGTGGTGGCGGTGGTGGTGATGATGGTAGTAATAGTAATAGTAGAGGATAGAGGACCCATGGGTGGGGGGCCCATGCCGGTTTTCATGGAGTGGGGCGGGTTTCAGTCGGGTTTGTCGATGGGATGAATGCTAAAATTAACACTCGTCTCATGGGCAACATGTGGCCAAGATCTGCTTTGTTTCGTGGGATAATTGGCATGGGCTACTTACCCGCCCATGGGCTTTTTGATCCGTCTTATACTAGTAGTAGTAATGGTAGTGGAGGAAATATATTGTAGTGATATAGGTGTTTTAATCTATTTCTTTGTTTAATAGGTTCCTTAGTTTTCTATTCTATTTTGTTTATTGCTTAAGTTAAGTTTATTGCTTAAAATGTCATTGCTATATTACTGTTAGTTGTTGTTTTTTTGTTGCGATTTTCCTGTGTCTCAATGTTCGTTTATAGTATTAGTTATGTATTGCATGCTTAGAACCAAGGGCAGAATGGAAGACTAGGCCCAGCCTAAATTCTTTTCCTTGTAAAATAAAGTGTCTGAGTCTGAGTCTCTCTCTCTCTCCCTCTCTCTCCCTCTGTGTGTGTATGTGCACATGCATATATGCATATCCACAACACAGATATGCATGCACACACACTCAAATGCATACACACATGCATACATGCGTTTACATGCCTGCACACACACATGCATACCCAAACGCACAAATACACAAAATACATGCGTGCGGACACACACACACACACACAAAAAGGAAGCAGACTTCAGAAAAAGTGCAAAGACTAGCCCCCAGGAAAACAACAGCAACTGAAGAAAACAAGAGTGACAGAGGGGAAAAGAGAAGTGAATGGAAGACAAAGAGATCAATAATAGGAGGGGGAGAGCTGTGGGGCGTGGAGGGAGGGGGGTGTTGCTGAAAGCCAGGGGATGTTGTAAACATGAGGTTTGTACCCCAAATCTGGCCACCACCTTCCAGTCTTCCTTTTAACCAATTAACCAGTCCCCATTAGGGATGCAAGAGGTCTGAGGAGAGAGAGAGAGAGAGAGAGAGAGAGAGAGAGAGAGAGAGAGAGAGAGAGAGAGAGAGAGAGAGAGAGAGAGAGAGAGAGAGAGAGAGAGAGAGAGAGAGAGAGAGAGAGAGAGAGAGAGAGAGAGAGAGAGAGAGAGAGAGAGAGAGAGAGAGAAAGATCGATCTGCTAAGGCAAAATGATCGCTTCAAAAGCTTTGTCTTTATACAATGGAACCTCCCTTATAAGACCTTCAAAAATCATTCAAAATGGGGTCTTATAAGGGAGGGGTCTTATAAGGGAGGTAATTTTAATACTTACAAAGAGGGGCAATGTCTCTGAGAAGTAGGTCTTATATGGGAGGGAGTCTTATACAGACCTGTTTACTCTACTCTTTTTGAGTAGTATTCTACTCAATTTGGACCTCTACTACTCTTCAAAATTGAAAATAATGCTCTTTAATTCTTGATTACTACTCATTTTCAGTGAACATTGTTTGATGGTTTAATGAAGAAAACTACACATTTTCCACCAAAACTACTCATTTCAGCTATCCAGACTACTCAAGACTTGTATAGGGGGTGAACAGGTCTGCTTATTATTTGAGGTCTTATAAGGGAGGTTCCACTGTAGTTGCATTATGTACTTACACCTTTGTTGTTGTTGTTGTTGTTCAGATGTAGCATAGTCTAGCCAAAGTTATCCCCTACCGGGTGCATGTGTTCACTATATCAGTGCTTTCTTGCAATAAAGTCTTTTCTCTCTCTTTTTGTAGTCCCAGTTCTATAAGAACGGGACTACATTACGATGGGGACGAGGGCTGTGCGTTTCTCTGCTGTCTGTGTGCATCTGTGTGTGACCAAAATGTGTTCCACTTCATAGCGCCTAAACCACTGAACCAATCTTAACTAACCTTGGCAGATTTGTTCCTTTAAGGGTGCCTAGATGCTGCCCGTGACCTTTTGAAGGGGCCAATAGCACAGTGAGAGTGAGAGCTGAGGGGGTCTCCAAAAACAAGTGCTCATGGTTTAAAAACTGTTGGCGTTAGGCCACTATAACTATACATTTTCATGATCAGCATCATTGGGGAATGCAGTGGAAGACTCCTCCGAAATTGGAATGTGTCGGCTGAATGCAGCGAGGACACCAGTGAAAACTGGAAAACGGACACATACGTACCCATTGTGGCCTTATGGCCCGGGAAGGAAGAAGAAGAAGAAGAAGAAGCAGTGGAAGACAATTTGAAGGTGGGGGTGTTGCTGGTAACTGGGACTACGTTTATATAGCATTGCCATCTTGTTTTGATGCTGCAAGGCTCCTATAATGCTTGTTTGTGGTTTTTTACCATATTTTTTAAAAAGATCTAATGAGAGAAAGATGATGATGGGGGGTGGGTGGGGGGAAAGGTTAAAGATTGGATGTGTGTGTGAATAATGTGTGGGTTGGGGACAGGGCGGGTGTATCGCCTATGTAGGTAAACTGAGAGTGAGGTCCTTATATGTCACATAGAGTGGTGCTCAGTGGTTGTCTATTCATATTTAGCCTTTTGTTTGTTTTGTTGTGGAGCTGTTGGCATTTTGTGAGTCTTGAGGCTTCAGGTACATTGATTTGGTCACAATTATTCAATCTATTCTAACCATACTGACCAACATTCAAAACCATTGCATAAGCCTAAATCAACCTGGAACCATACCATAGAACATAGTAAAAACGAAAGTGAGTCTTGAGGCTTCAGGCACATTGATTTGGTCACAATTATTCAATCTATTCTAACCATACTGACCAACATTCAAAACAATTTCATAAGCCTAAATCAACCTGGAACCATACCATAGAACATAGTAAAAACGAAAGTGAGTCTTGAGGCTTCAGGTACATTGATTTGGTCACAATTATTAATTTTGTGATATTACGACTGGGCGTATTGACTGTTGGTTAGTAGAACTATTTTGTTTCTCCAGAACTTCTTCTGATTTT
This sequence comes from Phymorhynchus buccinoides, assembly GCA_017654935.2. Classification (NCBI taxonomy): domain Eukaryota; kingdom Metazoa; phylum Mollusca; class Gastropoda; order Neogastropoda; family Raphitomidae; genus Phymorhynchus; species Phymorhynchus buccinoides. Next base: position 31,841,033 of record CM065690.1, read on the forward strand.
CTTCTTTTTTTCCTTTTTTTGTTGGTGGTGGTGGCGGTGGTGTGTGTCAAAGTCAAAGTCAAAAGTCAAAAATACTTTATTATCATAGTAAGAAAATATAATTTAAAAAATCTGAGTTTTGTGTAAAATTTCTGGGGTGCGCCTTATGATAAGGTGCGCATTGTAGTCCGAAAAATACGTTTTTTCATAACTTTGGGATTACCAAAATGCTAACAACTTCTTGGCTGGAGTGTTACAATAATTATAGAAATTACTAGTTTTTGTTTGTGGCTCAAGCCACAAACCTATAACTCACTTTGTCGGTCGGTCGGTCGGTCGGTCTGTCTGTCTGTCTGTCTGTCTGTCTGTCTGTCTGTCTGTCGGTCGGTCCAAAATTGTCGCACATTTTGACAAAATTGTCGCACTTCAAATCGAGGCTACACTTCAAATTGAGGCCGCACTTTAAAATGATGTATTTTAAAAGCGTACAAAATAATAAACATACGTAATACAGACACTACAACAGACACGACGAGTATGCGGTGCTTCTTTTGATGAGTATAAGTAGGATACATAGTTTTAAATGTTTTCCAAAAGATATAAAAAGTTACGAAAGGGTGCAGAGATAACATTCTGGTTTACAGATTAAAATTATTGAAAAGCCAGGGGAGGTGACTCATGATTGGAGTGGTAAAAATAGACCGCGTGCCACAAACTATTGCGATTTCGCGCTTGTTATATATATGTACATGTACTGTTCATGTAGTATGTTTACTAAAATAACTATTGTTTCGATACAGATGTGCTGTGTGTATATCAAGTGAAAGTCCCTTCCCTTTTTTATTTAAACCCTTGATAATGATTGGTTGGTTGTGTGCAGTCACATGACGGAAAAGACCCAATGGGACCACCCTCAGTTCACCATGCTGATCGAGGAACTCAGTGAGTGGAGTTTGTAGAATAGAAGTTGTTGGAAATGTGTAAGATGATCGACCTTGTGTGTCCAGTGTTTGCATATGCAAAATGGTTGTGTTATAGGTCAGCATATAATAATTTGAAGTGCATCCTTTTTTGCTATTATTTTAAAAAAATTGCTATTTATTGTCTGTGTTGGATAAAGGCGCATTCGCCGAAATATCCAGTAGTTTTGTTTTGTCTCTTCTGAATAAAATAACGTCACTTTACACTTGTCGTGTAGTTGTTTGTTTGTTGTATGTTCCAGTGACATTGCAGTCTGTTTTAGTTTATTATTTCAAAAGTTCATTTATTTTATAATATTTCAAATTTTCAATTTTAGTCGTGATTTTTTCTCATTCAAATCCCCTAAAAGTGTTCATCTTGTGGCAACTCTGTTCAGAAGTCTGTTTGTGTTTGACTTTTTTCATGCAAAAATAGTTCAAAACAAGTTTATTTTTTCCTCCTCATTCAGGACAAATAAGTTCCTAAAGAAGAAAAAGAACTATCGCCTATATTGGGGGGGGGGGGGGGGGGGGGGGGGGGGGGGGGGGGGCTAAATATTCAATTTATTACAAACTTTTTTCAGGCCAATGCATTTTGGAAGAATGACAATGAACAATAATATTGTCCATGACAAATTCTAGCTATGCAAGGCTGAGTGGAATTTATAAATTAGTTTGCCATTTAAAGGCCACCATGTTTTGGAAGATGTGCTCAAGACATATTTGACGAAAAGGCATAAATGTCTGTCCATAAATAATTGAAATGGGGTTGCCAGTTCCTTCTCAGCCACGCCTCAAAAAGCTACATGTCAATGGGACTTGTGTGTTATCTAAATAACGAAGAATTAGGACAGATTATGCATTTGACAAATGTGTTGCTGGTAATTCTGCACTGACAGTGACACATGCATTGAAGGTGGTTCTGTGTTTAACAAATGTGTTGAAGATGACTCTACACTGACGCATGCATTGAAGGAGTCTGTTTCTGACAGGTGCATTAAATGACATCCGGTTCGCAGCCTACAGGACAGGCATGAAACTCCGGTTGTTGCAGAAAAAATTTGGTTGTAAGTATTATTTTGTATTTATCTTCTTCATAGTTCTCTGAGTTGCTTCCTAATGCGAGGAATTGTTGGAGAAACTTTATGAAATTTTACTATTATTTATGGTATGGGTTAAAAAGTTCAGATTTTGCATGTGTGTTTTTTTGTATGTGGTTATGTATCTGCTAATTGATAACCATCTAGTTTCAGTATCTTCGTATAAGTTTGATTTACCTGATTTAAAAACTTTTTTAAAATAAACTGAACAATCCAAGTACATGTTGTACTCAATAAGCTGGCATGAAAACAGCTCTGTCATCTCCACCATATTTTGTTCGTAATTGAATTAATCTCCGCCTAATAACAAAAACAAAGTTATTCTCAATCGACGTGGTCCGTATTTGTTCGAGCTAGCGCTTACGGTTGAAAGTAAGCAAAGGCCAATGTAGTGGTTCACGAATGGTGTGTGTGAGTGTTCAAAGAGAAGACGGTGTGAAAAGCCGTGAAACTAGTGATCTGCCCCCAACCCCCCCGCTCAACAGAAATTTTGGCGGATGTGTTTCGTTTTGGACGGTACATTGTAGCGTGAACACGAGACCCCTATGCCTTATCTTGTGATTTTGTGAGCCTTTTGTTCTGCCTATAAATTGCTGGTATTTGATGTGCAAGTGCAGTCGATTGATCATGAAGCCTGATGAAGTATTGTAATAAATACGAAAGCTTGGAATGAACAGTGTTGTGTTTTGGGTGATCATCTTTTTATTAAAAAAATCATCTTGTGGTTATGGTATTTTACGCACTTCAAAGTGCTTCACATTATAACGCAATTTTTTTTCAAAACTGGTTTTGTAGGCCAACGTTATTTTGTAAAATAATTTATTATTAGTCATACTGATGCAGGAGTCTTAGTCAAGAAAGTATCACATGACCTGTAAAATACAGCTATAATTTTCAAAGTAATTACTTATACACAATCTTTTGTGTGTGCGTGAATGTGGACGTGGGGGATGTGTCTTATAGCGAATGTGAAGCGACTTGCACTGCATAATTTAATACTTGCAGGGATGTGAGAGCTACGCATAAGTGCGTAAATGCGCTTTTTCTATTTGAAAAAAAACACAGAAAAAATGCACAGAGACAGATTGTCGAGTTAGGTAGCCTTTCTTTGCGCGCACACACAGTGAAAACGAAAGCAGTTTGTAGTGTGAGTACAGTCCCTTGACTGAATTTTGTAAGCTTTCTGTGAATGGCCAGTTAAGTCCAATGGCAATGCATCATTTTATATGTTTGGCTATGATTTTGAAGGAGGATTTTGATGTTTTTCAAAGCTATTGAATGACTGTTTCGTCGTCAACCATAAACATTATTTATCACACCATAGATGTGAGGAAAGAGGAGATCAACAAAGGATGCCAACACAAATTTGACAGGGCTTGGATGGATGAAACTAACGGACAGTAAGATCTGTGTAGGCAAGCAGCAAAATAAATAAAATTGATGTCGGAGGCAAAGTTTTGTTTGAGTACTTTGACGATACCATTGGCTACGCTTTTTTGTTTGGGGGCCTCTCACATCCCTGTACTTGTTATAACATATTTTATTTCCCTCTCTCATCCTTCCACTCCACAATTCCTTCGTTCTCTCACCCACCCATCCATCAATATGCATTTTCAATATTAAGCATATATGGATAACATAACATATATAAAAGTGTATCAATCAGTCAAACAATAAATTGCATTTGAAATATAAAGTGTTTCTTTGTGTTACTGATTTGATAGAGTGAATGAGTGAGTGACTGAGTTTGTAATCATGTTGAAATGAGAAGGTTGGAAATTTTATATAATAATAAGTAGTGATTACCAAGAGGTTTTTTTTTTCCATTTTTAAGCAAACAAGCAAACATAAATCATGTAACACAACATTACTACAAATATACATAGAAAATACGTACACTCACAAGTAGAAATACACATTCAGGAACATACATACACTTTCTCTTTTTCCCTCTCTCTCTCTTCCCCCCTCCCTCTCTCTCTCTCCTATTCATGTAAATGTTCGCTTCTACTGCCTGTATACATACCAAAAAGATTAAATAATTTAATACTTGCTTCAAGCATTGAATGATGGTACACTGCATAATTTAATAATTGCCTCGAGCATTGAATGATGGATGGTTGTGGTTCATTCCACATGTGCTGTTTTGCATACGAGTGGACGTAAAACATAACTTTCATTCATTACTGTGCATAACATTTGCAACTACTACTAATGATAATATATCGCACTTACCGTGTATTACGGACTGTAAGACGATGCTTTTTTCCTAGACTGAGACCCTTGCGCCTTATAATATGACGAATAATATAATAAAACCTATAACAACAAAATCAAAAGTGTGTGTAAAATTTGGAGGGTGCGCCTTATAATCAGATGTGCCTTATAGTCTGTAAAATACGGTATTTAATAGTGGTATTGCAGGGCTCCTAATCGTCCCGCAAAACAAGGGGTCCCAGGGACTCCTTCACTTACAGAATAGAGAGTCCTAGAGGCGGGATAGAGGGTCCCAGTGGCACAGCGAATGCTAAAAAGAATTTTTTTAATGTATCCATGGGACCCCCTGCACATTCGTTTAGAGGGTCCTGTAGAAATTTAGTGCTTCATAGACCCCCAAATGGGGGTCCCTGGGAGCCCTGGTATTGTATGCAAGTCTGTTGTTTCCGACTATGACTGCTAGAATAGCAAAAGGAGGCAGCAGTGCTATTCTTGACGGCTTGTACCCTAATCAGAAACTCACCAGCTGTGGTGTTGCAGTGCACCTGGTGGAGATGGGTGTGACCAGTGAGGTGTTTGAGCGGCAGGGGCTGCGCGGTCAGAACGACAAGCTGCTGGACATCGGCGAGATGATCGAGTGTCTGTCCGCCCTCTACGAGCAGACGGCGGCTGCCCGCAGCGCCCACAGCATGCCTGTTAACGTGCCCCTCTGTGTCGACCTGGTCCTCAACTGGATTCTCAACATCTATGACACGTCAGTTGTCGTTTGTATTGTATTGTATTGTACCCATAGCATGCCTGTTAACGTGCCCCTCTGTGTCGACCTGGTCCTCAACTGGATTCTCAACATCTATGACACGTCAGTTGTTGTTTGTATTGTATTGTATTTGTGCCTGTTAACGTGCCGCTCTGTGTCGACCTGGTCCTCAACTGGATTCTCAACATCTATGACACATCAGTTGTTGTTTGTATTGTATTGTATTGTGCCTGTTAACGTGCCGCTCTGTGTCGACCTGGTCCTCAACTGGATTCTCAACATCTATGACACGTCAGTTGTTTGTATTGTGCCCACAGCATGCCTGTTAATGTGTCACTCTGTGTCGACCTGGTCCTCAACTGGATTCTCAACATCTATGACACGTCAGTTGTTGTTTGTATTGTACCCACAGCATGCCTGTTAATGTGTCACTCTGTGTCGACCTGGTCCTCAACTGGATTCTCAACATCTATGACACGTCAGTTGTCGTTTGTATTGTGCCCACAGCATGCCTGTTAACGTGCCGCTCTATGTCGACCTGCTCCTCAACTGGATTCTCAACATCTATGACACGTCAGTTGTCGTTTGTATTGTATTGTACTGTGCCTGTTAACATGCCGCTGTGTGTCGACCTGGTCCTCAACTGGGCAGACCATGCCGTGAAAAAGTTAACTGATAGAGACAATCTGGAAAAATGGTCTGGGGATATAGATCTCTTGATTGTGCTAGAGCAAAAGCCAGCATATCAGGGTTATTCCTCTTCATCTGATGACATCACTGATACCATTAAGCATCAGTAGGTGGCAGTCAAGGGGTTAAGATAACGGTAACAACAGTGCTGCTTGTTCTGCAGGGTGCGGAGCGGTAAGGTGCGGGTGCTGTCTTTCAAGGTGGGCACTGTCTTGCTGTGCTCAGGACAACTGGAGGACAAGTACCGATGTGAGTGGCCACAATTTTACTGGCTGTTTCCGTTTTTAGAAACAGGATTATGACACCAAACGCAGACCACGTTTAGGAATCAGCCAGGGGAATAATTTCACGTCTGCTTTGCAGTTAATGCAACTGACCTTGCATTTCTTGTTCGACAAACAAAGAAGTAAACACCTTGTGATGTTTATCCAGTTAGCCACTTTCACCTATTGATATCTTCTGAAATGGGCTTAAAGGAGTTTGGGGCAATTTACAATCATCCTCTGTATTTGAAAAAAGGGTGGTGAGCCGCTCAAAATCTGTCCTTTTCATACCATGCTTGACTCGTTTTTGAGATATTGGAGAAAACAACTCTTATTTTGCGGTATAAAAACATAAACTGTTCATTTTTGTGTGTGTGTGTGTGTTGATAATCCCCCCCCAAACCATCTATTAAGAGTTGTGTATGGTTGTTATGCAGTTTTGTTTCGACTGATCGCGGACGCCAACGGCTTTGCGGACCAGCGGAAGCTGGGTCTGTTGCTGCGCGACTGTATCCAGATCCCTCTGAACCTGGGGGAGGTGGCTGCCTTCGGAGGCAGCAACATCGAGCCCAGCGTGCGCAGCTGCTTCGAAAAGGTCAGTGAGGACACTAGCCCTGGAATACCTAATACTGTTAAAAAGACTAGAAGGCACTGACCGTGACAGTGCAACCCCACCACATTTAAGGTTAGTATTTTGTAACCAATCAAGTGGGCTATATACTATATCGTTAACGAGTGTTGTTATGTATGTATAGGGAATCACCTGTGTGTTTTAATAATAATAATAATGTGAAACATTTATATAGCGCCCATGCCACTATGTAGACTACAGGGCGCTATGCACTTAACAATATTAACAAAAATATACCCCAAAACATGTAATCACACTTTATAACTTTTGATCATTTCGTTTAGAAAAAAACCATGAAAAATCAGGCAGAAATTTCCTATATTTTCAATGCATCAGATGGGAGTTTTGGATGTCAGAAGAGCACATTTCTGCGTGAAAATGAACAGTGATTGTGTGTTGGCACATGCAGGCCAAGGGTCGTCCGGAGATCCAGGCGGTCAACTTCCTGGACTGGCTGTCCATGGAGCCCCAGTCCATGGTGTGGCTGCCCGTCCTACACCGCCTGGCCGCCGCAGAAACCGCCAAACACCAGGCCAAGTGCAACGTCTGCAAGGACTTCCCCATCATCGGCTTCAGGTGGGAGACTACTACACCTGTGTGTTTTTTTGTTAACTCATTCAAGTCATATATATGTCCAGAATTGATAGATAGCTGTCAATTTGATGCATTTGCTTCAAAGGAAGTAAATCTGTGTGTACACCGTACCTTGGTCACTTCTAAGCTCGCTTTGCTCCCACAGACCACAATTTTGCCTCTGACTTTGCTTTTGTAGTGGTTTGTTGCGGGGAAGCCAATCAGTGTGGAGAGTTTTTCTATATAAAGTCTATATATAAAAACAGTCTGATCTACCACTTCCCTATGTCTAAACCTGAAGTAAAAACCTGTAACCTTGTTTCATTTCTCCTTTTGTTTATGTATGTTATGTTTGTGTATATGGCTGGAGTGATTTGTAAGTTTTTTTGAATGATTCAAAATCGTTGCGATGCCAATGAGTTCAAAACACCCTCTAGCTCTTCTGCTGTTCTAGAGCCATGTATTTTTCGACATTCTTGGCTGTCCGTTGCGTCTCAACCAACAAGAGCGGAGTGACTATTTTTGAGTGCATGTGCATTGCTTTAATGGAAAAACAACTGACACAAGCTCTAAAAATAGACAAACACATGGCAGGGTGCTTGGCAGTGAAACTCTTTGCATTTGGTGGGAGTAAATGTATAAATGTATTCCCCATGGTGCTAGAAGAGTTAATGTATCCGTGTCTAGACTGGTGGATTCGTGTTTCATGGAACCCTTTAGTGATCCGTGTTCACCTTTCCCTGTTAAATGATGAGAAATACAATTGTTGTGGTTAGAGTTAAACCTAGCTCTCAGCTTTGTGGTGTGTATATATATATTT